>CM050201.1:18255000-18532500 GCA_027475355.1 Coilia nasus | reverse complement strand
CGTACTTGCCGCAGCTCTTTAAAGCTGTTACACAAGAGCTTCTTTCTCCAATTTTACCGAAAGTACAAACTTGAAGTAAAATGTGCGATTCTGAAGTCCAGACAGTGACAATACACGGGATGACATTTCTGTCATTACAGGCGACCATTCAAGGCCAAATACAATTACATAATTTTGCTTAAGTTCTGAGGACTTTTAACACAAAAGCTGTCGAAGTCAATTTACCGCATAATATGGTTATTTTATATCAGTGCATACTGTCAGTGGGTAAAACACACAATAACTTGCATACTTTTAACAGAAAGTTCAAAAACATGTTTTAATTGCTTCTGGGGCTTACCTTGGCTCCAATTTGGTTACCGCACTGCCCAGCCTGAATATGCACAATCTCCCTCATTTTGTACGACTGCCTGAAAAGTTTTAGTTAAGAGACTGAGATGATTATGTGTGACTGAGACCACCGCGCCCACGCCACTGACCCACTGACCACTATTAGATGTGCAGATGCCAGATGTATGAGGCGGGACAAAGGCTTTATAACTCTGGATACTTGCCAGAGCGAGGCTGGAGACTCCGATAGGCTCCGACCGCCGTGGCCCAGAGCATCTCCGGCATTGATTGGTTCAGCCGATAAGAAAAGGGGTTTCTCTGCGAAGCTCAAAGGGGCCGGAAGTCTGGAGGGAGTGCCAGCTGGAACAGTCCTGTGATTTAACAGTAGGCCTTCAGTGAGGAGGCTCGAGACTCGAGTCATTACACTAGCTGCAAAATACCCACAGTACATTTTTGTAGAGTTTAATTAGGGTGACACTTCTTTCTTTCTTTCTTTCTTTCTTTCTTTCTTTCTTTCTTTCTTTCTTTCTTTCTTTCTTTCTTTCTTTCTTTCTTTCTTTCTGAGAAGAACTCAGTCAGGTAGAACTGTCACAAACGTGTAGATTGAATAGTAGCCTACTCCAACTATTTACTCTTAATGGCTTATACCCTAACTAAGGCACTGTAATTTTTTTTAAAAAAAGATGAATTTATTAGACTTGCACAATTGGCAGTAGGATAGTTTAGTTTTCTTTGATGATTTTGACGTTATAAATACTTTGCTTTAACAGTAAACAAATGGTCAGTACGCCTTCTGTAATATATAAAATGCTATCCAGTTTGAATATTAGACGTTTAACTTAAAAGAAGCCTTTACTGCGGCCGTGAGAGAAGACACGATATATAGCTAACTCATCCTGGCTCCTATTCAAACCCTATGTAACTGTTTTGTCATCACCACGCCACTAGATGGCGAGCGCACGTTTCTTACATGAGAGGAGAGTATTTTTCCTGGCAGGTTGCCTACAATTTTCCCGTCATTGGGATAGGGATCTGATCACGCATCTGTTTCTGACGACCGAGGAGCTTTCAAAATAATCTGTGGAAAAACCTGACACCCGTCATTTCTACAGACTGCTTGTAAAGCCATCGCTTGGTATGTATATCTTCTTCATTGAAGGCAAAACAGAAACGCTATCTTGGGAAGGGAATTGCGCAGAGATGAGAATGGCGCATGTATACTAACACCTTAATGCCGATCCCTGTTGGTAAATTATCTGCTTGGTAAAATCTAAATAACATAACATTTAAGATGTATTTTCGTCGTATGTAGCAGCCGTGTTTCGTATTGCTGTTCATGATTGTGCATGGATTTAATTTATTGAGGTACAGACATAGCGAGTATTGATCATAGGCGGTTGCCAATGTCAACAGACAGAAAGCGCTTTGGCGCAGCATTAGCAGATTGAGTTGTTTTATGAGGTGGTCTTTGCATTTTCCTCTGCGTTTTTGGTCGGACCTGCTGCAGTTGTATTGCCTAACTAGGTGGTGTGGCACCAGCAGTCTATTAATTGTGTCTCTTGAGGTCTCCATGCCTGCTTACCATGGAATTAGCCTACTCTACACGCTATCGTCTTAACTGGCTTTTTTTGTAGACGTTGTGTTTAAAGTCCAGTTTCGTTACAGAATAGCTAGCTAAAAATGCAATGTACTGTCAGCTGACGACTACACAGTAACAAACTAGCATGCCGCTATAGTTGCATTTGGGCCAATAGGATAGCAGCACTTGATATGATTCGTAGGTGCGGTCAGAAGCATATGACAGCTGGCAAGAAAAATGTTTACTGGGTGTCATTGTGGCATATGCGCATGTAGACCCTCTAGATTACTCACATTTTTACAATACATTTTAACAAAGTATTGTCGGCAGTTAGAAATTAGCAAACATTTTTTTGTAGTATGTTTGGGAAAATTATAGGCCTACATATGGTGTGAAAATGTGATGCTAAGTTTTCAGATTATGTAATATATACTGTATAACATGTAGCCTAATTATATACAGTTAAATCATATGTAATAGACGTTGGAATAACACAATGCAATGTCATGTCTTTCTTTTTTTATACAGCTTGTTAATTCTATTTCAAGATGTTCTTTACATGTGGTCCCAATGAGGCAATGGTGGTTTCAGGTAGGCCTAAATGTCCACTTCCTGTTTATCCAGACTGTAGAATGATTTTTTGTGAGTAAAGCACATGATTTGCTTGTTAAATGCTAAGTATGTGCTTCATCCTTTGCTTGTTGTCTACACTAATATTCATTCAATAACTTAAATGTATTGTAATGAATTCTTGATTCTGTCCCTCTGTTTTTCTTTCTCGCCGTCTCTCTGTCTTGCTCTCTCTCTTTCTCTCTCTGCACTCTCTCCCTCCATCTCTCTCTGTCTCTCTCTCTCCCTCACTCTCTCTCTCTCTTCCTCCTTCTCTCTCTCTGTCTCTGTCTCTCTCTCTCTCTCTCCCTCCTTCTCTGTCTCTCTCTGTCTCTCTCTTTCTCTCTCTCCCTCCCTCTCTCTCTCTCTCTCTTTCTCTCTCTCTCTCTCTCTCTCTCTCTCTCTCTCTCTCTCTCTCTCTCTCAGGGTTCTGTCGCTCTCCGCCTCTCATGATTTCCGGTGGGCGAGTGTTCGTGTTTCCCTGTGTACAGCAGATTCAGAGGTGTGGTGTCAGTCTTCCATGTCCGTGGGCATATGAATAGGAATAAGAAAGGAAACAAAAGACAGCAGTTTAAAAATGTATATTTTGTCTTCTTTTCTTGCAGGATCTCACTGAACACTTTGACCTTAAATGTTAAAAGTGACAAAGTGTACACACGCCATGGGGTGCCAATTTCTGTCACAGGAATTGCGCAGGTCAGGTCTTTTTAGTCTTTTCATGTACAACTCCAATTCCATAAGAAGCCAACTTTTCCTGCCTTTTACTGACACTGTCCCAACATTTTTGAGACATGTTGCTGGCCTCCAATTTGAAATGACCACAAATATCCTATACAACAATAACAAATCCAGTTTCAATAACTGATATGTTGTCCTTGGACTATTCTCTAATAAATATATTTCTTGTATAATTTGAGAATTATAGCAATTATTTTTTATTTACATTTAACACAATGTCCCAACTCTTATGGAATTGGGATTGTACATGCCTATCCAAAAAACTTATGTTCAACTCTTAATGTCAATTTACACAGTAGACCGTGAAAGCCCACAAATGTATTCTCCACAGACAGTGAGTAACATGATCCTTGTATGTTTCTACAGTAGTATGCTATTGACTGACTGTCAGGTCTTGATTTATAGTCTTTTGTAGCTAGTGTGATATTATCAGCAGCATCATGGTCCCTCATGTTACCTCATTTAACCTGGCAGGTGAAGATTCAGGGCCAGAACAAGCAGATGCTGGCCGCAGCCTGCCAGATGTTCCTGGGGAAGTCGGAGGGGGAGATCGCCCACATCGCCCTGGAGACCTTGGAGGGCCACCAGCGCGCCATCATTGCCCACCTTACAGTGGAGGTGGGCAGATAACATCATACGAACACCAGGGAGTTAAAATGGCCGCCAGGCAGCTGCCACAGTCCTAATTTGAAATTGTAACTATGGAAACGGAATATACCCTGCTTCTGATATCCCAATATATGCCAGTATCCCAAAATACCCCTTTATATCTCACTATATAATGAGTTTACTTTGTTATAGAGGTTAAAAGGGGCATGCAAGCATGTTTAATGAAAGGGAATTGAGTTTCCTCAAAGGTTTGTTCTAGATGTTGTATGTGTGTGTGTGTGTGTATGTGTGTGTGTGTGTGTGTGTGTGTGTGTGTGTGTGTGTGTGTGTGTGTGTGTATGTGTGTGAGTATAAGAGGGTGTGTGTTCTGTGTTTGTGTGCGTGTCCACATCCTGTTGAGCTTCTCTTCTGCCGCTCCTCACAGGAAATCTACAAGGACCGTAAGAAGTTCTCGGAGCAGGTGTTTAAGGTGGCCTCTTCTGACCTGGTCAACATGGGCATCAGCGTGGTCAGCTACACACTTAAAGACGTGCACGATGATCAGGTGACCATTTAGATACACATACACACATAACACACACACACACACACACACACACACACACACACACACACACACACACACACACACAGTCTTTTTTTTATTTTCTGACTAAAGGTGCACCTTCTCCTTCCCTCAGGAATACCTACACTCTCTGGGCAAGGCTCGAACCGCACAGGTGCAGAAAGATGCTCGTATTGGAGAGGCGATATATAAACGGGATGCTGTTATCCGAGTAAGTCTTTTTTTCTGGGGCTTTTCTTACTAAGGTTTGCATTTTAGCTGTTGTCTTTTTGCATTTATAGCTCTGTATTTGCAGTTGGACCTACTTTCTACATTTTAGCATTTCTCTTTTTTTTTTGTAAGACCAGCATGGTTAGAGGATGGAGAAAAGTGAAGACTTCTTTCTCCATTTAGTCTTTTTTTTTTTTTGTGTTTCACCTCCCGCCTGTTATGTTCCCTCCTGTGTAGGAAGCTCACGCGATGCAGGAGAAAGTCTCCGCCCAGTATGTGAATGAAATCCAGATGGCCAAAGCCCAGCGGGACTACGAGCTGAAGAAGGCTGCCTACGATATGGAGGTCAACACCAAGAAGGCGGAGTCTGAGATGGCCTACCAGCTACAGGTACTGTGATCATCTCCTCTAATGTGCACTTTTACTATATTATTAGTTATTTAGTGCTATTTAAGTAAAATAAACACAATTACAATTATTTAAATATTTAGACATTAAAAAACATTCACTTTCTGTTTATAGCTGGGGTTTATGTATATGAGGACTATATTCTTTACATACAGTGCAACATATTTATATATTATGGGGTCTTTCTTCACTAATTTTGTCTTTATATTTTGTGTGTATAGACAAACATTTACTCTGTGGTAAACATGATGGATAACAATATTGTTTTTATATGTCACATGCCCTCGAATTTTCCCCTACGCAGGCTAGGGAGGAGGCCACTACTACGAGCTAGGTTTTTGTCAGAATTACAGCTGTGTGATAAACAGTCTGTCTAATCTACTTCCTAGTTTCCAAACTTTTTCAAGGTAGCAATGAGGTGATACATTAGTATAGTAGTGAAAAATGTACCCACTTTTAGCGAGATATGGATGCATAGCTAATCTCTCTCACCTCCACAGAGTGTCAGTAATCATGTGTTGTTGGTCCTCCCAGGCATGCTGAGGTAGCTAAGAAGCCATCAAAGCAACACTAAGTAGTTTTGTCAACCTCAAAATAATGTTTCCAAAATAATGTTTCAGTGGTTCATCAACTTGTAACTGGGGGAAAGGCACTTCTGGATCCACTTTGCTGCCCTGCATGGGCTATAACCGCACTAAGAAAGTTTGGAGGAGCGGGCCGTCTCTGTAGTTCAAATGACAGACGGCTTAGCGTCCAACCTGTAGGGTGACCAAAGACAAAAACTACTTAGTGTTGCTTTAACATGTGCTGGTGTATCCTGTTGCTGCTGAGGTAGCTAAGAAGCTATTAACATGTGTTGGTGTTTCCTGTAGTGGTTCAGGTAGCTAAGAAGCCATTAGCATGTGTTGGTGTTTCCTGTTGTTGCGCAGGTAGCCAAGAAGTCATTAAAGTAACACTAAGTAGTTTTTTCAACCTTAAAATAATGTTTCCACTTGTAACTGGGTGAAAGGCAGTTCGGAATTTACTTTGCTGCCCTCCATGGGCTATAACCCAAATAAATAAACTAAATTAAAGTATGGAGGATCGGGCCGTTTCTCTGTAGTTCGAATGAGAGATAATTCTGCTTCCAACCTCTAGGGCAACCAAAGACGAAAACTACTTAGTGTTGCTTTAACATGTGTCGGTGTTTCCTGTTGTTGTCCAGGTAGCTAAGAAGCCATTAATATGTGTTGGTGTTTCCTGTTGTTGTTCAGGTAGCCAAGAAGCCATTAACATGTGTTGGTGTTTCCTGTTGTTGGTCAGGTGGCTAAGAAGCCATTGACATGTGTTGGTGTCTTCTGTTGTTGTTCAGGTGGCGAAGAAGCCATTAAAATGTGTTGGTGTTTCCTGTAGTTGTTCAGGTAGCAAAGAATCCAATAATATGTGTTGGTGTTTTTTTCTGTTGTTGTTCAGGTAGCTAAGAATCCAATAATATGTGTTGGTGTTTCCTGTTGTTGTTCAGGTGGCGAAGACCAAGCAGCGTATCGAGGAGGAGAAGATGCAGGTGCAGGTGGTGGAGCGCACGCAGCAGATCATGCTGCAGGAGCAGGAGATCATGCGGCGCGAGAAGGAGCTGGAGGCCAAGGTCAAGAAGCCCGCCGAGGCAGAGCGCTACCGCCTGGAGAAGCTGGCCGAGGCACAGCGGTGAGTGGCCCTGGAGGAGTGGAGGAGTGGAGGAGAGAGGGAGAGAGAGAGAGAGAGAGAGAGGCAGACAGAGAGAATACATTTTCCATACCTTTGTTTGTTCAGCCCCCATTTCTGTACCAGTCAAATTTCCTTTAAAAGGAAACATCCCTACTAGTTATTAACAGCTAAAGACTATGCTATGACATGTAATAATATTGTTGTTTCTACTGCTATCCCTAAAACAGTTAAGGCTAACTGTGAATAAAAATAAAGTTTAACATTAATGCAGCTTTATGTAAAATGAAATATTATGTGCTTTAAAGAAGAGAATCCCAGCAAAGAGAGAAAGATTGCTGAAAAGGGAAACGAAACAGCTCATTAAAAACAGCTCATTAAAAATGTATAAACTGGAGACAGAAATATGTGCCAGAGACAGACATGATGGCTGCAGAGGATTTCTTTTCCTTTTGCCCTGTGTGCTTATTCACATGAGCTCACGTTTTTTGAACTCTCTGGCTTCTGTGTCTTTGTCCCCCCCTACTGTCTGAAACCCAGACTGCAGCTCATCATGGAGGCAGAGGCAGAAGCTGAAGCCATCAGGGTGAGTAAGCGCGACAGGCTGAAGCCATACTGCACTCAGATCAGGAGAGAACCTCCACAGTGGTAAAAACCATCAGCCTGTAAGCGTGGATGAAATGAAATCAGCAGAATAACTGTAGTGTTTCTTTTCCTATGAGTTGCAGTTATGCCTGTGGCTGTGTGCAGTATTGCCATAGAAATTGTACAATGTTTTTATACACCGCCTGCTGGCAAGCAGAAGTCCTTGTAGTCCAGGACAAAAACAGAAAAATAGAAAATAACAGTGTAATGACAGTTTGATCGTCAATAACCTGTGAGGCATTGCCCATGCAATGATTTACCAAAGGGTACTGGCTGTACCGTGCTATACATATTCTCATGACATTAGCAGAATGCAAAATAGAGTGTAATTACCTGGTCCCCCGGAAGGGATTGACCAGGTATTACAATGATCCTGTCCGTTTGTGTGTGTGTGTCTGTCTGTTTGCCCGCAATGACCCTGTCCGTCCACATGGGGGACCAGGTTGCCATCTCTGATTGCATCTCTGATGTAATTTAATGCGTAATGACAGTATGATCCACTAACTGCTAACCTCCGCTTACCCTGTGTCTTTTTTGTGGCAGGTGAGGGGAGATGCAGAGGCGTTCGCCGTGGAGGCTAAGGGGCGTGCCGAGGCCGAGCAGATGGCCAAGAAGGCCGAGGCCTTCCAGGAGTACCAGGAGGGAGCCATGGTGGACATGCTGCTGGAGAAACTGCCTCTGGTGCGTCTAATAGAGTGTGTGTGTGTGTGTTTGTGTGTGTGTATATGTGTGTGTGTATATGTGTGTGTTTGGGGTGGGGTGGGGTTGGGTTGCAGAAAGAATGAAAAAAGGATGGCCACTAATGAAATTGCCTCTGGTGGCTCTAACAGGAACAGGGTGTGTGTGTGTGTGTGTGTGTGTGTGTGTGTGTGTGTGTGTGTGTGTGTGTGTGTGTGTGTGTGTGTGTATGTGTGTGTATGTGTGTGTGTGCAGGATGCAGAATGAGTGTAAGAACGAGTGGCCATCAATGAAACTGCCCCTGGTGTGTCTACTGGGCAAAGGGGTGTGTGTGTGTGTGTGTGTGTGTGTGTGTGTGTGTGTGTGTGTGTGTGTGTGTGTGTGTGTGTGTGTGTGTGTGTGTGTGTGTGTGTGTCTGCCACTGGTGGGTCTGGTTTGGTTACAAGGAGGTGTGGGTGGGGTTGGGTGCAGAAAGAGAGAGAGAGAGAGAGAGAGAGAGAGAGATAGAGAGAGAGAGAGAGAGAGAGAGAGAGATAGAGAGAGAGAGATAGAGAGAGAGAGATAGAGAGAGAGAGAAAGAGAGATAGAGAGAGGGAGAGAGAGAGAGAAAGAGAGATAGAGAGAGAGAGAGAAAGGGAGGCCAGCCATTATTGCAGGAGGGACTGAAAGGGAGGAGGGAGGGATGTCGGTAAACTCGGGAAAGAGAAAAGCCGTGTTGGCTACATCTGAAAACATGAATCATGCGCACCAGATCAGTCCACATCCCAAGCAGTTACCGAATGACAAAATGACAGCCTGAAAGACTGCTAGTGTCTATGATTTAAAGCATCCATGTACCGTCAGCTTCCTTGGTGCACACTGATTGTAGATTCTCAGACCGAACATCTTGTCCCACACACACACACACACACACACACACACACACACACAAAGACGAGCGTTTCTTTCGCCGTGTGTGAACTGCTGCCAAGAGTGGAATGAGGACCACATTCCTCTAGCTTAAGACTCTGTGGTGTATAACAGAGGACTTTTCATTCCTCAACAGTTTTCCACCTCGAGTACATGTAATCCAATGTCAATGTCAATACATGGCTTTGACTTTGACTTTTGACTTTGATGCCCCCAGTACGAACGCAGAGGTAGCAACAAGAGGTAGGATGTCCTGGGAAAGTACAATCAGGCTCACTTATATGCAGAAAGAGAGATAGAAATCAGATATGAAACAAATATCACGCTTTTTCTGCTCGATGCATAAAAAGCAAATGTAGACTATCTGTCTGAAGTGGCTGATGACTCCATGATGCTTTTGTTCCTGTCAGATTTGGCAATACTGATATGATCTACACTGGCCTGCACTGCCATTACTATGATATTATCATAGTAATTGTATTTTGTGTGTGTGTGTATATGTGTTTGTGTGTGTGTGTGTGTGTGTGCATGTGTGTGTGTGCGCGCGCGCACGTGCATGGGTGTGTGGGTGTGTTTTTGCGCACGTGTGTGTGTGTGTGTGTGCGCTTCGTATGTGTATATGTGTGTGTGTGTGTGTGTGTGTGTGTGTGTGTGGTCTATTAGATGGCCGAGGAGATTAGCAAGCCCCTGGCGGAGGCCCGGAAGATTACCATGGTGTCCAGCGGCGGCTCAGAGGTGGGAGCGGCTAAGCTGACCGGAGAAGTGCTGGACATCATGACCAGGCTGCCCGAGGCCGTCGAGAAGCTCACTGGAATCAGCATCTCCCAGGTATGCTGCTTACCTTAGATACCTTAGTGCCCACTACACGCAGAACATACTGTTTACTGTACGTGTTTTTGTTCACTGGAGTCAGCATCTCCCAGGTATACTACTTATCTTACCTTAGTACCCACTACATGCAGAACATACTGTTTACTGTATGTGTCTTTCTCAGTGGAGTCAGCATCTCACAGGTATATATTACTTACCACTAGACGCAGAACATACTGTTTACTGTACGTGTTTTTGTTCAGTGGAGTCAGCATCTCACAGGTATACTACTTATCTTACCTTAGTACCCACTACACACAGAACATACTGTTTACTGTACGTGTCAGGATCTCCCAGGTATGCTACTTATCTCAGATACCTTAGTACCAACTACATGCAGAACATACTGTGTAATGTACGTGTTTTTGTTCAGTGGAGTCAGCATCTCACAGGTACACTAGATACCAAGATGGACCCAGTACACATAGAACATACATGTTATAGACCATTTCAAGTGACTTTGACTTGTGACAGTTTCAAAAGAGTTTAATTTATGACAGAAGCTTTGTTTTTGTTTACGTTCCTGCCACAGTATATACTGTACATGTTTGGCTCACCGGGGTCAGGTTCTCCTAGGTGGACTAGATGTATCTGAAACATAAACACTAAGAGCCAGACCCACTACATGCAGAACACATTCTGTACATATTTTGTGCAGTTTATGCCATCATAATCATTACATGACATAACACCTCTTTTTAATCTAATTCCTAGGTTTTTCCAATTTAATTCCAAGGTTTAGCAAACTTTTTCTAGGTACAAGTGAGGCAGTTTATCACCATAATTTAAAAAGCCCTGTCTTCCTTTAGGAAGATATGGATGCATAGCTAATCTATGGGCCAGTATGAAATAAAACTGCTTATTTCCCAGTATTTTCCAGTTCCTGTACCTTCTAGTGACACTCCAGAAACACGTTCATTCTCAGCCTTTCATACATTTTGTAACAATGCCAGTTTGAAAGGTCAAGAAAACTGTTCTGCGGTTCATGTAGGATTTCATACAGAATGATGCTGGAGTGTACTGACCACTGTTCTCTCTGTTTTGTCCAATGCAGGTGGCCCGCACAGGTTAAGGAGGCTAAACCCATCAAGCTCAGGCAGTTCGCAGCCTCTGCATGTACTGAAGTCAAGATGTTAGCCCTCTCTCTCCCTTTCTCTTTCTTTCTTTCTGTCTATCTCTTTCCCTGTCTCGTCTCTTGTCTTTCTTGTGTCACTTGTTTCTGTTGTTCATTCATGTTCTCTTCATTTCAACCTCGTGTTGTCTTTGCACCTTCTCTGCATGTTCCTGTGTTTGCCTTCCTTTCTTGACCTGGCACAGGCACGCTGTTTCTGGGGAGATTTGATCAGCTTTGCTCTAATTATTTAACCACATTAAGGTGATTACTTGCACTCGGTAGACATCTGAAACTTGAATAGATTTTTTTCACATTTTTTCATATGAACGGTACCACTGAGCATTTTCTGTGCAATACCGCTGTATATATTCTATGCTTTTAGCAGTCAGGCTTGTTGTGATGGCAGATGAGGATGTTTGTATTCGCGGTACTCATGCAAAATAAGGAGATTGCCATGGAAGAGAGAAAGAAATGAAAACAATAGCATGTGTAATGCAGTGTTTCTCTGTGGAAACAGAGGAACGGAAGCATACCATAAAATGTGACTACAGAAAAGGTGATTTTGAAAGAGCCATGCATGGTAACACTTGACTTAAAATTACTTGAAGTAGACATTATTCTAAAAAAGCTTTTAAAAAGAGTCAATATATTTTCTGGCATGTTGGCTTGTTCATTAGCCAACCTTTGTGCAGGTATGGAATAAGGTTTTAACTGAGTTGTCCTCATAGCACTTACTGTGAGTCTCCCCAGAAAATAAATGCTGCCTTGCCCAGTCACCTGAGTTTCTTTCTGTCATAGCCGTGTCAGTTGTGTGTACTTATGTCTCTGTGGTCCCTACTTCTGAGATGCTGGCACTGAGGTGACGTGAGCTAGAGCTGTAATCGGGCCTTAAAAGTTAGGCCCGACAAGACCCGTGCCCGATAGAATTCGGCCCGAGCCCGACCCGGAGCTGGAGCTTGACAGTTTTTCTAAAGCCCGAACCTGTTTATAGCCCGACATTATTCAAATATGCGCATGCATACAGATCTTTTGCCTTTTGTCAGGATTGAGACATTTTAACATAATTTATTATGACAAATGTGAAAAGGTAAAACAAACATAATTGCCAGAGGCTAGCCTCTTTTTCACCTTCGCAGCATCCATATTTGCATCTGTTTTGAGCTCATCGAAACCCATCACCTGACCTTTCAGTTACCGCACACTTGGCCTGAACCAGGCCCATGTGAAATGGTAGGAACTAAGCCCAAACCCATCGGGTCTCGTCGGGCTCCGGCAAAGATCTTGAGCTCTAACGTGAGCCTGTATGACCTTATTGATCTTAGTCAGTCAAGGTCAGAGCTGCATTATGTGTCTGGGAACAGCTGTTGAGGAAATAAATCTGAATATGGACGTCAGTGTGTGTCACACTGGATATCTTAAGACTCTTAAATGAAAGAAAAAAAAGTAAAAATGCCATTGCGGGCCTGATTTAAAACAATACAAATAAAAATAATAACAATTATAAAAAAAACAAAGAAAATGTGAAAGATGTTACCATGAATTAAGGGGGAGTTTTGAGTCAGGCAACCACCATTCTAACTAGCTGTTTTCAGACGTACACACATAGGAGGTATAGCTGCAGCTGTCTTTACAGTCTTGTCTTGAATCCAGAATGCTGTTACTTTTGTAGTTGCTGACCCGAGATTGCGGTTTCATAAAGTAAAAACCCTGCCATGTATTCCTTCTGCCTGTCCACATAACACAGGTGATTCCACAAATTATCCGATCTACCTGTCGGATGATTTGTTGAGATGAGCTGATTCAGGAAATAGTTGGATAAAAAATGTGACGGGGTTTTGGCTATCTCCACCTCTCTTATTAACTCTACAAGGTTCTGTGGCTTCAGGGAGTATAGCTGCAAGCTCTCTTACTGACTGAAAGTCGCACGATGTGCCAGCAGCCTCAAGTGTCTGTGGTCCTCTTTTTTAACCTCCCTTTTCCCTCGAACTGCCTTTATGTCCACTGCCTTGCTGCCAAACCAGAAGTGCATCTTAAAATAAGACAGTCTCATGCAATCTTGCAGTGTAATCTTCCATAAGGTACTCTTCTTCTGAACTGTGTTTTAAAGGGAGAATTATAGCATATGGATAATATTCAGATGTACTGTCGTTTGACCAAATTCAAAGCTTAGGCTGTATGCCTCCACACTGCGACTGACCATGATTTCCAGTCATTCTGTCAAAGTTGAAGTAGATAGAAATTACATTTCAGGGAGTCTAGACGTTTAAAAAGTGTCATTTTCAACCACTCTACCACAGTTTGATCATCACTGATATGTTCCATGTGACAGGCCAGTATTTTGCTTCACTTTATTTATTTAGTGTTTCGCAGTTATATTTTTTTTGCATTGTTGTTTTCAGCACTCAGCAAGTAATCAATCTCTGGCCACAAATGTAGCAGACTGTGTTTGACTTTTTAACACAAAATGAAATATCATAACTAACATTTTGGGCAATGTTCTGTGACCCACTAGCCAGTTATATGACGTGCTCTGAAATAAGTTTGCCAAAAAACAAAAAAAAACTAAAATAAAATATTGGAAAAAGATATTGCATAAACATTTGAATGTGAGCTTGAAAGGCAAGCTAGAGGAATCATGCAATGAAGGAAAACTTTTCTTCTTTTTTCTTTTTAGGAAGTTGGAATATTAAGGTAGAAAAGTATTTGGTTTATTGTTTAGGTATTAATATTTGGTCATATTTTAATGGTCCTTGCGAGTCATTGTCACGACATGGTGCTTTACAGTGACCTCAGTACTAAAGATTTTTGTGTTAAGAAATCAACAAGCGGGTTCGCTTTCTGCCATCCTGTGCGCTGATTTAGCTGGTTTCAATCATTATCTTCGTGTGTTGGTCCAAGTGTCACGCTCCTCAAACCAAACATTTGCCACCGTTGTCGTGTGGCCATTTGGTTTCCATGCCAACTGCTTGCGTACCTGACAGGACTACTTGAACAGCTAATGGCTGAAACCAGAAGCACGTTTTGCAGATACACATGCACAAGCTTTGGCTGATGATATGAATGGCTTGTTGTGCATGCTTCACAAGTGCAGCTATTTAAAGAGTCACCCTTTTATCTTCTTTTGTGTGAATAATTTAACTTATGTTGATCTTTAGCTCCTGCTTCTTGGGACAGATGCATTGAAGTTGGAGTTTAGTTAGAACCAGTGTTTTGTTTTGTAATGTGTGATATATGAAGGTATGCTGACACTGTTGACCTCATTAGTCCAATCAACACTACAGTTTATTTTTTTGGCTTTAAAGTACCTCAAGACATTCAGACTTGTAAGTAAATGTGTGTTTTTCATCATAACAGTTAACTCACTAAAATAATACATTTTACAGCTGTTTTCCTCTGCTGCATTAACCCTAAAATCTCTTATTATCCATTGTTTACATTTATAGACAATAGCCACGACTGAATTACCAAATAGGAGGGAAATCTGCTGGTACAAATCCAGGGAGTGTAGGTCTTGAACCTAAATGACGCATCATTTTACAATAGGAATAGTCTTCTCTGTCTTGACCATGTCTGTTATGTTATCTATTTGACACTGTCTTTTACAGAGATTGTGAAAGTAGGAACTAAGGTAGATGTCCTGTTGTTAGTGCACTGACATACTGATGAACACTTTGTATTTTGTAGAAAAATGTTATTCTCTTCAACTGCATAACCATGATTATTAAACCACCGCAGTTCTGCATCCCGCAGTGTTTTTCTGTAGTTTTTTTTTCATACTGCACGTCAGTTGTTTGTGTGGGTTGGGGATTTTGGGAAGGGCACAAAATGTATTGTTACAACCCTGTGCCAAGGCCGCAACAAAAATAGGGAGGCAAGAGGTTGGATTTCATAACCAAATATATTTATGAAGTAAATTACAAACAAAACAAACACCATGAGGTGGGTCAAAGTCAGTTGTCAGTAATGCATGCATGTTGTTGAACGTGAGAAGCTCTGAGTGCTGTGTTGCTGTGTCAAAATGAAAGAAGAGAATGGCCCCCCGAATGGGACAGACAGCAGTGTTTTAAGCTGGTGAGACACCTGGAGCAGCACATCAGCAATTACGCAAGTCCAGTCCCCTAGAAACCTGCAAGCAGTTGGTTAATCAAACACAGAATGAGCAGAAGGCCTAGCGGGCCATAACAGTATACAAATATTTGTTTTTATCTGATATATAAAAAGTCACGGGGTAGGTAGGATCAAGTGTTGCCTTACCTTAACAGCTCATTTTATACTTGGGCTACTGATAAGATGCTGGCCAAGCATCAGTTCTGGAGGTGAAAGGTCAAAGGTTAAGTTAGACTGGCCAATCAATAGGCCAGCTAGGTGAGACCGTTTCTCAGGAAATAATCTGAAGAATTAGCTACAGAAAGAAAGCTACACAGAGAAAAATTAAAGCGTGCTTGCTCAAATATTGCCATCAACAGTAGATGACGCATATATGAGATTAACATTGACTGTGTTTATGTAGTGTGTTCAATAGTTAATACATAACTTACCAGATCAAGACAACAGTCATGGGTGTCCAGAATCAGTTTATCCCTTTCTTCTGTCCATGTCTTCAAACAAATAGGGACAATCTACAGTTTAGAGCTGACGAGAAGTCCCTTTACCCTCCCTTTACCTAGATTTCTGCAACACTGCTGCTGTTTACTGAGAACAACTAAGTTATTTTAATATGAATAAAGGGGAATACAATAGTGCAAACACACTAATGACAACAGAAATAAGAAAATTCGTTAGTGACTGCATAAAAGCCTTTTTTTAATATAACAAGTTTAACCCTGATCAGATGGGGCCATACCTTGACAACTAATTCTGCATATGGCCTACTGATGCGATATACTGATATACTACCCCGAGCATCAGGTCTAGAGGTTAAAGGTTAAGTTGGACTGGTCCCTCCACCATGTCCAGCCAGTCACCATTCACCCACCACCACATGCCATGGTCATGCCAGTTGAGTCGGTTTCTGAGGAAACATTTCACAATCAGTGACTGCACAAGAATTAAGTATTAAGGAAATTTTAAGTCAGTGGTTCCGAAACGTTTAACTTCCGTATACCCCCTGAAACACTTACATCCTACCTAGTGCGACAGACAGCTCGCTATAATAAATATTGCTGCATAAACAAAGTGTCTAGTGTCTATACATAATGTGGTACATATGTTAGTGGCAAGTGGATTGTATTGGGGATACTTTGTATGCAAGACCTTTTTCCACATATCGGTGAGTACAAAAACTTTGTCTTTGCTTGTGAGAAAGCATTCAAAGATATATTTTGTGTAACCCCCATTAAAGATAAAAGTAGCCTTAATGCTAGCCAGCTGTCACACATTACTGGAAATCTCAGACGCATTTCAGATGCCCAACTGGTTTTAAACAGGCCACAGGCGGCACACCTTGTTTTTCCATTTCCTTTTTAATGATGTGTGTGGTCTATACAGCAAATTCAGCAGAGGAGTCGTTAATAGTCATAGAGCAACAGTAATAACATTGATAAGAATATTGAGAACTGTGTTATTCCAAAAGACACATAATGAAATTACGACAAGGATTATACATGAACAAAACCAACCAATCAGCGCTATGCTCGCTCGACATCGGGCAGTGAGGAGGTTCCTGATTGGCTGGGATAGAAATACATGTTTCTGTATTTGGTTATTACTAATGTCATTTTCTTGTTTTGTTTACTTTTTTTTTCTTTTTTGTCGGTCTGTTATACAGAGGCAGAAAGACAGTCTTTCCCTTTATGAATGAGGAAAAAAAAAAGTTTTTTTTTTTTCTATGCGGTATATGTACAAGATTACAGTAATGGCCAACTGATAAGGATAAATGATGTTACTTGCATAACAATAATGATGTATGTAATAAGTTGGTATTAAAAGTAAAAAATAAACTAGTAAATAGTACCTTGCGGCCAAACCACCGTTAGCATATAATAACCTTTCTGTCCTCTCCCACTTCAACCCCTGTGCAACTTTGTTACGTAGGGAAGAACAATGAAATAATAATAAACCACTTTTCTTTTCTTTCTTTGAAAAAAAGAAGATATAATAATGCTCTGTTCGGATGTTGCCATACATTCCACCACACACCCATTGCTCTTTCCATCCTCCATATACTCTTTGCTGAACTTCCATCTCAGAAGCACACACACACGCACACACACACACAGTCGCTCATTCATTCACACACCTCAGACATTAGAAAAATACACACATATGATAGATAAATGACTTAAAAATACAGATGACGAGAAACAGAAAACGAGTAATGAAAAGTTCTTTAAGTGCCACCAGCGCCGTCTCCCAAACCCTCCCTCCCCAACCCCACCTCACACCCACCCACGCAGCTAGCTTTTGCTCTGTGCCCGCTCCTCTCCTCTCCACTCCACTCCTCTTCTCTTTCCTCTCCTTCGTTTTTCTCCCCAGCATTATCTGTCCATCACTCCACCAACTCCATACACTCCAGTCCAGTCTCCTCTTCATTCAGCACAAGGCAGTGTAGTTTGTCTTTTTTTTCTCATTTAAGTCCATCCATCCATCCTTCCATCCATCCATCCTTCTCCTCCGCCCACATCCCATTCCTCCCTCGCTCCCTCCCTCTCGTCTATGAGTTCATGTGCTCCACCTGGATGGCGGAGGTGGAGACGGTGAGGCAGAGGTCCTTGTGTGCCGACAGGTCGGCCACGCTGACCGGCTTGTACTGGATCTCGCCGGCCGACACCGTCTTGTACTGGTGCAGGTCGAAGGGGCAGGGCACGCCCTCTCCCGCCGCTGCCGCGTAGCCGCTGGGGGGGTTGGAGTTGGCCGCGTTGGGCGCCTGCCCGCCGCCTCCTGGACCGCTGGCTGCAGCCGCTGCCGCCGCCGCTGCTGCAGCTGCGGCCGCTGCAGCAGCCGCAGCAGCTGCGGCTCCGCCTCTGCCGCGCCCTCGGCCCCGCCCCGTGCCCCCCCCTCCGCCCGCGGTCTGCCCCTGGGCCTGCTGGGCCGCCACCGCTGCTGCCACCGTCAGAGGGTCGGGGTTGTGTTTGCGCATGTGCTTCATCAGGTACGTCTCCTGCACAGGAGGGGGAGGGAGGGAGAGAAAGAGAGAGAGAGAGAGAAAGGAAAGGGTGAGAGAGAGAGAGAGAGAGAGAGAGGAAAGGGTGAGAAAGGAGTCACAAAACCAAAGCCCAGAAGGGACTGATCTAAAAGTAGTGTCTAATGTCGGTTTAATACTGACTCAAACAGCTGGATCAGGTATCTGTGACAATAGGGCTGATCTGTTTAACTTAACTCTAAACTCTAACTTAACTCCAACAGTGCTCCAGTAGACCTGCATGTTTTGCTCAAGTAAGAGTTACCACAGACAGACAATGCCACGCCCCATCAAGTCAAAGTTCTGCAAAAACATTTTATGTTCATATGACAACAGGTAAGATTGTGTAGAATCTCGAATCTCCTGCTTCCCATTGGATGAGCTTGGAGGGGCCGAGTAGTGGTTAACTCCCTCAACTCAACCGCTGCATCTGGTGTAACCTGAAATGACCCAGAGCTGGCATTTACAACTCCTGGAGGCCTCCAATAAGCACACTAAAAGCATTTAAATCAAATTAGCAAGCGGTGGCTGTACTGCAAGACCTGAGATAGTTCTAGGAATGCAAATATCAGGAGGTCTGGCACAAAGACAATACCACATGGATGTGTGCAGAGGAGAGGGGGGAAAGAGCAAGAACATTATTAGATTTAATGTTTTATTCATATTAAATTACCTTTGGGTATTGGGTACTTTGAAAAAAACTGTTATATATATATATATATATATATATATATATATATATATATATATATATATATATATATATATATATATATATATATACACTCTAATATTAATTCCATTTTGTTACAAATCAAGGCTACTTTTCACACCATATCTAAATGTGAAATTTAAGAGGCTATGCAGGGCAGTGCTACTTTAAACCTTTTTTGTGGTTACTAAGTTACTGTGGTAACTTACAAAATACTCCATGCACACAATTTGAAGGAACATCAACACAACCTCTCCAAACCACAAATGTTGACACCACAATAATTCTTTTCCTGCAAAACTTCCTGCCTGCAATTCTGGAAAAGTTTTAGTGGGATTTTAACCAACAACCATCAGGCTTACAGCAGGATGGCTGTATGCCTGAACAAGACTTTGGTATGGAGAGGGCAGCATTTGGGGTGAGCACACAGTTTACTAAAGGGAGTAATAAAGCTACTGTCAGCAGGTCTTCGAAATTGGAGGACCTTGGGGAGGGGGTGTTCTTTGCAACAGGTGAACGATCTTTCATTGACAGGGGCTACCACTCTCTCTTTGCAGGTTGCCAATTGCCGTGAGCGTGGTCATTTTGCAAATCAGACTACAGGCTGTAGGTGGTGCCAAAGGTGTCATATTTGTTGCTAAACTGGGTATTTCATGCACTACTGTCAGAAAATTGTGACAGTTCCAGCAAATATGTTTTTTTTTTTTACCTTTTGAAGACCTGTCGATGGTAACTTTAACCTGGACACCACCCAGAACTACACACTTCACACACACCATCACAACACTAATGTCAGACTTAACTGTGAACAAACCTATGATAAGGAGCTATACTTCTAGCATGTAGAAAGCTAAATGAAACTCTGCTATGAGGGATGGATCATGGTCTTGCTACCATCTTTTTTCAACACCGTAAAACTTACTGACTCAAAATGCTGTGTTGTCTTGCAGCACATTACTATCACTGTACATGAGAGAGGTACAAAGAAATATTACTCATCCACATCCATCAGACAATACAACATTTCTCTAAAAAAAGAGGCCATCCAAGATAACATCTAGGCATCACTGAAACTGAAACGTAAGGTAAGCAGGGAGGCACAGTGGTTTTTGTGGGGAGGGGTGTGTGTGTGTGTGTGTGTGTGTGTGTGTGTGTCTGCTTGTGTGGCGGAGGCAGGCGATTGGCTGTCGTACCGAGGTGTAGGCGCGGTTACACAGGCCGCAGGAGTAGAGCTTGGCGTGCTTGACCGTGTGCGTGGACAGGTGCACCTCCAGGCTGGCCGCGTCCGTGTACCCGCGGTTGCAGTTGTGGCACTTAAACGGCTTGTCCTTGTTGTGCTGGCGACGGTGGGACTGTGGCCGCGTCAGAGACAGAGAGAGGGAGCGTAAGAAAGCCATCTTTCTCTCTCAAACACACATTTTAGAGCAACACAGGGTCACAACACCATCTGTAGAAACAGACTGAAAAAGTGCTTCAATATGAGTTACTGATCGTACGATAACTCTGGCATTCGTGAGAGCCTTTCAGGCCTCATCTTGTCCTACTTGGCATGAGATGTTTCACCATGTCTATTTGTGATCAACAATTTTTACTGAGCAGAAAGTTTAAAATATCAAAGAAAAACTACATACGACAGGAAATGAGGGCTCATAAGATCAGAAACAAACTTTGCAGACAGTACAGTTATCAAAATCAAATAAAAAAAAGACACTTCCAGTTTTTCAGTGAAGTCTCCTAAAATAATGTTCCAAGAGGTAATGGTATGGGGTTTAACTTGATTTGTTCTCATTGTTTAGCGTTGTAATAGTACAGTAGAAAGCCAGTTAAAGTTCATAGGTAGTTGTGGATTAAACCAGTGTTTTAGAATGTGTTTTTGGTGTTTCACACTGTTTAATAGTGTTTAATACTAGTATTAATAACAGTGGTGATATGAGGAGGCCTTGCCTGCAGGTTGGAGAGCTGAGTGAACGCCTTCTCACAGCCTGGGTGGACACACTTGTACGGCCTGTCACCCGTGTGGATCCTGACCGGGGGGGGGGGGGACAGAACAAAAAGAAGAAGAGACCCTTCAACGAAACGTTCTTTCACCACTACACAAATCAACGAAATGTTAATTTCACCACTACACAAATCAACGAAATGTTCATTTCACCACTACACAAATCAACAACAGCCACAGCACACAGGAAGGCAATGGCTGTGTCGTAATTGAAAGAGAGAGAAGAGAGAGAGAGGGTCAGAAGAGAGAGATGGACAGAGGAGAGAGAGAGAGAGAGAGAGAAAAGACAGAGTATGGGTGAAAGAGAGCTGAGCAGGGGGGGGGGGGTATGGACTGAAGAGGGACTGGAGGGCCGTGTGGCGGAGCAGACGGAGCAGTGCTGTGTCAGTGCCGTGCGGTGTGACACGGTGCGGTGCTAGCTGTCCCTGCCCGTTACCTGTGGTGCTGCTGTAAGTGACTGAGCTGCCTGAACGATTTCTGGCAGTAGGAGCAGGTGTAGGGCTTGGCCCCCGTGTGGATGCGGATGTGCTGGGCCAGGTAGCTGGAGTTGGCGAAGGATTTGGAGCAGTGGGGGCACTTGTGGGGCTTGGCCTCTGTGTGGTTTCTAACAAGGGAAGGGAAGGGAGATGGGAAGAGGGAGGGAGGGAGGGAGAGAGAGAGAGAACAAAACAGAGAGAGAGAGATATTTATATAATATCAACGACGACCTGGGTATAAAAAGAAGATAATCACAGGGGGGAAGTTTGGGGGGAAAAAAAAGAAAAAAGGGGGGAAGCCTCTGGCTGTGATCTCTTGTCTGTGTCTGAGTTGCGAAACGCAGCACATATTTAAAACACCAGGTGCAGTCAGTATGGTTGGTCTCTCTCTCTTTTTGAAATTTATTTTTTGGTCTCTTTTGTTCTCGGTCTCTCTTGCCTTCTCCAGCTCACCTACGCACGTCCTACGCTCTCCCCACTGCAATGTGCCTGTGTCACCCTCTCTGTGTGTTACTGATGGGGGGGGGGGGGGTTTAGGGTGAGCCCGCACTCACTCTCCTGGTGGGAAATGAGAGGGAAAAAAAAAGAAAAAAAAAAAAAGGTACAGAGTGGAAGGTGGAAGCATGTGGAAAAAAGTATGAGTCAGGCTTAAGGGTTATGGGAAAACACAAGTCATGATTATTGGCAGAGCACGCATTGCAATTATTTTTTTTTTTTGCCATGCACAAGTACTGTAGGTAGAATCCACACAGGTTTCTGATGTGTTGCCTGAAGAGAAAGTGCACATAATAACTAAAGACATACAGTAAGTGTTGCCAAAACTAAGGCCAACAACTAACTCAGGTCAAGCAGTGGGACAGTCATAAAAGAAATCAAGAGGATATGACATCACGGGCAGGCACAATTGTGTGATTGAGCGATACAAAGATGAGCCATTCAGACACAAAGATAAATGTGCATGAAGCAAAGAAGATTTGTGAGAAACAGGATGGAAATGGGGCATGTGCATTGCATGCAGAGGCACAGAGGCAGAGTGCAGAGGTTTTAAAGCAACACTAAGTTGTCTCCGGTCGCCCTACAGGTTGGCACAGGCAAACAAACCAGCTTGAGAAAGTAAAAGTCCTGCCATATATTCTCCTTGTGCCAGGTGATTTCACTAACTACTTCATGTACCTGGCTGAAGAGGTGTGCTAATTAGGATCAGCTGCTTCAGTGAATTGGCTGGAACAAATATGTGGCAGGACTTTTACTTTCTGAACCTGGGATTTCCGCCTCTGCAGGTTGGAAACGGAATTATCTCTCATGGAGAACTACAGAGATGTCCCGCTCCTCCAAACTTACTTAGTGCAGTTATAGCCCATGAAGGCAGAAGTGACTTTCACACCATTACAAGTTAATGAACCACTGCAATGATCTTAGAGACGCTGTTTTAAGGTTGAAAAAACTACTTAGTGTTGCTTTAAGGACTGTGCAGAAAAATAATTATAATGATAACTAGGGCATGAGCATTCACACTGAAGCATGACATTGTAATACCAAGATTTTTATTGTCACTTTAAACAACTAATAGATTCTAATGGACTGGGATTCGCTGTTACAGTTTTTATTGTTCATTAAAACACCCTGAAAGCCATCTCAACGTAATCATTTAGCTCTTTTGCAGTCGTGAGGGTTGCGGTGTGAATTCCGTCATCCACTAAAGTTAAACATTTTTAAAGTCACCATTATAATCACCGCTGCTGGAGGGAACGACCATTTAGAGACCGAAAGGATGTTCATAAGGAACACCACCTCCACTGTCTACTCAAACAAGTGCTGTTTTCAGGAGAAAAAGGTCTGAAATGTTCAAAACCATAGTCTGGTGGATTATATGTTAGGGATTTCACTGTTTACATTCTGCCACTTTTTTTGTTTTTACCTTCGAATGCAACAACGTTCCAAAAGTGTGATGATGGTTAATTAGCACTCCTAACTGACAGGTCTGGCATAGCTAGCCTTGTGAATGAAGGTAGAACAACAAAGGGGAGCGATGGAGAAGGAAAATGATGGAGAAGTTGTTTAGGACATAAATGATCACAACAACAGGTGGTTATATGATAAGTGAAGAAAGCTACAGACAGAGAGAAACAGAGAGTAAAAATTACAGACAGAGAAAGACAGAGTAGAGTCAGAGAGTAAAAATGAGGAAGGCACAGTGCTTCTCTTGAGGGGCTCCCCCTCAGCTTTCTACCAGCACATGACTCATTACTGAACCTGTCTAAAAGTGAGAGTGTGAGTCTATCAAAGAAGGGATGAGAAAGGGAGAGGGAAGACAAAGAAAGAGAAAAAATAACGACAGAAAGAAAAAATAGACAGCAAAACCAGTTAGAAATCAGAACATCTGAACAGGAAAAAATGATAATCACTATCAACAGACTTACATAGTCACACACAGTTACCACATATTTTGGTGCAATTTTGACCATTACCATTGACTGTAAAATTACATTTCATGTTTAAATATTGATCACATTCCAATGACCTATAACCCCACATTAACATCAGTTTTGTCCTCAGTGACCACTCCCCATTATTATAGCTAAACAATATGTGGTAACCATGGGGATGACATTAACTTATTGATGCATATGTGCACTTGGTAGGACAAACACCCACCAAATCAGACACACAAGCACATGTATTTCCTCACACCCACACACACTCATACAGAGTTCTGTGTGTGTGTGTGTGTGTGTGTGTGTGTGTGTATGTGTTTGTGTGTGTATGTGTGTGTGGTGTCTGTATTCTGTGTGTATATGTGTGTGTGCATGTGGTGTCTGTGTGTGTCTGTGCGTGTGTGTGTGTGTGTGTGTGTGTGGTGTCTGTGTGTGTGCATGTGTGTGTCTGTGTGTGTCTGTGTGTGTCTGTGTGTGTCTGTGTGTGTCTGTGTGTGTCTGTGTGTGTCTGTGTGTGTCTGTGTGTGTCTGTGTGTGTCTGTGTGTGTCTGTGTGTGTCTGTGTGTGTCTGTGCAGCAGTACCGTGTGTGCTGCTGTAAGTGACTGAGCTGCCTGAAGGTTTTCTGGCAGTAGGAGCAGGTGTAGGGCTTGGCCCCCGTGTGGATGCGGATGTGCTGGGCCAGGTAGCTGGAGTTGGCGAAGGATTTGGAGCAGTGGGGGCACTTGTGGGGCTTGGCCTCCGTGTGAGACTTGGCATGGATCTGCATGTCCGACTTGTTGAAGAAGGTCACCGCGCACATCCGACACCTGTGTGTGTATGTAGGGCAGAGAGATGAGATGAAGAGACGAGCCAGAAGTGAGGATACTCAATAACTCAATAAAAACTGGCCAATAATGCGACTGAGCTATTTAACAAGACTACAGTACTGTGCAAAAGTTTTAAGCAGGTGTCCTTAAAACCAGCATCAATTCACACAAAGGGGTATGCACAAAGTCAGGGATTTTGTAGGATTATA
Organism: Coilia nasus; assembly: GCA_027475355.1. NCBI lineage: Eukaryota > Metazoa > Chordata > Actinopteri > Clupeiformes > Engraulidae > Coilia > Coilia nasus. Next base: position 18,507,798 of record CM050201.1, on the reverse strand, counting down.
GTCAGGAGTATGATCCACCAATTATACCAAATTGATTGTATATGTGATGAAGCCTCCATCCACAGAAGATCTGTGGTTAGTTTTTCAAGATGTTTGGAACAACCTACCAGCCGAGTTCCTCCAAAAGCTGTATGCAAGTATACCAAGAAGAATGCATGTTCTTTTGAAGGCAAAGGGTGGTCACACCAAATGTTGATTTGATTTAGATTTCTCTTTTGTTGATTCACTGCATTTTGTTGATTGATGAAAATAAATGATTAACACTTCCATTTCTGAAGGCATTCCAAGTTTACAGAATTTTTTTCACACCTGCCTATAACCTTTGCACAATACTGTAGATTATCAGGTAAACCAATGGCCAACAAAGGTCAACAAATAACAAGCTAATAAAACACCTGAGACACAATAACTAGACATAAGAGATCAATAAATGGGCAAACCTGTAGGATTTGTTCCCATCTTTGTTAGTATGATCGTCTTCATCGTTGGAGAGGTCATAGGGGTCAGCTGCATGGTGCTGTGAGGACAAGAGGAAAGAGACACTTAGGAGGTACTGCAGCAAAATTAAAGTAAATTAAAGCTTTACATAGGACACAATAAATCTAGGCACTCAAAACTCAGTACTAATGAGAAAGGGAAACAGCTTCAACGTCTTTATTTTAAACTGGCTACTTTTTATATTAAAAAAGCCAACATGTTTCCACCATTCGATTAGGTTGTAGTATTCATAAAGGACTTTTGCAGCATCACACACAACGGCGCAAAAGATTACCTACAACTAAAGCTGCTCTTCGCCTTCTGGCAAACAAGTGCCACTTAAAAAACAAGATGACACCCCCTTTCTCATGTTCTGTAACAAACTAATTTACATGTCTACACAACTTTGATCATTTAAGAAAATATAAAATAATAATTCGAAGGGCCTTTACCGTGAGACTCACCTGGCCCCCCGCTGCGAGGTGGGCAAGGATTAACGCATCACTTCCTGTCGGCAGTGCGTGGGCAGTCACGGGACCCTCGCGGGGCAGCATGGACTTCTTCTTCCTTCCCCGTTTGGAGGGAGTTGGCATGACAACAGCTGGGGGGATGCTGCCATTTTCTTTCTTGTCTGAGAAGTAGGGTAATCATAAGGGACAGAGAGTGGGAGAGAGGACACAGGAAGTTGAAAGGGACAGGGAGGGAGGGAGGGAGGAAGGGGGACACAGGAAGGGATCCCTCATTAATCCACACAACGAAGGGCCGCATCTCCCAGAGGCATTTTTTTTTTTTATCATATCACAAGTGTCCCCAGATTCTCTTCCTTCAGCTACACAGATATGAGATGAAAACCAAAAAATATGAGTGGGTGACATGAAGCTCATTAGTTGTAAGTGTTAAAGCTTAAAAACTCTTTTTTGTGTTTTTTTTGCCAACATCCACACTACGCACCACAATTTACCATTACATGACCTAATATCTATCAAAAAAAAAAAGAAAATATAATCTAGAAGGACACAATCAAACACTCAACATCTGAACTGACAGAAAGAAATCTGCCTGGAAATACGTCTGACGCACAGTGAGAGGGGAGCGAAGCAGAGCGGAGCGCAGCATCGTCAGACACCAGGCTGCGGCTCCTTCAATAATGCACATCTCGCATAAATTATGCAGCGCAGATCCCTCTCATCATTTTGCTGCTCCACACAAGACAAAGGATTGGCTGCAGCGTCTCAGACAGGACGAGGGCTTCTCTAATAAACCCCCAGAGGCGGAGACGGTGAAGTGATCCAGGAAACGGGAGTCTGAAGTCTTTGCGTGCTATTTATAATCTTGGCTATTTTTATCTTCAAATCACAGATTGTTCTCAAAACTGAAAACGAGGGCTTGATTTTTTTTTTCTTTTGTTTGACAAGAAAACGATGGAGATTAGAAAGCATCACACTGTGACTGTTAACTGGAAATTCTGGACATGGGTTGTTTATGTGCTTTTATAAAATAACCAATCATAGCTGTTTGGGCAGCAAACATTTAGGCTAAACGCAGATTCATTCCATTTCTCATTCCACAAGCACAAAGCATTTGACACTCAATCTCTGCATGTTAAGTCAAGATTTTTTTTTCTTTTTTTCATACAGTGTGTGCATAAACTTGCCATATTGCTGAGTGCCTCCAGTGATCCAATCATCTAAAGAAGGATTTAAAAATGTAATCTATGTCAAAAATAACACCACAGAGAAATCCATACCAGCCTCTCTAACACTTTAGACTAACACCTGTACAGCTTCCCTTTCACCTTACATTAAATCATGTCCACATGTGCTCATTTATAAAGAAACCCCACTATCTTAGTACATGAGAAAACGCAATTAGGATCTTGTCACATTTCTAGTCTGGCCTAGTTTAAGTTTTACACAATACTTAAAACACTGGTGTAAGGAAGGGTCTGACTAAAGAGTTTCACAGCCTAGCCATCTGACACTCACATGTTTAACATTATATTAATAACACATAATTCTTTGTCATACCTTGCCTGAACCAAGCCATAGTGAAGCACAGAAAAAAAACTCACAGTACTGCTTCATGACAACTCTGACTTCCCAGACGAAATACATAAAAACTAAACTAAAAATAACTGTTTATCAGCACAGCACTGCTATGTCTGTGTCTTTTCATGCTTTCAAGACTTTACTTTTCAAACAAATCAGTAAACATGAAAAAGGTTATGCATTAATCGAGATGTTTAGTTTTCATGGGTGCTGAATGTGTAGTGGGGCTGTGGGAGCCCCGTCTGTTCCCAGATCAGCTGTGTGCGCATGTTACAGGTGGAATGGGCTGTGGTGCGGCTGTGCCGGAGCTGACGAGGGGTCAGAGGGCGAGGGAGGGGCAGTACTCACACTGGCTGTGGAGGTAGAGGGAGGAAGGCCGGCTGGTCTCTAATGGAAACCGAGAGAAAAGGGGAGAACACACTCAACACACAGAGCTCTCCCTCGCTCCCTCCTTTCCCCTCCCCTCCCCTCCCTCAAATCAGTCACACATTCATGCCTTTTTTTTTTTCCCCCTTCCTCATCTTCAACCAACAGGGGGCGCTCCCATGGGGCCCTGTGGGTGTTAGCTATGGCCTTGAGCAAGTCTCGCAGAGGGGTTAGCAGAAGCACCAGCATGTCTGTGTGTGTGTGTGTGTGTGTGTGTGCGTTTGTGTGTGTGCGTGTGTGTAGTCTTAATGTTGAGCGAATCTGTGTGAGTAATGGAAATGTTGCTTAGTGAGGGTAACAGTGTGTGCCAGTCTAAGCCAAAATGGGGCACAGGGATCAAGTTCCTAAATGACCTTGTGGGCATGGGTATAAGCAACAAGACCAAGTGTCCCTTCCGCAAACTTGTACGGGACATCTATGGACGGAGATTTACCCCAACCGAGGGAGAGGGAAAACCAGCATTCCATGTCAGCTATTTTTGGTCTTGGAAAACAACTGCTGAACTAGAAGCCCTGACGTCTCCTTTAATGGGTATAACACTCTGTCAGCTCTCTTTCGCCTGCTTTCTTTGCCTTCTGTTCCCTCTCTCACGCTCTATCCTTGGGTCCTTTTCACAAAAACTAAACTGCTATAATTGTGTGCAGCACCAGGCTGCTTTCATACGCTTTCCAATGCAATGAACTCAGATGAGTGTGTGTAAGGGTCTGTGGCACAATCTGGTGTGTGTGTGTGTGTGTGTGTGTGTGTGTGTGTGTGTGTGTGTGTGTACACATTTGGTCTACCTGTCTGGAGGCTGAGTTGCAAAGCAAGCAGCTAAGGAGGTTGGGAGGGGTGGGGGCAGGGGTGGTGGGGGCAAGGGGGGAGGGGGGTGATCAGTGCAGAGGAAAGTGAAGAAAAGCTGGGGGAAAGAGGTTCCTTTTTTAAGGGTGGGAGTGGGTTGGTTGGAGGGGGGTACAGGGGGGTTTACCTGCGTTTGAGGGGTGCAGTGTGGACACTATCATGGTAGTGGCGGGGGGTCCAGAAACAAAAGATTGGGACGAGGCAGGAGGGGTGACCAGTGTGCCCTGGGGAGTGGTGATCACTAGCCCCGCTGAGAGAGAGTGAGAGACACACCGTGGTGACCTGAGGAGCACGCAGCATTGGCATCGCATCGTCATGTGACGTCACTCCAACTCCACAACCAATCGCCTCGTGCCAAGGGGTTTTTGAACACGCCCACCGGACCACATACTGGATGTGGTCGGAGCGAGCGTGCTCCTTTATAGGCTGGCTAAATGCAGTCAACGTAAAAAAAAAAAAAAAAAAGATTGGCATATTTTGGGCTGGTTGTAAAGTTGAGGCGACACACTTTTAAAAAGCACACAGTGGCTAAAACCCCATGAGTAAACAAATCAGAATAGGAAAACAGAGGCAGGCTCTGATGACAGGAGTGGGTGAGTGGATGGGAAAAACGGGAAGCATGAATGGCCAGGAAGTAAACAGGAAAGTAAACATAAACCAAAGCAGAAGATGGACAGAAAGGGAGGACAACGGGCCTCTTTCGACTTCGGCTGTCCAGCAGCTGGCTGGCTTATCATGACGTCAAGCGAGATCGGACTAGACATTTACCATCGGACAGCCGTCAAAACAGACAGCAGCTGGCATGATCTTATCCACACTTCAAGGCACTGAAACTTTACCCAATTTAATGGCTGTCCACTGGCAAACCCTTTGTCCGATCTTGTCTGATGTTGTGTCAAGCCAGCCGGTCAGCCATCTAAGCCACCGGGGTCGAATTCGCCCGAGTACAGAACGACACAGATGACCCAGGGGGGCGACACAGACCTGCTGTCATGATGCCGGTGGAGGGCACAGGCACCACGGTGATGTTCTGCGAGGTGTGGGGCGGGTGCAGGTGCCCCCCCATCTGGGAGCTGCCGCCACCTCCTCCTCCACCCCCTTCCTGCTTGGGGCCCCGCCCCACGGTCCCTGCGTCCATGGCGACAGAGCCGGGTACGGTGAGCACGGCGGCGGGGTAGTGGGAGGACGAGGAGTGCGGGAAGGAGGCCGCCTTCTCCGGGCCCAGCTGCTCCTTCATCTTGTTCAGGAACATGGCGTTCTCAATCTGCAAGGCAATGGGATGGGGATGGGGCGGGGGGCAGAAGGGGGCAGGAGCGATGGAAAAGGGGTGAAGAAAAGAGAAGAGAGACCCAGAGGAAACAGCAGAACAGGGGAGGGGAGGTTGGGGGCAAAAGGGCAGAAAGAAGAGGGGAAAAGGGGAGGGGAGAGAGCAGATAAGGGAAAAGAGGAATGAGATGAGGATGAGAGAGATAAAAAGATGCAGAACAATGGTGAAGAAAAAGGAGAGGATGGATGGGTGATGTGGATGGATGGATGGAGGAGAAGGAGAGGGAGAGCGAGCAGTGGAGATTATTTTTGGCAGGGCTGTGAACACCAAGCTCTAGCACATGAATCTCACAGCCAATTCAGGATCAGCCATCGCAGCCTGATAAGATGCAAATTCAGTCATTACTTTTTATTTGTTTTTTTTTTCTTTTGTTTTTTTTTTCTTTAAGTATGGTGTCTTCTTTTAGAGGCACAGCCATGTACAGTACAAGAGATTCCAATAATAAGGTGTCTACCTGTCCTTGCACTGTGGGAACGGGAGACCAAAAGTATGATGAGTTGAAATGGGAATCTTCCATTATTTCTGCAATTGAAAAGCAACATACTAGTAAACACCCAGCCGCCGTGCGTCGCTCCGACAGTCGAAAACCAGACCTTGCCAGAATTAGGTAAATTCGCCCAGCATTCAGACTAGGCTTTATCTAATTGGTCAGGCAAGCCGTGTACCATCAATGGTCCTGCAAAGGAATTTGTTCCGATATACAAATTCCCAGTGCCAGTACTGGCATGCACTTTGCAAGGTCTGTCTGACAGTCTGTTGAGTTTGTCACGTTCTGAAGTGTGTTTGCGTGGTGGGTGACCCTATACTGGCTATATAACACGGGCCATTTGTCTCGTAGTTTCGTTTATTTTCATCTAAATGCCATGCTTAATCCCACGTGCAAAAGACATATTGGGCATGCATCCTGCAAGTCTTTTCACAGCGAAAAAGATGAGCGGCCGTTCTCCCGTGTTATCACTGCCAGCACACATCATGCTGTGGAAAGCTGTGATTAAGTATTTGGAGGCAAAGGCGACAGAAATAACGCCAATGCCTTTGAGACCGTATCAAAACAAATGTCTCACTTTTCTCAATCGCCGAGCAGCTACAGTTTCACGAACATGCACTGGCAAATGTTGAATAAATTGTCGAGAACAGGGCGTTCTGTGAGACATTCTCCAGTGAAATTCGAAAGTCGAATTTGCACATCACACATGTCAGACACGCCAGCTACGCCCCTCTGCTTTCAGTCGCTCGCTACATGGCTGGCTACTACTATTAATAGCTCCCCAAAACAAAAGCTAACCAGATAGCTAGCATGCGACAAACACTGCTACGTGAAATGCACCATGTACAGATCAACCAAAGGTTTATGAAATTGTGCAATTAATTAGTTGATCGCGAAATCTGCAGAACTGACAAGGTTAGCAATATCTGAACAGTTGAAAGAAGTTAGCCAAGGTTACCTAGCCAGCCCCAGAAGAATAACGTAAGGATATTTAAGCTCCTTTAAAAATACTTTCCCAGTTATACTACGTCTGGATCCACACCAAACCACTTAAACAAGAGATGCATGTCATCTGTTTTTATTGTTTGTATCGACAGTTGCAACATCGTTTAGCCTTATTATTATTTCGCTAGCAAAACAGCTAGCTAGCAAAACAAGAAACAATCCATTCAAAATGATATTTGAGCTCAACAGAACTAGCTAGCTTGCCTCCATTATTTTCGTCTTTTGTTAGCTAACAGCGTACTATACATTACAGAGTGAAAAGCCATGCAAATATAAACTTCCGCTAGAAAACAATAATGCCCCTATGCCTGCATCCCTCTCCCGTTAGTCTCACTGTGAAAATAAAAAAAGAGAAAAAAACTCGCGGATAAAAAAACGAACAGAGAAAAAAACGTCGACGCCAATGCCCCTGTGCGAGACGCAGCTTCATGCAGACTTCCGGCTGGCGAGACAGGGGAGAAGCACTCGTGTGAGTTGCTCAAATTATGAGAAATAATTAACAATTTAGTCGTTACTGTTTGTTAATTACCGGTGCTGGTGACTCTCTCTTAACCCTGGGTCTCCCTCGGGCCGGGACAGTTCGGAAACTTCGTCCAAATCCGCCCGAACCCTCAGATTCGCCGATTTTTTTCCCTCAATTTTTTTTTTCAATTTTTTTCCCTCTTGTGGGGCAGCCCGACTCTGTTTCTCGACACTTCCGGTGAATGAGGTCAAATCACCAAAATGGTTCTTTTTCAGCACCGACTTAACTTCCGTCATGTGAGGTCTTAGAGTATGACAGCACATTATTCTTTTTTTTTTTTTTCAAAACGATGTTTATAAAATGTCATTTTATTCAAAACATGTTCTAACTAATTTTTATAAATAATCAGTTCCCCATGTTAATCGGGCTTTAGCCAGATCCATAGGGATGAATCTTAAGATGGCTCACAAATGTGAAAACTATAGCATTGTCAAGGTGATTCTTTTAATATTTTCATTAAAATTTGAATTACATCTGTAATCCAAAATTGTCTGCATTTTTTTGCACTGCATGGGGTAGATAAAATAAATGTTATCAATTGACTAGTAAAGTCATCAATGAAAAAGTCTTGTCCCAGTAAGCATTAAAATTAAAGACCATCACTGGTGGAAAACCTGCCAATATATGTTGCTGTCTGCCACACCTCCAACAGGGCCTTTTCATGTGAGTGCTTGCTCGCTGAAGGTGAAGTTCAGATGTTTGTAAGACACAGGACAAGACAGAAAGGGTTAATGTAAAACAAAGTTAAAAGAATCTCTTTGTCAAAGGACATGTTATTGACAAAGACAAACTTAACATGGACATAAAAAAGTATAGGCTAATAAGCAACTACAACAGCAACCACACACTCCTCTTTGTTGCTGCTGTTGTTTATGATTCAACTCCACAACATACCAATCAAGTACGTCATCTTCTCACTGCTGTTACGTCCAGTCAGCAGCTATTACTAAAACAAAGGCCATTGGTCAGTCTTCTTTGTCACTGCAGCTGTTTATGATCCAACTTTATAATCATCGTACCCTTTCATACAGCAGGCTTTCACCAGCTGAGTATACCACAGTCATTGATGGGTCATTTAACCACACTCCATCAGTGGTGTAGGCTAATAGCAGAGATCTCTCCCTGCCAGGCGTTATTTGGCCAACAGGTGCCTATCATTGTTGGAGCTTTTTATTGTATATTTGGATTGTGTTTTCCCCTCTTTTCAGCACCCCCTGCACATAATTTACAGCACTTTCTGGTACCGACCATAAAAGCCAAAGATCTGAGATTCTTCCCTCAACAGCCAAAGCTGCCGGAAGTGACCGCCCAGATTGCTGTTTTCGTTTAGGATTGGTGGTAGAGTTATCCAATGAGAGCGGCAAACATTTAAAATTTGAAATTCAAACGGCTGTGTTGCAGGAAGGCGGCAGTAGTTCTTTACGTTCACCGTGGAAGGTAAGCTTACGATACTGTTGTGTTTTACTTCTTATAGCTATTAGGTAATGATCTAATGCCTTTCAAACTACGTTTTTGTCATTAAAGGGTTGCCGATAAGCTGCTTGAACTCGCTACTAGAACTAGTCTTTTTATCTCTTAGTTTTGCGTCAACAAGCACAGAAATACAATCACAACATTGTGTATATCAGTGTCTTCCTAAAAAGTGCCTTTAAGACCACTTATTTCAAACTGTTTGTAAATGCTTTAGGTATAATTCGCTAACTCAGCCTTTCAATCATTTGACGTTAAAATTGTCTGCGAATGAGACTTTTTTTAATGCTGTTTTATTTTGCAGGCAAACGATGAGCAAAGCTGTTAAAGAGGTTGGTGGATATGTCGGCGGCTAATGCTTAACCAGCTTAAGCGTAGCTATGCCAGTTTTCAAATCTAGTCAAATGCATGATGTAGATTTTTTTTTACTTGTGCGTAGTTGGAATTTAAACTGTAGTAGTGTGCGGTCTGATGACCGAGTGACTGCCACTCGGAGTAGTCTGGTAAACCAGCCCCACGTATGTAATTTCATTTTGTACAGGGGCTCTGGGTGGCAGTGGCTCCATTGACTTAAATCATTGTCTGATTTTGCCAGAACACCTTGTCTCGTTTACCCGTGATGACTTCAAAAAGGGTGCATCCGGGTAGCACCGACGTGGACCCACAGCCTGCACAGGTATGGCTAGAATGACTTGACCCGACTAATGCGATAACACATTCACAATGAAATGCTAGCTGCTAAGTGTTTGTGACACTCTGTTGTGACACATTGTTCCCAGAAGAAAATTCGGAGAGTTGAACCAGAGCCTCAACGCATGGTGGCGGCCTCTGCAGCTGGGGTCAAGAGACCTGCGGCGTCTGCGATTGGGGTCAAGAGACCTGTGGCAGCTCCAGTTCCACGTCATCCTGGTGAGGGACTCTCCTCAGTTGCTTCTCTGGTTGTTAAATATTTGATATTTCAGTCCGACAGTGGACCTTTTCCCTAATCAGAACACCCCCCCCCCCCCGCTTATTTTTTGGCTTGCAGTGAGACGGCCTACTGCTGCGGCTACTGTTGCTGGTGTTGTCCCAACAGGTGGGAAAGTTGTTCTTTAATTTTAAACTATGCATTAAGCGGTGTACATTGTCTGTGGTGTTTAAAGGAAACCATATATTTACATCTTCCTTGTCAGGTGTAAACAAGCAACGAGTGGCCCCTGCAGCCAAAGGTATTCCTGGTTTATATGACTACTGTAGATAAAATGTTAGTTTTCATGGAAAGATGCCCTTATAACCATTTGTATTAATGCCCAAATACACTGTAGTAATATGCAGGGCAGAAACATCTCAGGCATGGTGCTACATGTAACATTTGTCAGTAGATGGGTCATATTGACTCAAACGATTGGTAAGTGTGGGATTTTTTTTTAATCAACTATAGTAGGCACAGGACCAACCAAAAGGGCGCCATGGGATTTAAAGGGAAAATACAGTGACCTGGAGGTCAAAGTTCAGAACTACCAGAGCCGCCTGAAAGGAGCTAATCAAGAAAACGAGGGCCTGAAGGATTTCATGTCACGGGCCAAGGAGGACATCAGCAAGCTGGAGAATGAGCTCGACAGTGTCAAACTTCAGCTCAAGTAAATATACAAAAGTTTTCTGTGCTCTGGCTATATTTGTTAGTGTGGCATTGTTTAGATGTATTACTAACTTTTTTGGTTTCCAAAGGGATGCTATGTCATATCAGCCAACATTTCTGTATACAAAGTTCTGTGTTGTAATTTGTTGGTTTCAGAGAGGTGCCAGGGTTGAAGAAACAGCTGGAGCATGTTTCCGAACAGCTGGAGCATGTTTCCCAACAGAGGGACACTCTGGAGAAAGATTTCAGGTCCACCTCAGACAAACTGAAATCAGTGGAGACCCTTAAAGACTGTCTCACATCAGAGCTACATGAAGCTCAGGTACTGCAAAAAAGATGTTTTATATCAAATATCTGCACGTCCCTGGCCAACATGCTTGGTCATAATATATGATGCAGGAGAAGCATATGTTGAAGGTAAACTGGCTAGATTGCAACCAATATCAGTGATGGGTAACCTGGATTCAAAGCTTACAGGACTTTACTGTATCACATGTTCCAAATCACCTGATCTTACCCACATTTAACACAGGTGATGTCAGTACCAGCTTTTCCATCTGGCTGAAGTGTTAGAATCCAACACTTCTAATTCAAATTTTAATTCTAATCCAGTTAGAATCAACTGATGTAGGGAATGGCTGAAACGCATATGTGGTACTTTATTGTAGCTTCTGAGGGCCAGGTTGCCCATCACTGTCCTACATAAATTCTGAATGTTGTTTTTCTCCTTGTCTCTAGAGCCATCTGTCCATCTGCAGATCCTCCCTGGAGTGCAAGGAGGAGGCTCTGCGCAAGGCCCAGGAGCTGATTCGCCAGATGGAGGAAGATCTGTACAATGGGGAGATGGAGCGGAGGAGACTTCACAACACCGTGCAGGAGCTGAAGGTTAGTTCTGTCAAAATTGCTAATTGTTTGACCCCTATCCCCACTCTCACCTCTGGATGTTCTTGTTGGATTGAGCAGCAAAAACAAATCCCACAGAACCATTTTTGAAATTAAGGTCTTGTTGAAATGCTCATAGGTCCATTTTTACTGGCTTTTTAGAGTGAGTCATTGAAATTGTCAACCCACTTGATCCATCAAGGATGATTAACACATTCTTCTCTCTGTATTTATTTTATTTTCATAAACAGGGGAACATCAGGGTGTTTTGCAGAGTGAGGCCCTTGCTGTCAAACGTTGAGGCAGACATCCCCCACATCCAGCTGCCGACCCATGACGACAAGGCTGTTGTCCTTGCTAAGTCTGAGGAGGTGAATGAACATGAAATACAGGAGTAGATGCACAATGTATCCATTTTTTCCACAAATGAAAAAGAGGAAGAACTGCTTACTGAATGAACAAACAACTTTCACCGGAAGGTCACTTTGTCTAAAGGACGTTTTTTTTTTTTTCTCCCCCTTCTCTCCCCTCCCCCCATTAGTCAGACCATCAGTTGATGGTTGGTTTGTTGATGCGCATACCCATGAATTGTTTTAGATGTAGTGTACACCATCCAGGCATATGTAGATTTGTTTATTTATTTTTAACGGCTCTGTTTTGTCTGCTCAATGAAGTCTCACACAGGTCGCTCTGGCGACACGCAGAAGAACTACAGCTTCAGCTTTGACCACGTCTTCGGGCCGCGCGCCTCCCAGCAGGAGGTGTTTGAGGAGATGTCTCTGCTGGTGCAGTCTGCCCTGGACGGCTACAACGTGTGCTGCTTTGCCTATGGGCAGACTGGAAGCGGTAAGACCTACACCATGGAGGGTAGCGAAGAGGAGCCCGGCGTCATCCCTCGGGCTGTGCAGCAGATCTTTAAGGCGGCCAAAGCACTGGAGTCAAAGGGCTGGGAGGTAACCTACGGACTCAAACACATGCGCTGCTTGAAAGGACTTGGGGCTCATTTCCACCAAACACTCTGCGTGTGCCCGTTTTCTGTCCTTATTCCAGAATGTACGTTAACAGATTAGACCATTTCCACCGCACCCGTGATCTGAGCGTGTTCTGTCCCTATACAAACCTATCGTACATGGATACACGCTGTACACACTCAAGTTGGTGGAAATGAGGCCTTAGTTTCTACCCTTTCATGTGCATTTGAGCTGGAGAATGCTGCATGTGGCACACTTGTGCAGTCACTAGCTCAAACTTGTAGTTTTTCTATTATACAAACATACACTAATGGGAAGACTGTTTTTTCATGGCATTGTTCCACAAATATCTGGTTAAAGGTGTAGGTTAAATGTTTCTTTGTTAGCAGCTGTGTATAATGTGGGTGTTTTTGTCCATGTTATTGCATTTGCAGTATTCTTTCACTGCCAGCTTCGTGGAGATCTACAATGAGACCTTACGGGACCTGCTATTCAAGGGCAAGGCCAACAAAAGACCTGAGCATGAAATTAAGAAGACCTCCAGTTCAGGAATCACTGTCACCAACTTGACCTATCAGAGTGTCACCTGTGAGGACCAGGTATGGTTGTCTTGACCATCACAAATTTAAATATTTAAAAATGGTGAAATGGTTTTGTTCTGAATTAATCTGTATGCTGACCAGAGGTGTCATTCCCAGGTTCAGAAAGTAAAAACAGGGTTCCCGCGGGGTCTTAAAAAGTCTTAAATTCAGAAAGTTAAATTTAAGGCCTTAAAATGTCTTAAAAACACCCAGATTTTCATCCTAGGTCTTAAATTTCATTTACCCAAGTTTTAAATTTCTTACCTCCGTTTACTCCCGATAAGTGTTGTCCGCAGAAAATAAAATGGTAAAATGCTGTGGTGTTTTACTATTACGTGAATCCCACCGAATTTTTGCAGTGTAAAGTCGGAGTTGGCAAGTGCGTAGTTTTTAAAAATGGGGAAGTGTCAGTTCAATAAGAGTTGGTTCGATAATAGCAATTCTTGCAGCTGTTTACACGTTGCCCCCGGCTGTAGGCACGAAGCTCGCTGCAAGATATGCAAAAAGGTAATACAGTTAGGGACTTCGGGTGTGAAGGCGCTGTAGTCTCATATCATGCAAAATCGGAAAACACCAGCTTGCCTATATGCAGAGCAGAGTCAAGACTCGTTTCATTAAAATGAATGGGACGGGCGTGGAGTTTAACTAATAAATTGGTTGTTAGAGTTGTTGATGGTTTTTTGGAACCATGTGTCACAATCCGTAGTAATTCAGATTTTGAGAAAACGAGCTTTTTTCAGGTCAGGCAGCAACTACTTACTATGTGGTTGTTAGCGCGCTAACGCTAGCGAACTACGCTGACGTAATGTTTTAAATTGAAAGGTGTCACTTTACTCACACACCCACCTAGATACTATTACAGATATTATCTTAAGTGAACAAAGTAATATAAAGTTGTAAGGTTACAGCAATGTGTTAAATTCAAGGTGAATTAAGCACTGTTAGCGTTTAGCACATTGGTGGTGGTGTCATAGTCACTACCATTCACTTAGATGAGCTAGTTCGTTAGCTTCGTTAGTCTTCAAGAAGACTTTTCTCAGTTTTGTGTGTTAAGATCTGCATGCTTTCAAATGGCCACAAATATCAGATTTCCATGAATAAGCCACAATTGGAAAGCCCAGAAACTAGGGCTGGGCGATATGGCTGAAATCTGTATCACGATATAAGTGTTTCATATCGGTCGATATTGATAATTATTGAAACATTGTGTGACCTATTTAAAATGAGTAACAGGAGGGAAAAAAATCTAAATTTAAACATTTTTATTTTTAACTTAACCTTCCTCTGACAGGCAATAAGCATTCAGGCAAAATGACTGTTAACAAACGTTCAATGTTACGATCACAATGAAAACTGAACAATTATCAATAAGCTTAATAAATAAAGTGCTTAACAAAGCTGAAGTGTTATAAAGACATGTGCAAAGTGTTAAATGTAAACATAGCGAAACCTGATACCTGAGAAGAACTATCATATATGTATATAGTTTTACTGTATATTTTGCAGACAACATTTGTCTGACTACGATGAGATTTGTAAACTCCAAAAAAGCTCCCATACTGGTGAGCAGACCTTTCTGTTCTTAGGGCTCATTCACACCAAACACTGACTAAACTTACGCCGTTTTCTTTATAAAACAAAAAAACAAAAAAAAAAAACAGATTCTATCGAACGCATTTTCTATTGTTATCGAGTAGGTGTCTATCGAGATGCGTATCGTTATCGTTTTATCGCCCAGCCCTACCAGAAACTACACTTTTCTGTGAATAACTCAAAATACCTGTGACTGGTTTTGCCACGGTCGGTTTCTAGGAATGCGTTGTGTAGGTCTTAATTTTTTTCTATAAAGGTGTTAAAAAGTCTTAAAAAGGTTTTAAATTTAACTTACTGCAACCCTGAAAAACCCTGCCACAAATTTGATCCAACCAGTTCTCAATCAGCTGACTGTAATGAGCACTCAAGACGGGTAGATTGGCTACTTGGTGAAGTCGCCTGTGTTGGAAGGAAAATGTGGCAGGGTTTTTACTTTCTGAACCCAGGATCGACACCTCTGATGCTGACTAGGGGTGGGTATTGGCAAGGACTTTACAATATGATGCATATCACAATACATTTGTCACGGTACAATTCTCACAATACATTGTGATACTGGGTATATTGCGATATTCTACATTCAGTTCAGTGAAAATGTAAAAATAGAGTTGAAGTATCAGTTGCTATTTACGATCTGGATAGTCTTGCATCTTATCAAAACTGTATTAAATCAACATAATTCAGAGTTACTGAACTCAACATATTAAACATAAAGTGCACAGGATTTAGAAAAATTATTGGAGGACAGAGCTGTAATATAAGTTAATTTTTTTTTTTTTTTTTTTTTGGAGCCAGTAATTGATATCATATATTGTGAAAATTAGTACCATAATGCATTTCAATATTGATTAAATCGATATAGTATATTGCGATACGATATGATATTTTTGCACACCCCTAATGCTGACCTACAAACTTGAACAGGGGACAGTGTTCATGTTTGGGGCAGAGGGCCTGCTCTGTGTGTGGGAGGATTTGTCAGAGCAGTTGATGGATCTCTGGCCATGTGTCGTTTGGTGCCAAACTTAAGCGGAAACACCTGGTTAAATTGTATATTGTTGCTGTATAATTGCAGGTCCACGGCCTGATTGAGTTGGCCAACCAGAACAGGTCAACTGCTAAAACCAATATGAACGACCAGTCCTCCAGATCGCACTCGGTGTTCCAGCTGGACATCGAAGGGAAGAACTCTGACCGAGGCACAAAGTGCAAATGTAAGATCTCAGCACTTACTGGAGCTCCATGACTTTGGTGCAAGCTGTTTTCATGTTCCTGTTGGATATGAGGAATATATATTTAAATTAAATTTTTTTAAACACTTGTTCAATGGTTTGCTTTTCCGAATGTAGCGTCTTTGTGTCTGGTGGACCTGGCTGGCAGTGAACGAGTACAGAAGAGTCAGTCTCAGGGTGAGCGGTTTAAAGAGATGACCGCTATCAACTCTTCTCTCACCAACTTGGGCATCGTCATCTCTGCTCTAGCCAGCAAGGTAAGGCAGTTGGTTAGGCATGAAGTTGTGACTTGTGCTAGCGGGTGGTTCTAAAAAAAAAAAAAAAAATACTACATACGAAAAAGATCCTTACTACTGCTGCTTTTAATTTTTAGGAAAGCCATATCCCATACCGGAACTCCAAGCTGACCTACCTTCTTCAGCACTGCTTGGGAGGCAACAGTAAAACGTACATTTTTTTTTTTCTCTCCCCCCTAGCCCTCCTTTTGACTAAAATAAGGAAAAGATGCATATGTGTAGTACAAAGTTATGTTGTGGTATGTAGTGACGTTTTCCCTTTTTCTCTCCTAGCTTGATGTTTGTCAACATAGCTGCAGAAATGGACAGTTTCAGTGAGTCCCTCAACTCACTGAGATTTGCCAGCAAGGTCAGTATCTCAGATGCCTGTGAGCTTTTCAGTCCTGTTTTACTCATTATGATGTTTCCCTCTGGCATTCATGTTTAGTCAGTTTGATGGCTATATTGAGTGTGACATCTTACATCTGTAATTTGTGTTACTTCTTTTGCAGGTCAATGACTGCGTCATTGGAACAGCATCTGCCAACCGTAAATGAACTGGGTGGATGGTTTTTTATATTTTTTTATTTTTCCCTTCTTTGATTGCTTTTAAACACCAATGTAACATGCCGAGTAACATTGTTTTTAATTATAGCATTAAAATGACTTCATGTCAACCACTTTGAGTCCTGCATTTCGTGATTACATGTTTTAAACTCAGCTACAGTATGGGACACAATGCACGGCCTTTCCATCCCTTGTCCAACAGACAGCCCAACAGAGCACAATACCCAGCTTTTTCCTTCAGCCATCAGACTCCTGAACACTGCTAAACTTGTCTGAATGATCCATGTGTGTATTTTTTTAATTATTTCTCCTCGGACTGAGTTACCTTAACCGTTACCATCAACTTTGTGTGGCAATAAAGCATTATCTATCTATCTATCTACATGTACAACATGATAAATCTGAGGTTGTTCATGAACATGGGCAGTGCGTAACATTACAAACTGGTTGCCATTGCTGCTGCCCAGACAAGCTTGCATTACTTTGTATCGGCTAAGTCGAACCCGATGTCTGACTTGCTCTTAAAGGTAGCGGGTGTTGCCCCTTCGCTGTGTTTGGGGAAAGCGAATGCATAAACTGATCTCCATCAATGATGGAGGCGTTAACTGCTTCACCAGGGAAACGTTAATGACTTTACGATCGGTTATCGCGGACGTCTGAAGTGGTAAGTTTGCTCCGAAATCTCCAGGATGACGTCTGCAATAACCAGTTACAGCCAGCTAGATAGCATGTAGCGATAGGCTAAATGCTAGCCAATGGGACTGGACTTGCTAACAATTCATGGCGTTGTGCAAAAAGGAATCTTCGCTGTAAGTATCACAATAAACAGATTGTGCCATTAACAACGTTTAACCCGGACCATGACCGTTTTCTCTGTTTCTTTCGACAGTGTAAATTAAGACAATGATTTGTAAATGCCTCGCCTACAGTGGTTTACAAGGCGACAGTCATCACGTGCGCTCTAAACGAAATTTGTTTATTTTAGGTAGACGGCCGTTAAAGTTTTGAGATCTAATAAATCAACCTTGTCAAAACAAAACAAATAATTTCACTACCCCAGGTGCCCGATAATCTTTTATTCCAAATCCCTGTTGTCTGCAGACGGAGTGACAGACGTCTGTTACTCGTGTAAGATCAGATTCTATTTGAATGTAAATAGTGAATCACGTAGCCCAGTTAATTGATTCAGTCATTCCTGCACACTAAGGCAGGACGTAACCATTTTCTAAATTATAGTAACGTCACACATCTGTTATATTTGTCAGACGTAGGCTATGTAGCTAAACGTTTTGCTCCATTACATGCTTGACCTTTTCATTGCAGCCGTTGTCTCTTTTCTGTGAAAGGTGAGCTGACATGGAGCAGGGCCACAGTGGTGCCAGCTCTCGCGACACTGTTGTGCAGGTGTGCTTTCCGCTAGCTCAAGCATCTGTGCTGGATGGTCTCAACCGGCAGCGCGAGGACGGGCGCTTTTGCGACTTGTCCATCCATGTGCAGGGTCAGGTGTTCAAGGCACACCGCTGTGTGATGGCAGCATCATCCCCCTACTTCCACGACCAGGTGTGTAGGTGTTGGTAAGCCCAGTTGTGTGCACTTGCTTGATTATTACATAAGCAGTCAGGTGCCTGCAGGCCCTTACCCCTATTTTAGTGGATCTTCAAAGAGGGAAAGACGAATTAAATTCATCACAGTCCTTCAATCAGGAGTGTAGAAAAAGAAATACTTTTAATAGCGAGCACTTACACAGAGTCCTATCTCAGGCAGTTGTAAAAGACCTCTAATTACTGGAATGCCTTTGCACTCTTGATTTCCAGGTGCTTCTGAAGAACATGTCTACAGTATCCATCCCAGCAGTCATGGATCCACTTGCGTTCGAGAGCGTCCTCAGGTGCGCATACACTGGCCAGCTTCGCATGCTTCGCGACGACATTGTCAACTATCTCACAGTGGGCAGCGTGCTGCAGATGTGGCACATCGTGGACAAGTGCACAGAGCTGCTCCGCGAAGCCAAGGGGGGCACCGGCGGCACAGCCCTCACGGCGCGTGGCTCTCAAGAGAACCCGGAGAGCGGTGGAGGCAGCGAGAACGCCTCCGGCGGCGTGCTCCTCCATTCCAGATCCGGAGACCCTCAGCCTCACAGCCGCCCCTCCCTCAGCGAGAGTCAGTCCCCCAGCAGCACCAACTACTTCAGCCCCAGAGAGGCCAACTGCGGGGGGGGCTCCGCCTCCACTACTGGCAGCGCCGGGGAGGGACAGGGCCTGAACTCCACCCCCAGTTACTGCGCACCGTCGGGACGCGAGGAGGCCTTCCTGATTGAGGAAGATGAAGACGACGAAGACGAAGGGCTGGAGGAGGAAGATGCCCTCTATTCGAGGAAACGGGAAAGGGGAAGTCACCGCAGGAAGAAGGTGCTGTCCGGGTGTGACCAAGGCATGGGGATCAGCGACAGCTTCGGAGTGTCCTCGTACCAGGACGGAGATTCGTCTCCTCCACAGAAGAGGCCCACCTACAGCCAGCCCAGCATCATGCCCCGGAAGCAGTGGGTGGTTGTGAAGACCGAGCGAAGTCAAGACGACGAGCTGATTGTCGTGTCCGGGGGAGAAGAAGGGGGCGAAGACGAGGAGGAGGAGAAGGAGCTGGAGCTAGACGGAGAAAGGGAAAGGGAAAGAGAGCTGGAGAGAGAGAGAACTTTTAGCATTTCTAACGTTAGGACCCTCTCCGACGAGCTCAACAGCCGAGCTGAAGCTGAAATGGAGACGCAGGTCAGTTTGAAATCCCTTTATAGTTCTTCCAGTTTTCAGAATATTATTTGTGTTGTGTATTTGTGTAAAATAATTTTGTCATTGCTGAGCCGTGATACCCAACCATATGCTAGCAATGGAGTAACCCAACCATAAGGTAGAAATGAGAACGCAATGAGAATTAGTTGCATATTGGAGTATTCCTGTACTCTATTTTAGCAGTGTGGTTTCAAGAAATCTAATCAAACAGAGCTGGGTATTCATGTGCCGTGAAACTTCAATTGACTGCACTCTTTCTCTGTGTTGCTTGCCTGCAGGTTGATTACTGTCAGTCTTCTGAAGACTACCTCAAGTATGACAGTGGTCTGCTGGACCACCCGGCTCAGCAGAATCTCCTCGACAACACGGGTCAGGGTAGCAGCCGTGCCATTTCCGCCCTGTTGGGGCCGCTACAGTCAGCCGCAGCCAGGGCACAGCTCTTCCCACTGGACATGCAGGGCAACCAGATCCTACTGTACAGTCAAGCTGCACTGGACTCCTCTTCCCCTCTGGGAGTGGGAGGTGGTATATCCGGGACAACTTTGAAAGGGCCCAGCTTGGAGCACGGGGCGGTCCATTTGTCTGGGCACGGGGGTGTGAGCGGCGGGCTGGACGGGCTGGACGGCGTCGCCCCAGGAGGCTCGGGGAAGGTGTTCATGTGCCACTGCGGGAAGACGTTCACGCACAAGAGCATGCGCGACCGGCACATCAACATGCACCTGGACCTGCGGCCGTTCCACTGCCCCGTCTGCGCCAAGAAGTTCAAGATGAAGCACCACCTGACAGAGCACATGAAGACGCACACGGGCCTGAAGCCGTACGACTGCCACGGCTGCGGCAAGAAGTTCATGTGGCGAGACAGCTTCATGCGCCACCGCTCCCACTGCGAGAGGCATGGCGGCGGAGGAGGCTCCATGGAGGCCGGGGCTTCGCAAGATGCACAGGGGCTCTCCCCGACTCACCCCCTCCAGTCCACCCACGGCGACGCCATGCAGGTAGGCTCCGAGGGCAGAAACGGCGTCGGCAGCCGAGGCAGCCTGGCCATCGCGTCTCCACATCATCAGTCCAGCCCTGCCGGTGGCGGTGGAGGTGGAGGTGGAGGTGGAGGGGCTTCCATGTCCTGTCTGAGCATGGCTGGCCCCGTCTCCCTGCTGGGAGTTGGCGCCCAGGGTTTGGGGTCGAGCGTTTTCGGGATGGGGATGAACCGAGCCGCGTGTGAAGACGAGGTGTGTGAGGTGAGCGTTGACGAGAGCAACATCACCTAAGGATGTTTCATGTCACACGAAACAAAAAACAAAATACTTCAGTGAACATTCCCGCATCACCGTCAAATTATAAGCTACGATTCTAAATGGGACCATGTGTTATAGCTTACAGACCTTAAAGTACATGACTTTGTGTGGGTGTTTTGTCGCACAAGGTGTTATGTGCTTCAGATTTTAAAATGCCAAAAATAGTCTTTCTCCATCTTCCCCTGCAAATGTAATCATACTGTGGCATGGGAATACTTTCAAAATCTATGGAACTTTTTGCTGCTCTATAGCGTAGTCTAGGCTGCTGTTGTGTGAACTATGTTGTCAGTGAACACTTTGCAAGAAAAACCAAGAACTGTCAGTTGAATATTACAAGACTGTTGTTACATCAATTGAAATCTTTTTCTTTACATCCATGAGCTGTGTAATGTGTTCAGCTTTTTGTGCCAGAACATAAACAATGTCACAGTTGTGATCAAGAGGTCCGCCAGAGAATTATGGTCACAGTAGAGATCCAAATGTTCATACAAAAGCCTTTGGTGAATTCCGTCTTTCCTCAAAGAATTACCCCAGATCACCTTGGTGCTGTCTTTAAAATTTTAAGCATCATCCTACACAAAGACAACTTTTGAATCCAGTGAAATGTTTTCCTTCTGTGAAGGTGGACTGTTATAATAAGCATTACAATGGCCAAGACTTGTTGTGTTGATCGGCATCAGAAGCTCGGATGATTGGTGCTGATGATCTGTGTGAGATGGAAGATGATCCACCTTAGTTCCATTTTACTGGAACTGAGGAGATCTGGAAATGTTTTTTGTCCACAGGAGGGTTAATTACATATTCATCACTGTAATAGAGTCTAATAGACATGGAGGGGTGCATTCGTGTCTACACACTACAGAAATATATTTAAAAATACATTACAAAACTATTAAAATAGCAACTTACCTTGTTGGAATTAACTGCCTTAATGAAAATGTTTAATATATATTTCATAACCACGTCCAGCCATGACTATCAGATACCTCAGTGTCCAGTGTGTAAGCCCTGTTGGATTGCTCTAGAGTGAGATGGACATACTACTTGGAAAGGTGATTTTGTGAAAAAAATCAACACCGATTGATTTTCTTCCCAAGTTATGATATTTGAAAGAGTATTGGTAATTATTGTATTATTTGGGGACCGTACTGAGTGTGATTCAAGTTTGCTTTGTAAAGACCACATGACGACACATCCACAGCTATGACTGTCACACACACCTGTCTGTGTGTAAGTATTGTTGTGGCAGCCTACTGATAAGGAAGCATTAACTGAGCTTACCTACCCGTCATCAACATCTTGTGACATGATGGAAAAAAATAAACACCGTCTGGTTTAAAATGGCTATGTTGTGAAGTGTGGTATATTCAAGCGGTAATAATAATTTCAAACAAAAAAAAGTTTAAAATTCATTCCATTACACTTGCAGAAGACATAATCTAAAAAAAAATGTCTAAATCAGAATCTATAAAAAAAAATCTGATTAGGGCCGAAGTTACGAATCAGAATGCTTTGTTATCTTGGGTGTCTAACTAATGCTTAACTGAAGCAAACAGCGGCAGGATGGAGCAGTTGACCTGTTACTTTGAAAGACACTGAAAATAGCAAAGGGCAAGCACATCTCCAGTGAAATAGCGATTCTTAACTGCATTTGATCATTGGGCTGCTGAGATGGAATGCAATAAGTAACCACCCAATTCATCAATGAAATTAAAAATGCAATATAAGACTAACACCAATAATTTAGAATACTAAATAAATACCAAACCTAATATAACATTGCAAACAGTTCACAGTTCATGCCCCCCATCTCACACAACGTGGTTCACAGTTTACATACCTTTCCTGTCAGTTTCTGGTTTCACAAACTATAATTATTGTAAAAGAGACTTCGATCAGACATAGATCAGACACCATACCAGCCCAGTCTTAGAAAGAAAACAAATGTTTATTCAAAAATTTTTTATCCTCCAAATAAAAAAATAAGCTTGCATCTTCAGGGAAAAAACACAAATGCACACATTAACCTACAAATTACCCTTCTATTAGACAGGCCTTAAAAAGGCCCAAAAATACACTAAGCAAAACAATTCAGGGAGCAAACCCATTTTGTCAAAATGTGTATATAAATTAAAGTTTACCTGAACTGTTTCTTTAGTTTTGACTAGCAGTGTATCTCAGTGAGTCAACTGGTGAGTTTGAGCCAAATCATGCAGAACCTTGTGTGTTCAAACCTTGTAGCAGCAAGGCCCTATATAAAGGCAAGGTACCCACATTTGTTTCACAGTTGCATTGTGTACCCTAATGGATAAAGGATGTGCTGTGTGCAGTTTGGATCGTTATATGGCTGAGTTTGTGGTTCCTGGTTGTAATCAATGCTGCCAGGCGCTATCTGGATCCAGAAGAAGGGTTAGCACTGCAACTGAAGATGGGAACACTCAGAAGGAGGTCACTCATAACTTTGCTATTTGCATGTGAAGTGGGCTCTGGACAAGTTACAAGGAGACTGGGGAATATTCCAGACGACCAGGCCAAGGTTAAACCCGGTGTACAACAGCTCAACATATATTCTGCTTGCTTCCTTAATTGTTTTGAGTAGTGTATATCAGCATTCCACACTGTAGCGCAGGAGTAGCGTATGAAGACCAGATCCAGTTTCACAAGCGTCAGCACTATAGTACAGCCTGCGGCCATTACAAGTAGTCCATCATGCGTACCACGCACCCTTGTTCTTGATCAGATGATCTTCACATGGACGGCAACCAGATGGTCTGAGTTTGGAAAAAAACAAACAAAAAAACAAACAAAACAAAAGCTACAAGCATGAAGTATCAGAGACTGTAAAATGTACACAAGTGTCTTGAATAACTCCCTGACCAACACACATTTATCAGAAAGACAGAAGTTTTTTGGAACAAATACATTGAGTTTGTGGTGTTCCACATTAAAATGAAATGCGTAATACATTATGTTCTTTAAGCATTGTGGGCCAGTTGTCACCTGCATGTTTTGTCGACTGCACATAGATGAATGGATGGCACCAAACAGACATTATATGGCTACATTTTAGTAGTCTGAACCTCCTACCCATATGTATTCAGTCTCATTCTAGGAAACACAATTGTGCTGATGCCATGACAGAGGAGCAAAACAGCCAAAGAGATTGATTTAATAATAGATCCTCCATCCTCCCCACCAACTAAGCCAGTATTTTTATGTAAACATTGCATAGCCTTTCTTAACATTCCTTTTTAACATTCAACCAGCTGTTGTATTCCATCAATCAATGAAACTGAAATATTTTTAGTTGAATGATTTTATTATCAGAGCTTACTTTTGTTCAAAATTGATCAATTGCAAATACAGTTTTATGACTACCTATTGGCTATGTATTATTTTGTCCTTCGATGAGGTCCAGCTTAGGTGCATGCCCACTGCATTAACAGGCCAATATAGATGCTATATTAAACAACAAGCCCTGACCAGCTCATCAAATGTGTGCAGTCACGGTAAGCTACTGAGACCAATCAATGAATACTATTCTTAACAGTCTGCAATGCTGCAAGCCTATTGCCACACAAAAATTGACCACCAAATTAAATAACCCCCAACCAGTGCTCCCCCTTGATGAGACCACATCTTGAGAACTGCCATTTATTTAAAGTAAGGGACAAAGTAAAAAGAAAAAGACAGAACCCATTTAAAGAAACCAGGAGTGTCCCCCACTCCACTTATTGGAGGAAAAAAAGTCATTGTACAAAAATGTTATTAAAAAAAAAAAAAAAAAAAAATGGTTTCCCCCTCAAGTCCGCCAGAAAAAAAAGTGTGAAACATCCCTGAGGTGTTCGATCACAGCTTCAGTTACCCTTGTTTAAAATACACAAAAGCAAAATAATAAAATAGAAAACAACAAACAATAAATTAAATAAAACAAAATAAAATCCCACCGAAGACCAAATCCTGAGGACACAGACCGTACTACCCAGTTCCGCTGCCCTCCTGCAGGACGATTGCTGAGCAGGTGAAGTTCGCACAAGGAAGCTGAATAGTTTTAATTCTGTATTTAAGACATTTTACACAGTTGCTGAGCACCATGGACCTCCACACGTCAACTCCATCCACTGTGTAAAACACGCTGTTTTATTGTAGCAGACAGAGTGCCCTGACAGCTTGCCGAAGGCAAACCTACAGGAGTCCAGGAGTGTGGCACTCCTATACATTTAACCAGTTCTAAGACAAAAAGACAGAAAACTACTACGGCTTAAACTAAAAACTGAAGGAAAAAAAGGAGCTGAAACCCTGAATTACGATGGCCCAGTGGCCCAATCCTACCCTGAGCTCCATCTGGCTCAGCTGAAGGTGAACTGTAAACGATTCTTCCCTAGAAAAAGGACACGGCTGCCCCAGGTAAGGCCAGCACAGGTTCGTCAGAAAGCAGTGGAGGAGGGTTCCTCCAGCAGAGATGGCTCAAGGGTCCTTTCCCATCAAGTGCGAGGAGTAAAAAGAGCTCTTGAAAAACACTGTGTTTGCTGATTTTGGCTTGCATCCTGTCATAGCCAAACAGGTGTCCATCACTCAGAGTCTGACAGCACGATGACTTCCTCTGGGTCACACTGAGTTGCTGCATCAACCTGGTGCAATGAGAATTAAATGCAGTTAATGTAACTCATCTTCAACAGCAGATCACCAAAGTTACCAAAGTTTACTGGACATGAAGGCCTAGTAATGAAATATGAGTAGTTTGATACACATAATATATTCTCTTCAGTGCGTTTATTAAAAATAATAATGTGACCGTCCTATGAGTGCACTTGTTTGAATGTTGCATGTTTGAACTCAGAAGAGCCTCACTAGTGAATGTGTAATAAGTGACATGAAATAAATTGGCAGCCATTTGGGTAACCCCCCCTTTCCACACACACACACACACACACACCAACCTTATTTGCCTTTGGAGGTGGGGTCATCTGGGAACTGCTGACCATTTCCTGGGAGGGGGAGTCTGCTCTGGTTGAGTCTGCTTGAAGGGGGCTGTTGGCTACACCCATATCCAGAGGGATGTCACTGTCACTGCCATCGGAGGGAATGGGATGAGAAGAGAAGAATGTTGAGTTTTCTGAAATAAGCTTCTTCTTCATCCCTTTCTTATGACTTTCACTCAGTTTGTGCGTTTGAATGGAGGGTTGGACAATTTTGGTGCCATTCAAAATTCAATTGGTCTGTAAAACCTGACGTGACCACCAACACTGACTTGCCGAGGTTGTGTTCCACAAATTGATGTGCATCATGGAAGACGCTTTTTGCATGTAACTCTCTCATTCAATCTATGATGGGCTTACACATCACATCCTGTTTTTGCCTACTAAACAGAGTTTTGTCCGAAATCTGTATGCTGAATTTAAACCCTTGCAGTTAATGAAGAGTATAAATTGACTCAGCTGTGAGGGTGCTTGCAATCAGAGTGCACTTTGTAACCAAGTGAAAGTCACAGGAAGTCATTCAAGAAAAGGGCGTGTGCCGGTATCTGGAAGATCTTTTCTGAACTGTCAGCTACTTATGTGAATATGTTAATTTGTTATGTTAATTAAAACATTTCACTCGCCTCATACTGTTGACTTTCTGACGCTTGCTTCTGGTCGTCTGCGGGACAACCTCAACACTTCTCCTCCTCTTACTTACATTCCAGGCAGAGTCAGAGCCGACTGGACTTGGCGAAGAGGGCTGATCATTGGTTGTCTGCGTGTCTACGGATGTCAAAGTCAAGTCCTCATTTGTGGACACCACCACTGGCGACGGGGGCAGAGAGTCCGCGTTTGTTGTGATTGGCTGCGAAGGGGAGATGGGCCTCTGCCACTGACTGTCCTCCGCGAGCTTGGTTTGGGACGGTTCTGATTGGCTAGGAGTGTTGGAGGGGGAGGGGCTTTCCGCTGCGGGCTGCTCCAATGGGGAGGCACCTGTGGACGCACTTCTGTGGCTGCTGCTCACAGACTGCAGGTCGTTTTCACTGCTCCCCCCCTCCCCCTCCCCCTCCTCTTCCTCCTCCTCCTCCTCCTCCTCCTCCTCCAGGGTAACGGATCTGACTGAGGGCAGGCCTTCGCTCTCCTGGTTCTCGCCGTCACTGGCATTCGTAGGCTCATCATTCTCCTCATCTTCAACATCCCCTGAAAGTAATGAAACCAAACACCTAACTTTTTATGTGTGACTTAATCGCTCACTTTGATTTTTAGAACAGTAATACTTAAATACTTTGTCTCCAAATACCAAATACTACTTCATGGATGTGACTGGGGTAGGACACAAAACACTGGAAAATATAAAGGCCACATAGCAAGGCATGGCAACAACACGGCCATTACACACTCACAGTGACATCATTAACATAGCCTACTTTTAACAAAAAGTGTAGCGCTCAGACTTTGTTGCTAGACAGGCAACAACAGATATCTAGGGGAAAAAATCCAGGCCAGAAAATTAGGAATGGAAAGAAAAATATCCACACACCGTATAGTTCCCTCACTGTGATTTATTTGATGAAACTCACACAACGTTTCGACCAAACAATAGTCTTTGTCAGGTGTATGTTTCAGAACATCAGGAATACCTGCTTCATCAATTAATCGTTTACCGGATAAATCACATGTATGTACTTTCTACTTGCGACTTACCCTCTTGAGAATGACTGGCCTGAATTTCTTCTTCAATGTCTGGATCTGATGACACGTCATCTTCCTCCTCCTCCTCCTCCTCTTCGTCCTCCTCTTCTTCGCCATTCTCTTCCTCTTCCTCCTTCTTTGTTTCCTTCTCTTCTACTTTGACAGCATCCTGCTTGTTGGAAACATGGACAGTGTTGGACAATGATTATCCCTATCCATAACTGTGTTATTTACAACACACAATTCAGTAACAAACATCTAAAGAGATAAACCAATGAACTATTATGCCACTAGTAAAAAAAGAGTCAGTTTCTTTCATTTACATACCACGACACTAAACAAAATAACCACAAGTTTGACTAGAAAGAGGTGCAGCAAATAGCAGAATGAAATGTGACATCTGGCATCTGGTTGACAATCAAACATGAAAACTTCATCAAAACATGACATCAAAACCCCATCGAATGTATTTATGCCGGAGTTAAACTTTAAGAATTATTAGCCACACATGATGCCCCCTTTTCTAATATCAATTTCCATTTGTGAAAATACACACAAAGGACACTGCCATCAGCACACAAGGGGTGATTAAGGGGTTCAGAAACTGCATTCCCAATATGTAAGGCCAAAGACCATCCGTGTGTTCCGATGTCCATACTTTCTGCACTTACTGTACTTAGTTTGAGAACGTAGGGTGTTCACATTACAATTTTGGCGAAAATAAGTGTACTGAAAGGACCCGGATGCTGCCCTCAAAACAGTCAAAACGGTGAGTGTGGATCAAGGTACACTTTTCGCACTCAAAGCCGCCATCTTAGCTACATAGCTGCGGAAGTGACGAATCCAAACAGACCAAACTGAAGAAGAAACGAGGAGATTACGTTGCTGACGATGTTGGCACATTTTTCAGGAAGCTTGCAGTAGTGTATTCATTTTGCAATGACTTAAATATGTCTCGTTCTCCGTTCAAAGTTGGCGGGTAATGACACGCGGCTGCAGTCACCATCGGAAATTCCGGTAAGTGCATCACGGAGTATGGAATATGGAACAACACTTACCTGCTGAAATCTGTGTACTTAGTAAGTGCAGACAGTGCACTGTAGTTAAGTGTACCCATGGAAGTATGAATATCGGAACACACCACATAGCTGAATCTGAAGTGAACAATTTAAACACACCACAAGCCCTCAACTCCAACCAATCAGAGTTGCTTTGCCGAGCCAATCAGCCAATCATCTGGTTTCCCACTCTTCTCCCTTACCTTTTTCTTCTGCCGCTTCTTCCTCTCCTCCTCCTCTGTGTCGTCCTGCATCACGGCGTACTTGGTGATGACTTCCTCCAGGCCACTGAGCGCCACCTCGCGATTGGTCCGCAGCTTGCGGGACAGGGTGGGGTCTGAGAGGGCAGGGTCTGTGTCTGTCAGGACATGAGGTTGGGGGAGAAGGGGGATAGGTCAAGTCATGTCAAGTCAAGTCAACTTTATTGTCAACTCTTCACATGTGCTAGACATACAAGGAATCAAAATTACGTTTCTTACTATCCCATGCGTAGACAAGACAGGACATTAAACATAAAAACATTAAAGTGCAAGGTAAGACAATATGGAGTACTGTAAGGTATTTGTGTTTTTACCCATCCTGAGTGTAATATGTAATATTATCAGAATAAGTAACATTTTGTCTGACCACTACAGTAAAATCAAATCAATAAATTAGCTAATTACAAACTATGTTAAATGGTGCAAAAAGGCATATAGTGCAAAGAATATGGCAGACATAGCAACAGGATAACGGGAGAGTGCAGTGAGTTACCAGCCTTCACTGACACCCTCCGGTAAACATGAAAATAGCAGCGAGTAACCTGCACCTTGCATTGGCATTGGTTTACATGCCCGTGTATGTTATCTGCACTTGCTGTATAGGAACCTGTGTCAAATTACCATTTTTGATCAGAGCATGGAGTTTTAACATTTTCGAGCCAAATATTGCACCAGCAGTGATCTTTAAGCTGTAGAACTGCCATGAAATTACACATTTGACACTGTGAATGTACTAAATGCACTGATTTGTCTCACTATGTTTCAGTTTATGTGTGCAGGGGGTGGGTGTGTCTGAAGTGTCCCTGCTCTAGGATACCTACACAAGGCACATGTATCTCCTTGTGTGTATGTGTGTAGTCGATTTACTCTGTGTTCCTCTACACCTCTGTTAGCTTATTATGTCCTCCTTTTGTAAGTCGCTTTGGATAAAAGCGTCTGCTAAGTGTAATGTAATGTAATGTAAAGTTTAGTCAGTCTGGACAGTGAGCAATTCAAGCATCTGATGCAACAAGTGATCCACACAACACAATGGCCAGTAACAGCTGGACTTGCCTAAAGGCAACTTTTTAAGCAATGTTGCTGGGCAACGTAACTAACAGATGTTGTTCAGGCACTTTATCACTGATATTGGGCAACACAATTTCATCAGGACAACTTAGACCAGCAGCAGGCAACATTTTGCGATCATCCCGTCAAACTATTAGGAGCCAGTCACGTTGTTGCCCGACAACATTGCTCAACAAATTGCCCTGTGTATCATCAACACAAGAGTTAGCAGTCGTACTGGGCTTGTAGGCGTCTGTGAGATGCGAGCCGAAGTTGTAGACCATGTCCAGGTGGCGGCGGTCCTGGAGGCGGCTGCCGGTGTCCTGGAAGGCGTCCTGGGCGATCTGGGACTGCTGGCTGCGGCTCAGCAAGAGGCCGTGCCGCTCGTTTGCGCGCTGCACCAGCCGCAGGATGTCGCGGTAGTCCGGCGGGTTCCACCGCACCTCCGGACTGTTAATGTAGCGCTCAATCTTTAAGGGGGATGGGGGTGGATGGAGATGGAGGGAGGGAAGGACAGCAGGGAGAGAGAGAGAGAGAGAGAGAGAGAGAGAGAGAGAGAGAGAGAGAGAGAGAGAGAGAGAGAGAGAGAGAGAGAGAAAGAGAAAGAGGGAAAGAGAGAAAGAAAGGGACACAGATAACTTACAAATTCAAGTTACACAATTTAAGTGTTCACAGTTCCGAAAACGTAACAAATTAAATGAGTCGATATTTGCCAAATACCAAAGAGAATTGAACATGTAAGCATCTTAAACACTGGAGTATGGTGTAGGTATAGGTGTAAGCATCTTTCACAGGAGTGAGATGGAACAAATCTGGTAGGATCAGTAAACCAAACCACCACAAAATTATAAACTGCAGTAACCCCTCATATCTGCTTACCTTCTTGTTGATTTCAGGATATCTAGTTCCATTGTATGGGATCCTTTGTTCAATGACTCTCCCTGTCAAAGTGCTACAGCTCTTCAGCTCACAGAGCTTATCATAGATTTTCATCATCTGGAGTAAAAATCAAACAAAGGGCTGTTAAATATGTATGTACAGTAGCCAGTGCACACATGGATGCACAACATAAGAGAGAGGGAAGGGTATAAAAATAAATAAAAAATAAATAAAAATAAGTAAATTGTATGATGGGTCAGTATCCTATGATGTCCCATACTGTAGTTATCGATATACAGTTAAAATTCCTCCCCATGGTAAGAAATCATCATACTATTAATGATTAATAATGGTGGTAATAGCAGAGAGTGCTAAGAGATAGTAAGTAGGACTTTGTTATTTCTAATAAAACAAGAGAGAAGCAGTCAAACAGAGGCATCTGCATTAACAAAAGAGAGAGAGAGAGAGAGGGAAGGGAGGAAGAGAAACAGCTTTCTCTAGTAGCCAAACCCACTTTTCTCTTTAGCTTGTGCTCTTGGATATAGCCAGAGTCCACCTTCTCCAGGTCTTCGACACTGAGTTCTTTCTCTTGAAGGCGCTTAATTTCATCATTGTACACCTTCAACAGGTTCTCCAGGTACGCAATCTACACAAATGGGCAGAGGAAATAACCGATGAACATGTGTACTGCCAGAATGTAAAACACATTTAACAAAACACAATCTTTCTATTTCACATCCATCCACATCAGTGTTAGAAAACATCTGATAAGTATACCACTTTATACAACAAACCACTAACAGTTGTAAAGAACGAAATAAGTAGTAGAAGTAGAAGTCTTCTTGCAATCGGAAGGTTGCCGGTTCAAATCCCGCCCTACCCATGGTTGAGATGCCCTTGAGCAAGGCATCTAACCCCACACTGCTCCAGAGACTGTAACTGAAACCCTGTAAATATCTGTAAGTCGCTCTGGATAAGAGCGTCAGCTAAGTGTAATGTAATGTAATGTAATGTAATGTATACAAAGTATAGTGAGATGTCGTTTGGAGCAGCCAACAACAGATGCAGAGAAGATACAGTATAAAGAGGATTGCTAAGAGATGATGGCAGCTTCCCTATTACAAACCTGTTTCCTGGAGGCCCGTTTGGCCTTCTTCCCCTCCTCTCCCTCGTTGCCCCCATCCCCTTGGGCCTCAGACGTAGATGGCGTCGCGTCTGCCGCCGGGCTCCCGTCCTCCGGCTGGCCGGCGGGGTTCCCCTCTGTGTCCGGCTCTGCCGGAGTAAGCGTGCGAGTGGTCGTCCTCCTCTTGGCAGAGTGCTGCTTCAGGAGCGTGCACAGCTCGTTGATGTACACAAAGGTCTTGGCCTTGCTCGTCTGTGCCCTGGTCAGACAGCGACCCAGAGCGTTCCGGAATTCAACGGACGACAGGAAGTCCGGCACGGCCTTGGCATGTTTTGCTTGCAGGAAGGTCAGAACCTCGGGGCAGTCTGTGGTAATCGGTCTGCAGTGGTCCACAAACTGTGGCAAATGGTAGGTAATCGTTGGCAGTAATGGAATTATGTTAGCAAACTGGAAACTGCAATCAAAAAACTATATGCCTGAATTAGCGACTAGGAGCTAAGAGAGATGCGAGAAATAAAAGGTAAGAGACCGTGCACTACCTCATTTGTCATTTTTAAACATTCTCAAACATTATTAATAAATGTTTCCTTACTATAAAACTTTCATGTTTCTACAGACGATTATTTCGTCTACATACCTGAAGGGCAGATTTGTTTTTTCCTCTGGGAAAATTACACTGACAGACATACTGGCCTACAAAAGCAGAGTTCAGTAACTATGTAAACAATGAAACTGAGAAAAATGCTTTCGAAGTTGTCATACTGCCCAGTCAAACATGCTGTAGGCATGATAGTGATGATGCTTGTATGTACTTTCTTAATAGGAAGAAGCAAGTGATTTGGTGACAAGACAAAAGAGGTGTTATAGAGTCAATTTCCAGCTTGAACAGTAGTTTTGACAAAATATGTAGTTACTGCCTTTTGGCTTTGTAGAACACTATAGTTAATAAAAAGTCTTATTACTACTTCACCTTCTCCCTTCATTTAATACAGTCCACACTCCACACCATCGTCTTACCTCCACGAATAACTTCTCGTTCTCTTTCTGCAACACATGTTTGTCTTTTTTCGCACAGTCAAAGGGGGACTCTGTGACGTATGTCGAGCTGGAGGCCTTGTCTTTTTTGGGGGATTTGTGGGCGGATGACCGTGCCGACATGGAGCATGAAGGTTTAGACTTCTCGTCCTCCTCCTCATCATCAAGAATGATTATGCTGTCCATTGCCAAAGAGGGAGATCACTGACGAGACACCAAAACAAAACAAAAATCAAATAATGGACCTTGATTTTAGCACAATGACTAGCCCTGTATTACAACTTATCCTGTTGCACACTGAACAGCTGTCGTCCTTTATGATAATGTATCCTACAATTACCGTCACTGTCACATCACTACACAAGATAATAAAAGAACTGGGGGGATCCCAGGCTGAAGCAGAAAATCAAATTACGACTCAGTGTAGCTTAAGAATGAGCTAATATTTTACTAGCTGATGTTGTGTTAATAAAACAAGTATTTAACTGCTATTCTGGTATAGTATGATAGTATCAGTCCTGGTAGATAAGTATGCAATGGCTCTACTGATATTTAATGCACAATCAGCACAGCACAATAGCTCACATAACATTGTCAACTGATTCATGACAATACACCGGGTTTGTTGTTCTCCAAGCTAACGTTACCCTAGCACGCTAGTTCATCATGCTAGCATGGCAACAAAGAAATCTATTCCAGCATTTGATGTACAGGAGAGAATAGCATTACGTAATGACATATATATGCTATATAACTGCTCACTTCTAATGATACAAAACAAGGGTGCAATACAGATCAAAGAAAACAGTAACAGCTGATTTACCCGCGCCTAGCTCCTGATTTCGCTTTTACTTCTCAGCGCAACGTCATCTACACGCACGTACCCAATTCGTTGCCGCTGAGTAAAGCTATCAGTCATTGGTCAACAGTCCAACCTAATCCGTTCTTTTCTTCTATGGTATTTTTCGATGTGTCTCTGTCAGTGGTCTCAGAATCTCTCTCCCCCTAGCGTGGAAATTCAACACCGTGTACGCCAAGATTTAGATGAAAAGCTCTATTTATGTTTACGATACACCTTGTATATTTAGTGTTTCTCGCCTTTTAACTCTGCTCAGTTATTATTTTTTATTATAATTGAGATTTGAAATGTTGTTGTGAATGAAAATAACAGGATGGACATTTTCAGAACCATTTATTTCAATAAAAGCTAACAATGTATGCCACTGTCTGGATACAGTAGGCTACACACAACTATTTACAAAATTTGACCAGTGACCTTGTTTTCATCTGCCAGTATCCAACCTCACACACCACCAGCCCAATTCATAAACAAACCCACAAAAAAATCATCATACACTTAAAATCACAATATTAACAGCTATCCTGTTATAGGTATTTACAAAGTTCACATTGACATTTCAATGTTTATCTTTATCGATATGCTGTCAAAGATGAAAAGACCACAGCAAAGGGATTTAGGGGGGGGGGGGCTGTGAAGAAACTGTTTGCTTGGCAATTCTGTTTATACTCTTTCCTGCAGCATTTATTTCAATATTGTCTTACTACATGATAACATCCCAACATAAAACAGCATGTGAGTTCATTGTTTTGAAAATGCAATCATGGTAGGCACAGGAGGCACAAAATCTTAAAAATGTTAAATGTGATTTTGTTTGGAAAACACATCTGTTGAATTAGGCATTTTATCCCTAAATAAAAGTTGAGCTGGTTTCTTGGTCACTTCTCCTTCTGTAATTGAAAAACAGAGTGGTGAGACAGTCAAGACAACAAGATAAATACCAAACATTGCAAATAAAACATCACAAAAACAACTGAACTTTAAAATGACAACTTTAGGCAACATCACACAGACATAATTACACTCACTGTGATGAAGAGACGTCTAACAGTATAAAGTGTTTTAATGTGCATATTAGGAAGAACCAATACAGAAGATTATACCTTATCTTTGGTATCGCCGTGTCTTGTTCCTATATATAAAAAACAGTACAAAATACCAATCAGACATAGGCAGATCTATATATTTCCTATTGATTTTAGAAATGATAAAGTTAACTCAAGACCAATGTTTTGGATTAACTTTAACATGCAAAACTGCAACATGTAAAACTGAAATACCTGTTGAGCTGAATGTCCAACTAAACACCTTAATTAGACCATAAAGGCCCAAAGCTACAGCAACCATCGCCATGGAGTCTTCAATAGATGGAGCACTGACACCTAATAGGGAAGAATGTAATTTGAAATTTGAATGCAAGACGAGTAACGAAAATTAAAGAACCCGATGAGCAAACTATATATTAAAGTTTTCAACCAAACACTATTTATCCAAAAGCCATTTTTACATAGATACATTATAATTATACTATGTTTACATTAACTGACTTAAAGGTTTCATTCCTAGTTTACTTAACCACCATAAAACATGCTCTTTCAGCTTATGTTCTTAGCAACTGAACAAAAAATACACCAACCAATCACATTCAGGGTCACTTTGGCCTTCCTGGTACCCCCCCGGTGGACGGCCACGCAGCTGACCTCCCCACCGCGGCCCAGGCTCATCTTGGCCGAGTCCAGCTCCAGGCGACTGCTCTGGCTGTAGGTGCCGTCTAAGGCCTGTTTGTGGCCAGTCACACTGCCTTGGCCCAGGGGGCGCAACTTGCCATCGGCCCCGACAAACTCCCAGGCCAGCTCCAGAGAGAGGGGAACGAAGCCTGACGCCTCACACTGCACGGTCACGGCCTGGCCCGGGACAACGAGAGGGAGCGGGGAGGGAAAGATGGACAGGGATGGGGGCTCTGTTTGGAGTGAGGGTGTGTGTGAAAGGGTGTGTGTGTAAGACATGTGCGTGTATGGAGTGTGTATGTGTATGTGTGTGAGACAAAGTTAAAGAGACAAAAACAGAATGGGAAAATTATTTCACACACTGGATGTATCAAAGCATGAGAAATACCTCATACATTTCAGTAACCAATGTTGTTTATGCATTTTTATGCATATGACAGAATAAACAACAGAACGCCAGCCTAGAAATGCAAATGCAATTACACACAAACTATTAGCAACATTAACTACATATGTATCACATAACAACATTAACAGCAACATAGTAATGTTGGATTTTCCCTCTGGAAATCGCTGAATTGCGTTGTGTTTGCAGATTAACTAAGACAACTTTTAGTTAAATAAAAAGACTCAATGTTTCCGTTGCTTGATCAGGATCGTTGACTTATTACATATAGTTGACAAATGAATCTGGTTGAATTAATTAAAATAAAAGTAATAAAAATAGTAAAATAAAATTACAGAGAAATGGCTACACTCCATAAGTGTCTAAGCCTAAGTCTGAGCTCTACCCTCTCCTGCAAGGTTGAGGATAGCACAGCAGCAAGATGCTTCTTTCTCTGACACCACTCAACAGAAGCAGTTTTAAGGCACATTATTTTGCATCCCTCTCTAATCCTAACGGTTCTCACCTACTACCTCCAGGTCCAGTGCCACCTGTGCCAGCAGGTTTGGCAGGTAGACTGTGCAGATGTAGGTGCCCGAGTGGCGCGTTTCTGCTTCCTCCAGCACCAGTGATGCGTTTCCTGACTCGTGCAGGGCAATGAAGTCCATCGCCGCGCCCGTCTCAGTGGTGTCTGCCAGCCAGTCGTTCTTGCCGTCGTAGGCCAGGACCAGACGGCCCTCTCCACGGAACTGGTAGCGCCACTCCACAGAGAAGCCCGCCCCAGAGAGCGGGGAGGAGGGGTCCACCCAGAAGCCGCAGTCCAGCGTCACCCGCTCACCCAGACGGGCACGGACAGTCGCCGTTCTACTAGTGACGCTGAGGATGACTGGCAGGTCAGTGCAAAAACAAATAGAGTCAGAAATTGTGTTGTGTAAGTACAGCATTCTATATGTCATTTTACTATTAGTTAACACAGAAAAGAGACACATTTTCTACAAAAAGTTTTTTTTAAATAATAGGAGTAGAGCAGACGTTTCAGCGTGGCTTTTCTCTGTGTGCACAGAGAGCACTGAGAAAAGCAGTGCTGAAACATATGCTCTGCTCTACTGCTACTATTTGTTTTTAAAACCCTTTTTAGGTGTGCCAGCCGCTCTCACTTTACGTGGACCTTCTTTTTGGTTCCACGCACCTAAATCAGCCAATTAAATCTAAAAACACAACACAGAGTTGCCACTTGTTAACTGCTTGCGCCCCAGAAAAGGGTGTAGGCAATAATGCTGATGACTTAGAAAGTCAGTGAAAAACAGACAAATTGTGTCAGAAAACTGTGCTGTAAGTACAACATTTTCAAATGTAGACAGCTTCAAAAAGAAGCTGTACACTTACCACAGGTGACTTAACAAATTGGCTGATTTATTTGTCTAATGATTTGTGCGCTTTGTGTGGGATGAGCTGTTTCAGAAACAGTCTGGATTAAATATCAGGGTTTTACCTTTCCCAAACTGGGATCTCCACCTCTCAATATCTTATCACTTAACTATTAGAGAGAGAGTCAAAGGGAGAGACAGAGAGAGAGAGAGAGAGAGAGAGAGAGAGACTTTAAACATGTAAGTGTGTTTTACCTTGGGGTTCTTTGGAACCTGAGGGGGCACGCATGAGGGCAGACAGTACCAGCTGCCCATCCAATCCCTGTGCAGCTACCGAGAACCAATCAGCCTGCAGGTGAACGGGGCTTTGGCCTGACTCGGTGAGCGAAGTAGCCCAGCGCACCATAGACGGCTGAGGCTGGAAAGGGTTAATCTCACACTGTGGCTTTGTCACAGAGCCCTCTGGTGGATGCAAGGGGGCATGGCAGAAGGAAGCCGAGGGATCTAAAAGTAAAGCATAGTGACAAATGCCATCAGAGGCCAAGTAAAATGTGTCATGAATAGTTTGTAATGTATATATGCCTTGGTCTGACTGTCCGTCTCTCTGTCTGTCTGTCTATATATCTGGTAAGGACTTCTAAGCTGTGTTTGTGTGTTTGACAGCTTTTAGGGATTCTAACACAGTTGCTGGCAGTCGGCGTTGTGGTCAGTCCTCTGAAGTCTTTTTGGTGTGCGGAGGCTTTAAGACCATTAACTTCATTCTCACTTTCTATCCTCATTAGAGTCAGGCAGAATTGGCAGAAGACAATTTAATGTCTATCTGTTGTCTTAAATGTGAGACCATTACATTTAAGCTGTAATTAAAACACCCCCACCCACCCACACACTCACACACACACACTTCACAGAGACTGTGCACCCACCTGTAACATAATAAACCCTGGACAGGTCTATGTCTGCTGGGGGACGAAACTGTCTGATGCTGCTGTCATCGGGGTCCGATCTGATGTACATCAGAGACTTCTCTTGCGTCACAGCAGCAGAGAAGCCCCCTCTACCCGGCTTCTCCTGGACAAACCAACACTCCATCACAGGACAGCCATTAGAAGATGCTGTGAATGAAAAAGGTAAACTTTAAACAGAGTTGCTACTAAATAACATTAAAGTTACAGTTATGTCATGTTACAAATGATTGCGCAGCATCACTAGCAACCGCGGTTAAATTGGTTTGATATTGGATATTGGATATTCGACACATTCAAAGACACCCATATAACTTCTGATGTATATCACCGATTCTTTTCAAACAACTTGTGATGTCTTCATGATCATCCAGGGTACATATCACAAGACAGTAATTATTTAAAAATCATACTTTGAGCCGATTTAATGCATCTTTGTGAATTCAACACCCATATAACTTCTGATATATATCACCGATTCTTTTCAAACAACTTGTGATGTCTTCATAATCATCCAGGGTATATATCACAAGACAGTAATTATTAAAAAATCATACTTTGAGCCAATTTAATGCATCTTTGTGAATTCAACACCCATATAACTTGTGATGTATATCACCGATTCTTTTCAAACAACTTGTGATGTCCTCTTGATCATCCAGGGTATATATCACAAGACAGTAATTATTAAAACATCATACTATGAGCCGATTTAATGCATCTTTGTGAATTCAACACCCATATAACTTCTCATGTACATCACCGATTCTTTTCAAACAACTTGTGATATCCACATCATCATCCAGGGTACATATCATAAGACAGTAATTATTAAAAAATCATACTATGAGCCGATTTAATGCATCTTTTGTGAATTCAACACCCATATAACTTCTGATGTACATCACCGATTCTTTTCAAACAACTTGTGATATCCACATCATCATCCAGGGTACATATCACAAGACAGTAATTATTAACAAGTCATACTATGAGCCGATTTAATGCATCTTTGTGAATTTAACACCCATATAACTTCTGATGTGTATCACCGATTCTTTTCAAACAACTTGTGAGGTCCTCATGATCATCCAGGGTATATATCACAAGACAGTAATTATTAAAAAATCATACCATGAGCCGATTTAATGCATCTTTTGTGAATTCAACACCCATATAACTTCTGATGTACATCACCGATTCTTTTCAAACAACTTGTGATATCCACATCATCATCCAGGGTACATATCACAAGACAGTAATTATTAAAAAGTCATACTATGAGCCGATTTAATGCATCTTTCTGAATTTAACACCCATATAACTTCTGATGTATATCACAGATTCTTTTCAAACAACTTGTGAGGTCCTCATGATCATCCAGGGTATATATCACAAGACAGTATTAAAAAGTCATACTTTGAGCTGATTTAATGCATCTTTGTGAATTCAACACCCATATAACTTGTGAAAGAATCGGTGATATACATCAGAAGTTATATGGGTGTTGAATTCACAAAGATGCATTAAATCGGCTCATAGTATGATTTTTTAATAATTACTGTCTTGTGATATATACCCTGGATGATCATGAAGACATCACAAGTTGTTTGAAAAGAATCGGTGATATACATCATAAGTTATATGGGTGTTGAATTCACAAAGATGCATTAAATCGGCTCATAGTATGATTTTTTAATAATTACTGTCTTGTGATATGTACCCTGGATGATGATGTGGATATCACAAGTTGTTTGAAAAGAATCGGTGATGTACATGAGAAGTTATATGGGTGTTGAATTCACAAAGATGCATTAAATCGGCTCATAGTATGATGTTTTAATAATTACTGTCTTGTGATATATACCCTGGATGATCAAGAGGACATCACAAGTTGTTTGAAAAGAATCGGTGATATACATCATAAGTTATATGGGTGTTGAATTCACAAAGATGCATTAAATCGGCTCATAGTATGATTTTTTAATAATTACTGTCTTGTGATATATACCCTGGATGATCAAGAGGACATCACAAGTTGTTTGAAAAGAATCGGTGATATACATGAGAAGTTATATGGGTGTTGAATTCACAAAGATGCATTAAATCGGCTCATAGTATGATTTTTTAATAATTACTCTCTTGTGATATATACCCTGGATGATTATGAAGACATCACAAGTTGTTTGAAATGAATCGGTGATATATATCAGAAGTTATATCGGTGTTGAATTCACAAAGATGCATTAAATCGGTTCAAAGTATGATTTTTAAATAATTACTGTCTTGTGATATATACCCTGGATGATCATGAAGACATCACAAGTTGTTTGAAAAGAATCGGTGATATACATCAAAAGTTATATGGGTGTTGAATTCACAAAGATGCATTAAATCGGCTCAAAGTATGATTTTTTAATAATTACTGTCTTGTGATATGTACCCTGGATGATGATGTGGATATCACAAGTTGTTTGAAAAGAATCGGTGATGTACATCAGAAGTTATATGGGTGTTGAATTCACAAATATGCATTAAAGCGGCTCATAGTATGATTTTTTAATAATTACTGTCTTGTGATATGTACCCTGGATGATGATGTGGATATCACAAGTTGTTTGAAAAGAATCGGTGATGTACATGAGAAGTTATATGGGTGTTGAATTCACAAAGATGCATTAAATCGGCTCATAGTATGATGTTTTAATAATTACTGTCTTGTGATATATACTCTGGATGATCAAGAGGACATCACAAGTTGTTTGAAAAGAATCGGTGATATACATCACAAGTTATATGGGTGTTGAATTCACAAAGATGCATTAAATCGGCTCAAAGTATGATTTTTAAATAATTACTGTCTTGTGATATATACCCTGGATGATCATGAAGACATCACAAGTTGTTTGAAAAGAATCGGTGATATACATCAGAAGTTATATGGGTATCTTTGAATGTGTCGAATATCCAATATCCAACCAATTTAACCGCGGTTCACTAGCATCGCTAAACAGGGTAAGACACACTAACGTAATTAGGCAAAGGCTTATACAAAGTGTGCTTAGGTGTAGAGCAGCGATACGGACCTAACACTGCACTCACTTAAAACATTAGGAATTAAACGAGGGAATATAAACAACAGTAACTCATATTCGACCACCACCTACCGTGTATGACAGCTGAAGTCAGCACGATACCTACGATCCTGTAAATCGTTGAATATTCTGTCATATTTTCTTCGAGAAGTTGCAAGTTTTGGTGAAATTCGCAATGTAGCAGCACACTGTAGTGCAATCGAAACGAATATTAAAGATGTAGGACCTTCGATTCTACCTCTGGGACTTTCCCTAAAAGCCTTACTCTTTTTAGTTTCATTTTTGAACATGAACTTGCCATGCGCGTACAAAAAAAAGGCAGGAGAAGCACACTAATGGGGCTGAACACTAGGGGGAGCTCTGGGCACATAAAGTACCTTCCATACATTAGAGTACATAAAAACAAAATGTATACAGTATTCTGTACATATACGAAATATAAACACAATTATATCTAGCCTACAGTGATGTAAATAAAGTTTTACAACTACAGTAACACTTTCACTGGTTGCTGTCATCACCCTCCCTCTCCTGGCCAACATCCTCATCCTCCTGGCCATCCACGCACTGCTTTCTCTGTTTGGCCATAGATGTTTGTCCACATCGCAGCGGATATTTTCCATTGTAATGCCATAAGGAAAGAAACGGCATCAATGTCTTAACCACCTCCTTCACTGATCCCCTGTGATACCCTCGCACGCAGCATCCATTGCATGGAGCAGGGACCTCTGGTCTTGAGCTAGATGTTCATACACTCTCCACCTCCAAGCGGAAAATAACTCCTCAATCAGATTGAGGAAAGGAGAGTATGGTGGTAGTAGGTCCATGAACATCCTTGGATGGGTAGTGAACCAGGCCCTGATTCACATTGTCCCACACAGTCACATAGTGTGGTTGATGAGGCCACATCAGTACACATAAGTACAGATCAAATTCATATGTTATATTCATGGTTCTTGACTAATTTGGATAATTGAACAGACTGTTGTGCATATGATGACTTACACAATGAAATTATGCTGACATGTTTTGGAGAGAACAACCATTAGACCGAAAATCAACTAATCAGTTTAGAATAGCAAGATCTATTCATCTGGAAAATGTGCTAAATGTGGGCTCATTGTGCTAACTGCAGGCTAGTTGTACATAACCATTTGCAAAGATGCACTGAGACACTTGAGACATGTACTAAGACATTTGCTATTTGATGAAATCAAAGAGAAATGCCATTCTGTTGTAAACAATTGCAAGGTGGTTTGGGTCCATGTTATTTTGAGAATGTCATTTCTGTTTCAAGAAATGAGCCAAACCAATGGAAAAAAACTGTAAAGCAACACTAAGTAGTTTTTTCAACCTTAAAATAATGTTTCCAAAATCGTTTCAGTGGTTCATCAACTTGTAACAGGGTGAAAGGCACTTCTGAATTCCCTTGGCCGCCCTCCATGGACTAAAACAGCAGTAAGTACGTTTGGAGGGGAGGACCGTCTCTCTGTAATTCTCTATGAGGGACAATTACACTTCCAACCTGTAGGGCGACCGAAGACGAAAACTACTTGTACTTAGTATTGCTTCATGTGCAGCTCCTGCACTAAGTT
This sequence comes from Coilia nasus, assembly GCA_027475355.1. NCBI lineage: Eukaryota > Metazoa > Chordata > Actinopteri > Clupeiformes > Engraulidae > Coilia > Coilia nasus. The sequence goes on along the minus strand of CM050201.1, from coordinate 18,465,359 downwards.
CGCTAATGCAATGCTGAAAGGAGACAGCATCTTGCAATGTGATATGGAATATGCTGTGATGATACTGCATAAATACCATATGTACATAGGCCTAAACTGTTTGTACCTGAAAAGCTCACTGGCCCACCAAAAGTTATGTGGGTCTACTTGCTAATGATTTATACTCTCAATATGATGTAGTGATCACAAGTTCCTCAGCACACTCTTTCCAGCATGATTCATGTTTATTGTGCCTGTCTGAAGAATGCAAACCAACCAGGCAATATAAGGAATGCAAACAGGCCAGATTATGAAAGGAAAAGAAAGCAGCTTTATTGAAAGGTAGCAATTTCAAAAAGTTGTCCATCCATTTTATACCTTATAAGACTCTGATATTGAAGATGATCAAGTTCAGGGATCAAGTTGTCTCTGATTGGCTTGTAATCAGAGATAAAAACTGGTCCATTCTTGTGCAACAGAAATGAACACCATAGTTACAGAGAGGAAATGTAAAACTGAAACTAACAATGCCACAGCTCAGGGACTTTCCAGAAGCTGAACTACTGAAACAATTAGTCTTTTATTGGTCCAGTGGGGATTTGAGAAAATTCCTATACAGGAATAGTATATTCTTGCATAATTAATTATATATTAAGAAACATATAATAATCCGATCTTTTAGAGCAGTGTTTATACACAACTCTGTTCTGTTCTTGAATTTTTATCAGAGATGCTACAATCTTTTGTCTAATGGTTAGGAAGTTTGTCTTGGGATTGGTGTGTCCCTGTACCTAATTCAGCGTCAGCTACATGTAATGTAAATGTAAAAAAAAAAATTCAAGCGTTAAATTTGAGTGAGTATGCTGCATTCAGGCATTTGTGATGGGTTGAAGGGAGGCTTAATAGTTTTAAAGTTCTCAAAAAGTGAAACGTATGCCTATGGGGAGCAGCCAGACTCTTTGCACTCTTTCCAAGCTTTAAGTGCGCCATGCAATATGATAAAGAATTATCACGACTTTTTGTAGAGACAGCAAAGAGCATGTCTGCACATGTGAAATCCGTCTTTCGGCTTATTTTATGGCACAAAATGGATTCACTATAAAATAAACTGAAAAAGGATTTAAAAGGTTCAGACTCTTTCTCTATTGTATTACTGATCAAATGTTGTATTGCACTGTGACATGGGATGTGCACACTCAGTCTTGTAATGTTGTATCATTATAGGGAATACCCAATTAAGGAGGTGGGCAGACCTACTTCCCCAACCAGTGGCGGCCCAGACTGTTTAGTGCCCTGTGTGAGTACCCCCTCTGGTATTCTCATTATATCCAATTTATCATTGGAAATATGACACAATGTAATACACGTCTTCAAGTTAATGGCTAATTAATTCTATGCTTAACACGGTCTAAATTGTGCAGTGAGCTCAGTGCCTACTGTTTACTGTCATAGCCTATAGGACAAGCAGCTAACAAAGATAAACAGAAGTTATACCTTTCCCTTATTAATTATGTTATCTTGTTTCAGGATACATGTCATAACCCAATGACACAGCTGCCTATCTTTATCTTTTGCTCGTTTTTCCTGTTTTTCTTTTCTCTTTTTCCTAAACTGAGCACCTGATAGAGTTGACCTTTTGTTGTCCATCTTCCATTAGTTTCATTTGGCCTTCCACTATCAACAACTATTGTTGTTGTATACTGGCGTGATTTACTTTAGCTAACTTACGGCATTAGTTCAGTTCCACTGCAGCAACATAAATTATTTCTGCAGTACCATCATGAAATGTTATCCTTTTGTCCTGCAGAATCCTAATGTCTTTTAAAAAGCTCACGTGTTGGTTTGTCATGTAAAGTAGCTATGACACTATGTCTATATACTTTGATAGGCATAGCAGTTTTATCATTTCATTGTTCAGGATATAATTCCAAAAATGTGTAAGCACTGGTAAAAACGTCATCCTCTCCTTCCCCCTTCCCCCTGGTACTCCTATACCTCCCCTTTACCTCGAGTACGTACAGGTTGTTGTCTTGGGCTACAAAGGAGTTTTTGGCCCTGTTCTGCTCAAGGAGAGCACCAGTCTGTTGCTGATCAGGCATGTGGCACTGTGCATCAACGACAGTGTGCAAAGGATTGCTGTCATCATTCATGATGATCAGTAGTTTGTCCAAAGTCCTCTTCTCTGCCACTGTCACCATAGAGTCCAGTGTCATGTTGATCACACAGCCAGCCTTCCGTCTCTACCGTCTCTACAGGCTCTACAGTGGCTATCCAAGGGCTGTGGGATGCAAAGAGGGTTTATCTCTGAACAGGCATGAAAGTGGAAGTTGTACCAATAATCAAGCTAATCAAATTCGCATTGAATATCATCTGAATTTGGTATAAAACCTGTATCTCTTGCAAAAAGATTGTGTTTACATGTAGGTACAGGTGAGAACCTGTCGGTGGCGCTGTAATACCACATAACAAAGCCTTGTTTCAGGACCTTTCCAGGCACTCATTGAATGAAATCAGCAGTTAAAAATATCATGCTAAAAAACCTGAAATAAATTAAACAAGTTGTTTTTATTGCTGTTGTTGTTGTAATAATTACTATTTGGCCTATTAATATGTATCTGCTCTCGTTAGTATTAACATGATTGTTGTTGAAATAAATAGACTACAATATGTTTTACTCTGCCTTGCTTTTGATGCGTGTGACCCTACGTGCTAAAAAGTTTGTTTTTCAACACAATTACACCTATTTGGTAGCTAAGGAATTAAGATAAAAAATGATTTTCAGTTTGAAATAGGTTGCTGTAGCATATGGCTACTTGGTGTTTATTATTTCTGCAACACTAAACAACTATGCCATAGAGCAACCTAATCTTGGGTGTTTCTCTCCTCCCCCACCTCGAAAAAAGCAAACTGCGTTTACTTTCAGTTTCAATAACTAACGGAGAGCAGCTATGTTTGCCACCGAACAAATTACGCCTGTGAATCCCTGAAATGTCATTGGCTGCAACGTGTTTTATGCGGCTGTGTTGTGAGCATGTCATGCCTTTTCAGGCTGCGTAGCCGTTCGTGACAACCAGTGATTTGGCGGAGCTTTTCCAAGCAACATCACAAAGGCCAGCAGACTTATTCCTCTATCAGTACATATCGACAAGAAAGATGAAGCTCGCAGTCCTACTTGCTGTTTTCTGTTATGCCCAGCTTACGTCGGGAGGTAATTTTGACATGATTCTTATGGACTCTTTGGGTGCTATGGGATTCTGTTTGTCCCTTGATAAAAAGTTTTAAGGCATTTAGACATCTACATCTTCATTAATTAGGTAGGCTAAGCAGCCACAAATTTGTAAGAAAATTAAAACCTATGTGAATGTTTGTGCACATTCGGTAACAAGGACAGCCATGACAGGAAAGCTTGTGACATTTGCTTCTTTGGCCACCAGATATCAAGGAGTGTTGCTGTTTTGTAGTTTTATTTGTTTATTTATTTGTGTAGTTTTTGTATTTTGTCAAGATTGTTTTGTACGTGTGGACAATGGACATATGAAGGCGATGGGCCTGAAGTCGCTGTAATGGGCAGACAATATGTGCAAATAACTTGCGTGTCAACTAACCAGCGGTGTAATTTTGCGGCTGTAGAGATTCCCGCAGTGTCAAGTCCGAAAATGTAGACTAGAGCTATACGGATTCATTTTCTTTTATAATGTCATTTTTTAAGGTAATAAGTGAACATATCAGCTTTGTGTGTAAATTTTAAAGTGATCCATAGCTTTGCTAAGTAGGCTATAAGAGATCACAAACAACACTTTCATGGAACACTTCTATATTTTCGGTAATAGGCCCTACTTTTTACTATGAAGTGCAGTATGGCATTAAGCCCTAGAATTTCTCAAAGTCTTGTACCCTACCTTACCTTACACATGACTTCTATATAGAAAACGATTTTATGTAGGCTATAAGAGGTTCAAATCGTCACTTCTTAACCTGTTTTAAGTTAAAATCGTCTACATGAGGAGAATATGTGTGAAAACCGAGAAATTGGCGTCCCCTTGTCATGAACGATAGGGAAAAGGGGGAAAACACGATCAGGAAAACTGGACATACTGCATTAATATCTCCTTGCTTACTGTCACATTGCTTTACCTGCCTGAGGGGGGTGCTGTTTTCACTGTTTTGTCGCTAAGAAGGGTGTTAAGAGGGGTTCAGAAACTTCTTAGAGATCCTTCTTAACGGCAGGTCTTCTTAGGCTAAGAAGCATTTTGGGAAACGCGGTTGCTTCTTACGGGAGCCTTAAGAAGGGTCTTAAGTAGTACTTAGCGCTAAGTACTTCTTAACTGCATTTGGGAAACCCGGCCCTTGATGACTACGCTATTTTTAAACCATTAAAACAGCTCAAAGAAACTCCACACTCCATCAGTAGTACAACAAATGCTCTGGCATTCAAAACAAAGCACTGAGAATATTGTAAATGTACACGTTTATTTTAAAAACTGTTCTTACATGCAGTAGTTTGCAGTTGTTTCTTGTCGCCGCCCTGATGAAAGAAGAGGTCGGCTAAGGGGACGTTTTAAGATAAGGGCCGGCTGGGTTTCCCAGATGCAGTTAAGTTCTTAGCATTAAGAACTTCTTTAGACCCTTCTTAAGGCTTCCTTAAGAAGCAACCGCATTTCACAAAATGCTTCGCCTAAGAAGACCTGCCATTAAGAAGGATCTCTAAGAAGGGTCTGGAGCCTTCTTAAAGGTGTACTTCCATCGTGTTTTCATTAATTTTGCGGTGTTCTCTAGTATTAATAATTGCCCTGTGTTCTAGTTCTAGTGCTTCTGTTTCAGGCTGTTTTAGTTTGGTGGAAGCCCATTCGGTCAGTTTGTCTTATATGCATTTGCACACGTCTACGTCACGCTGCAGGCCCTTTTCGCATTGGGTCGTTTTTCTCGTCTATTGTCTTGTTTCGACTGATATAGAAAATGGGGGTAGAAAAACATTTTGATATGCAGCATGCATATGCAACTCAGGGTGACCTATCATATTTCAAAAGAGCAAGTACTAAACGGTTTCTCGTGGAAGTACACCTTTAACACCCTTCTTAGTGACGAAACAGTGAAAACAGCACCCCCTTAGGCAAGTAAAGCAATGTGACACTAAACAATGAGATATCAATGCAGTATGTCCATTTCTCCTGATCGTGTTTTCCCCCTTTTCCTTGTCGTTCATGACAAGAGGACGCCAATTTCTCAGTTTTTCACATATTTACTCTTCATACTGCAGATTTATATCAGACAAATAACAATATAATATATTTTATGAAGTATATCTTATTACAAAATGATTTAGTCTATTTCTGTTAATATTTTGTATGTAGGATATATTTTAAACTGTTAATAATATGGCCTATGTTGCTTAATGCAGAAGAACCACCACTATAGCCATATTATGTATGAGAAAATTCTGCCCTCCTTTCTTTTTTTCTAAAAAATTGTCTGTTAGCTTGTCATACCAGCTGGGCACCTTCTCTAGAAATGCTCGATGGCAAGCAGACCAGGTTGCTAAGTTAGCTTTAGTCCAATTTACTACAGCTGCACCTGCAGTCAGTCAGGTGCACCATGTCATACTAGGAGAGCTGACAAGAACGATCATTTTCCCCTATAGTCTAGTCGTGATCCCGGCCCAATAGTAAACCCAGAAATGTTGAGTACCCTAAAGTTTTATTGCAGGAATGTGATCTATAGGCCTAATGGATAGAATTCAGCTAGGTTGCCCAAAGTTGCACTTTGGGCAATTTGCATAATAAGCATAAATAGGCTAATACAGGTGAATAGGCTAAAAAAATAAATAGTAGATATTGCAACTTTCTCAGTTGGTTACTTATGTTAATATGAGGAAAAAACGTATTGCATGTTTTTGTAACTTCATGTTTAAATATGTAAATGAGGCCATAAATCATCAAATATGTGCTAATTTGCATGGACAACGAAAATGAAATTCCTTTAATAAAGTCAGGTTCAAAAACTGTTTCTAAGGGTAAAAATGTATACTTGGGGGTCTGAATTGTTGAAAACCTTCTTAAGAAGTAGACAGTCTTGACCCATTAAGACAGACCAAGACAACTGTCGATAGTTGCCAGAAAAAAAGGAATGGGACGATCTCACCAACTATACTTTTTACCGTAGCCTACAGTCTGTGTTTGATTGAGTCACAATAAGCCTCCATACATTGCAGACAGATCCACCTAGATCTGGTTAGTGGAAAATAAACCCCTCACGTGTCAAATTCAGGGCATTAATTAAATGTTGAAAACCAAGGCCGAGAATAAAGAAACTCATGTCACATGTCTTTAGACTCTGACGCCCAATTTTTAGTTATTGTATTGCAGTACATATTTAGCTTTTGCTTTTCATAGAACCTATTTTGTCCAGACACTGAAATTTGTTCTCATCTCAAGAACATTGCAAGAGTTGTTGGTCCAGTCTCTTATCGATATGATTTATAGTATGAGTTATTGTTTTATTGACCTGGCTATGGTATTACATATTTAGCGTTTACTTTTTAGTAAAATATTTAGTCCAGACACTGATATTTTTGGTCACTTGGTACTGTACTCTCCACTTGATCACTTTTCTGTCCCACTGTTAATGACTATATCTTTAGCATTGACATTTCCATCTGGAGTTGAACTACAGACTATGTTGATAAAGAGTGCAGGATAAAGGAATGTAACTTAAGAATCTATATATAAGAAAATCTAAATTAATGCACTCATAAATATTGTGGATACTGTAATTGTTTTCAGTAGAGCAAGCAATTGTTTCTGATCATTTGCTTGTATAGCATGCATATGAATATCCATGCAATATCTTTAACGTCCCTGATGCAAGGTCATGTTGGTATATCCTAGAATTACACTGACAATATTAGCAATTTGTTTTGACCCTTTCCCTCATTCAGGGTCAGCATGGACAGCAAAACAGTAAACTGCTTCTTCGCACCATGTAATGGTGAAGGTCAATGTCAAATTCTCAAAATCTCAGGCATCAACACAATTATCTCTTGAACCAAAGAGAAGGGAGATCACCTACACACAATCTTAGCTTCTCGTGTTGCTTCCGAGGGGGAAAGTGTTTCCATTCTTGTACATACAGTACCTCACAAAAGTGAGTAAATTCTTCACATTTCAGCAAAAAAATGATATATCTTTCCAAGGCACAATACTACAGAAATGAAACAAACTTTGATGTTTTGAGTAGACAGTGTACAGCTTGTGTAGCAGTATTAATTTACTGTCCTCTGAAAATAACTGTACACACAGGGATTTTTGAATAAATAGCAGGCCACAAAAGTGAGTACACCTTGAATGAAAACTGTACATATCATTCAACCACGAACAGCCACTTGTCCAATTCATCATTTCTGTGTTTTGGTCTGCTCAACTGGACCATACAAATTTGTGTGTCATGTATTAGAGCTATTCATTTTAATATTTTGGCTATAATTCTCTCATACTATCCACTGGATGACCGAAATGACTCCTCATGGCAAAAAAGAAAACTCAGGATTTGAGAAATGGAATTGTAGCTTTACAGGATGATGGCCTATGCTATAAAAGATCAGCAACACCATGAAACTGAGCTACATCATCATGGCTTGAGTCATTAGGTGGTTTTCCAAAAACGAGTGCATTGTTAGAACAGGCATTGACAGGATCAGTCAAAGAAGTTGGGTCCACACACTCAGTGTCAGGTGCACAAGTTGGCTTCAAAAAACAAATGCATGAGTGCAGCCAGCATTGCTGCAGAGGTTGCAGAACTGGGAGGTCTGTCAGAGCTCAAATAATGTGCTGCACAGTGCAACAACTCAGTCTGCATTGTCGTCCTCCCAGGTGAAAGCCTCTTTTAAAGCTTGATTACAAAAAAAGCCTCAAAACTGTTTGCTGACGACATGCATGTGGTCTGACAAGAATAAGATAAACGTTTTTGGCTTAAATGGTGTCAGGCATGTGTGACAGCGGCCTGTTGAACAGTACTATTACAATTGGGCCTGCCTACAATCAAGCCCAGTGGTGGTAGCATCATGGTTTGGGGCTGCTTCAATGCTGCCAGCACTGGGCACCTGCAGTTCATTGAAGGAATCATGGATTCCAACATGTGTTGTGGCATTCTGAAGCAGAACATGATGCCCCCCTTCAGAAACTGGGACACACAACTGTTTTTTAAACACAATAACAGCCCCTAACACACTTCCAAGATGACCACTGCCTTCCTAAAGAAGTTAAAAGTGAAGGTAATAAAGTGACCATGTATGTCTCCAGACCTGAACCCTATTGAGCACCCGTGGGGCATCCTTAAACAGGAGATGAAGGAGCACCAGTATCTAATATCTGCCAGGTCCGTAATGCCATGATGAGTTTCATATTAAGGCTGTGGTAGATAACAGTGGTGCTCACGCAAAAAATTAACAATTTTGACACAATTTGGACATGTTCACTGTGGGTATACTCATATTTGTGGCCTGCTATTTATACAAAAATTACCTGTGTGTAAAGTAATTTTCAGAGGACAGTAAATTAATACTGCTACACAAGCTGTACACTGACTACTGAAAAACACATTGAAGTTTAATTTGTGTAATATTGTCCCTTGAGAAAATATAGCCCATTTTTTGCTGAAAAGGGTGTACCCACTGAGAAAGTTTCAAGGTGACATCTATTATTTATTTTTTAGCCTATTCACCTGTAATAGTATTGCCGTAATTGCCTATGTATGCTAATTATGCAAATTAAGCTAAATTCTATTCATTAGGCCTATAGATCATATTTCTGCAATAAAACTTTAGGGTACTCAACATTTCTGGGTTCATGAAATCACGACTAGACTACTACCTTTTTAACTAAATAAATGTTAGGTGTTGGTCTGCTCTGCTGTTTAATTCAGATTTTCTCCTTGTAAGGAAGACTATCAAATTGCTTTGCTTGAATCAAATAAAAAATGCTAGCAGCCATAATGCACAGCTTTCTTGCTAGCTGGCTAGTTTGCCCTCTTTACAGACTATAATAAACAAACTTTTGGAACTGAAATGAAAACAGGTATCAAACTTAATAACAATATATTCACACTTCATTTACAAAATTATGTACAAAGACACTAGTGAATGGTAGGCAATATTAATGGAGATTTCTCACTACTTCCCTATTTATGGGACTGACTGAGCAGCATGAAATCCACCGCTATACCTGCCGATATTTTTTAAGAAGCTGTCAATGAAAAAAAGCCCGCCCACTTTAACAGTTCCTTCAATCACCACACAGAGCCTCAGCCTCCTCTAAGAAAAACTTAAATACCAATGTAAATACAGTATGATAACTATAGTACAACATAGTAGAAGTAAACTATTTTCTCCATGATTTTTAGAGGAGGCTGAGCCTCCCTTGTTGTCTTAGAGCAATCGCCTCTGGTATGTACCTATAGCAACCGTCCCTATCAAACTTCACAATTAATGGCAATGTGGAGTTCAATTTCTGTTAACTTAAAAAAAAAACAATTGGCCAGTGACTGAGGGCTGCTCAGCGGTGGTTTAGGGAAGTTCTTAGGCTCCACCTCGTTGACTTAAGTAAGGGGTAACATCCGATGAGACGTGCATGATACGGTTTTAAATCACTGGCCAAATTGGTTGTCAGGGTTACCTTTCATTTGGTAAGGTGATTGCTACTGCTCATGTAGTGTTAGCTAGCTTGGATTGAGCAACGCGACACATGCAATACTTATTTCAAAACGTTGATTTATTTGTTATTTTAATTTTACTATTTTTTTTAAGTTAATGGAAATTGAACTCCACATTGCCAATAACTGTGAAGTTTGATAAGGACGGTTGCTATAGATACGTACCTTCTATTGGGTATTGATATGGAATGGTGCTGAAGTTTTTTTTTTTTTTTGCAAGAACTATGAGGCGTGTATGATATACAATTTTACTGCATGCCTAGCAACCAATCAGAAAGCAGCATTCTGTTCCAGAAGGTATTAAAACCGTATAATGCACACCTCAGAGGATGTTACCCCACTTATGACCCAGTTAATGCCACTCGATAATTTAGGATGTATTTAAAATAATTCTCAATTAGAGGGTTAAGACTCGGTTTTGCTACAATGTGGTCTAATATTTGTAATGTTAAGTAGAGCGTTACGCAGCCCTCTGTCAACCTTTCACCCAAAAATAACAAATAAATGAACGTTTTGGAATAAGTATCGCATGTGTCGCCTTGCTCAATCCAAGCTAGATAACACAAATGCAAACACAAATGCAAAACTTTGCATTACCAACGATAAGCAACAACATCTGCCTCAAAACAAATAACGTCTGTTAGTTTCCAAAATTTTATTGGCTGCAACAGTTTTTTAGGGGGTGGTCTAATTAAAATGTTATGCCTCTTTAGTCCGGGGAGTTGCTGACTGCAATCAGTAACTTGACGGATTTCTACCGAGCCACATTGTATTGGAAAAGAATAGCATAGATATAATTTACAAGTGCATACAATGTGTAGTAGCCTAATGTACGGGCCTGTATTATATAAATTATATTTCTGTCTATAGTACTCCATTCCTTGAAGTACTTCTACACGAGTTCCTCTGAAGTACCTGGCTTCCCAGAGTTTGTAGCAGTCGGGATGGTGGATGGTGTGACGTTTTACCAGTATGACAGCAACAGTGGGAAGGCTGTTCCCAAACAGGACTGGGTCAATGATGCAGCAGACCCTCAATATTGGGAGAGGAACACTGGTAATTGCCGAAATTCCCACCAGGTGTTTAAAGTGGATATTGAAACTTTAAAGGGGCGATTCAACCAAACCGGAGGTAAGTAAATTAGTCACACGGTGTACCACTGATAGGTTACGCACACCCAACCCAGTTTAGGTGGGTGCAGGATTCGTACAAGAAGTGTAATTTAGAAGAAAAAAAAACAGAAAATATATGCTCATCATAGCTCCCATGTAGAAGTTTTAAATGATAGTGACTTGAAATGTCACACACACACACACACACACACACACACACATACATACATATAATAAACCTAAATGGGAGCTCTATGGAATGCAGATATTTTCAGATCTTTGTGCGAATAAATAACACATGAAATTTGACAATTTTGAACAGGTAAAAAAAATATGCTTCATAGCATTGTAAGCAGCAGTTTTGATGAAGCCTGTTACTGAGGAGCTAGCCAATTCGATTTGTGTTTCTTAGTATTAGCATCTAGTGTTCTTTGGTTTTGAAGATACTGCTGTAGATTAGAAGTGATGGGATTACAGATTTTGATGGTACAATTATAGCCTGAGAAATAATCACAATATATGGCTGACTATGCATTAATTGTTTAATAGTATAGGTACCAAAAAATCACAGGAACAATGCATTGCACTGTTCAAAGTCTTCTTTCTTTCTTTCTTTCTTTCTTTCTTTCTTTCTTTCTTTCTTTCTTTCTTTCTTTCTTTCTTTCTTTCTTTCTTTCTTTCTTTCTTTCTTTCTTTCTTTCTGTCTGTCTGTCTGTCTGTCTGTCTGTCTTTCTTTCTTTTTTATTCTTCAAACCAATTTTGTAAAACAAAATGAGGATCAAACCACTTAAAGGAGAAAATTTGATTTAGCCTGTTGCATTCAGAGTTTAACTATTTTTTATCGTTTGTCCCAGAAGGCTAACAATGGAAGTGGTAGGTGCCCTTAGACGAAGCATGACCACTATGCTATTTTTAAACCATTAAAACAGCTTGAAGAAACTCCACACTCCATCGGTAGTACAACAAAGGCTCTGGCATTCAAAACAAATCAAGTTAGACTGAGGTGAAGCCTTCAGCAGTTGTGAATGCTGCTGATTTCTAAAACTGAGGGAATAAAACAATCTGTCATCAGATATCAGCTCAGTTAAACACAGAAGACTGTCAGTGAAACAAAGAGCAGAAAAAAGAGCAGAAAAAATAAATAAATAATATTTTATCACATTTGCTCATGTACACATGTTCACCCCTAATGAACTAATGAACACACACCACCTCCACCTGTGAACACATCATTGCTACTCTCAGGTAGCACTGCTTTATCTTTCTCTCTGTCTCTCTCTGTCTCCCCCTCCCTTTTATGTCTGTCTATCCCTGACACACCCCTGTAACAGGCCAGTGGACAGTTTTAATACTTTTATTTGCCCCCCTATCCACACTAGGGTGACCAGACGTCCCGAAAAATTTGGGACAGTCCTGAAATCTAAGCTGTTCTCCCGAATCAAGCCCTAAATGTCCCGAAAATTGCACTTACATAGAATACTGAGTAGTTATATTTCGATTAACATTAAAAACTGTCATCACCCCCCCACAAAAAAAAATACCATCCCGAATTTCAGCCAGTCCCATCTGGTCACCCTAATCCACACTAAGACACATACACAAGAGTCCAGTATAGAATTTCATTCACACTGGGATAGAACATTGCCTCTCACACACAGATGTGTATGTGATTAGCTTGCCTCAAGTCTCCCTTACTGTACAGATGTTACAGTTGGTTTCATGCAGTCTCAGAGAATATACTTGACAACAATGCATAAACCTCAGTGCAAAATTTAAACATGATGTAGAACCACTGTCAGGAGTTCTTTTAGGACACCTTGAACTGTAGTCCCTAGCTCAACTCCAATGTCTAACAGTGAGGTGCTTTCACATATTCCCACCTGCGCAGTGGTGCAACAAATAATTAATTTAGCCTTTAAGCTGTACTGTCAGATGCCCTGTCTAAAATAAAAGTTTACCATGATTTTGAAATTTTGTGTAAAAATGGCCACACTACCAGCATAAGGTACCATAACTAAGGAAACTGACTAATCCAAACCTGATGACACTGTTTGTTTCTTAAGGCCTTAGCAATATCACGATCCCAACAAGGTGGAAGGGGGCTGTAGATGGGCAAGTCATGAAATACTTATCCATACCATCTTGAACATTAACATTACTTACAATATGCTTTCTTCTGGAATAAAATCAATCATCTAAGACAGATGTCAAGGGGATTGGAAAGTTTACACTTTATGATTTATTAAATTAACTTAGTGGTGTGAACTGAACCGTGTGCTGTTCCACCTCTAGTAAATATATTCATATGCATGCAGTCACAGAGATGCACATGTATACATATGCTTACGCTTATATTAACCCTCATCCAAGCACAGACCCACACACGCACACACACACACAGACAGTGAGACTTCAGCTAGTCAGACTTCATTGCTCTTAAAGAGGGTAAGATGCACATGACAGTAATAAACCCTTTAAAACAACAACAACCACAACCAAATAATGTGTTTATTTACTACTAAACCAGGTAGGCACAGTGATGTGGCCAGTGAAAGAAGACAAACTGCAGCTACAGCTAATTGTTCTGTTACATTTTAAAGAAACCTTTATCACATAGCAATTGCAAATACATATTGGGCAATAAAAAAATGACTAATTAGAAAAGGAAAATTTCATCCTCATCCTTCATCCTCTCATCCTAGAATGGGAAAACATTTATATTTGTAATACATTTGAGAACTTAAATCACATAGCAATTGCAAATACATATAGGGCAAAAAATAAAAAAATGACAGTGATTAGACCTAGAATGAGAAAACATTTGTATTTGTATTACGAAAGTAATACAAAACTAATACAAAAGTAATACAGAGTATGATTAAAAGAATTTCATGGAAATAGTTGACATAACAGAGTAAATTCAGTCGAATGGAGGAGCCCACTGTAAAGAGGCTATGAGGAGCCATATATGGCTGTATGGTGGCCCAGGTGCTCTTAATGCTGATAGTCATGAGGAGCTGGAGGATAGAAAAGGAGGGAAAGAACCAACACACATTAACACACTGAAGAGTAATGGATGGCCACCACACTGCAGTTAGAGCCATAATGGTTGATATGGAGATCTGTCCTCAGCAGCTTAACTGCCCACTTCTGTGTTTCCCCCAACAGTCTGTTGACACCCCCCATCCACACACACACACACACACAATTATTGCCCCCATACTACTCTATTCTCCCCATAGTACCACCATCAGCACCCAAACCAGCAGCAGCAGCATCACATTACATCACATCACTGTTAACACTTAATACCCACCACCTACCTCCACCACTGACCCTCATCACTGCCCTCCCCAACACAACACTGTTACCCCAACACCCCTCACCGCATCCTCTACCGCATCACTAGTCATCACACACACACAAGCTTAGGCTGCTGCAGTGAGATGGAGGATTTATTCTGTTACATTTTTAAAGAAAACTTTATTACATAACAATTGCACATATATATATGGTAAAGAAACCAACATTTTGACATTGATTAGAAAAGGACAATTTCACCCTAGAACGGGAAATCAATAGTATTTTTATTACAAAACTAATACAAACCTAATACAAAAGTAATACATAGTATGGTAAAATTCAGAATTTGATAGATATAGCTGACTAAACAGAGTAAATTCAGTGTAATGGAGGAGCCCACTGTAAAGAGGCTATGAGGAGGCATATAAGGCTGTATGGTGGCCCATGTGCTCTTAATGCTGATAGTCATGAGGAGCTGGAGGATAGAAAAGGAGGGAAAGAACCAACACACATTAACACACTGAAGAGTAATGGATGGCCACCACACTGCAGTTAGAGCCATAATGGTTGCTATGGAGATCTGTTCTCAGCAGCTTAACTGCCCACTTCTCTGTTTGCCCAACAGTCTATTGACACCCCCCACCACCACCACCACTACACACACACACACACACACACACACACACACACAGACACACACACACACACAATTATTGCCCCCCATACTACTCTATTCTCCCCATAGTACCACCATCAGCACCCAAACCAGCAGCATCACATTACATCACATCACTGTTAACACTTAATACCCACCACCTAACTCCACCACTGACCCCCATCACTGCCCTCCCCAACACAACACTGTTACCCCAACACCCCTCACCGCATCCCCAACTGCATCACTAGTCATCACACACACACAAGCTTAGGCTGCTGTAGTGAGATGGGAGGACTGGGGGTCACCAGAATGAATGGGCTCATTAGGGGTCAGAGTGCAAACACACCCCACGTTCCTCTCTGAGCCATTAAGCTGCAGGAAGGGGGGCTGTGAGGCGAACAGACAGACAGAATGAAGCACAGACAGACAGACAGACAGACAGACAGACAGACAGACAGACCTGTCAGAGGACCCTGAATCAGATGAAGAGCAGAGGGAGGGGTGGAGCCTCAGCATGGGTGGGGCCCCTGAATAGCCAGCTGGGACTCAGGGCTCCTCACCTGCCCTACACAGCAGCACACTGGGCAGAGGGACGACACAGAGACACACAGTCAGACACGACCCTGTGTGTTATAGCTCTTAGTAAACCCCACAACACACTCACATTCACCTAACCTGTGAGGAGTCTGGAAATAAAATAACTGTGCTAGAATAACCAATATATTCATCATTACAGTCTTCTGATATGTGACTCTTAAAAGGTAGTTTAAACCAATATATTTGACTGTGGTTGAACTATATCACAGTCTAGTCTGTAAAAACTAAATCATTAGCAGAAATTAAATACAAGGAACTAAACAAGTAGGCAAACAAACAAATAGGCCTCTGTAAATGATGAAAAGGGAATATGTATATAGATATCAGTGTATTTGACTGTGCACTGTAGTGTAAAATACTCAGGGGAAAACAGCTAAATAATAGTGCTCTGTGAAGTGTAATACCATCCTCCAGCCCTACATAAAGTGCTTGTGTTGGTGCTGAGGAAAGTGTTGCACCAGACAGAGCTGTAGTCTCAGTGAGGAGAGCTGCAGCATGAGGAGCAGGTGCCCCTTTAATCTCAGTCCACCCAGTCAGCGCCCTGTGAGCCTGATGGGGCCAGAGGAGGAGACAGACTCCCATAGTGCTCTGGGGCCATGGCACCCACACTGGGACACAGTAGCACAGCACATCAGAAATGGCCCTGTCACTCCTGCTGCCACATCTCCTGTAACAATTATGTGTATCATAGGGCTTGTTTATTTATAAACAGGTCTTGAGTGTTGGGTAGTGTATAAACAAAATATTTTGTATTCTTTTGATCTTATAAAACATGACATGAAAACATGAGTTTTAAGAGCATGCAATGATAGAGTAGGTTTGAGTAATCAAGGGAAGGTAGATGATGATAAATCCTCTACTGGCTTCACATATCAGCTCAGTTACACACAGAAGACTGTCAGTGAAACAAAGAGCAGAGAAATATTTTTATCCCATTCTCTCCTCATGTACACATATCCACCCCCCATTAAGACTACAAAAGTGCACCAGAGTAGAGAGCCTAAACATTTGACTGCAGTTAATGTTAACTATATCACAGTCCAGTCTGTAAAAAAGTAATCATTAGCAGAAATGAAATACGAGGAACTAAACAAGTAGGCAAATGAACAAATAGGCCTCTGTAAATGATGAAAAGGGAATATGTGTATAGATATCAGTGTATTTGACTGTGCACTGTAGTATAAAATACTCAAGGGAAAAACAGCTAAATAGTAGTGCTCTGTGAAGTGTAATACCATCCTCCAGCCCTACATAAAGTGCTTGTGTTGGTGCTGAGGAAAGTGTTACACCAGACAGAGCTGGAGTCTCAGTGAGGAGAGCTGCAGCATGAGGAGCAGGTGCCCCTTTAATAAGTCAGTCCACCCAGTCAGCGCCCTGTGAGCCTGATGGGGCCAGAGGAGGGGGCAGACTCCCATAGTGCTCTGGGGCCATGGCACCCACACTGGGACACAGTTACAGCACATCAGAGATGTGCCACAGTACAAACCAGAACAATAATCTGACTAATAGGACTTATTTATTTCTAAAAAATAAAATGGCTCTTGGTTAGTCTCAGTCCACCCAGTCAGTGCCCTGTGAGCCTGATGGGGCCAGAGGAGGGGGCAGACTCCCATAGTGCTCTGGGGCCATGGCACCCACACTGGGACACAGTAGCACAGCACATCAGAAATGGCCCTGTCACTCCTGCTGCCACATCTCCTGTAACAATTATGTGTATCATAGGGCTTGTTTATTTATACACAGGTCTTGAGTGTTGGGTAGTGTATAAACAAAATATTTTGTATTCTTTTGATCTTATAAAACATGACATGAAAACATGAGTTTTAAGAGCATGAAATGATAAGAGTAGGTCTGAGTAATCAAGGGAAGGTAGATGATGATAAATCCTCTGAAAAAATACAAACATTGTAAAGTAGGGAAATTACAGGCAAGGCCTCAAGAGTAGACTCGGGATTACACTATGATCACCACCAACAAGAACATCCAACACTTATTTAGATGGGAACAGTGGTGTGGCCAGTGAAAGAAAATAAACCGCAGCTGCTAAGAATTATTCTGCTCACATTATGCTATTCTGCTCTTTATGCATCACATACCAGTTGTAAACACATATAGGGCATGACATTTCGACTGGTTAGAAAAAGGGAAATTTCACCCTACAACGGTAAGTTAAGTTAGACTGATGTGAGGACTCCAGCAGTTGTGAATGCTGTCGATTGCTAAAACTGAGGGGATGAAACGGACAGTTAAAACTGGCTTCACATATCAGCTCAGTTACACACAGAAGACTGTCAGTGAAACAAAGAGCAGAGAAATATTTGTATCCCATTCTCTCCTCTTGTACACATATCCACCCCCCATTAAGACTACAAAAGTGCACCAGAGTAGAGAGCTTAAACCAATACATTTCACTGCAGTTATTGTTAACTATATCACAGTCCAGTCTGTAAAAACGAAATCATTAGCAGAAATTTAATACAAGGAACTAAACAAGTAGGCAAACAAACAAACAGGCCTCTGTAAATGATGAAAAGGGAATATGTGTATAGATATCAGTGTATTTGACTGTGCACTGTAGTATAAAATACTCAAGGGAACAACAGCTAAATATTAGTGCTCTATGAAGTGTAATACCACCCTCCAGCTGTACATGAAGTGCTTGTGTTGGTGCTGAGGAAAGTGTTGCACCAGACAGAGCTGGAGACTCAATGAGGAGAGCTGCAGCATGAGGAGCAGGTGCCCCTTTAATCTCAGTCCACCCAGTCAGTGCCCTGTGAGCCTGATGGGGCCAGAGGAGGAGGTGGACTCCCATAGTGCTCTGGGGCCATGGCACCCACACTGGGACACAGTTACAGCACATCAGAAATGTGCCACAGTACAAACCAGAACAATAATGTGACTAATAGGACTTATTTATTTATAAAAAATAAATGGCTCTTGGTTAGTCTCAGTCCACCCAGTCAGTGCCCTGTGAGCCTGATGGGGCCAGAGGAGGAGGTGGACTCCCATAGTGCTCTGGGGCCATGACACCCACACTGGCACACAGTAGCACAGCACATCAGAAATGGCCCTGTCACTCCTGCTGCCACATCTCCTGTAACAATTATGTGTATCATAGGGCTTGTTTATTTATAAACAGGTCTTGAGTGTTGGGTAGTGTATAAACAAAATATTTTGTATTCTTTTGATCTTATAAAACATGACATGAAAACACGAGTTTTAAGAGCATGAAATGATAGAGTAGGTTTGAGTAATCAAGGGAAGGTAGATGATGATAAATCCTCAGAAAAAATACAAACATTGTAAAGTAGGGAAATTACAGGCAAGGCCTCAAGAGTAGACTCAGGATTACACTATGATCACCATCAACAAGAACATCCAACACTTATTTAGATGGGAACAGTGGTGTGGCCAGTGAAAGAAAATAAACCGCAGCTGCTAAGAATTATTCTGCTCACATTATGCTATTCTGCTCTTTATGCATCACATATCAATTGTAAATACATATAGGGCATGAAATTTTGACTGGTTAGAAAAAGGGAAATTTCACCCTACAACGGTAAGTTAAGTTAGACTGATGTGAGGACTCCAGCAGTTGTGAATGCTGTCGATTGCTAAAACTGAGGGGATAAAACGGACAGTTAAAACTGGCTTCACATATCAGCTCAGTTACACACAGAAGACTGTCAGTGAAACAAAGAGCAGAGAAATATTTTTATCCCATTCTCTCCTCATGTACACATATCCACCCCCCATTAAGACTACAAAAGTGCACCAGAGTAGAGAGCTTAAACCTATACATTTGACTGCAGTTAATGTTAACTATATCACAGTCCAGTCTGTAAAAACTAAATCATTAGCAGAAATGAAATACGAGGAACTAAACAAGTAGGCAAATGAACAAACAGACCTCTGTAAATGATGAAAAGGGAATATGTGTATAGATATCAGTGTATTTGACTGTGCACTGTAGTATAGAATACTCAGGGGAAAACAGCTAAATAATAGTGCTCTGTAAAGTGTAATACCATCCTCCAGCCCTACATAAAGTGCTTGTGTTGGTGCTGAGGAAAGTGTTACACCAGACAGAGCTGTAGACTCAGCGAGGAGAGCTGCAGCATGAGGAGCAGGTGCCCCTTTAATCTCAGTCCACCCAGTCAGTGCCCTGTGAGCCTGATGGGGCCAGAGGAGGGGGTGGACTCCCATAGTGCTCCCATAGGCCATGACACCCACACTGGGACACAGTCAGAGATGGCCCTGTCACATCTCCTGCCACATCTGCTGTAACAATTATGTGGATCATAGGGCTCGTTTATTTATAAACAATTCTTGAGTCTTGGTTAGGGTGTAAGCAAAATATTTTGTGTTCTTTTGATCTTACAAAACATGACATGAAAACATGAGTTTTAGCAGCATGCAATGATAGAGTAGGTTTGAGTAATCAAAGGAACGTAGATGATAAAAAAACTATGAAAAAATAAAAAACATTGTAAAGTAAGAAAATTACAAGTGCCGTGTATGGTGGGTCCTGTGTGTGTGTGTGTGTGTGAGCGGGGAAGAAGAAGAAGAAATCGCTGCAAAATCTTGCTTCTTCTTATTAAGAACATAAAAGCATGACCACTATTATACCTACAACAGGTTTGACTGGGAAGTGACAACTTTAAAGGCATTTCATTTCCTATGTTCACATAAGTATTGCACTTATAGGGCAGATCTGGTATAATAAAGTCAATATTGATAACTTTTCAGCGTTTGTTGGACTTGGAATGGAATTGTACCCACATGTTCATATTTTTAAACAGTTGGGAGTTTGATGTATCCTTGAGTCAGTACATACATAGATAGCATAATTGACATGAAATGTGTAGTTGTGCTATAGGTTTCAATAGTTGCAGCGCAGTTTCTGAGCGATCTGACTGGACAGACACTGCTCAGTGAACTCAAGAGGTGTGACTAGTCTAATCCAGGGCTCCAACCATTCTGAGACTGAAGACTACCCGAAGGATGAGAATCTGTACTGAGGGCTACTTGTTTAAAATAATCGACTAGCCTAAATAAAACATTACATTACATTACATTACACTTGGCAGACGCTTTTATCCAAAGCGACTTACAATAGAGGACATAATCACAGCGTACAACACTTGCAGATACAAAGTGCACAGGAGATATACAGATCAATAAGTGCAAATGCCAACTGGGGTTAGTTAATTTTTTATTTTTTTTTTGCAGTTAAGTTTTAAGTGCATTAGTAAAGGGTCAAGCACACACACAACACACAACATGCCTTAGAGTCAATCCCAGGTCTTGGCCAGCTCAGGCATTAAGCAGTAAGTAGTCGTGGAAGAGGACAGTCTTTACATGCTTCTTGAAGGTTGAGAGGGATTATGCTAGTCTTGTAGCTTCTGGAAGTTTGTACCACCACTGAGGGACAATTACAGAAAACAGTTTTGCCTGGTAACGCTTAGAGCGAGCAGGGGGCACGGCTAGCCGGTTTGTGTTGGTGGAGCGCAGCTCTCTGGCAGGAACATACAGCCTTAGTATTTCCTTCAGATAAGCTGGGGCTGATCCTGAGATGGTTTTGTATGCAAGGGTCAGGGCCTTGTGCTTGATCCGGGCAGCCACAGGTAGCCAGTGCAACTGGATAAATAGAGGAGTAACATGGGCCCTTTTGGGTTGAGTGAATACCAAACGTGCTGCTGCATTCTGCACCATCTGCAGTGGTTTTATTGCACACGCAGGTAGACCAGCAAGGAGCGCATTGCAGTAGTACAGGCGGGAAATAACCATGGCCTGCACTAGAAGTTGCGCTGCATGTTGGGTTAGGTAGGGTCGGATTTTCCGTATGTTGTAGAGCATGAATCGGCAAGATCGGGCGACTGATGCAATATGGTGGGAGAAAGACAGATTGTCATCGATCATGATGCCAAGGTTTTTGGCGACTCTGTTTGCGTCCACAGTGGCAGAGTCCATCTTGAGGTTGATGTTGTGACAAATTGACTCTTTAGCTGGTATGACTAGGAGTTCAGTCTTGGACAGGTTCAACTGTAGGTGGTGATCCTTCATCCACGTTGATAGGTCGGCGAGGCAGGCTGAGATGCGTGCCGAAACCGTGGAATCATCTGGCTGGAACGACAGGTACATCTGGGTATCATTGGCATAGCATAGTGATAGGAGAGCCCATGTGTTCGAATGACATGTCCCAGGGAGGTGGTGTACATTGAACACAGAAGGGGCCCACACTTAACACCTCTTTCAAATAACACTATGTATGATTG
The DNA here is from genome assembly GCA_027475355.1 of Coilia nasus. Taxonomy (NCBI): domain Eukaryota; kingdom Metazoa; phylum Chordata; class Actinopteri; order Clupeiformes; family Engraulidae; genus Coilia; species Coilia nasus. The sequence continues at coordinate 18,443,730 of CM050201.1, read as the reverse complement.
TTTCTTTTAAAATAACAATAGTTAAGAAATAAACTGGTGTTTAAAAATGAAATAAATAAATAAATAATATGATGAGTAGAACACTGCAGTAGGCACTTGCTTTTTTTTAGGCATCCCTCATGCCAGCTATGCCAGTCAGAGGCTACAATCATTCAAAGCCTATTCGGTCATAGCACACTGTAAGAAAAAGGTTCGTGTGTCTCTTGGTTGATGCAGCAATCATATTTTATTCCAGTAATGAGCAGTGACGAAGCATGGGAACATACTCCGGATTCAGCGGTGTCAATCTGAACCACAAGCATACCAAACTCTAGTCATTTATCCTGTTAAGACTCCTCCTATGTCCTTGATGTAATTGAGCTAGGTTGATCATTCAAACAGGTCTGGAGACCTTTTGTCACCCTGCATGGTAATTACATTCACATAAAACATTATCTGCGTTGGTTCTCACTTGACCACTTCCACAACCCATACTGTACCATTACCATTCAGAAAGCCACATTCGTAGTGGTATGGAGGCAATCGGGGTAGAAGAACATTTTCATGTGCAGCATGCATATGCAACTCAGAGTGACCTGTCGTATTTCAAAAAGAGCCAGTACTAAACGGTTTCTTGTGGAATCACACCTTTAAATAAGCACTCACTGGTATATGTGGTTAGAAATTCTAACCAAAAGGACAGCAGAATTTGAATTGTGCTATGCAAACAAAAAACCCAGTTGTCTAGGATAGGACAATTATTGCCTCTCCAACTGTACAGTTATTGCATTCAGCCTAGATGATTTCTGTAGTGATAAAGCAATGATGTGTATGGTGTTAATATAATGTGAGGGTGTTAACATAATATGACAAAAGCAAGGCACTTCGCACTACCAGTATGGGGCCAAGCTTATGCCATTCAAATGCTGGATTGCCACAACTACTGAGCAAAGACCATCCCAAATCAGTTGACTTCAACCTATACTACAGCTAATAATTGTGGCTGTGTTTTTTTTATCTCTCTGCCCCTGTCCTCTCTACAGGTGTTCACACATTCCAGAATATGTATGGCTGTCAGTGGGATGATGAGACTGGAGCTATTGATGGATATCACCAATATGGTTATGATGGAGAGGACTTCATCTCACTGGATCTGAAGGCGCAGAGGTGGATTGCCCCTTTGAGACAAAGTGAAATCACCAAACACAAGTGGGATGCTAACAGACCCTATACTGATTACTGGGCAAAGCAATATCATGGGAAAGATTGTATCGACTAGCTGAAGAAGTATGTCCAGTATGGGAGCAGCACTCTGGGGAGGAAAGGTACATCAGCACACAACACTCACAACTGCCACCAGTCGGAAATAAAGCTGTCCGTCACCATAGAAAATGATAACTTGTCTCCTTACCTTAGAGATCCCACCATTTTTGTAACTGGTCAACCTGGTCAACCAAAGCTATGTACAAGTACTCAACATTGCTTTGATATGATGTAATCTCTAATATTATCGTAACTTTATGTTTTTTTTCTTGCTGTCTCTGTCTATTGTTTCTTGAAATTCATTATGCTTTCCGTTTTTGCCTAAGTCCCACCCCAGGTCTCTCTGCTCCAGAAGGGCCCTGGAGTGGTGTGCCATGCTACAGGATTCTACCCCGAGGCAGTGATGATCACCTGGAAGAAGGACGGAGAGGAGATGCAGGACGATGTGGATGTGGGGGAGACGCTGCCCAATGAGGATGGAACCTTCCAGAAGAGAGCTGTGCTCACCGTGTCAGCGGAGGAGAGGAAGAAGGGCAATTACACCTGTGAGGTCACCCACAAGAGCGGAACCTTTATGCCAAAGGAGCCACGTAAAGGTGATGTTTGGTTAAGATAGAGAACAACATATTTTATTATAGGTCTTACCATTGACTGTATATAGGAGGGACCAACCGTCAAACGTCATAAATGAAGCAACCGGGAGCGTGCTCGCCCCCTGGTGGACGGCTGCAGTACAACTTTTCAGCCCTCCCATTCCCATGTATCTCTATGGGAAAGTGCCACATTTTCCGTGTCACTTTTCTCCCATACAAATGTCCTTGAGTCTAACCCATATTATTTGAGAAGTAGTTTTCCTAGTCCTTCAAATAAAAATTTTTTTTTTTTCGCCCAGCACCTCATTTTTAGAATGTTATTCCAATGTTTCATTGGCCAATGGGCAACGAGATTGGGCTTGATTGACACCTCTGATTGACAGCTGCTAGAGAGAGGCTGCACCGACAGCGGTGACAACCTATCACGTTAGCTGTCATTAGTCTTACGTTGGCAGCTACAGTGAAGTTCTTCAGGCAGGCAGCTTGTCTAACTTGTTTTCGTAACATACTGTTATGAACAAATCCATACTCACAATTATATGCAATTTTGCCGTTGGATGTACTACCAGACGACCTTCATTGGGAAGATTCTATGGAATTTTGCCGGTAAGTAAAAAAGTACAACGTTCATATAAGGTAGCTAGCGTTAGCTAACCGTTATAACTTAGTTCACCTCATAATTTATCATCTACTTGAGCCTTCCCGATATCACCACAAAGATTGTCATAATATGTTAGATATTTATGGAGACGATAAGTAATACAGCTAGTGAGACATTTTATTTAAAAAAGACTTGAAACGACAAAAGTTCAACCATAGAAATGTTACTGTTACTGTGAGGCATATAGTTAGCTAGCGATATCTAACAAGTCTTTAGGTGCTGCGTTAGCATTTTACAAAGATCCAGAGATGGGTTGACGATAAACACTACGTGAATTTTAGTGCTGTCCACATGAATACTTAAGGGAAGGAAAATCAGTTTTAGCCGTTGCTGGGTAAAGTGTTTTAAAAACTGTACAGTGTATGCCAGGCTTTAGGGATGTCAGCTAGGGTTTTTGCTGTAGCTGTTGGGTTAACGAGACGGACTCGGCAGGACATTTGATGTGTTGTTAATTTACCATTATGGATTTGCTAAGCATGCAGTTTTTCAGCACCCAGTTTCTTACAATCTTTTCTTGTCAGCACGTAGATCCGAGTTCAGATAGAGGCGTAAAAACTCAAGCACAGATTAATAGATTATTAACGCATCATTTGCTTTAACTGCCTTAACAGGTGGGTATTCTCACCTCGTTCGTTGTTTTCTTTCAGTATGCTTCGAGTAGGTCGTGATATTTGAATGGTAATTAACATGGATTACATTAGATTCAGATTGTTATTGGCATAACACTGATCATTTACATTGCTGCAGGTGTGAACAATATGTACATCTGTCTGTATGTGAGTGGTGACATTTTGTTTTTTACTCTGTTGTAGATTCAAGCATTTCACCATGGAGCGCCGAGCTAGACCAGCAGGTACTGTACCTTAGTCATGATGCTCCTATACATGTGATTTTAAATAAAGATTTTCAAATACTTTGATACTCTTCCTGATTCGCATGACAGATAAAAAGTATCAGTTGAAAATACCTGAGACCTATTCCATTGTTAATCTGGTATTCTCATATTCTCAGCACAGCACATCAGCAACTGGGCTTTTTAAAGGGCTGCGCACACAGATTGTGTAGGTTTTAACCATGTATGTCTTAACAATGGCATGTCCACATTTGTAGGAAATGATATTCAGTGCTGCTGAATCAAGCATAGTTGGCCTGGTTTATTGTAAGATGATTGGGCCCAATGTAACAGACATGACATTTTCATCACAAACCTGCAAGGGTGGTTTAAGAGGGCCCTTCTAAATTCCAAATATATGAATTATGTAAATATTACTTTAAGTATCTGAATTACTGGTTTTATATTTAGGTGGTGGTGCCTGAAATGTGGTCCTGTTCTCAATTCCTTTTCATGTTCCATTACTTACAACTTCACAGCTGAAGATCTACACTCCAGATTGCACCACTGCTGCATCCGCCACCAACTTCACAGCTGAGGCACAACACTCCAGCCTGCATCATCACGTGCCACCAACCATTGTTTTCACATAAAGCCAATGATGATGTTATGAAACAGAAACTTAATAAACAGAAAAGAATGAAAGGCTGGCAAAGCCCATGTTTTTTTTTAGTTTAAAAATTAAATGCACACTGTATTATATGCATAATTGAAAAGTGTTACAAGCATAACATCTTAAAAAGGAAAGTGCATGCTCAACTGATACAACACAGCTGGATGTTAGAATGTAGGCATGCTAACATGATTATGATAAAATTAAACAGTAGTTAATATTTTAATTTTAACATTTTGGTGTCACATCACTGGTTTTAATGGTTAAATGTTTATTAATAGTTATTAACAGTTAATGGCTAAATGGATTTTAAATACTTAGGAATAAAATCCACAGTTCCTTTTTCATGTTATACAAACTTGAAAACGGTAAACACTTTAAACATACTGAGTTGGGAGAGATTTCACTTTAATCTGAATTTCAAGGGCAAGCTGAAAAATGTTTAGCTGTGAATCCTGTTACAAGTACATTGAAAACACAAAGCATGGGCATGATATCCTGTTGGAGTTATGTCGCGTCTATCTTCACTTCTGGTTACTTTGACTAGAGACGAGAGGACCGATGCTGTTTTCTACCACAACCTCCTCTAGCCAATGCCCCCGCAGGTTTGTTCAGGCGGCATCTGTCCAAAAAAAAAAGAGTAGTCTTGTGAGCAATTTTGTTTATAGTTGCCATTTGCTGGAATCTCATCCGAGATGTCTAAACAGTCTTCAGCACAAACACCACTAATTTGACATAATTTGTGTTGCATATGCATACTAGTCTGCAAGTAAACATTCATCACATTTCTTAAAGGTAACTATTAATATGGTACGCCCCACACCCTAAACAAGCACATTACGACAGCTTTGACATGACAAAAAATCACGGATGAGTGAAGATTACATTTAACCCTCTGTGAAAGTAGCGAGATGATGTGTAAAACGATTAGCTTTCAAACAGGAGCAGTGGTAAAACTGTTCGACTTTTCTACACAAAACTGTTACTGTTGTAGTATTTAGCAGACGCTTTTCTCCAAAGCGACGTACAGAACAGCAATAGAAAAATACTGCATGATATCGCCTTTTCTGATAGGTCTGTCAATCTTACACGTCTGTTATTAAATTACCTAAATGTAGCCTATACAGTCATTTGGATTACCCAGGCTAATATAGCAACTGTCTAATGCTAACAGGCGACCTTGCCTACCCTACGAGTTGTTCTCATTTTCACGTTTGATTAATTTGACATTAATATACACCAGACTAAACAATCATCGTCTTCATTCATAAACTGTCTACATATTTCTTTGGTAGGCAATGATTTTACCGGTGACACATACCTGACAGAAGAAATAATAAGACCGTAGGATTTCCATAGACAGTAAGGGTGGGTTTCAGAGCACGGTACAGGTGTAGGCGGGACATCACATCGACTGGACATTTCTGATTGGGCGGCTGTTCCTCCTTGTACACATGCTCAACCGTTGCCAAGCAGGAAGTAAGTGGCCCTGGCTCCAAAATTGACGGTTGCGGTTGCTTCATTTTTATAGAACGGAAATGAATGGGCCCGTTATGTCCATCCTATATACAGTCAATGGGTCTTACAAACAAAGTAAGCTTGCTCTGCACTACTAGTTAAGTTAGTTAGTCTCTAGTTAGTTAGTCTCCACTACTAGTCAAGCGTTGCAAATACTAACCTAATTACATAGAAATGTTAAACTCCCTTAAGGATCCTGACATGTTTTTTGTTCACAGTTCCTGGCACAGAGCCATCTCCCAGTGGTCTGATTCCTGGCGTGGTCATCGGTGTGCTTTTGTTGATTGCATTGGTAGCACTCGCTGGGTTTCTGTGGTGGAAAAAGGGGAATTCTGGTAGGTGTCAAGATTATGGGCACTAGTGGTGACCGCTTCAGTGTCTTTACAATATTTGTACAATATAAGTGTTAAACATTTAGTTTATGTTTGCAAAAAACTATACATCAATTTACATGACAAATGTATTTTCTTATGTTCCAGGTTTTGGTCCTGTAAACAGTAAGTACATGCATGTATACATGTTGATGACATTTTTTGTGATGTTCTACATGAAAAATATATGATGGTTATACTTTTTTTCCTGAACAAATAGTTTCATGTTTTTCCTCGTTTCAGCCAAAGATGATGCCTCTGCCTCATCTGATGAAACCCAACAGAAAGTGTGACAAATTTTTTAAACCTTCATGCTTTGTGGAATGACTTCACAAAATGGTGTCAATGTCCTTGAGATCATTAATGTCTGAATTTCATCAAATGTAATTCACTGCAGCTTTATGATTTTTTTCTGGGAGTTTTCTTGATGCTGTGAAATTATCAAAGACCAGCAACATTTAAAAACTTTGGTGAAGGTGTCATTCAACTACTCACTGAGAACAAGGGAGTTGCTCTATTATTTTAAAGTGATCCTCATGCATATAATAACATCTTTTTAGGTTTGATAGTTACAACTGCTCTCTAACTCTTTATGTCTTTGTTTCTGGCCTTTGAGTTGTGTTGGTTGAATTACAACAGACAGACAGTGGCATTAAGCACAGTAAAACAAAGCATACTTTACATTACTAGTTTAGGTATTTGTAAATTAAAACTGATTTGTCATGACCTTTATTCTTACTTTTCGGTTTGCAATGTTTGCTTTTTCTTTAATATACACTAAAAGTATTGCTTAGAACCAACTGAAAAGAATTAAGGCAGCATGCTGCATGGATATATTTATGTTGCTTGTAAAACTTGCACTATTTATTTGCACTATTTTTCAAGTATCATGACCATATGTGACTTACATAGTGCAAGGTAAACCAACATAAAAAGATCCATAGAGCACGATGGCTATATATTTTGTACGTTTTTGTAAGTATTTTTAAGTTAGTGCTAAGCAGCACTTTTTAGTGAATGTGGAATCTTCACATGGTGTGATGTTGTGAATGTGAACATCTTTACTTTAACAAATGTTAACATCTTTAATATTGTGGGTGTAAATAGTTAAAATGGCTCAAGAATAAAATCTTCTTTGGACTGTTTATTGAGTTTGTGAATTAAAAATAAAAATCACTTTTTCTGGTAGATAGCTATTGCAAAAAGAAAATTGGAAAACTTGATTCCATTATATCAGTGCTGGGTGCCTCAGTGATGTAAATATCAGATATGTTGTGTTTATTGCAAAAAAGCAAGAAGTGTTTTTAGGTTGGGGAGCAAAGGTGGTGTGCAAAAAATACTGTACATGCAAAGGTTGTACAATGTTACAAGAAAGTCCAGGGAGTGTACAAGAAGAACTCGGCAAACCTGCAATAAAGGCAGGGTAGAAGATACTTCAGATCACTGAACAGGCCATCAAAAGCCTCACAAACTGAGAATCAAAAGATTATGCACCAATCATCAATAGTATCAATGGAAAATACACAGAGAAGTGGTACATTTTAACCACAACAGGGCAGACGAAGGGCTGCTTTGAATTCAAGATTAGCCACTTCAGATAGTGTTATAGATGCAGTTCACTTCACATTGCAGTTACATGCAGAGTTAACTGTACATTCCATCTTTTAGTGGACTTTTAAATTACACACATATACATATTTATTTTATATTTAAACCAGCATTTCTTTCTTAAAGGAATAACAAACCACTAAAGGAAAATGAGCCCAGAAGGCTGTCAACTGACTGTAAAAATGTGAATAAGGAATTGACAAATGACCAAGATGAGAAATTCGTGCTGGTCAGGCTAAAATACTGGACATAGTGTCTTTGGTGTCACCTGAAAAAGCATAGGAGGCCATAAAAGTAATTTAAGTGCAATGTCTGAACAGTTTAATTGAACATAGCTAGATGAGCTTTGTTTTTAATAATTAATGAATATTTCAGTAATACAAAGGTTGCATCGACCTGAATGCAAGAGACCAAAAAGTAATTTAATATATGCTTTTACTCCTTGTACAGAAACTTGCTGAGAGATTGTGTCATCTGGAGCCTTAATAAGGATCTAAAGAAGTTCTTAACACTAAGAACTTCTTAACTGCATCTGGGAAACCCGGCCATTGATGTTTTACCTACGTTGTCATTAGAAAAAAAAAACAACCAAAATGATTAATGTAAATATATATAATTAAATGAACTTATGAAACCCTTATTGCATACCTACCCATGCGGCAATGAATTATTCATTTTCTCAAGGCAGGTCTTAGGTAAAACGTGAATTTCCCAGATGCAGGTAAGAAGTTCTTAGCGTTAATAACTTCTTTAGACCCTTCTCAAGGCTCCCGTAAGAAACAACCACGTTTCCCAAAATGGTCCTTAGCATTGATGAGTTCAGTCGGACGCCACATGTTATACCAGAAGTTCAGGTAGGAACATATTACCAAAGATTAGAAGGTTCGTTAAGAAGGTTCTTAACTGGGAAACCCGGTCAGTGTCTTTTGTTTCCTTTTTGGTCTCTTCCATTCAGGTACATGTAACTTTGTATTACTGAAATATTCATCATATATGTTGATATTTGTAAAAAATAATACTCAATTATAATCTATATAAGTGTAAATCAGAAAAAATTAGAACTTCATTATTTAGTACTAACTTGTTAGTGACAGACTTGTCACCTCATTGGAACATGACACATATATAGACATTATATATATATATATATATATATATATAATTCTGAATCATGATTGGCAAATTGTAGGCAAATAATCTGTGCTGTTTGTATGAATAATTATGTGAAATGCACTCACTGTTTTGCCAATGTTTTACAGTCTAGAAATGTACAAAATGTAATACAGATTGGGGCAGTCTTAACCCCAATAACAGTATCATTAGTCATACCCCTGCATCTTTGCACAACTGAGTTTTACAACACATTGACCAACATGGGTACATTCATAATGGCATGGATATGGCCATCAACAAGTACACTGTGGCATCAAAGCAATGGTCAGTTGGTCCTAAAGGTACTAGGATTCTAATGATCTTCAATGAATTGACTAATAACTAATACAGAAAGAAAGAAAATGTTTAACTTTGGTACATTTACTCCACACTGGCTAGTCTCACCCTAACCTTGTGAACATGCCTGATGAAACCATCTGACACAGAAGCCTTGACACAACTTAACACAGACTGGGTCGAATGACATCAGTGCAGACACTTCAGAAGCACATGAAACAGGCTGGATCAGACCTGCACTCCTCCAGGAGCTTCTCCCAATATTGTCATTACATTACATTACATTACATTACACTTAACGGACACTCATCCAGAGCGACTTACACTTATTTAGGTACAGGGTTTCCCTGGAGCAATAACATTGCTCAAGGGCACTTCAGCCATGGATGAGGCTGCAGGAAAGAGTGCAGGTTGTTTACTCCCCCACCCCCATTCTTTCTACTGGAACCTGCAACCCTCTGATGCCAAGACCAACTATCTAACCACTAGGCCACAGCTGTCCTGTATGTGACCTATGACACTGTGCATGGATGCCTGCTTTCTGAATAGCCCGGTGCACAATGTGATTTTACCTAGCAATTACTGTCCCTGGATCAATGACGTAGATATCTTAGTGCTGAAACTGAGAAGAAAGAGCTTGCATGTGCTTTTGTTGACATGGTATGGAGGCGTGAAACTTGCATAATAGAGGTTTTTCTCTTTTCAACTTACTTGGGAAAACATGTGTCTGGTAAACTGGAATAAATGCCAAAATATCATAGTCTTTACATTAACCTTTAACAATCAAAGAGAAATGAGTAACATTTGAAGGCTTTGTTGTCATTGCCATTACAACAAGGATTTCTTGTGGTTTGTGTGTAAATGTTATAATTTCAGGATGTCAAGACTGTTATTATAAACGTGCCATCAGCTGAGTGTCCTGCTATCTAGAACATTAATTCCTTTAAATAAATAAATTATTTCAGCATCTAGAAATGCATTTTTTGTGTCATCAGCAGGGCCAGATTTTTGAACTGGCCAACCAGGCCCAGGCTCAGGTAGCCAGAGGAAGTGGGGGTAGGAGGGATGGGAGGGCAGCCTCACAGGTTAGTTGGAGTTAAGCTCAATGTTCCAGAGCAGGCACTCTGCAAGGCAAACATGCAAACAGACCTTAATGAAAGTCAATGTAGCTTTCTTCATAACCGAAGGCAAGTGGTGACAGGAGAGGGGTTGGGAACGGTAAATGGCTAAGACAACAGAGGCATGCCAAACTCATGATAAAAACAACTCATTGTTCTGCCATCATTAACCTACATACGTATTACAGTAAATCTATTGTCATTGTTTTCTTCATTTAAGATCGTACTTGATTCTTGCTGATGCAGTTTCTTCATGATCCTCAAAGCATCAGAACAGACGAGTGCCTTTGCCAAAGAGTAATATCTACTAGCACACTTCAGGCAAATTTGTAGCTTGAACTCTAAAATTGTTTTAGTCAGTCGATAGATGCTCATTTAAGGGTGTTTTATATGATGTCCGAAACCTAATAACATAACCTCCTCAGGGTCAGTACAGATGTCCCAGGTCATGCTTTGAAAAGGAAGATATGCTGTAAAATTGTATGTGTAAAGTGTAAATTGTGTGACATATAGCCACAGAACAGTTTACAGACACAAATGTTGGTATCTCTACAGCAGCTTGTTTAAGTAAGTTAAGTCGACAAACAAATAAATAAATGAAATGTTTAATTAACTTTGCTAAAATACAGCTGGCATTGTCATATCGGCAACTTTATCTATTAGTCCTTATCAACTTTGGAAGCTTTCTCTTAACCTTCAAGCCATATACAACATTACCCCTATCTGTCTGACCTCCATGCTGCTACTCCTTCTTGTACCTTCAGTCAGATCATCCTCATCCATCCATTTGAACAGCCCCTCCGCCCATCTCACAACCATGGGGTGGAGAGCATTCAGCAGGTCTGGAACTCACTACCACCTGAACTTAGAAATATCAACTCATTTTCATTTTTCAAAACTTAACTGTTAATGTTATCTTACCCCACATGGCCTTCTTGATCTTTTTAATTATTCTTTTATTGTACTTATTATGGTGTACCATCTCTTTAAATCCTCGGTAAAATGGTAGCTACGCCTCTCTGGTTTTAATGAGAAAGACCTGTAGATGGGGATGTACTGCACCTGTAGATGGAGGACTCCGCCAGGGGCTTTCTAAATGCTTGCTCACTCAGGTTAATTACTACTATGTCAATGGTCTCATTGAGAGTTGTAAGAAAATGTCATGGTTTAATTTGAAATTGTAAATGTGTGTGTGTGTGTGTGTGTGTGTGTGTGTGTGTGTGTGTGTGTGTGTGTGTGTGTGTGTGTGTGTGTGTGTGTGTGTGTGTGTGTGTGTGTGTGTGTGTGTGTGTGTGTGTGTGCGCTTACATGGCTTTCATTATGTGTCATCTGGGCTCTGAATGGATGGTTTTATGTTGACATTGACTACAATGTATGAAAACCAAGACCCAGCATGTCTGCACACAGGCCTATTTGCGTGTGTGTGTGTGTGTGCGTGCGCACCAAAGGGACCAAAGTCAGAGCTCTATTAATTAGGGATTTCCTTTCTGCCTTGTAAGAAACATATTGCTGTAAAGTTCTCATTTGTCTTAGATCCTACGATATTAATCCCAAGTTCGAACCCACACATCAATTGCTTAAATGTGGTTAGTTTCAGTTTCGATAACTAAGGTTAAGCAGCAACTTCTGCCACGAAACTAATTATGCCTGTGCGTTTCTAAAATATCATTGGCTGCAACGTGTTTTAGGAGACTGTGTTCTGAGCACGTGATGAACGTAGGAATAGCCTACGGTGACCAGTTCTGCGGAGATTTCTTTTGAGCGACATCGGACGGCAGGGGAAGACGTGTAGTTGTACACCAGTGCTGATAAAACGAAGAAAAAAATGAATATCGCAACGCTGTTCGCGATCTTTTGTTATGCGCATCTTGCGTCCGGAGGTAGGTTTTTGATTTCCATGTGTTTTAAGGCTGTTTGGGCGTTCTTTAAGGAGTTCCCCCATTGAGTCTCCAGGCTTGAACTGAACATTATGAAGTTAAGACTTAAAATGTGAAGCTTTTAGTGTTCGCAAGGTTTTGTGTTTTAGTTAGGACGAGTTTTGACACTTATCGAGATCACAGCGTCTCTCTGTTAGGTGTAGTGGTCCGGGATATGAAATTAGATATTCGCAAATCTTCATCTTTACCACGCAGAACCATGGTCGCAATTATTGTACATGTTGTTGCAATGGCCTTTCTAACAATGACTTAAGTAAGGCTAAGTATTTTTATTATTTTTATTTTGTTGTAATTCACACTTTTTCATATGTTAACAGATTAAATGGTGGCATATTGGAAACGCCAACATTCACAAACAGCAGCAGGTCTAATATGATAATGTAGCCTAATGTGTTTTATTTTCTTCTAAACAACTATTTAACATTTAACTTAACAACGGATTAACTTATTGTCACCATTTTGTAGTGATGAACAAAATTGCAATTTCCTCTAAAGGAAATTACAGTTTGGAATTGACAACAATTTTTACAGGAATTAAAATGGTAAAGTCAATTATATTTTTGCGTTGTTGGCACAGGCACAAGTAATTTATAGCATTGTCTATATGGCTCGTGAGCCTACCTCAACTGGACAATACATTTTCAATGTTTCAAAAGAGCAAGGAAGCTCCAACCCTTCTGTGAACACAGTGAACACAGATCTTATGAATGCACCTATCCTGTCAAGACAGTTTTGTTACTGAAATATGTCTCTGATTTCATCCAAAATATTCTTTCTAATAGCATATTGCTAACAAAATCATAGGGACTCTCTTTTGTTGTTGTTGTTGTTGTTGTGTGTGTGTGTGTGTGTGTGTGTGTGTGTGTGTGTGTGTGTGTGTGTGTGTGTGTGTGTGTGTGCGTGTGTGTGTGTGTATGTTCCAAACATACTTTGGAACCATACCAAATTGTGTGGCCCTTCACAGCTGGGAGACTGAAGAGGATAAAACTACATATAAATTACATATAAATTATGGATATATGGAACCACGTCAAGTTCGGTGAAATTGATTCAATGGGGGGCACTGTTATTTTAAAAAAGAGTACATTTTCTTCACCCCCTACTTTTTTACTTTCCTTTGTAGAGAACATGGCAACATCACCAAGAAGTCACACCATGTACTGTTATGTAGTACATCTAGTTCTTGCGAAATGAGATTTATGGGAATACTTTACTATTTACATTTGCTGTGCTTTACTTACTATTTAATTAACTTTGATAGGAACAAGGACACTAGGGGGTGCTATTTTTCATTTTACTCCCCATACAAAGTTAGGTTTAGTTTTGGTTTTGATAAATATCACTAAGCGGTAATATCTGCCACAGAACACTTTATGTCTGTGGAGTTGTTAAATGTCATTGATTACAAGTGTGTTTTGGGAAACTGTCTTAAGAGCATGTCAGCTTTTTCAAGCTGCGTAAGACTTTGTGGTTTCCAGTTATTTGGTGGATTTCTCTTGAAGGGTAGGGAGAACCCCTAATTATGACCGCCGCTAGCGAAGCTAGCGAAAGCGGTCATATTGGAGTTGCTGCAAAATTTTTCCCTTTTTTTTAAATTTTTTTTATTTATTTTTTCACCGATTTTTCGTCAACGATTCCCGGGACACTGAAACTCGGGGAGACATGAATGTTTGTAGGCATGTAGCCCAAGAAGTTTGTGAGCGAATAACGCTTTTTGGTCCCCCAGGGCCACCCCCCCGCTGTGCCAGTGTCTGTTAAAGAGGGGGAGACCGGCAAAAGTTTTTGCTGAATAACTCAATGAACGTTTCACCCAACAACATGAAATTTTTGTGATATGTCGGTGTTACAGAGACGTATCGACCCAGCCCATAAACTCTCACTTGAAGCATAGCGCCACCTAGTGATATGGGTAAATGCAAAAATTGGGATTTGGAGTTGCCAATATCTTGGACCGAGAAGGTGGGAACTGCGCAAAATATGTCATGCACGATCACCACAAAGACCTCTAACACCACAGAACATGCCATAAAATTTGGTCCATAGGGGGCGCTGTAATTGTAGAAAATGTCATTTTGCCTATTATCTAGACAATGCTTACGTTTACAACAATTTTTTTTTTATCGTGAAATCTATTGACCCTCACGCATTGAAAACACTGGTCGACGCCCACTTCCAACGAACACAATTTCCGTGAAATTTTAATATTGCGAAAACAAATCTGAACGAACTCGTCATAGGCCGTTCATGTGAATCTCACCAAATTTGGTATATGTCATTTATAGACAATGCTGACAAAAAGTTATCAAAGGATTTATCTTGAGATAAACCGCTCCGAAGTTACACGTCAATGAACATTTAACGCGTAGCTTAAAAATCTTCAAATGGCCGTATCTTGGCTAATAATTGCTCAAATTTGGTCAAAGTTAACATGCCATCTCTAAACAGCTTTATTTTCATGTGTACTGAATTTTGTGACATTTCGTCATAGGGGGCGATGTTTATTGGCGAAGCTAGGTGTCAAAAAACAGTTTTTGTTAAATAACTCGTCAACAATTTTGCCCAAGACAACGATTTTGTTTTAGTATGTCGGTGTTACAGAGACGTATCGACCCAGCCCATAAACTCTCACTTGAAGCGTAGCGCCACCTAGTGATATGGGTAAATGCAAAAATTGGGATTTTAAGTTGCCAATATCTTGGACCAAGAAGGTGGGAACTGCGCAAAATACATCATGCACGATCACCACAAAGACCTCTAACACCACAGAACATGCTATAAAATTTGGTCTATAGGGGGCGCTGTAATTGTAGAAAATGTCATTTTGCCTATTATCTAGACAATGCTTACGTTTACAACATTTTTTTTTTTATTGTGAAATCTGTTGACCCTCACGCATTGAAAACACTGGTCGACGCCCACTTCCAACGAAAACAATTTCCGTGAAATTTTAATATTGCGAAAACGAATCTGAACGAACTCGTCATAGGCCGTTCATGTGAATCTCACAAAATTTGGTATATGTCATCTACCGACAATGTTGAGAAAAAGTTATCAAAGGATTTATCTTGAGATAAACCGTTCCGAAGTTACACGTCAATGAACATTTAACACGTAGCTTAAAAATCTTCAAATGGCCGTATCTTGGCTTTTAATTGCTCAAATTTGGTCAATGTTGACATGCCATCTCTAAACAGCTTTCTTTTCATGTGTACTAAATTTTGTGACATTTCGTCATGGGGGCGATGTTTATTGGCGAAGCTAGGTGTCAAAAAACAGTTTTTGTTAAATAACTCGTCAACAATTTTGCCCAAGACAACGATTTTGTGTTAGTATATCGGTGTTACAGAGATGTATCGACCCAGCCCATAAACTTTCACTTGAAGCATAGCGCCACCTAGTGATATGGGTAAATGTAAAAATTAGGATTTTGAGTTGCCAATATCTTTGACCGAGAAGGTGGGAACTGCGCAAAATACGTCATGCACGATCACAACAAAGACCTCTAACACCACAGAAAATGCCATAAAATGTAGTCCATAGGGGGCGCTGTAATTGTAGAAAATGTCATTTTGCCTATTATCTAGAGAATGCTTATGTTTACAACAATTTGTTTTTTATCGTGAAATCTATTGACCCTCATGCATTGAAAACACTGGTCGACGCCCACTTCCAACGAAAACAATTTCCGTGAAATTTTAATATTGCGAAAACGAATCTGAACGAACTCGTCATAGGCCGTTCATGTGAATCTCACCAAATTTGGTATATGTCATCTACAGACAATGCTGACAAAAAGTTATCAAAGGATTTATCTTGAGATAAACCGTTCCGAAGTTACACGTCAATGAACATTTTATCACGTAGCTTAAAATTCTTTAAATGGCCGTATCTTGGCTTTTAATTGCTCAAATTTGGTCAAAGTTGACATGCCATCTCTAAACAGCTTTCTTTTTATGTGTACTGAATTTTGTGACATTTCGCCATAGGGGGCGATGTTTATTGGCGAAGCTAGGTGTCAAAAAACAGTTTTTGTTAAATAACTCGTCAACAATTTTGCCCAAGACAACGATTTTGTGTTAGTTTGTTGGTGTTACAGAGATGTATCGACCCAGCCCATAAACTCTCACTTGAAGCATAGCGCCACCTAGTGATAAGGGTAAATGCAAAAATTGGGATTTTGAGTTGCTAATATCTTGGACCGAGAAGGTGGGAACTGTGCAAAATATGTCATGCACGATCACCACAAAGACCTCTAACACCACAGAACATGCCATAAAATTTGGTCCATAGGGGGCGCTGTAATTGTAGAAAATGTCATTTTGCCTATTATCTAGAGAATGCTTACGTTTACAACAATTTTTTTTTTATCATGAAATCTATTGACCCTCACGCATTGAAAACACTGGTCGACGCCCACTTCCAACGAGAACAATTTCCGGGAAATTTTAATATTGCGAAAACGAATCTGAACAAACTCGTCATAGGCCGTTCATGTGAATCTCACCAAATTTGGTATATGTCATCTACAGACAATGCTGACAAAAAGTTATCGAAGGATTTATCTTGAGATAAACCGTTTCGAAGTTACACGTCAATGAACATTTAACACGTAGCTTAAAATTCTTCAAATGGACGTATCTTGGCTTTTAATTGCTCAAATTTGGTCAAAGTTGACATGCCATATCTAAACATCTTTCTTTTCATGTGTACTAAATTTTCGGGGCAATGTTTATCGCCGAAGCTAGGTGTTGAAAAACAGTTTTTGTTAAATAACTCGTCAACAATTTTGCCCAAGACAACGATTTTGTGTTAGTATGTAGGTGTTACAGAGGCATATTGACCCAGCCCATAAACTCTCACTTGAAGCATAGCGCCACCTAGTGATAAGGGTAAATGCAAAAATTGGGATTTTGAGTTGCCAATATCTTGGACTGAGAAGGTGGGAACTGCACAAAATACATCATGCACGATCACCACAAAGACCTCTAACACCACAGAACATGCCATAAAATTTGGTCCATAGGGGGCGCTGTAATTGTATAAAATCTCATTTTGCCGACTCCTTGCCTTCACAAATCAGTCCTACACACTACACATTCAAAACCCACATCCATGCCCACTTCCAGGAAATCATTTCCACAGAAATTCTCACCTCACAACACTGCTCTACCACACACTCATCACACCAACAGTTCCCACATTTCAATATACTGCGGCGGTCATACCATGTACCGCTATGCGGTACATCTAGTTAGTAAAGAAATGCTGATATTATGAAAATAAATATGAAAATCTCAGCTGCTCTAAAAGTCTGTTGTTGTGTGTATGGTGTCTGAAGGTAAACTTGACATTCTTTGTTTGTTTTTAAAGCTGTTAGCACAGTCCCTGCCTGTTTGCATACTCCTTATTAGGCTATTGTGGCTATGTAGATACACACACATCTTTCTTTTACTTGGCTGGAGTTATCAGGTCTGTTTTTAACTGTTGGCACAATCTGCATTTAATTACTCACTACTTATCAGCAGTATAACATGTATCCATGTGCTTGAAGTAGACTTGTTTTGATGCTTTTTTTCTGACATTCCGAACTAAGTGTAAGCTTCACAAATGCTCACTCAGAACCAGTGTTATATTTGTGATATTTACAGATATACATATTTTTGTACACACTATACACAAACAGCTGGTGCTGAATCAGACATTATACATAGACATCATCATAATCTCACTTTTAACTTTTAAATTAACATTGATATTTTATCCTATTGTCTGAAAATAATATAATAAATAATAGTAAATAAATAATAAATAAATAAAATATTAAATAAAGTCTATGAAAATCTAGGCAGACTAGGCAGACCCAAATCATTCACATGCAAAAACAAGTATCACTGCATAATGTTTTAATCATTGGATTTTTTTCAGAGACCCACTCTTTGAAATATTTCTACACTGGGACATCAGGTATTCCAAAGTTTCCCGAATTTGTCACAGTGCTACTGGTTGATGGGCAGCCTGCATCATACTATGACAGCATCATTCGCAGAGAGACACCCCGTCAGGACTGGATGAAGGAGGCTGCTGACCCAGACTACTGGAATAGAAATACCCAAATCAGCATTGGAGCAGAACAGGTCTTCAAGGCTGGTATTGACACAGTTAAGCAAAGATTTAACCAAACAGGGGGTAAGTAAACATGTTAACAAATGTGTATTTATACAGCAATAATGAGGATATATTGAGATGGTGCAACGTTTAATTTCCGTAACACAAAATGAGGTGTTTGTGCTAATTTGAATCTGTGGTCTTATGTATCAGGTTATATGATGAGAGGAGCAGCAAATGCTACAGTGGAAGATTGAGAGGAATTTGCAGTTTGCATTTATGCACTTATTGCACTCATAGTATTTCAGAGTAGGTGAAAGCCTTTTGTTATACATGACAACACAGTGTTGTTTGAGAGAATGCCACTAAATTTGAGTCCATTGTGATTTTTTGACACTTGAGACTTGATATAGTTGACATAAGAGTAGATATAGTTGACATAAGAGTAAATTCAGACTAATGGAGGAGCCCACTGTAAAGGGGTTATAAGAGGTTATGAGAGGTTATGGAGATCTGTCCTCGGCAGCTTAACTGTCCACTTCTGTGTTTCTCGAACAGTCTATTAACACCCCACCACCACACACACACACACACATACACACACACACACACACACACGCACACACACACACACACACACACACACACACACACACACACACACACACACACAACAGCACTGTTACCCCAACACCCCTCACCGCATCCCCTACTGCATCACTAGTCATCACACACACACAAGCTTAGGCTGCTGTAGTGAGATGGGAGGATTTATTCTGTTACATTTGTAAAGAAAACTTTATTACATAACAATTGCAAATACATATATGGTAAAGAAACAAACATTTTGACATTGATTAGAAAAGGAGAATTTCACCCTAGAATGGGAAAAATTTTGTTTTTTTTTTATTACAAAACTAATACAAAACTAATACAAAAGTAATACATAGTATGGTAAAATTCAGAATTTGATAGATATAGCTGACTAAACAGAGTGAATTCAGTCTAATGGAGGAGTCCACTGTAAAGAGGCTATGAGGAGCCATATAAGGCTGTATGGTGGCCCAGGTGCTCTTAATGCTGATAGTCATGAGGAGCTGGAGGATAGAAAAGGAGGGAAAGAACCAACACACATTAACACACTGAAGAGTAATGGCTGGTCACCACACTGCAGTAAGAGCCACAATGGTTGCTATGGAGATCTGTCCTCAGCAGCTTAACTGCCCACTTCTGTGTTTCCCCAACACTCTATTGACACCCCCCCAACCAAACACACACACACACGCACGCACACACACACACACACATACACACACACATCATTGCCCCCCACACAACTCTAATCTCCCCATCGTACCACCATCATCACCCAAACCAGCAGCAGCAGCATCACATTACATCACATCACTGTTAACACTTAATACCCACCACCTACCTCCACCACTGACCCTCATCACTGCCCTCCCCAACACAACACTGTTACCCCAACACCCCTCACCGCACCCCCTACTGCATCACCAGTCATCACACACACACAAGCTTAGGCTGCTGCAGTGAGATGGGAGGATTTATTCTGTTACATTTGTAAAGAAAACTTTATTACATAACAATTGCAAATACATATATGGTAAAGAAACAAACATTTTGACATTGATTAGAAAAGGAGAATTTCACCCTAGAATGGGAAATATTTTGTATTTTTATTACAAAAGTAATACAAAACTAATGCAAAAGTAATATTGAGTATGACAAAATTTAGAATTTGATAGATATAGTTGACATAACAGAGTAAATTCAGTCTAATGGAGGATCCCACTGTAAAGAGGCTATGAGGAGCCATATAAGGCTGTATGGTGGCCCAGGTGCTCTTAATGCTGATAGTCATGAGGAGCTGGAGGATAGAAAAGGAGGGAAAGAACCAACACACATTAACACACTGAAGAGTAATGGATGGCCACCACACTGCAGTTAGAGCCATAATGGTTGCTATGGACATCTGTCCTCAGCAGCTTAACTGCCCACTTACACCACCACCACCACCACCACCACTACACACACACTCACACACACACACACACACACGCACACACACACACACACACACACACATCATTGCCCCCCACACAACTCTAATCTCCCCATCGTACCACCATCATCACCCAAACCAGCAGCAGCAGCATCACATTACATCACATTTAACACTTCACTGTTAACACTTAATACCCACCACCTACCTCCACCACTGACCCTCATCACTGCCCTCCCCAACACAACACTGTTACCCCAACACCCCTCACCGCACCCCCTACTGCATCACCAGTCATCACACACACACAAGCTTAGGCTGCTGCAGTGAGATGGGAGGACTGGGGGTCACCTGAATGAATGAGCTCATTAGGGGTCGGAGTGCAAACACACCCCACATTCCTCTCTGAGCCATTAAGCTGCAGGAAGGGGGCTGTGAGGAGAACAGACAGACAGAATGAAGCACAGACAGACAGACCTGTCAGTGGACCATGAATCAGATGAAGAGCAGAGGGAGGGGTGGAGCCTCAGCATGGGTGGGGCCCCTGAATAGTCAGCTGGGACTCAGGGCTCCTCACCTGCCCTACACAGCAGCACACTGGGCAGAGGGACGACACAGAGACACACAGTCAGACACGACCCTGTGTGATATAGCTCTTAGTAAACCCCACAACACACTCACGTAATCCAAACCTGTGAGGAGTCTGGAACTAATATAACTGTACTAGAATAACCAATATATCCATCATTACAGTCTTCTGATATTTGACTGTTAAAAAGTAGTTTAAACCAATGTATTTGACTGTGGTTGATCTTAACTATATCACAGTGCAGCCGTTAAAAAACGAAATCATTAGCAGAAATTAAATGCGAGGAACTAAACAAGTAGACAAATGAACAAATAGGCCTCTGTAAATGATGAAAAGGGAATATGTGTATAGATATCAGTGTATTTGACAGTGCACTGTAGTATAGAATACTCAAGGGAAAACAGCTAAATAGTAGTGCTCTGTGAAGTGTAATACCATCCTCCAGCCTGACATGAAGTGCTTGTGTTAGTGCTGAGGACAGTATTACACCAGACAGAGCTGTAGTCTCAGTGAGGAGAGCTGCAGCATGAGGAGCAGGTGCCCCTTTAATCTCAGTCCACCCAGCCAGTGCCCTGTGAGCCTGATGGGGCCAGAGGAGGAGACAGACTCCCATAGTGCTCTGGGGCCATGGCACCCACACTGGGACACAGTTACAGCACATCAGAAATGTGCCACAGTACAAACCAGAACAATAAT
Organism: Coilia nasus; assembly: GCA_027475355.1. Taxonomy (NCBI): domain Eukaryota; kingdom Metazoa; phylum Chordata; class Actinopteri; order Clupeiformes; family Engraulidae; genus Coilia; species Coilia nasus. The sequence goes on along the minus strand of CM050201.1, from coordinate 18,422,312 downwards.
GTGACTAATAGGACTTATTTATTTACAAAAAATGAATGGCTCTTGGTTAGTCTCAGTCCACCCAGTCAGTGCCCTGTGAGCCTGATGGGGCCAGAGGAGGGGGCAGACTCCCATAGTGCTCTGGGGCCATGGCACCCTCACTGGCACACAGTAGCACAGCACATCAGAAATGGCCCTGTCACTCCTGCTGCCACACCTCCTGTAACAATTATGTGTATCATAGGGCTTGTTTATTTATAAACAGGTCTTGAGTGTTGGGTAGTGTATAAACAAAATATTTTGTATTCTTTTGATCTTATAAAACATGACATGAAAACATGAGTTTTAAGAGCATGAAATGATAGAGTAGGTTTGAGTAATCAAGGGAAGGTAGATGATGATAAATCCTCTGAAAAAATACAAACATTGTAAAGTAGGGAAATTACAGGCAAGGCCTCAAGAGTAGACTCGGGATTACACTATGATCACCACCAACAAGAACATCCAACACTTATTTAGATGGGAACAGTGGTGTGGCCAGTGAAAGAAAATAAACCGCAGCTGCTAAGAATTATTCTGCTCACATTATGCTATTCTGCTCTTTATCCATCACATATCAATTGTAAATACATATTGGGCGTGAAATTTTGACGGGTTAGAAAAAGGGAAATTTCACCCTTCAACGGTAAGTTAAGTTAGACTGATGTGAGGACTCCAGCAGTTGTGAATGCTGTCGATTGCTAAAACTGAGGGGATAAAACGGACAGTTAAAACTGGCTTCACATATCAGCTCAGTTAATCACAGAAGACTGTCAGTGAAACAAAGAGCAGAGAAATATTTTTATCCCATTCTCCCCTCATGTACACATATCCACCCCCCATTAAGACTACAAAAGTGCACCAGAGTAGAGAGCTTAAACCAATACATTAGACTGCAGTTAATGTTAACTATATCACAGTCCAGTCTGTAAAAACTAAATCATTAGCAGAAATTAAATACGAGGAACTAAACAAGTAGGCAAATGAACAAACAGACCTCTGTAAATGATGAAAATGGAATATGTGTATAGATATCAGTGTATTTGACAGTGCACTGTAGTATAAAATACTCAAGGGAAAAACAGCTAAATATTAGTGCTCTACGAAGTGTAATACCATCCTCCAGCCCTACATGAAGTGCTTGTGTTGGTGCTGAGGAAAGTGTTGCACCAGACAGAGCTGGAGACTCAATGAGGAGAGCTGCAGCATGAGGAGCAGGTGCCCCTTTAATCTCAGTCCACCCAGTCAGTGCCCTGTGAGCCTGATGGGGCCAGAGGAGGAGACAGACAGACCCACCACCTACCTCCACCACTGACCCCCATCACTGCCCTCCCCAACACAACACTGTTACCCCAACACCCCTCACCGCATCCTCTACTGCATCCCTAGTCATCACACACACATAAGCTTAGGCTACTGCAGTGAGATGGGAGGACTGGGGGTCACCTGAATGAATGGGATCATTAGGGGTCAAAGTGCAAACACACCCCACATTCCTCTCTGTGCCATTAAGCTGCAGGAAGGGGGCTGTGAGGAGAACAGACAGACAGAATGAAGCACAGACAGACAGACAGACAGACAGACAGATCTGTCAGTGGACCATGAATCAGATGAAGAGCAGAGGGAGGGGTGGAGCCTCAGCATGGGTGGGGCCCCTGAATAGCCAGCTGGGACTCAGGGCTCCTCACCTGCCCTACACAGCAGCACACTGGGCAGAGGGACGACACAGAGACACACAGTCAGACACGACTCTGTGTGATATAGCTCTTATTAAACCCCACAACACACTCACATTCACCAAACCTGTGAGGAGTCTGGAACTAAAATAACTGTACTAGAAAAAACAATATATCCATCACTACAGTCTTCTGATATTTGACTGTTAAAAAGTAGTTTAAACCAATGTATTTGACTGTGGTTGATCTTAACTATATCACAGTGCAGCCGAAACGAATGAAATCATTAGCAGAAATTAAATGCGAGGAACTAAACAAGTAGGCAAATGAACAAATAGGCCTCTGTAAAAGATGAAAATGGAATATGTGTATAGATATCAGTGTATGTGACTGTGCACTGTAGTATAAAATACTCAAGGGGAAAACAGCTAAATATTAGTGCTCTATGAAGTGTAATACCATCCTCCAGCCCTACATAAAGTGCTTGTGTTGGTGCTGAGGAAAGTGTTGCACCAGACAGAGCTGGAGACTCAATGAGGAGAGCTGCAGCATGAGGAGCAGGTGCCCCTTTAATCTCAGTCCACCCAGTCAGTGCCCTGTGACCCTGATGAGGCCAGAGGAGGAGACAGACTCCCATAGTGCTCTGGGGCCATGGCACCCACACTGGAACACAGTTACAGCACATCGGAAATGTGCCACAGTACAAACCAGAACAATAATGTGACTAATAGGGCTTATTTATTTACAAAAAATAAATGGCTCTTGGTTAGTCTCAGTCCACCCAGTCAGTGCCCTGTGAGCCTGATGGGGCCAGAGGAGGGGGCAGACTCCCATAGTGCTCTGGGGCCATGACACCCTCACTGGCACACAGTAGCACAGCACATCAGAAATGGCCCTGTCACTCCTGCTGCCACATCTCCTGCAACAATTATGTGTCTCATAGGGCTTGTTTATTTATAAACAGGTCTTGAGTGTTGGGTAGTGTATAAACAAAATATTTTGTATTCTTTTGATCTTATAAAACATGACATGAAAACATGAGTTTTAAGAGCATGCAATGATAGAGTAGGTTTGAGTAATCAAGGGAAGGTAGATGATGATAAATCCTCTGAAAAAATACAAACATTGTAAAGTAGGGAAATTACAGGCAAGGCCTCAAGAGTAGACTCAGGATTACACTATGATCACCATCAACAAGAACATCCAACACTTATTTAGATGGGAACAGTGGTGTGGCCAGTGAAAGAAAATAAACCGCAGCTGCTAAGAATTATTCTGCTCACATTATGCTATTCTGCTCTTTATGCATCACATATCAATTGTAAATACATATAGGGCATGAAATTTTGACTGGTTAGAAAAAGGGAAATTTCACCCTACAACGGTAAGTTAAGTTAGACTGATGTGAGGACTCCAGCAGTTGTGAATGCTGTCGATTGCTAAAACTGAGGGGATAAAACGGACAGTTAAAACTGGCTTCACATATCAGCTCAGTTACACACAGAAGACTGTCAGTGAAACAAAGAGCAGAGAAATATTTTTATCCCATTCTCTCCTCATGTACACATATCCACCCCCCATTAAGACTACAAAAGTGCACCAGAGTAGAGAGCTTAAACCTATACATTTGACTGCAGTTAATGTTAACTATATCACAGTCCAGTCTGTAAAAACTAAATCATTAGCAGAAATGAAATACGAGGAACTAAACAAGTAGGCAAATGAACAAACAGACCTCTGTAAATGATGAAAAGGGAATATGTGTATAGATATCAGTGTATTTGACTGTGCACTGTAGTATAGAATACTCAGGGGAAAACAGCTAAATAATAGTGCTCTGTAAAGTGTAATACCATCCTCCAGCCCTACATAAAGTGCTTGTGTTGGTGCTGAGGAAAGTGTTACACCAGACAGAGCTGTAGACTCAGCGAGGAGAGCTGCAGCATGAGGAGCAGGTGCCCCTTTAATCTCAGTCCACCCAGTCAGTGCCCTGTGAGCCTGATGGGGCCAGAGGAGGGGGTGGACTCCCATAGTGCTCCCATAGGCCATGACACCCACACTGGGACACAGTCAGAGATGGCCCTGTCACATCTCCTGCCACATCTGCTGTAACAATTATGTGGATCATAGGGCTCGTTTATTTATAAACAATTCTTGAGTCTTGGTTAGGGTGTAAGCAAAATATTTTGTGTTCTTTTGATCTTACAAAACATGACATGAAAACATGAGTTTTAGCAGCATGCAATGATAGAGTAGGTTTGAGTAATCAAAGGAACGTAGATGATAAAAAAACTATGAAAAAATAAAAAACATTGTAAAGTAAGAAAATTACAAGTGCCGTGTATGGTGGGTCCTGTGTGTGTGTGTGTGTGTGAGCGGGGAAGAAGAAGAAGAAATCGCTGCAAAATCTTGCTTCTTCTTATTAAGAACATAAAAGCATGACCACTATTATACCTACAACAGGTTTGACTGGGAAGTGACAACTTTAAAGGCATTTCATTTCCTATGTTCACATAAGTATTGCACTTATAGGGCAGATCTGGTATAATAAAGTCAATATTGATAACTTTTCAGCGTTTGTTGGACTTGGAATGGAATTGTACCCACATGTTCATATTTTTAAACAGTTGGGAGTTTGATGTATCCTTGAGTCAGTACATACATAGATAGCATAATTGACATGAAATGTGTAGTTGTGCTATAGGTTTCAATAGTTGCAGCGCAGTTTCTGAGCGATCTGACTGGACAGACACTGCTCAGTGAACTCAAGAGGTGTGACTAGTCTAATCCAGGGCTCCAACCATTCTGAGACTGAAGACTACCCGAAGGATGAGAATCTGTACTGAGGGCTACTTGTTTAAAATAATCGACTAGCCTAAATAAAACATTACATTACATTACATTACACTTGGCAGACGCTTTTATCCAAAGCGACTTACAATAGAGGACATAATCACAGCGTACAACACTTGCAGATACAAAGTGCACAGGAGATATACAGATCAATAAGTGCAAATGCCAACTGGGGTTAGTTAATTTTTTATTTATTTTTTGCAGTTAAGTTTTAAGTGCATTAGTAAAGGGTCAAGCACACACACAACACACAACATGCCTTAGAGTCAATCCCAGGTCTTGGCCAGCTCAGGCATTAAGCAGTAAGTAGTCGTGGAAGAGGACAGTCTTTACATGCTTCTTGAAGGTTGAGAGGGATTATGCTAGTCTTGTAGCTTCTGGAAGTTTGTACCACCACTGAGGGACAATTACAGAAAACAGTTTTGCCTGGTAACGCTTAGAGCGAGCAGGGGGCACGGCTAGCCGGTTTGTGTTGGTGGAGCGCAGCTCTCTGGCAGGAACATACAGCCTTAGTATTTCCTTCAGATAAGCTGGGGCTGATCCTGAGATGGTTTTGTATGCAAGGGTCAGGGCCTTGTGCTTGATCCGTGCAGCCACAGGTAGCCAGTGCAACTGGATAAATAGAGGAGTAACATGGGCCCTTTTGGGTTGAGTGAATACCAAACGTGCTGCTGCATTCTGCACCATCTGCAGTGGTTTTATTGCACACGCAGGTAGACCAGCAAGGAGCGCATTGCAGTAGTACAGGCGGGAAATAACCATGGCCTGCACTAGAAGTTGCGCTGCATGTTGGGTTAGGTAGGGTCGGATTTTCCGTATGTTGTAGAGCATGAATCGGCAAGATCGGGCGACTGATGCAATATGGTGGGAGAAAGACAGATTGTCATCGATCATGATGCCAAGGTTTTTGGCGACTCTGTTTGCGTCCACAGTGGCAGAGTCCATCTTGAGGTTGATGTTGTGACAAATTGACTCTTTAGCTGGTATGACTAGGAGTTCAGTCTTGGACAGGTTCAACTGTAGGTGGTGATCCTTCATCCACGTTGATAGGTCGGCGAGGCAGGCTGAGATGCGTGCCGAAACCGTGGAATCATCTGGCTGGAACGACAGGTACATCTGGGTATCATTGGCATAGCATAGTGATAGGAGAGCCCATGTGTTCGAATGACATGTCCCAGGGAGGTGGTGTACATTGAACACAGAAGGGGCCCACACTTAACACCTCTTTCAAATAACACTATGTATGATTGTTTCTTTTAAAATAACAATAGTTAAGAAATAAACTGGTGTTTAAAAATGAAATAAATAAATAAATAATATGATGAGTAGAACACTGCAGTAGGCACTTGCTTTTTTTTAGGCATCCCTCATGCCAGCTATGCCAGTCAGAGGCTACAATCATTCAAAGCCTATTCGGTCATAGCACACTGTAAGAAAAAGGTTCGTGTGTCTCTTGGTTGATGCAGCAATCATATTTTATTCCAGTAATGAGCAGTGACGAAGCATGGGAACATACTCCGGATTCAGCGGTGTCAATCTGAACCACAAGCATACCAAACTCTAGTCATTTATCCTGTTAAGACTCCTCCTATGTCCTTGATGTAATTGAGCTAGGTTGATCATTCAAACAGGTCTGGAGACCTTTTGTCACCCTGCATGGTAATTACATTCACATAAAACATTATCTGCGTTGGTTCTCACTTGACCACTTCCACAACCCATACTGTACCATTACCATTCAGAAAGCCACATTCGTAGTGGTATGGAGGCAATCGGGGTAGAAGAACATTTTCATGTGCAGCATGCATATGCAACTCAGAGTGACCTGTCGTATTTCAAAAAGAGCCAGTACTAAACGGTTTCTTGTGGAATCACACCTTTAAATAAGCACTCACTGGTATATGTGGTTAGAAATTCTAACCAAAAGGACAGCAGAATTTGAATTGTGCTATGCAAACAAAAAACCCAGTTGTCTAGGATAGGACAATTATTGCCTCTCCAACTGTACAGTTATTGCATTCAGCCTAGATGATTTCTGTAGTGATAAAGCAATGATGTGTATGGTGTTAATATAATGTGAGGGTGTTAACATAATATGACAAAAGCAAGGCACTTCGCACTACCAGTATGGGGCCAAGCTTATGCCATTCAAATGCTGGATTGCCACAACTACTGAGCAAAGACCATCCCAAATCAGTTGACTTCAACCTATACTACAGCTAATAATTGTGGCTGTGTTTTTTTTATCTCTCTGCCCCTGTCCTCTCTACAGGTGTTCACACATTCCAGAATATGTATGGCTGTCAGTGGGATGATGAGACTGGAGCTATTGATGGATATCACCAATATGGTTATGATGGAGAGGACTTCATCTCACTGGATCTGAAGGCGCAGAGGTGGATTGCCCCTTTGAGACAAAGTGAAATCACCAAACACAAGTGGGATGCTAACAGACCCTATACTGATTACTGGGCAAAGCAATATCATGGGAAAGATTGTATCGACTGGCTGAAGAAGTATGTCCAGTATGGGAGCAGCACTCTGGGGAGGAAAGGTACATCAGCACACAACACTCACAACTGCCACCAGTCGGAAATAAAGCTGTCCGTCACCATAGAAAATGATAACTTGTCTCCTTACCTTAGAGATCCCACCATTTTTGTAACTGGTCAACCTGGTCAACCAAAGCTATGTACAAGTACTCAACATTGCTTTGATATGATGTAATCTCTAATATTATCGTAACTTTATGTTTTTTTTCTTGCTGTCTCTGTCTATTGTTTCTTGAAATTCATTATGCTTTCCGTTTTTGCCTAAGTCCCACCCCAGGTCTCTCTGCTCCAGAAGGGCCCTGGAGTGGTGTGCCATGCTACAGGATTCTACCCCGAGGCAGTGATGATCACCTGGAAGAAGGACGGAGAGGAGATGCAGGACGATGTGGATGTGGGGGAGACGCTGCCCAATGAGGATGGAACCTTCCAGAAGAGAGCTGTGCTCACCGTGTCAGCGGAGGAGAGGAAGAAGGGCAATTACACCTGTGAGGTCACCCACAAGAGCGGAACCTTTATGCCAAAGGAGCCACGTAAAGGTGATGTTTGGTTAAGATAGAGAACAACATATTTTATTATAGGTCTTACAAACAAAGTAAGCTTGCTCTGCACTACTAGTTAAGTTAGTTAGTCTCTAGTTAGTTAGTCTCCACTACTAGTCAAGCGTTGCAAATACTAACCTAATTACATAGAAATGTTAAACTCCCTTAAGGATCCTGACATGTTTTTTGTTCACAGTTCCTGGCACAGAGCCATCTCCCAGTGGTCTGATTCCTGGCGTGGTCATCGGTGTGCTTTTGTTGATTGCATTGGTAGCACTCGCTGGGTTTCTGTGGTGGAAAAAGGGGAATTCTGGTAGGTGTCAAGATTATGGGCACTAGTGGTGACCGCTTCAGTGTCTTTACAATATTTGTACAATATAAGTGTTAAACATTTAGTTTATGTTTGCAAAAAACTATACATCAATTTACATGACAAATGTATTTTCTTATGTTCCAGGTTTTGGTCCTGTAAACAGTAAGTACATGCATGTATACATGTTGATGACATTTTTTGTGATGTTCTACATGAAAAATATATGATGGTTATACTTTTTTTCCTGAACAAATAGTTTCATGTTTTTCCTCGTTTCAGCCAAAGATGATGCCTCTGCCTCATCTGATGAAACCCAACAGAAAGTGTGACAAATTTTTTAAACCTTCATGCTTTGTGGAATGACTTCACAAAATGGTGTCAATGTCCTTGAGATCATTAATGTCTGAATTTCATCAAATGTAATTCACTGCAGCTTTATGATTTTTTTCTGGGAGTTTTCTTGATGCTGTGAAATTATCAAAGACCAGCAACATTTAAAAACTTTGGTGAAGGTGTCATTCAACTACTCACTGAGAACAAGGGAGTTGCTCTATTATTTTAAAGTGATCCTCATGCATATAATAACATCTTTTTAGGTTTGATAGTTACAACTGCTCTCTAACTCTTTATGTCTTTGTTTCTGGCCTTTGAGTTGTGTTGGTTGAATTACAACAGACAGACAGTGGCATTAAGCACAGTAAAACAAAGCATACTTTACATTACTAGTTTAGGTATTTGTAAATTAAAACTGATTTGTCATGACCTTTATTCTTACTTTTCGGTTTGCAATGTTTGCTTTTTCTTTAATATACACTAAAAGTACTGCTTAGAACCAACTGAAAAGAATTAAGGCAGCATGCTGCATGGATATATTTATGTTGCTTGTAAAACTTGCACTATTTATTTGCACTATTTTTCAAGTATCATGACCATATGTGACTTACATAGTGCAAGGTAAACCAACATAAAAAGATCCATAGAGCACGATGGCTATATATTTTGTACGTTTTTGTAAGTATTTTTAAGTTAGTGCTAAGCAGCACTTTTTAGTGAATGTGGAATCTTCACATGGTGTGATGTTGTGAATGTGAACATCTTTACTTTAACAAATGTTAACATCTTTAATATTGTGGGTGTAAATAGTTAAAATGGCTCAAGAATAAAATCTTCTTTGGACTGTTTATTGAGTTTGTGAATTAAAAATAAAAATCACTTTTTCTGGTAGATAGCTATTGCAAAAAGAAAATTGGAAAACTTGATTCCATTATATCAGTGCTGGGTGCCTCAGTGATGTAAATATCAGATATGTTGTGTTTATTGCAAAAAAGCAAGAAGTGTTTTTAGGTTGGGGAGCAAAGGTGGTGTGCAAAAAATACTGTACATGCAAAGGTTGTACAATGTTACAAGAAAGTCCAGGGAGTGCACAAGAAGAACTCGGCAAACCTGCAATAAAGGCAGGGTAGAAGATACTTCAGATCACTGAACAGGCCATCAAAAGCCTCACAAACTGAGAATCAAAAGATTATGCACCAATCATCAATAGTATCAATGGAAAATACACAGAGAAGTGGTACATTTTAACCACAACAGGGCAGACGAAGGGCTGCTTTGAATTCAAGATTAGCCACTTCAGATAGTGTTATAGATGCAGTTCACTTCACATTGCAGTTACATGCAGAGTTAACTGTACATTCCATCTTTTAGTGGACTTTTAAATTACACACATATACATATTTATTTTATATTTAAACCAGCATTTCTTTCTTAAAGGAATAACAAACCACTAAAGGAAAATGAGCCCAGAAGGCTGTCAACTGACTGTAAAAATGTGAATAAGGAATTGACAAATGACCAAGATGAGAAATTCGTGCTGGTCAGGCTAAAATACTGGACATAGTGTCTTTGGTGTCACCTGAAAAAGCATAGGAGGCCATAAAAGTAATTTAAGTGCAATGTCTGAACAGTTTAATTGAACATAGCTAGATGAGCTTTGTTTTTAATAATTAATGAATATTTCAGTAATACAAAGGTTGCATCGACCTGAATGCAAGAGACCAAAAAGTAATTTAATATATGCTTTTACTCCTTGTACAGAAACTTGCTGAGAGATTGTGTCATCTGGAGCCTTAATAAGGATCTAAAGAAGTTCTTAACACTAAGAACTTCTTAACTGCATCTGGGAAACCCGGCCATTGATGTTTTACCTACGTTGTCATTAGAAAAAAAAAACAACCAAAATGATTAATGTAAATATATATAATTAAATGAACTTATGAAACCCTTATTGCATACCTACCCATGCGGCAATGAATTATTCATTTTCTCAAGGCAGGTCTTAGGTAAAACGTGAATTTCCCAGATGCAGGTAAGAAGTTCTTAGCGTTAATAACTTCTTTAGACCCTTCTCAAGGCTCCCGTAAGAAACAACCACGTTTCCCAAAATGGTCCTTAGCATTGATGAGTTCAGTCGGACGCCACATGTTATACCAGAAGTTCAGGTAGGAACATATTACCAAAGATTAGAAGGTTCGTTAAGAAGGTTCTTAACTGGGAAACCCGGTCAGTGTCTTTTGTTTCCTTTTTGGTCTCTTCCATTCAGGTACATGTAACTTTGTATTACTGAAATATTCATCATATATGTTGATATTTGTAAAAAATAATACTCAATTATAATCTATATAAGTGTAAATCAGAAAAAATTAGAACTTCATTATTTAGTACTAACTTGTTAGTGACAGACTTGTCACCTCATTGGAACATGACACATATATAGACATTATATATATATATATATATATATATATATAATTCTGAATCATGATTGGCAAATTGTAGGCAAATAATCTGTGCTGTTTGTATGAATAATTATGTGAAATGCACTCACTGTTTTGCCAATGTTTTACAGTCTAGAAATGTACAAAATGTAATACAGATTGGGGCAGTCTTAACCCCAATAACAGTATCATTAGTCATACCCCTGCATCTTTGCACAACTGAGTTTTACAACACATTGACCAACATGGGTACATTCATAATGGCATGGATATGGCCATCAACAAGTACACTGTGGCATCAAAGCAATGGTCAGTTGGTCCTAAAGGTACTAGGATTCTAATGATCTTCAATGAATTGACTAATAACTAATACAGAAAGAAAGAAAATGTTTAACTTTGGTACATTTACTCCACACTGGCTAGTCTCACCCTAACCTTGTGAACATGCCTGATGAAACCATCTGACACAGAAGCCTTGACACAACTTAACACAGACTGGGTCGAATGACATCAGTGCAGACACTTCAGAAGCACATGAAACAGGCTGGATCAGACCTGCACTCCTCCAGGAGCTTCTCCCAATATTGTCATTACATTACATTACATTACATTACACTTAACGGACACTCATCCAGAGCGACTTACACTTATTTAGGTACAGGGTTTCCCTGGAGCAATAACATTGCTCAAGGGCACTTCAGCCATGGATGAGGCTGCAGGAAAGAGTGCAGGTTGTTTACTCCCCCACCCCCATTCTTTCTACTGGAACCTGCAACCCTCTGATGCCAAGACCAACTATCTAACCACTAGGCCACAGCTGTCCTGTATGTGACCTATGACACTGTGCATGGATGCCTGCTTTCTGAATAGCCCGGTGCACAATGTGATTTTACCTAGCAATTACTGTCCCTGGATCAATGACGTAGATATCTTAGTGCTGAAACTGAGAAGAAAGAGCTTGCATGTGCTTTTGTTGACATGGTATGGAGGCGTGAAACTTGCATAATAGAGGTTTTTCTCTTTTCAACTTACTTGGGAAAACATGTGTCTGGTAAACTGGAATAAATGCCAAAATATCATAGTCTTTACATTAACCTTTAACAATCAAAGAGAAATGAGTAACATTTGAAGGCTTTGTTGTCATTGCCATTACAACAAGGATTTCTTGTGGTTTGTGTGTAAATGTTATAATTTCAGGATGTCAAGACTGTTATTATAAACGTGCCATCAGCTGAGTGTCCTGCTATCTAGAACATTAATTCCTTTAAATAAATAAATTATTTCAGCATCTAGAAATGCATTTTTTGTGTCATCAGCAGGGCCAGATTTTTGAACTGGCCAACCAGGCCCAGGCTCAGGTAGCCAGAGGAAGTGGGGGTAGGAGGGATGGGAGGGCAGCCTCACAGGTTAGTTGGAGTTAAGCTCAATGTTCCAGAGCAGGCACTCTGCAAGGCAAACATGCAAACAGACCTTAATGAAAGTCAATGTAGCTTTCTTCATAACCGAAGGCAAGTGGTGACAGGAGAGGGGTTGGGAACGGTAAATGGCTAAGACAACAGAGGCATGCCAAACTCATGATAAAAACAACTCATTGTTCTGCCATCATTAACCTACATACGTATTACAGTAAATCTATTGTCATTGTTTTCTTCATTTAAGATCGTACTTGATTCTTGCTGATGCAGTTTCTTCATGATCCTCAAAGCATCAGAACAGACGAGTGCCTTTGCCAAAGAGTAATATCTACTAGCACACTTCAGGCAAATTTGTAGCTTGAACTCTAAAATTGTTTTAGTCAGTCGATAGATGCTCATTTAAGGGTGTTTTATATGATGTCCGAAACCTAATAACATAACCTCCTCAGGGTCAGTACAGATGTCCCAGGTCATGCTTTGAAAAGGAAGATATGCTGTAAAATTGTATGTGTAAAGTGTAAATTGTGTGACATATAGCCACAGAACAGTTTACAGACACAAATGTTGGTATCTCTACAGCAGCTTGTTTAAGTAAGTTAAGTCGACAAACAAATAAATAAATGAAATGTTTAATTAACTTTGCTAAAATACAGCTGGCATTGTCATATCGGCAACTTTATCTATTAGTCCTTATCAACTTTGGAAGCTTTCTCTTAACCTTCAAGCCATATACAACATTACCCCTATCTGTCTGACCTCCATGCTGCTACTCCTTCTTGTACCTTCAGTCAGATCATCCTCATCCATCCATTTGAACAGCCCCTCCGCCCATCTCACAACCATGGGGTGGAAAGCATTCAGCAGCTCTGGAACTCACTACCACCTGAACTTAGAAATATCAACTCATTTTAATTTTTCAAAACTTAACTGTTAATGTTATTCTACCCCACATGGCCTTCTTGATATTTTTAAATTATTCTTTTATTGTACTTATTATGGTGTACCATCTCTTTAAAACCTCGGTCAAATGGTAGCTACGCCTCTCTGGTTTTAATGAGAAAGACCTGTAGATGGGGCTGTACTGCACCTGTAGATGGAGGACTCCGCCAGGGGCTTTCTAAATGCTTGCTCACTCAGGTTAATTACTACTATGTCAATGGTCTCATTGAGAGTTGTAAGAAAATGTCATGGTTTAATTTGAAATTGTAAATGTGTGTGTGTGTGTGTGTGTGTGTGTGTGTGTGTGTGTGTGTGTGTGTGTGTGTGTGTGTGTGTGTGTGTGTGTGTGTGTGTGTGCGCTTACATGGCTTTCATTATGTGTCATCTGGGCTCTGAATGGATGGTTTTATGTTGACATTGACTACAATGTATGAAAACCAAGACCCAGCATGTCTGCACACAGGCCTATTTGCGTGTGTGTGTGTGTGTGTGCGTGCGCACCAAAGGGACCAAAGTCAGAGCTCTATTAATTAGGGATTTCCTTTCTGCCTTGTAAGAAACATATTGCTGTAAAGTTCTCATTTGTCTTAGATCCTACGATATTAATCCCAAGTTCGAACCCACACATCAATTGCTTAAATGTGGTTAGTTTCAGTTTCGATAACTAAGGTTAAGCAGCAACTTCTGCCACGAAACTAATTATGCCTGTGCGTTTCTAAAATATCATTGGCTGCAACGTGTTTTAGGAGACTGTGTTCTGAGCACGTGATGAACGTAGGAATAGCCTACGGTGACCAGTTCTGCGGAGATTTCTTTTGAGCGACATCGGACGGCAGGGGAAGACGTGTAGTTGTACACCAGTGCTGATAAAACGAAGAAAAAAATGAATATCGCAACGCTGTTCGCGATCTTTTGTTATGCGCATCTTGCGTCCGGAGGTAGGTTTTTGATTTCCATGTGTTTTAAGGCTGTTTGGGCGTTCTTTAAGGAGTTCCCCCATTGAGTCTCCAGGCTTGAACTGAACATTATGAAGTTAAGACTTAAAATGTGAAGCTTTTAGTGTTCGCAAGGTTTTGTGTTTTAGTTAGGACGAGTTTTGACACTTATCGAGATCACAGCGTCTCTCTGTTAGGTGTAGTGGTCCGGGATATGAAATTAGATATTCGCAAATCTTCATCTTTACCACGCAGAACCATGGTCGCAATTATTATGACCGCCGCTAGCGAAGCTAGCGAAAGCGGTCATATTGGAGTTGCTGCAAAATTTTTCCCTTTTTTTTATTTTATTTTTTTTATTTTTTTTTTATTTATTTTTTTTTTTTTCACCGATTTTTCGTCAACGATTCCCGGGACACTGAAACTCGGGGAGACATGAATGTTTGTAGGCATGTAGCCCAAGAAGTTTGTGAGCGAATAACGCCTTTTGGTCCCCCAGGGCCACCCCCCCGCTGTGCCAGTGTCCGTTAAAGAGGGGGAGACCGGCAAAAGTTTTTGCTGAATAACTCAATGAACGTTTCACCCAACAACATGAAATTTTTGTGATATGTCGGTGTTACAGAGACGTATCGACCCAGCCCATAAACTCTCACTTGAAGCATAGCGCCACCTAGTGATAAGGGTAAATGCAAAAATTAGGATTTTGAGTTGCCAATATCTTGGACCGAGAAGGTGGGAACTGCGCAAAATACGTTATGCACGATCACCACAAAGACCTCTAACACCACAGAACATGCCATAAAATTTGGTCCATAGGGGGCGCTGTAATTGTAGAAAATGTCATTTTGCCTATTATCTAGACAATGCTTACGTTTACAACATTTTTTTTTTTATCGTGAAATCTATTGACCCTCACGCATTGAAAACACTGGTCGACGCCCACTTCCAACGAAAAAAATTTCCGTGAAATTTTAATATTGCGAAAACGAATCTGAACGAACTCGTCATAGGCCGTTCATGTGAATCTCACCAAATTTGGTATATGTCATCTACAGACAATGCTGACAAAAAGTTATCAAAGGATTTATCTTGAGATAAACCGTTCCGAAGTTACACGTCAATGAACATTTAACACGTAGCTTAAAATTTTTCAAATGGCCGTATCTTGGCTAATAATTGCTCAAATTTGGTCAAAGTTGACATTCCATCTCTAAACAGATTTCTTTTCATGTGTACTAAATTTTGTGACATTTCATCATAGGGGGCAATGTTTATTGGCGAAGCTAGGTTTCAAAAAACAGTTTTTGTTAAATAACTCGCCAACAATTTTGCCCAAGACAACGATTTTGCGTTAGTATGTCGGTGTTACAGAGATGTATCGACCCAGCCAATAAACGCTCACTTGAAGCGTAGCGCCACCTAGTGATATGAGTGAATGCAAAAATTGGGATTTTGAGTTGCCAATATCTTGGACCGAGAAGGTGGGAACTGCGCAAAATACGTCATGCACAATCACCACAAAGACCTCTAACAGCACAGAACATGCCATAAAATTTGGTCCATAGGGGGCGCTGTAATTGTAGAAAATGACATTTTGCCTATTATCTAGACAATGCTTATGTTTACAACAATTTTTTTTTTATCGTGAAATCTATTGACCCTCACGCATTGAAAACACTGGTCGACGCCCACTTCCAACGAAAACAATTTCCGAGAAATTTTAATATTGCGAAAACGGATTTGAACGAACTCGTCATAGGCCGTTCATGTGAATCTCACCAAATTTGGTATATGTCATCTACAGACAATTCTGACAAAAAGTTATCAAAGGATTTATCTTGAGATAAACCGTTCCGAAGTTACACGTCAATGAACATTTAACACGTAGCTTAAAAATCTTCAAATGGCCGTATCTTGGCTTTTAATTGCTCAAATTTGGTCAAAGTTGACATGCCGTCTCTAAACAGCTTTCTTTTTATGTGTACTAAATTTTGTGACATTTCGTCATAGGGGGCGATGTTTATTGGCGAAGCTAGGTGTCAAAAAACAGTTTTTGTTAAATAACTCGTCAACAATTTTGCCCAAGACAACGATTTTGTGTTAGTATGTCGGTGTTACAGAGATGTATCGACCCAGCCCATAAACTCTCACTTGAAGCATAGCGCCACCTAGTGATATGGGTAAATGTAAAAATTGGGATTTTAAGTTGCCAATATCTTTGACCGAGAAGGTGGGAACTGCACAAAATTCGTCATGCACGATCACAACAAAGACCTCTAACACCACAGAACATGCCATAAAATGTAGTCCATAGGGGGCGCTGTAATTATAGAAAATGTCATTTTGCCTATTATCTAGAGAATGCTTATGTTTACAACAATTTCTTTTTTATCGTGAAATCTATTGACCCTCGCGCATTGAAAACACTGGTCGACGCCCACTTCCAACGAAAACAATTTCCGTGAAATTTTAATATTGCGGAAACGAATCTGAACGAACTCGTCATAGGCCGTTCATGTGAATCTCACCAAATTTGGTATATGTCATCTACAGACAATGCTGACAAAAATTTATCAAAGGATTTATCTTGAGATAAACCGTTCCGAAGTTATACGTCAATGACCATTTAACACGTAGCTTAAAAATCTTTAAATGGCCGTATCTTGGCTTTTAATTGCTCAAATTTGGTCAAAGTTGACATGCCATCTCTAAACAGCTTTCTTTTTATGTGTACTAAATTTTGTGACATTTCGTCATAGGGGGCGATGTTTATTGGCGAAGCTAGGTGTCAAAAAACAGTTTTTGTTAAAAAACTTATCAATAATTTTGCCCAAGACAACGATTTTGTGTTAGTATGTTGGTGTTACAGAGATGTATCGACCCAGCCCATAAACTCTCACTTGAAGCATAGCGCCACCTAGTGATAAGGGTAAATGCAAAAATTAGGATTTTGAGTTGCTAATATCTTGGACCGAGAAGGTGGGAACTGTGCAAAATACGTCATGCACGATCACCAGAAAGACCTCTAACACCACAGAACATGCCATAAAATTTGGTCCATAGGGGGCGCTGTAATTGTAGAAAATGTCATTTTGCCTATTATCTAGAGAATGCTTACGTTTACAACTATTTTTTTTTTATCATGAAATCTGTTGAACCTCACGCATTGAAAACACTGGTCGACGCCCACTTCCAACGAGAACAATTTCCGTGAAATTTTAATATTGCGAAAACGAATCTGAACGAACTCGTCATAGGCCGTTCATGTGAATCTCACCAAATTTGGTATATGTCATCTACAGACAATGCTGACAAAAAGTTATCAAAGGATTTATCTTGAGATAAACCGTTCCAAAGTTACACGTCAATGAACATTTAACACGTAGCTTAAAATTCTTCAAATGGCCGTATCTTGGCTTTTAATTGCTCAAATTTGGTCAAAGTTGACATGCCATCTCTAAACATCTTTCTTTTCATGTGTACTAAATTTTGTGACATTTCGTCATACGGGGCGATGTTTATCGCCGAAGCTAGGTGTTGAAAAACAGTTTTTGTTAAATAACTCATCAACAATTTTGCCCAAGACAACGATTTTGTGTTAGTATGTAGGTGTTACAGAGGCATATTGACCCAGCCCATAAACTCTCACTTGAAGCATAGCGCCACCTAGTGATAAGGGTAAATGCAAAAATTGGGATTTTGAGTTGCCAATATGTTGGACCGAGAAGGTGGGAACTGCACAAAATGCATCATGCACGATCACCACAAAGACCTCTAACACCACAGAACATGCCATAAAATTTGGTCCATAGGGGGCGCTGTAATTGTACAAAATCTCATTTTGCCGATTCCTTGCCTTCACAAATCAGTCCTTCACACTACACATTCAAAACCCACATCCATGCCCACTTACAGGAAATCATTTCCACAGAAATTCTCACCTCACAACACTGCTCTATCACACACTCATCACACCAACAGTTCCCACATTTCAATATACTGCGGCGGTCATACCATGTACCGCTATGCGGTACATCTAGTTGTACATGTTGTTGCAATGGCCTTTCTAACAATGACTTAAGTAAGGCTAAGTATTTTTATTATTTTTATTTTGTTGTAATTCACACTTTTTCATATGTTAACAGATTAAATGGTGGCATATTGGAAACGCCAACATTCACAAACAGCAGCAGGTCTAATATGATAATGTAGCCTAATGTGTTTTATTTTCTTCTAAACAACTATTTAACATTTAACTTAACAACGGATTAACTTATTGTCACCATTTTGTAGTGATGAACAAAATTGCAATTTCCTCTAAAGGAAATTACAGTTTGGAATTGACAACAATTTTTACAGGAATTAAAATGGTAAAGTCAATTATATTTTTGCGTTGTTGGCACAGGCACAAGTAATTTATAGCATTGTCTATATGGCTCGTGAGCCTACCTCAACTGGACAATACATTTTCAATGTTTCAAAAGAGCAAGGAAGCTCCAACCCTTCTGTGAACACAGTGAACACAGATCTTATGAATGCACCTATCCTGTCAAGACAGTTTTGTTACTGAAATATGTCTCTGATTTCATCCAAAATATTCTTTCTAATAGCATATTGCTAACAAAATCATAGGGACTCTCTTTTGTTGTTGTTGTTGTTGTGTGTGTGTGTGTGTGTGTGTGTGTGTGTGTGTGTGTGTGTGTGTGTGTGTGTGTGTGTGTGTGTGTGTGCGTGTGTGTGTGTGTATGTTCAAAACATACTTTGGAACCATACCAAATTGTGTGGCCCTTCACAGCTGGGAGACTGAAGAGGATAAAACTACATATAAATTACATATAAATTATGGATATATGGAACCACGTCAAGTTCGGTGAAATTGATTCAATGGGGGGCACTGTTATTTTAAAAAAGAGTACATTTTCTTCACCCCCTACTTTTTTACTTTCCTTTGTAGAGAACATGGCAACATCACCAAGAAGTCACACCATGTACTGTTATGTAGTACATCTAGTTCTTGCGAAATGAGATTTATGGGAATATACTTTACTATTTATGACCGCCGCTAGCGAAGCTAGCGAAAGCGGTCATATTGGAGTTGCTGCAAAATTTTTCCCTTTTTTTTTTTTTTTTTTTTTTTTTTTTTTATTTTTTTTTTTCACCGATTTTTCGTCAACGATTCCCGGGACACTGAAACTCGGGGAGACATGAATGTTTGTAGGCATGTAGCCCAAGAAGTTTGTGAGCGAATAACGCCTTTTGGTCCCCCAGGGCCACCCCCCCGCTGTGCCAGTGTCCGTTAAAGAGGGGGAGACCGGCAAAAGTTTTTGCTGAATAACTCAATGAACGTTTCACCCAACAACATGAAATTTTTGTGATATGTCGGTGTTACAGAGACGTATCGACCCAGCCCATAAACTCTCACTTGAAGCATAGCGCCACCTAGTGATAAGGGTAAATGCAAAAATTGGGATTTTGAGTTGCCAATATCTTGGACCGAGAACGTGGGAACTGCGCAAAATACGTTATGCACGATCACCACAAAGACCTCTAACACCACAGAACATGCCATAAAATTTGGTCCATAGGGGGCGCTGTAATTGTAGAAAATGTCATTTTGCCTATTATCTAGACAATGCTTACGTTTACAACAATTTTTTTTTTATCGTGAAATCTATTGACCCTCACGCATTGAAAACACTGGTCGACGCCCACTTCCAACGAAAAAAATTTCCGTGAAATTTTAATATTGCGAAAACGAATCTGAACGAACTCGTCATAGGCCGTTCATGTGAATCTCACCAAATTTGGTATATGTCATCGACAGACAATGCTGACAAAAAGTTATCAAAGGATTTATCTTAAGATAAACCGTTCCGAAGTTACACGTCAATGAACATTTAACACGTAGCTTAAAATTTTTCAAATGGCCGTATCTTGGCTAATAATTGCTCAAATTTGGTCAAAGTTGACATTCCATCTCTAAACAGATTTCTTTTCATGTGTACTAAATTTTGTGACATTTCGTCATAGGGGGCGATGTTTATTGGCGAAGCTAGGTGTCAAAAAACAGTTTTTGTTAAATAACTCGCCAACAATTTTGCCCAAGACAACGATTTTGCGTTAGTATGTCGGTGTTACAGAGATGTATCGACCCAGCCAATAAACGCTCACTTGAAGCGTAGCGCCACCTAGTGATATGAGTGAATGCAAAAATTGGGATTTTGAGTTGCCAATATCTTGGACCGAGAAGGTGGGAACTGCGCAAAATACGTCATGCACAATCACCACAAAGACCTCTAACACCACAGAACATGCCATAAAATTTGGTCCATAGGGGGCGCTGTAATTGTAGAAAATGTCATTTTGCCTATTATCTAGACAATGCTTATGTTTACAACAATTTTTTTTTTATCGTGAAATCTATTGACCCTCACGCATTGAAAACACTGGTCGACGCCCACTTCCAACGGAAACAATTTCCGTGAAATTTTAATATTGCGAAAACGGATTTGAACGAACTCGTCATAGGCCGTTCATGTGAATCTCACCAAATTTGGTATATGTCATCTACAGACAATGCTGACAAAAAGTTATCAAAGGATTTATCTTGAGATAAACCGTTCCGAAGTTACACGTCAATGAACATTTAACACGTAGCTTAAAAATCTTCAAATGGCCGTATCTTGGCTTTTAATTGCTCAAATTTGGTCAAAGTTGACATGCCATCTCTAAACAGCTTTCTTTTTATGTGTACTAAATTTTGTGACATTTCGTCATAGGGGGCGATGTTTATTGGCGAAGCTAGGTGTCAAAAAACAGTTTTTGTTAAATAACTCGTCAACAATTTTGCCCAAGACAACGATTTTGTGTTAGTATGTCGGTGTTACAGAGATGTATTGACCCAGCCCATAAACTCTCACTTGAAGCATAGCGCCACCTAGTGATATGGGTAAATGTAAAAATTGGGATTTTAAGTTGCCAATATCTTTGACCGAGAAGGTGGGAACTGCACAAAATACGTCATGCACGATCACAACAAAGACCTCTAACACCACAGAACATGCCATAAAATGTAGTCCATAGGGGGCGCTGTAATTGTAGAAAATGTCATTTTGCCTATTATCTAGAGAATGCTTATGTTTACAACAATTTCTTTTTTATCGTAAAATCTATTGACCCTCGCGCATTGAAAACACTGGTCGACGCCCACTTCCAACGAAAACAATTTCCGTGAAATTTTAATATTGCGGAAACGAATCTGAACGAACTCGTCATAGGCCGTTCATGTGAATCTCACCAAATTTGGTATATGTCATCTACAGACAATGCTGACAAAAAGTTATCAAAGGATTTATCTTGAGATAAACCGTTCCGAAGTTATACGTCAATGACCATTTAACACGTAGCTTAAAAATCTTCAAATGGCCGTATCTTGGCTTTTAATTGCTCAAATTTGGTCAAAGTTGACATGCCATCTCTAAACAGCTTTCTTTTTATGTGTACTAAATTTTGTGACATTTCGTCATAGGGGGCGATGTTTATTGGCGAAGCTAGGTGTCAAAAAACAGTTTTTGTTAAAAAACTTATCAACAATTTTGCCCAAGACAACGATTTTGTGTTAGTATGTTGGTGTTACAGAGATGTATCGACCCAGCCCATAAACTCTCACTTGAAGCATAGCGCCACCTAGTGATAAGGGTAAATGCAAAAATTAGGATTTTGAGTTGCTAATATCTTGGACCGAGAAGGTGGGAACTGTGCAAAATACGTCATGCACGATCACCAGAAAGACCTCTAACACCACAGAACATGCCATAAAATTTGGTCCATAGGGGGCGCTGTAATTGTAGAAAATGTCATTTTGCCTATTATCTAGAGAATGCTTACGTTTACAACTATTTTTTTTTTATCATGAAATCTGTTAACCCTCACGCATTGAAAACACTGGTCGACGCCCACTTCCAACGAGAACAATTTTCGTGAAATTGTAATATTGCGAAAACGAATCTGAACGAACTCGTCATAGGCCATTCATGTGAATCTCACCAAATTTGGTATATGTCATCTACAGACAATGCTGACAAAAAGTTATCAAAGGATTTATCTTGAGAGAAACCGTTCCGAAGTTACACGTCAATGAACATTTAACACGTAGCTTAAAATTCTTCAAATGGCCGTATCTTGGCTTTTAATTGCTCAAATTTGGTCAAAGTTGACATGCCATCTCTAAACATCTTTCTTTTAATGTGTACTAAATTTTGTGACATTTCGTCATACGGGGCGATGTTTATCGCCGAAGCTAGGTGTTGAAAAACAGTTTTTGTTAAATAACTCATCAACAATTTTGCCCAAGACAACGATTTTGTGTTAGTATGTAGGTGTTACAGAGACATATTGACCCAGCCCATAAACTCTCACTTGAAGCATAGCGCCACCTAGTGATAAGGGTAAATGCAAAAATTGGGATTTTGAGTTGCCAATATCTTGGACCGAGAAGGTGGGAACTGCACAAAATGCATCATGCACGATCACCACAAAGACCTCTAACACCACAGAACATGCCATAAAATTTGGTCCATAGGGGGCGCTGTAATTGTACAAAATCTCATTTTGCCGATTCCTTGCCTTCACAAATCAGTCCTTCACACTACACATTCAAAACCCACATCCATGCCCACTTACAGGAAATCATTTCCACAGAAATTCTCACCTCACAACACTGCTCTATCACACACTCATCACACCAACAGTTCCCACATTTCAATATACTGCGGCGGTCATACCATGTACCGCTATGCGGTACATCTAGTTACATTTGCTGTGCTTTACTTACTATTTAATTAACTTTGATAGGAACAAGGACACTAGGGGGTGCTATTTTTCATTTTACTCCCCATACAAAGTTAGGTTTAGTTTTGGTTTTGATAAATATCACTAAGCGGTAATATCTGCCACAGAACACTTTATGTCTGTGGAGTTGTTAAATGTCATTGATTACAAGTGTGTTTTGGGAAACTGTCTTAAGAGCATGTCAGCTTTTTCAAGCTGCGTAAGACTTTGTGGTTTCCAGTTATTTGGTGGATTTCTCTTGAAGGGTAGGGAGAACCCCTAATTATGACCGCCGCTAGCGAAGCTAGCGAAAGCGGTCATATTGGAGTTGCTGCAAAATTTTTCCCTTTTTTTTAAATTTTTTTTATTTTTTTTTTCACCGATTTTTCGTCAACGATTCCCGGGACACTGAAACTCGGGGAGACATGAATGTTTGTAGGCATGTAGCCCAAGAAGTTTGTGAGCGAATAACGCTTTTTGGTCCCCCAGGGCCACCCCCCCCGCTGTGCCAGTGTCTGTTAAAGAGGGGGAGACCGGCAAAAGTTTTTGCTGAATAACTCAATGAACGTTTCACCCAACAACATGAAATTTTTGTGATATGTCGGTGTTACAGAGACGTATCGACCCAGCCCATAAACTCTCACTTGAAGCATAGCGCCACCTAGTGATATGGGTAAATGCAAAAATTGGGATTTGGAGTTGCCAATATCTTGGACCGAGAAGGTGGGAACTGCGCAAAATATGTCATGCACGATCACCACAAAGACCTCTAACACCACAGAACATGCCATAAAATTTGGTCCATAGGGGGCGCTGTAATTGTAGAAAATGTCATTTTGCCTATTATCTAGACAATGCTTACGTTTACAACAATTTTTTTTTTATCGTGAAATCTATTGACCCTCACGCATTGAAAACACTGGTCGACGCCCACTTCCAACGAACACAATTTCCGTGAAATTTTAATATTGCGAAAACAAATCTGAACGAACTCGTCATAGGCCGTTCATGTGAATCTCACCAAATTTGGTATATGTCATTTATAGACAATGCTGACAAAAAGTTATCAAAGGATTTATCTTGAGATAAACCGCTCCGAAGTTACACGTCAATGAACATTTAACGCGTAGCTTAAAAATCTTCAAATGGCCGTATCTTGGCTAATAATTGCTCAAATTTGGTCAAAGTTAACATGCCATCTCTAAACAGCTTTATTTTCATGTGTACTGAATTTTGTGACATTTCGTCATACGGGGCGATGTTTATTGGCGAAGCTAGGTGTCAAAAAACAGTTTTTGTTAAATAACTCGTCAACAATTTTGCCCAAGACAACGATTTTGTTTTAGTATGTCGGTGTTACAGAGACGTATCGACCCAGCCCATAAACTCTCACTTGAAGCGTAGCGCCACCTAGTGATATGGGTAAATGCAAAAATTGGGATTTTAAGTTGCCAATATCTTGGACCAAGAAGGTGGGAACTGCGCAAAATACATCATGCACGATCACCACAAAGACCTCTAACACCACAGAACATGCTATAAAATTTGGTCTATAGGGGGCGCTGTAATTGTAGAAAATGTCATTTTGCCTATTATCTAGACAATGCTTACGTTTACAACATTTTTTTTTTTATTGTGAAATCTGTTGACCCTCACGCATTGAAAACACTGGTCGACGCCCACTTCCAACGAAAACAATTTCCGTGAAATTTTAATATTGCGAAAACGAATCTGAACGAACTCGTCATAGGCCGTTCATGTGAATCTCACAAAATTTGGTATATGTCATCTACCGACAATGTTGACAAAAAGTTATCAAAGGATTTATCTTGAGATAAACCGTTCCGAAGTTACACGTCAATGAACATTTAACACGTAGCTTAAAAATCTTCAAATGGCCGTATCTTGGCTTTTAATTGCTCAAATTTGGTCAATGTTGACATGCCATCTCTAAACAGCTTTCTTTTCATGTGTACTAAATTTTGTGACATTTCGTCATGGGGGCGATGTTTATTGGCGAAGCTAGGTGTCAAAAAACAGTTTTTGTTAAATAACTCGTCAACAATTTTGCCCAAGACAACGATTTTGTGTTAGTATATCGGTGTTACAGAGATGTATCGACCCAGCCCATAAACTTTCACTTGAAGCATAGCGCCACCTAGTGATATGGGTAAATGTAAAAATTAGGATTTTGAGTTGCCAATATCTTTGACCGAGAAGGTGGGAACTGCGCAAAATACGTCATGCACGATCACAACAAAGACCTCTAACACCACAGAAAATGCCATAAAATGTAGTCCATAGGGGGCGCTGTAATTGTAGAAAATGCCATTTTGCCTATTATCTAGAGAATGCTTATGTTTACAACAATTTGTTTTTTATCGTGAAATCTATTGACCCTCATGCATTGAAAACACTGGTCGACGCCCACTTCCAACGAAAACAATTTCCGTGAAATTTTAATATTGCGAAAACGAATCTGAACGAACTCGTCATAGGCCGTTCATGTGAATCTCACCAAATTTGGTATATGTCATCTACAGACAATGCTGACAAAAAGTTATCAAAGGATTTATCTTGAGATAAACCGTTCCGAAGTTACACGTCAATGAACATTTTATCACGTAGCTTAAAATTCTTTAAATGGCCGTATCTTGGCTTTTAATTGCTCAAATTTGGTCAAAGTTGACATGCCATCTCTAAACAGCTTTCTTTTTATGTGTACTGAATTTTGTGACATTTCGCCATAGGGGGCGATGTTTATTGGCGAAGCTAGGTGTCAAAAAACAGTTTTTGTTAAATAACTCGTCAACAATTTTGCCCAAGACAACGATTTTGTGTTAGTTTGTTGGTGTTACAGAGATGTATCGACCCAGCCCATAAACTCTCACTTGAAGCATAGCGCCACCTAGTGATAAGGGTAAATGCAAAAATTGGGATTTTGAGTTGCTAATATCTTGGACCGAGAAGGTGGGAACTGTGCAAAATATGTCATGCACGATCACCACAAAGACCTCTAACACCACAGAACATGCCATAAAATTTGGTCCATAGGGGGCGCTGTAATTGTAGAAAATGTCATTTTGCCTATTATCTAGAGAATGCTTACGTTTACAACAATTTTTTTTTTATCATGAAATCTATTGACCCTCACGCATTGAAAACACTGGTCGACGCCCACTTCCAACGAGAACAATTTCCGGGAAATTTTAATATTGCGAAAACGAATCTGAACAAACTCGTCATAGGCCGTTCATGTGAATCTCACCAAATTTGGTATATGTCATCTACAGACAATGCTGACAAAAAGTTATCGAAGGATTTATCTTGAGATAAACCGTTTCGAAGTTACACGTCAATGAACATTTAACACGTAGCTTAAAATTCTTCAAATGGACGTATCTTGGCTTTTAATTGCTCAAATTTGGTCAAAGTTGACATGCCATATCTAAACATCTTTCTTTTCATGTGTACTAAATTTTCGGGGCAATGTTTATCGCCGAAGCTAGGTGTTGAAAAACAGTTTTTGTTAAATAACTCGTCAACAATTTTGCCCAAGACAACGATTTTGTGTTAGTATGTAGGTGTTACAGAGGCATATTGACCCAGCCCATAAACTCTCACTTGAAGCATAGCGCCACCTAGTGATAAGGGTAAATGCAAAAATTGGGATTTTGAGTTGCCAATATCTTGGACTGAGAAGGTGGGAACTGCACAAAATACATCATGCACGATCACCACAAAGACCTCTAACACCACAGAACATGCCATAAAATTTGGTCCATAGGGGGCGCTGTAATTGTATAAAATCTCATTTTGCCGACTCCTTGCCTTCACAAATCAGTCCTACACACTACACATTCAAAACCCACATCCATGCCCACTTCCAGGAAATCATTTCCACAGAAATTCTCACCTCACAACACTGCTCTACCACACACTCATCACACCAACAGTTCCCACATTTCAATATACTGCGGCGGTCATACCATGTACCGCTATGCGGTACATCTAGTTAGTAAAGAAATGCTGATATTATGAAAATAAATATGAAAATCTCAGCTGCTCTAAAAGTCTGTTGTTGTGTGTATGGTGTCTGAAGGTAAACTTGACATTCTTTGTTTGTTTTTAAAGCTGTTAGCACAGTCCCTGCCTGTTTGCATACTCCTTATTAGGCTATTGTGGCTATGTAGATACACACACATCTTTCTTTTACTTGGCTGGAGTTATCAGGTCTGTTTTTAACTGTTGGCACAATCTGCATTTAATTACTCACTACTTATCAGCAGTATAACATGTATCCATGTGCTTGAAGTAGACTTGTTTTGATGCTTTTTTTCTGACATTCCGAACTAAGTGTAAGCTTCACAAATGCTCACTCAGAACCAGTGTTATATTTGTGATATTTACAGATATACATATTTTTGTACACACTATACACAAACAGCTGGTGCTGAATCAGACATTATACATAGACATCATCATAATCTCACTTTTAACTTTTAAATTAACATTGATATTTTATCCTATTGTCTGAAAATAATATAATAAATAATAGTAAATAAATAATAAATAAATAAAATATTAAATAAAGTCTATGAAAATCTAGGCAGACTAGGCAGACCCAAATCATTCACATGCAAAAACAAGTATCACTGCATAATGTTTTAATCATTGGATTTTTTTCAGAGACCCACTCTTTGAAATATTTCTACACTGGGACATCAGGTATTCCAAAGTTTCCCGAATTTGTCACAGTGCTACTGGTTGATGGGCAGCCTGCATCATACTATGACAGCATCATTCGCAGAGAGACACCCCGTCAGGACTGGATGAAGGAGGCTGCTGACCCAGACTACTGGAATAGAAATACCCAAATCAGCATTGGAGCAGAACAGGTCTTCAAGGCTGGTATTGACACAGTTAAGCAAAGATTTAACCAAACAGGGGGTAAGTAAACATGTTAACAAATGTGTATTTATACAGCAATAATGAGGATATATTGAGATGGTGCAACGTTTAATTTCCGTAACACAAAATGAGGTGTTTGTGCTAATTTGAATCTGTGGTCTTATGTATCAGGTTATATGATGAGAGGAGCAGCAAATGCTACAGTGGAAGATTGAGAGGAATTTGCAGTTTGCATTTATGCACTTATTGCACTCATAGTATTTCAGAGTAGGTGAAAGCCTTTTGTTATACATGACAACACAGTGTTGTTTGAGAGAATGCCACTAAATTTGAGTCCATTGTGATTTTTTGACACTTGAGACTTGATATAGTTGACATAAGAGTAGATATAGTTGACATAAGAGTAAATTCAGACTAATGGAGGAGCCCACTGTAAAGGGGTTATAAGAGGTTATGAGAGGTTATGGAGATCTGTCCTCGGCAGCTTAACTGTCCACTTCTGTGTTTCTCGAACAGTCTATTAACACCCCACCACCACACACACACACACACATACACACACACACACACACACACGCACACACACACACACACACACACACACACACACACACACACACACACACACACACACACACAACAGCACTGTTACCCCAACACCCCTCACCGCATCCCCTACTGCATCACTAGTCATCACACACACACAAGCTTAGGCTGCTGTAGTGAGATGGGAGGATTTATTCTGTTACATTTGTAAAGAAAACTTTATTACATAACAATTGCAAATACATATATGGTAAAGAAACAAACATTTTGACATTGATTAGAAAAGGAGAATTTCACCCTAGAATGGGAAAAATTTTGTTTTTTTTTTATTACAAAACTAATACAAAACTAATACAAAAGTAATACATAGTATGGTAAAATTCAGAATTTGATAGATATAGCTGACTAAACAGAGTGAATTCAGTCTAATGGAGGAGTCCACTGTAAAGAGGCTATGAGGAGCCATATAAGGCTGTATGGTGGCCCAGGTGCTCTTAATGCTGATAGTCATGAGGAGCTGGAGGATAGAAAAGGAGGGAAAGAACCAACACACATTAACACACTGAAGAGTAATGGCTGGTCACCACACTGCAGTAAGAGCCACAATGGTTGCTATGGAGATCTGTCCTCAGCAGCTTAACTGCCCACTTCTGTGTTTCCCCAACACTCTATTGACACCCCCCCAACCAAACACACACACACACGCACGCACACACACACACACACATACACACACACATCATTGCCCCCCACACAACTCTAATCTCCCCATCGTACCACCATCATCACCCAAACCAGCAGCAGCAGCATCACATTACATCACATCACTGTTAACACTTAATACCCACCACCTACCTCCACCACTGACCCTCATCACTGCCCTCCCCAACACAACACTGTTACCCCAACACCCCTCACCGCACCCCCTACTGCATCACCAGTCATCACACACACACAAGCTTAGGCTGCTGCAGTGAGATGGGAGGATTTATTCTGTTACATTTGTAAAGAAAACTTTATTACATAACAATTGCAAATACATATATGGTAAAGAAACAAACATTTTGACATTGATTAGAAAAGGAGAATTTCACCCTAGAATGGGAAATATTTTGTATTTTTATTACAAAAGTAATACAAAACTAATGCAAAAGTAATATTGAGTATGACAAAATTTAGAATTTGATAGATATAGTTGACATAACAGAGTAAATTCAGTCTAATGGAGGATCCCACTGTAAAGAGGCTATGAGGAGCCATATAAGGCTGTATGGTGGCCCAGGTGCTCTTAATGCTGATAGTCATGAGGAGCTGGAGGATAGAAAAGGAGGGAAAGAACCAACACACATTAACACACTGAAGAGTAATGGATGGCCACCACACTGCAGTTAGAGCCATAATGGTTGCTATGGACATCTGTCCTCAGCAGCTTAACTGCCCACTTACACCACCACCACCACCACCACCACTACACACACACTCACACACACACACACACACACGCACACACACACACACACACACACACATCATTGCCCCCCACACAACTCTAATCTCCCCATCGTACCACCATCATCACCCAAACCAGCAGCAGCAGCATCACATTACATCACATTTAACACTTCACTGTTAACACTTAATACCCACCACCTACCTCCACCACTGACCCTCATCACTGCCCTCCCCAACACAACACTGTTACCCCAACACCCCTCACCGCATCCCCAACTGCATCACTAGTCATCACACACACACAAGCTTAGGCTACGGTAGTGAGATGGGAGGACTGGGGGTCACCTGAATGAATGGGCTCATTAGGGGTCAGAGTGCAAACACACCCCACATTCCTCTCTGAGCCATTAAGCTGCAGGAAGGGGGCTGTGAGGAGAACAGACAGACAGAATGAAGCACAGACAGACAGACAGACAGACTGACCTGTCAGTGGACCCTGAATCAGATGAAGAGCAGAGGGAGGGGTGGAGCCTCAGCATGGGTGGGGCCCCTGAATAGTCAGCTGGGACTCAGGGCTCCTCACCTGCCCTACACAGCACACTGGGCAGAGGGACGACACAGAGACACACAGTCAGACACGACCCTGTGTGATATAGCTCTTAGTAAACCCCACAACACACTCACGTAATCCAAACCTGTGAGGAGTCTGGAACTAATATAACTGTACTAGAATAACCAATATATCCATCATTACAGTCTTCTGATATTTGACTGTTAAAAAGTAGTTTAAACCAATGTATTTGACTGTGGTTGATCTTAACTATATCACAGTGCAGCCGTTAAAAAACGAAATCATTAGCAGAAATTAAATGCGAGGAACTAAACAAGTAGACAAATGAACAAATAGGCCTCTGTAAATGATGAAAAGGGAATATGTGTATAGATATCAGTGTATTTGACAGTGCACTGTAGTATAGAATACTCAAGGGAAAACAGCTAAATAGTAGTGCTCTGTGAAGTGTAATACCATCCTCCAGCCTGACATGAAGTGCTTGTGTTAGTGCTGAGGACAGTATTACACCAGACAGAGCTGTAGTCTCAGTGAGGAGAGCTGCAGCATGAGGAGCAGGTGCCCCTTTAATCTCAGTCCACCCAGCCAGTGCCCTGTGAGCCTGATGGGGCCAGAGGAGGGGGCAGACTCCCATAGTGCTCTGGGGCCATGGCACCCACACTGGGACACAGTTACAGCACATCAGAAATGTGCCACAGTACAAACCAGAACAATAATGTGACTAATAGGACTTATTTATTTATAAAAAATAAATGGCTCTTGGTTAGTCTCAGTCCACCCAGTCAGTGCCCTGTGAGCCTGATGGGGCCAGAGGAGGAGGTGGACTCCCATAGTGCTCTGGGGCCATGACACCCACACTGGCACACAGTAGCACAGCACATCAGAAATGTCCCTGTCACTCCTGCTGCCACACCTCCTGTAACAATTATGTGTATCATAGGGCTTGTTTATTTATAAACAGGTCTTGAGTGTTGGGTAGTGTATAAACAAAATATTTTGTATTCTTTTGATCTTATAAAACATGACATGAAAACATGAGTTTTAAGAGCATGAAATGATAGAGTAGGTTTGAGTAATCAAGGGAAGGTAGATGATGATAAATCCTCAGAAAAAATACAAACATTGTAAAGTAGGGAAATTACAGGCAAGGCCTCAAGAGTAGACTCGGCTAGTGTATAAACAAAATATTTTGTATTCTTGACATGAATACATACATTTGTAAACATGACAGGAAAACATGATTTTTAAGAGCATGAAATGATACAGTAGGAAGGTAGATTTTGATAAATCCTCTAAAAAAATAAAAACACTTTAAAGTAGGGAAATTAGAGGCAAGGCCTCAAGAGTAGACTCAGGATTACACTATGATCACCACCAACAACAACATCCAACGCTTATCTAGATGGGAACAATGCCGTGGCCAGTGAAGGAAAATAAACCGCAGCTACTAAGAATGATTCCACTGCCTTAAAAAAAATAATTATGCATCACATATCAATTGTAAACACATATAGGGCATGACATTGTGACTGATTAGAAAAAGGTAAATTTCACCATAGAAGACTGGTGTTAGTAGAGGACTGTCAGTAAAATATTTTTATCCCATTCTCTCCTCATGTACACATGTCCACCCCCCATTAAGACTATACAAGTGCACCAGAGTAGAGAGCTCAGAGCCCCTTCACTCACACACACCACCTCCACCTGTAAACACATCACTGCTACTCTTAAATAGCACTGCTCTCTCCCCCTCCTACTCTCTCTCTCTCTCTCATATCCAGCACCTCCAGCTAAAACAAAAGCTTACCATTACACATGTAGGGAATAGACCCACCATGACTTTACAGAGGGAAAAAAATCCATATAAACTTTTAAGACTCAAAGCTCTCTCAGACACACACAGAAGACAAGCACAGTGTTTGTCATGTACGTTTAAACATGTTTATTTGTATCCATAGATACACTTGCATCCATACATTACATACAAAATATCCGTGTAGAAGTTCATACACACCAGGATAGAACACAGCTTCTTACACACAGGTGTGTGGGCTTAGTTTGCCTCCACTCAAACAGACACACACACACACACACACTGACTTGCATGCAACAGACAGTGCCAGTACCGTGTTTAGTATTCCCAAGCAACAGTGTTGCCTGCTATGGGAATGTGTTTTTATTTTTATGAGTGTAAGAGATTAGGTGTCATTGTTGGCACCTTGTTGTTTATGTTTAGGCATGTGCCACCTAAAATTTTACTTTATGTGATCTTATCAGAGTTTGCACACACATTAATCAAGAATCAGTGTTAATGGACTATAACACGCTAGTCTACCAGCTTGATATGTGGAGGTCTGTGAAATATTTGTTGATCAAACAGTAATGACAGTTATCACCTATGCCACCATGTTTCAGGCATTCACACCTTCCAGCACATGTATGGTTGTGAATGGGATGATGAGACACAGCAAAAGAATGGCTGGAGGCAGTTCGGATATGATGGAGAGGATTTCCTTGCACTTGATGTGAAGACATTCAGGTGGATTGCTCCGGTTCACCAGGCAGAGGCCTCTCAGAGGAAGTGGAATGATAATCCAGCAGAGGTCGAAATTAACAGGAACTACTTCACACAGACATGCTTTGAGTGGTTGCAGAAGTATGTGGCGTATGGAAAAGCCTCATTTCAAAACAAAGGTAAATACTTTTTGATTGTTTTTCTTTTTAATAATCCTTGCAGTGGTTCCTTAAATTTGCTGTATTGTGAGTAGTTGTTGATAGATAAATCAGAAATATTTAATAATCAAAAATACAGTGTAGGTATAGCTTACTTAATTTTGGAATCAAAATTGTGTGGTGCAATATTTTTAAGAGTTTGTGGAATACTAGTGTCAGATGATGGGAGTAATGGCAAGTAGAAAGTGACTGCTTGACTGTTTGTCTTGTCAGTGTTATGCAAATTCTACCAAAGTGAAGAGGTTGGAAATGCTTTTTTCTAGGATGCAGAAAGTCCTTTCCTTACATTTTTTTTATCAAATTGATTTGTTTGTTGTCAGTTTCGCGTCCTGTGGGGTCCCTACTGCAGAAGGACTCCTCCTCTGGAGTGGTGTGCCATGCTACAGGCTTCTACCCCGAGGGAGTGATGATCACCTGGAAGAAGGACGGTGAGGAGATGCAGGATGATGTGGATGTGGGGGAGACGCTGCCCAATGAGGATGGAACCTTCCAGAAGAGAGCTGTGCTCACCGTGTCACCTGGGGAGAGGAAGAATGGACAGTACTCCTGTGAGATCACCCACAAGAGTGGGGAGTCCATTGTCCTGAACTGGGAAGAGGGTGAGGTTTCTCATATGTAATATGGAACAAAAATAAGAATCTCACTAAACACTCTGCACTTTTAAAAATGTACATTTGATATCAGGCGTTTTTAAAATTATTTAAAAACAAAACATTAGAAACCACAAAATTACAAAAACATTACCATGCCTTAGATTAGGGCTGGGCGATATATCGATATTATCGTAAAATCGTATCGTAATATTTATATCGATATGTATTTGACACTATATCGCCATATCGATATATTTTCAATGATACTATACCACTTTATCAAAACCACTTATCCTAATGTGTTCACACTGTTCAGACAGCCGGAGCTTTCTCGGATCCCTCAGTTTTCATTGTGATCGTAACATTGAACGTGTTTTGACAGTCATTTTGCCTGAATGCTTATTGCCTGTCAGAGGAAGGTTAAGTTAAAAAAATAAAAATGAATAGATTTTTCCCTCCTGTTACTTTTAAATAGGTCACACAATGTTTCAATAATTATCGATATCGACCGATATGAAACACTTATATCGTGATACAGATTTCAGCCATATCGCCCAGCCCTACCTTAGATGGTGAGCACAGCTTATTCATGTGGATATGCATTTTCAGTCATTGATTACCCAGTTGATAAATCTTAGGTTTGTAATTTTTTATCTGTAATTGTTTCAAGACTTTCAAAATGGAACTGTTCTCTGTGTTCGTAACATGTTTCTGGAAAAAGTAATTGACATAAGTCTCTTATTACAGCTAACAACCTTCCTATCATCATTGCTGTGTGTGTGGTCGTAGCTGCCCTCCTTGTCGCTGGGATTGTTGCAGCTGTGATTACGAAGAAGAAGGGTGAGGGTGGCTGTCATGAAATGGAGCAGACAAGTAAACTTTGATTTTAAGCTTTTACTCAGTACTCAGAACACATTACAACTTATGCAGGACCATTACTAACTAACTTCTGCTCTCTCACATGACATATACATATAGGCTGCAGCCTATCAAAATAACAGCTACTACAAGTCATCACAGTGGCCTTTCATTTGTTTGACTTTTAACATGCAGTTCAAGCATCTAATGAGAAGTTTTTCATGTGTTTATGCAAATGCCCTTTCTCTTATGTTTGCAGGCTACACCAAGGCATCTCGTGAGTACTTATTGCTAAGGTTTCTCAATATTGAAGCTGTCTTATGTGTCAAATATTTACAAAATTGCAATAAGGAATACAATGCCATTGGAAGAATTTTGTAAACTGTTAGCTCTCTAAATGATACCATAACTATGATTTATGTTGAATCCTCCATAACAGAGTCTGATACCAGTTCCGACAACTCCAATGGAGCTTCAAAGGCCTAGGAGGATCATTGGTCTAACTCTGCCTGAACTCCAAGGAACTCCATGGTAAGATCATCAATTATATCAACTACAGTAATTGGTATTAAATGTTAACTTGGATGGAAATATGCATGTACATCTGTTATATTTCATCCTACTGACCAAGAGTTGTGCTCTGTTGCTGTTTTGGGCACTTCATTTTGTTGGTCTAACACCTGATATGTGATTTTCTTCCAGCAAGAGTGGACCTCAGCTAAGAATGAAGATGGGCTGGAGGAGACAGTACACATTCTCTTTAAATAATCGTGATCAGAGATTTATTGCGTATACTTATTCAGTTTGTACATCTTTGATTTGTGTCTCTTTCATTTTTCTTGAGATTATTTCAACAAGCCCTTTTAAACAGCTCAACAAAGATTCAGGTTCAAAAAATTCTTGTTAAATCCTAAACAGATTACAAACTACTCAAAGGGTCTGCTACAGTAAAGATATGCGATTTTAAACACATGCTTCTGACAGCAAAATTAGTTTTGCTTTGCAAATTTCCCTTTGGTTCTCTATGGTCATTTCATTATTTGGCCTAATTACTCAGTCAGAGCTTTGTGTTAATATGTTGATATGATCATTACATAAATGAAGTATGTAGAATAGGGCAGATTAATGTAAGATGAGATTGTAGATTAGATAAATTTTGTTTTTAGTGTCCTGATCTATGTGCTGTATTCTTTTATTTACTTTTTCAACATTTAACATTGTATAAATTAGTAGGTGGTGGAAAGTGTTTGTTTTTTTTAGTTAAATGGTGTGGGGATCTGCCTAAATCTGAAATTTTACTCAGTCAATTAAGTAGGTAATTAAGTAGGTAAATGTGTCATTAAGTAGGTAATTAGCAATTCAATATTTTGAATTGTTTAAGGTTGTGGATACTGCTGTAATTTTATTGCTGTCTTTTCATCTAGTAAAAAAGAATAAAGTTTTCCACAGAGATTTTTTTCTCTGTGTTGTCTGATCAAATGCAGTTTAGGACCTTTTCAAAGCCAGATAACTTCCCCATAACTTTGGAACATCTAGATTTGATGGTACAGGGTAAATTGAAACCAAGATGGATATTAGATGACGAGATAGAGACATGGAATAATGGAAGGGAATGGAATAATAATAATGAAAAATGGTTGAAAACCAAGAAAAAAAGATTTGCTTGGTAATTACTTGCACAAAATGTAAATGCTATATTCTGCTAATTGAACCAGCATTTGCTTCATTTTGAAATACCATTTAACAATACAGATATTTATACAGTTATCTTAAATCAAAATCATAGTTATATACTATCATAATACAGTACATAATAATAAACTAATAATAATTTAATGTCATACACACTCACTCACATTCCTTTCACTGTTATATTACCAGTATGTAGGCTGGCTTGTGGCTTGGCAAAATGATGGGGATGACAGGCAAAGTAAATCACAGACATACTTAAAAGAGTGAATGAGGAACATAAAGTCAGTGTAGGGTAGGAGAAAGCAAATGTGCTGCAGATCAGGGATGTTAAACATAGTGCAAAAAATAGAGAAAAAGACAAATGCCAATAAGGGAAGACACCCAGAATGATGGAAGCGGGCATCTTATTCCCCTCCCAATCAAGGACAGTCACAACCTGGCACCCATACACTAGCTGCAGGAGAGAGCGCAATGTTAGTGGGAGAGGCCTGGCATGGAAATGCTATAGATAGAGGTGATGGCAGAAGCCTTTGAAACGGTACTAATAACATTTCACCTAAAAATCCACTGGCTGTGGACAAATAACTCATGAAAAAACAGTTCACATACCTCATAAGGAAAGGCACATACTTTAATTATTATTACAATGAAAAGTGTAACTTACAATTGTTGATGCTACATATATGATATATAAATTTGAAGATATATGTTGTTTTATATTGTTTTAGATAAATGGCACTTAACTATTTTTAATTGTTTATGGTTGCATATACTGCTGCAATGCAGTTTTGCCATCTAGTGAAACAAAATTCTCTACATAGGGAACTTTTCCCCTCTGTTGTGTGTATAGTGTTTGAGGTTATGGAATGCTGATACAATGCAGTTAAGCACTTTCACAAAGTCAGATACCTTCCCATGGCCATGAAACATCTGTATGGGTCTTGTAAGATTCCTGTATGATAACTGATGGGACAGGGTAAATTGACTCATTAACACTTAAGTTTGTTTAAATCAGCAAGTATTCTCAGAGCACACTGCTACATTGGCAACATGTAAACAGTGCTACACCACTGTAATGGCACTGACATAATCACCCACACAACTATTTCATTTTCAGTCATAAACTAATTATGACTTATTTCAACACGTTACAGGCTTTTGCAGATAATAAATGCTGTCTGCACTAATTATCCTTATAAATGCACTCGCTGCCTTGAAAATGTTAATAAGTCTAGAAATGTCTTCCGACGGTAAAAAGAATGTAATAAAAACTGGCACAGTATAAACCCTGTTAAGGGTTGAAATATGCAAACTCTTGCATCATAACACAACTTTTACGGAATATTAACCACAAATGTATTGATATCGATAAAATATATGTACTTCAAAAGATGGTTTAAGTTACAAAAGAAGATAAAGTCACTTTGTGAAAGAACATCAAATTCAGAAAAGTGTTTTTTATCATGTTTATTGCATTGTGGCCTTTTCAGGGTATACATGTGAACACAGATGTGAACTGTTCCGCTGTCATTCAAAACATCCCCTTCTTGTAGCGATGAATGAGCTCTGAAACATCCTCCTGGCACACCTTAATCCAGCCTTCCTCCTGCATGTGATACACTTCACAAACAAACAGAAAATATTTTAACAGCAAGCATAATGAGCAACACTGACCACAAACCCTGCTTAACATTTCTTTATTTTTATTTGTCCTGTATGCGGTTTTTACACACAAATTGTGGACAGTGTTCAAGAGTCAGGTGGAGACACTGGCTGGAGTTGACCCTTCACACTATGTATAGTAGCATCAGGAGATTGTCCAGGTCAGATGTGTTAACACAACCAGAGTATTGCATGCAGGGGACAGAACATAATGCATAAAGTAAACTGTAATGAAAGTAAGCAGCAGTGGCTTAATGGTTAGGCAGTTGGTCTTTGAATCAGAAGGTTGCAGGTTCCCGTACCAGTAGAAAAAAAGAATTTGGGTGGGGGACTCAATAATTAAGCTGTTGTGCACCCTCATTCATAGCTGAAGTGCCATCAAACTAACACCATGTTGCTCCAAGGGACTGGCCCTGTATTTAATTCACTGTAAGTCACCCTAAATAAGCTTGTCAGCTAAATTTTAACATTTTAATAATACAGCAGTTTGTTTAAAGCGTAGCACATCAAAGGATGGATAAAGAATCCTTATAAATAGTTCTGCTTTGGAACCAAATCTGCTCATATTTGGGTGTATTTGCTATACAAAAGAATAAAAGAATGTGATATCAGGAAAACAAAAACAAAAAAACTTGAAGCATCTACATTTCATGAGGAACCCTCCAATTCCTTGACAGAAATGTCATCAACATGTCTGCTTGTACACTGTGAATTCTTCTGACAACTACTTGCTGTATTTATTGGATTACTTGTATTAGGATGCTAAGAGTGGCCAAATAATCTTAATTCATGCATTCACCCTCTGAGTAATAACTAGAAAATTTCGGCCCTGCAATTTATGTGTGAAAGCCACTTATGTGTGCTCAAATGTTTATTCAAAACATCGCAAATTGCTGACATTTTCCCCATTCTCCTACTAAGTCCAAGTTAAAGGCACTTACTATTAACCACTCCTCCGGAGTAGGCATCTCTATGTGTGGCATGGGTAATGCCACGCAGGCCCAGCTCATAGGCCTCCTCCACAGTCATGTCCTCATGGTAGCCACTGTCCACCACGCCGTACGCATAGCCATTTCCACAGCCTGTGGAGAACATGCGGCCAGAGAGGCGGGTGCCATTGTCATCCACATAGTAGAGGCCTGGACCCTGTGGACACAAAAGTCCCAAAATGACACATGAATTTTCCAAACCAACAGAGACACAATATATGACCACTTCAATGCTCCTTAGAATGCAAATTACTGCAGGCATAAATATATGATATTCACTGTCTCAGTACTGCAAGTAACATGCTGTATACCTATGTGACACTTGTGGTCCACATTCTTTATCAAAAACAATCATAGCACACACACACACATACACACACAATATGAGCCATACCTTCTTGTCCCATCCACAGATCATGCTGCCCACAGAAAGTCCCATGCCTCTGTACCCCAGCATCATGTTGCAGAGCAGCTTAGAGGCAGCAGACACTGAGATCCTCTCCTTATTGCGGAGCTTATAAAGCCTGTGACACAGTGACACATTGCAAAGGATTGATATTGCCATTTAATCATTACTAGAGTCAAAGACATTATTAAAGAATAATATGCAATCTCTGTGTTTGCAAATTTGTTGCAATTTTATACAACAAAGGTCGAGCAGCTGTGGCCTAGTGGTTAGGGAGTCAGTCGGAGGATTGTAGGTTTAATTCCCGTACCAGTAGGAAAAAATGTGGGTGGGGTAGTGAATAACCTGCACTCTCCTGCACCCTCATCCGTGGCTGAAGTGCCCTTGAGTAAGGCATCTAACCGCCCCTGTACTTAATTCACTGTTAATTGCTCTGGATAAGAGTGTCAGCAAAATGTAATGTAATCTGAAAGAGGTGTCAAACCTATCTTCAAAAAGATTCTGTTTAATATTGCATAAATAGCAAAATATTTTACAATTCCAACCAGTCCTAGATTAATGCCTCAAACTTCAGTAAACCTACACCACAGCTAGCCTCACCCCACCCTTGTGGACATGGCTGACTGAAACTTCTGACAGAAGCCCTGACACAGCTTAACACAGATTGGGGTTGAAAATCCCTGACATTAGTGCAGATACTACAATATGAAATAAGTGCAAACACTTCGGAAGCGCATATACAGAATATGAAAGAAGGGTATGAGGCTGGAACAGACCTGCACTCCTTGGCCAGGAGTCTCTCCCAGTACTGGCAGTCTGCAGCACTACCAGACATGGTCCCCAGGAGGTAAGGATTTATTTCTATCACCTTGTTCACATCCTTTGAAGCTGCAAAAAGATGGCACTGCTTAAATAATGATAATTGAAAATGATGTGGATTTCTGATGGCGGTTATAATAAGAAAATAACACAACAGTATGCTTTATGAAAAAGAATTTGAATAGTAAAAGATTGAGCATCTGTACAATAGCAGTTGCCAAACAGCAAAATATGTTTAGCAAAATAAACTTGCGGGGCATTTAAGAGATAAATACACTGTTACTTACCTATGTAGCGACC
This sequence comes from Coilia nasus, assembly GCA_027475355.1. Taxonomy (NCBI): domain Eukaryota; kingdom Metazoa; phylum Chordata; class Actinopteri; order Clupeiformes; family Engraulidae; genus Coilia; species Coilia nasus. Next base: position 18,381,937 of record CM050201.1, on the reverse strand, counting down.
GGCAGATGCTCTGGAGTCAACAGCAACAATTACACCATGACGAAATTTGAAAGCCAAAGTTGTTGTGCCATGGTTTAGGTCTATGGACACGCCATTTGCACCACTGCATGACTTCAAGAATCCAACGGGCTGCAGAACACACGTTTTTCTCATCATACAGAGCAATATAAATCTGAGTGTTTAATTAAGTGCCATTTTTTCCTGTAAGACCACGCTTTTTTACAGCTGATAGATCAGTAGAATACCTGTCTGGTCATAGTTACACACAGAGACAACACAAGTGATATAATCACACATTCGCAACCACCGACTTTATTTAGGATTAATTGTATGTTTTTTTAATCAATTAAAGTATCTTTCAAATGACGATAAACGTACTTACATCTGATCCAACAGGCAATGCAAATTCTTGACATTTAGACCCAAAAGTAAAATGATCTATTCTGTTCCAACGTTCAGACGCATCGGTGCCGAAAACCCCCAGCCCCGAGTGAGACTTAAACCCACTGACATCTAGAAGTGCCATACCGTAACAAAATTAGGTGTGGAATATAAAAAACGTTCAAATTTAAAAAATACAAGCTACAGTGTCTACTGTTGGAAAATGTATTTCTTCCTGGTAAAGCCCTCGAAACTGAAAGGACGACGAAGCAGCGTGTGCTTTCGATTAGCGTATAAGCAGCGTTTCAATGTCTGTAATTCCAGTTAGGCAAACTTATCATTGTAAGCCATTACATGGGCAGTGTAGTTCTAATCACCTCATTGATTTTGACGTCGTTATGAGATAACCTTTAGAAAATATCAGAAACCCCTTTCAAAGTTGCCCTCTCCCATTAGACCAATGACAACATCCATTGCGCTGCGTCATCTGTTTTTGGGTAGATGGCACGATTTCGGGTTGCGCGTGTCCTTGGCTGGCTAAACAAGATGATGGAGGTTACCTTGCTATTGTATAGTCCTTGTCTTGGAATGAAAGACTTCTGCTAAAAGATGTGGACCCATTTACTTAACACATATTTGGGAGCTTTATGCAGTAATTCGACACTTGAAATAACTGGAAGTGATTGAAGCAGTCTGGTTTGCCTGATGTGATTTGTCATTGTTGGACTTTTTAGAGTAGCCTTCATGAAAACGTGAATTAATAGCTGTACAGTCAGAGAAGACACCTGCTTTCATCTTCAAACTATTTTAATTCCAATTGAGAAAAAATACAACAAATTAATAAACTATACGAGAGTGTGCCTTCTCTGGGGCATGTCATGTCATTTAATTGTAAGTGCTGAGTTGAGGTGTGTAAATAGGCTACACCCACAAACATCACAACAAAGTTTGCATAATGAGTTTAGTTTAATTTGAATTACAAGGCTGCTCTTTTCAAAACGTCCATAAACTCATGAATGAGTTATTTTAAAATTTTAATACATGGTCCAAATTGCTTAATGTTTATAATGTAAACAGATGAGCAATTATGCTGTTTCCATCTTCTGTATGGTCTCCTCCACCAGATCTACTTCAAGGCGAATCACATTCTCCACCAAAACAGGAGTCGTGCCTGGCTTGTATTTGTATTTCCTTTGCCTAAACAAAACAAAAAATGGTTGAGACAATACAATTTATTTGATTAAGAGGGAAATGTCTTTGAAGACTGAGAAGTTTTACAAATAAATACTTCATAGTGTACTAATAGTGCTGATACATATTGAAATCAAACATAAGGGACCATTCATCTATCACTACTCGCCTCTTGTCTTTAAATTCTGATTCTTGGTATGGTCTTATGTAGTCCACGCCCTCTTTGGTGATGACACAAATGTCTATATTGTTGCCTGAGCCGAGGTCACTCATTATGCCGGCATGGATGGCATCACGCACCAAAACCTTAGCATCCTCAATCTAAGGGTAAGACATGAAGGAGAGAGATGGTAAGAGTTTAATGTATGGACTACATTCTGTTATGTTTTAACATTCATCACAAGGACAGCGGTTCATTACCCATGACATAATTCAATATCACACAAAGCTGCACTGGATTTATACAGCTACTGATTACACACTCAGCTGGCACTGCCCCCAGCTGCTGATTAATGCATTACGATATCACATGATCACTTACCCCCATATTTGGTTTAAACCTGTCCTCCAGTATTCCCATAGCAGCAAGGTCTCCAGACCCTGCCCAGACAAAAAAACAGTTGAAACTCGCACCCACACAGACCAAGACTTTGGACCACATACACTTATGATTTCCTTAATTGTCTATACCCACCCATGGCCAAATAAGGCACTTTGTCCATGTCTCCATAGGGTCCAACTGTGTAGAGATGGTTCCCTGTGCAGTCTACCCCTCCCAGGATCAGATTAGCCCCAATTTGGCCCCTGTACCTAAAATGTAAACGTAGGAATTAAGTACCTTCTATGGGGGATCTATGTGAGAATCTAAAGGTTTATAACAGTCATATGAATCTAATCCATGAATACATGTTTTATAACAACATCCTAACTGGCAATGGCCTGGCCCATTGCACTATTGACAATAATTCAAAGAGATAGGGACGTAATGTCAGTAATATTATGATGGTGTCATGTTATGTATGATGGTACACCCATCTTTGATGGTCCACTTGATTTCCACAACATAACCGTGCCAAATTGTGCCACACTCCTTTACATACCCACCTAAAAAGCATGTCCTGTAGGATGTTAGCAGCCATGGTGAGGCGTGGGTTCCTGCCGCTGTTCATGGAGAAAATGGTGAGGTTGGAGGAGAGCAGCTCCGTGGTCTTCTCTGTATCTGCTGCTGTTCCTGCACCACAGCAACTATATTCAAAGGAAGACCATCCACCCCAACATTAAAGAAACAACATCAGAGCATCACTCAAAAAGTAAAAATGTCAAACACAACAACTGAGTTGTAAGAATCAAAAAGCAAAACATCCCAAATTTAAGATTTGTTTGTTAACACTGAAAAGGTTTAAATCTAGTGGAATTGTTAATTGTAGGCCATCAGTTTACCAACATCTGTACGTACTATTGTCCCGTAAGTGCACTTACTATATATTTGGAGCGATATAGTGGATTTTTGCACACATCTTATCAGCTACCACCTCACTTGACGTGGCTCTGGTGTCTGCTCCTAGGACAACGCCATCCTTTGAGAACAGGGGGAGAGACGCGTCACAACTAATGTAAAATCTGTTCTTTTTCAAACTTTTACTTATTTATTAAAGTAGGTTACCTTATAAACAACTCCAGCTATGGTAGTGCCGGTTTTAAGAGGTCTCGGTGCCTTGGCCTTCGTGTCCCCAAGTAAACTCTCCAGTCCAGCATTTCTGAAAATGAGGCGATGACTGCAATCAGGCACACATACTCACTGAACAAACGACATGCATGATAAATAAGGACATGTAAAAATCAACCGGCTCGCCCATCGAACAAAAACTCGCATATGTTCGCAATGAAAAATTCACACTTTCGCTTTTGTTAAGCCTGCGATATCACAATTTAAAAGGCTACATTTTGTTAAAATAATACTAGCATTAACACGATATGCAGAATATCCAAAAACAATACGACACCTCACCTACCTGGTAGAATTTTCAAAGTTAAAACCTGATACAGGTGTTTCAAAAACGTAAGACAGTGCCATGTTGGAGAGCGAATTAACTACTCCTCCGTTCGGATTGTTGGTTTCCTTATTCCATACTGGCAATGCTTTCCAAAATCAAGCGAGGTCGCTGTACCTTCCGACAGAACCTTGCTAGTAGTTCGAATCGAATGGGAAGTCCAGCATCTGAGTGTTGTCTAATCTTTCTTGGTCAGTAAAATGAACACACAAATTTCAGACTCGAGAATAAAAGGTGTCAGCACTGGGGTAAGTAGGTTTTTACGGCCGACTATTTTATAAGATGATGATGGCATGGTGTTGTAATGCTACAACATCGCGTGGAGTTACAACACACATAATTTAACAATAACAGTGTTACATATCGTTGTCATCTTGTGTAGGCTACTTGAGTTTTAGTCGTATTCAGTCTGTATATTCAGGCTGTTTTAACAACGTTACTATAACTTCAAACAAAAGAGGTGAACACTTTCACTTTCGGATAGTTCCTTCAAATATGGGCATCTTTTTCCTAACATGTTTTTATTCTTAAAATTTGCTTCTCCTACTTTATACAGTGTGCGAAATATGAACTGAATTTTGCCCAAACAAGCGCACAGAGAGAAAAACAGCATTTGCAGCTAGATAGTAGCCTATAGCCCATCGGTAGTGGTGTTGTTTCACAGATGTTCTGTGATGCATGCACCTAACTGACTGTAGGGGTTGTAATATGTCCCAGTATAGGCTATGATTTAAATACAGGACAACTTATGTGCCTTTGGTGTCTGTCTGAATCAACTACTGCATTCCTTCCGTTTCAGACCACTATATTAGCTGTCAAGTTCAATGGAGGCGTCATCATTGGGTCTGACTCCAGGGCGTCCATGGGAGGGTAGGTCATAATTAAAATGATAGTAATATATTCAGATACACAGTTAAAATATCCGTTTTACGATTGCTGGATTTGTTTTCCAGGTCATATGTATCTTCAAAAACCATCAACAAGCTGATCCAGGTTCATGACAGGATATTCTGCTGTATTGCTGGGTCCTTAGCAGATGCACAGGCTGTTACCAAAATGGCAAAGTTCCAACTGTCTTTCCACAGGTTGGTTCCACCCTCCATCTTAAATGTGGGAGGAAATTCGTTTCAGAACATACCTGTAAGACTCATACAAACATTGCTAACATCAGACAATTTAGAGTAACCAAAACTTAAAAAAGGGTAACCAACACTAAAAATATATAATGGATGTGGTACTGGGTATGGAATGACAAATTGCAAAATTGATCTTTTCTCCTCTAAATGTCTCTGGTCCAGTATTCAGATGGAGTCCCCTCCTCTGGTGAAAGCTGCTGCCTCTGTGATGAAGGAGCTCTGCTACAGCAACAAGGAAGAACTTCAGGCCGGCTTCATCACTGCAGGCTGGGACAGAAAGAAAGGACCACAGGTGAGAGGCTACACTTACAGTCAGTTGAGCCTTTACAATACCAATACTGCTTCTGCTCTACATCAAGGTGTGTGAGATGAAAGGATGCCGGAAATGGTTATCACTTTAACTACTGCTTCAAAACGATAGTTGATATCTGATACAGGGGTGCAGATCCGATGTCAAGATTGGGGGGGGGGGGGGGGGGGGGGCACAAAAGGGATTTTTTATGCCTCCATCCACCAAAGGTGCCAGAGGCATTCCCCCCTGGGATTTGCACCCCTGGTTGGTATTGTACAGTTAGGACTATTGCAGACCTTGCTGGATATTGAAATTCACATAATAAAATATACATAATGTAATCTCTGTACATATTTGTCTGCTTGGCCTCACAGGTGTACACTGTTTCTTTGGGTGGGATGCTTCTCAGTCAGCCTTTCACTATCGGGGGGTCGGGGAGCACCTACATCTACGGCTACGTCGATGCCAAGTACAAACCTGACATGAGCCGTGAGGAGTGCTTACAGTTTGCCACCAACGGTAAACAAAGTGTTAACGTTCTTTAACCTTCATAAAGTGAGACAGACTACTGAGGTGAAAATTATGTGTAACTGGAAGTCCTGCCTTGTCTTAAAAAAAGAGGCAATCATGTTGTTTGAAGAGGCATAACATATTTCGTCATCTTAAATGTATGGTTCTTCTTTCTTCTTTCTTCTTTAAAATAGTATTTGTGGAGAAATGTCTTAATTGTTGGTGGCACAAAAAGTTGATATTTTGGCTCAACAGTCTTCAAATTACACCACTCCAATCCATGCTTCTCAAGTGCTGTGTAGACTGGCTGGGATTGGCAATGTCTCTGAGACCTTGTACTTATTTGCCTTTTATGTTCATGGATTTCATTGGAGGTTTTTTCCATTACAGCCCAAAAATAACAAAACGAACAGAGGCATGGTTTTACAAAGCCAGCACTGTGTACAAAAGCTGAAGATGTTTGGGTTTCAAACATTAAACGGTGAACTGCAGTTGATGTGTTAGGAGGAGAAATTAACTGGATTTCGCAATTTAGTTTGACAGCTGATTAGGAATACTATGATACTGGAGTGCAGTATAATACATTTTCTCCTCTCTCTCTTCATAGCGCTTGCACTGGCCATAGGAAGGGATAACGTCAGCGGTGGAGTGGTGCATCTGGTTGTGATCACAGAAGATGGAGTCGAACATGTGGTCATTCCTGGAGACAAACTTCCCAAATTCCATGATGAGTAGAAACACAGTGTAAAACAATCTTGGTTTAACATTAACAAAATGTTTTCATTATAACAGGCAATTTTTTTCAGGTTTATCATTGAGTAACATCACATGACTGCACTTGTACATACTCTGTTTTGTTCTTTCGAAAATAAAACAATTACATTTTGTGAATCTCTGTCTTTGGCTTTCATGTGGGATTTTCATATCTCAGAAGTGCGAGACCAAGGAAACAAATGGAATCTGTTTTAAACAAAGTTAGAGCTCTTTTGAGAAAAATAGCAGTCAAATGTATTCTTCTTGATATCATGCCAGATTTTCAGTTTCCTTCCATAAAATCAAATGTAATTTTAACAATTATGACTTTAAAGTGGACACTGTATGCTTATTCTAAATGTTATTTGATCCAAAACACATAGTCATTCATTCATAATACATTTTTATTTAGTCCCTGTCTGAAAGTTATTGGCCAGCTTGCCTACCTTGATCCTAAATATGAAGGTTTAGAGAGATTATAAATGGGCTTGCTTTTCGTGAGGCAGCTTCTTTGTGTTGTTAAACTGAAAAGAAAACTATTTTCTACACAAAAGAACTGTAGTATAAGGTGACATTAGTAGTGCCAGAGGGCAAAAAATTAAAATGGCTGGAATTGCAATTATGTTTTCTCTTCTGCCTTCTTGTATTAGGTTTTTATATCATGACATACTGTCTACAATTACAAAAGCTCCAAAGTCAAAGTCAGCTTTACTGTCAATTTCACTACTTGCACATGACAGATGCATCCAAGTAGTGTTTCTCTCAGCTCTTTTTGTGCAACCTGTGCATGACATAACGGCAAAAGAGTAAAAAAACATACAAACACAATAAAGTAACAGCAATGGCCGGGTTTCCCAAATGCAGTTAAGAAGTTCTTAGCGCTAAGAACTTCTTAAGACCCTTCTTAAGGCTACCGTAAGAAGCAACCGCGTTTCCCAAAATGCTTCTTAGCCTAAGAAGACCTGCCGTTAAGAAGGATCTCTAAGAAGTTCTGAACCCAATCTTAACACCCTTCTTAGCGACAAAACAGTGAAAACAGCACCCCCTCAGGCAGGCAAAGCAATGTGACAGTAAGCAAGGAGATATTAATGCAGTACGTCCAGTTGATCGTGTTTTCCCCCTTTTCCCTATCGATCATGACAAGGGGACGCCAATTTCTCGATTTTCACACATATTCTCCTCATGTAGCAGATTTCTATCAGACAGATAAGAATATAGCCTACACATTAAATGAAATGACATACTGATTTCATTTTGTGTTTCCATATTTATTTCCCTGGTCTTTGTTTCGGTATTATTATATGTGTCACTTTGTTTTTGTGTCGTGACGACAAATGTCATACTTTTAGCCGGTATTTTATTGATGAGTTCAGTCAGACGCCACGTGTTATACCACTTCAGTTTGGAGCATTTTACCAAAGATTCTAGAGTAGCGCTCTAAAATCTTTGATTTTACTATGGTAACTATGCGCTCCAATCGGCCATTCTGAGATTGATTGCTCATTGCGCTTCAGTTAAGAAGGCAGGTAAGACGGTTCTTAAGACGTTGGTAAGAAGGGCGTTAAGAAGGCGTTTGGGAAACACTCTTATCTTAACGCTTCCTCTTAGCCGACCTCTTCTTAAGTGCCTTCTTAACTCGTTAAGAAGGTTCTTAACTGGGAAACCCGGCCAATGAAGTAAAGTATCTAGTCTAGTAATGCTGTCCTGGTACCTTCTTCTAAATGGCAGTGGTAAATGGACTGCATGTATTGCAGAACCGTCTAAAGGAGATGACCAACTACAAAAAGGGGCCTGCTTCACCACCATATGAGGAATAGGTCTTCCTGGCAGGCTTAATGAATTAGGCCTGGTTTGAGGACAGTCAGTCATCAGCAACCCCTCCCCCCACGCACACACTCCCTATACAGAAATGATTCATGAATTGCATACATTATTTTGTATAATATATGCATGCAGGTCTATGCCATGTGTATTATTGTTGTGTAAGGATAGTAAGGAATAGCAGGGGATTTCCCAATAATAATGATTATTGCATTCTCATCTCACTTAAGAGATGGCTTATCATATGTAGGCTATAACTGGGGATGTGATTAGCTATCATCATTACAGGTAACGTGATGCATTTGTCCAATGCTCTTGCAGCGTGCGTCCCTTGTCAAACGCATGAGTCGTCGTCGACGCTACAGCTTTGGTTTCACTTTCTGTTTAACCCGGAAAAGGGAATGTTAAATATTGCTAAGTTACTAAGTAAAACATGTCTTAGTTGTTTTTTTTTTCTGTCGCGACTACTGATCATCTTATGAGGTTGGTTCAGGATTTTTTTTTACTTTAGTAGCGTCACTGAGCTCATTAACCTATCTCGTCTCATCCGACATCATCTAATTCACTGAGTTGGACTAACAACAAATCATTTTTCAAAATGTTGGAGGAATCCAATGGACCGGGCTGGCTGTCGGAAGAAGTAAAAACTGGGGTATGTATTTATCTTATTGAGTTTAAAAGTTCATATAAAACGTACAGAAAGTAATCTATTTACAATTGTAATCGCCAACACGCTGTGTTTCTGTTACTGTGTAAAATAGGCCTGTCTGATACACAAAATCTGTCACCATGAAACTGTGTTGTTCACAGACTACGATCATAGGTATTGAATTTGACGGAGGAGTTGTGCTAGGCTCTGACTCCCGTGTTTCAGCAGGGTAAGTAATTTCTGATTCTGTGATCTGTGTGATGCTTTTGCCGCTGTCCAAAATGTACAGATAGACCTAAAGCTTAGCTTGGTGCATGTATGTACACTGGAACAATTTCTTGAAACGTCATTCCTCTAAGGTTTGTCTTGTAAAATGTAAATGCATTGCTCTGCTAAATACAAGCTTAATTTGAAACAGGTGATATTATGATTTGAACTTAATAAATCCGCAAAATATTTCTGCAATGTTTTTTTATGAGTGGTGGGAAACTGTAATACTTTGTGTGGTGTCAATTTAATTCAGGTAGCTTGTTAGTTTTTCTTCTGTCTGTTTTGACACACATTTGTATTTTCTTCAGTGCATCAGTAGTGAACCGAGTGATGAATAAGCTCTCCCTCCTTCATGACAAGATCTACTGTGCACTGTCCGGCTCTGCTGCTGATGCCCAGACCATTGCTGAGGTTGTCAACTACCAACTAGATGTGCACAGGTTTGTAATACATTATCATAAGTAAATAATGAAAAAGTCCGCTCAACCAGAAAATATGCTCCCAAGTTTAATGAGGTAAAAAAACGTGTGACGTTTCGGGCTCTCACCCTTCCTTCATTATTTCATTATTTACTTATGTTGATTGTCTTTTGGTCCTGCTCCCAGTGTTCACATTGTGTGAACACATTAAGTCCTGCATATTAGTTTGGTCCTCAGCCTACACATAATTAGCCAGGCTAATAATTAGCCAGGGAAGTCTCTGAAGGCTTCCATCTCCTTAGAATTTTAGCAACCAGTCAGTTAATATATATAGTGAACCAACAGAATTAAAGTTTAAACAAAGTGTCCACCCACTGATCTGGTCCACCAGAGTAACATATAGGCTAAAGTACAACTGAGAAATGTGTGATATGGAAAGGTATGGAGAAGTGGTTGGTATATAGATTAAAATAAGCAATTTAAGTGTGCTGACAGGGCCTCATAATGTCTTTTTTTCATGTTCCTAATATCAGTGTTGAACTGGGAGAAGACCCCCTTGTACGTTCTGCAGCTACCTTGGTGAAGAACATCTCCTATAAGTACAAAGAGGAACTGTCAGCTCATCTCATTGTTGCTGGTTGGGACAGGAAAAAAGGGGGACAGGTCTGTCTGTCTGTCTGTCTGTATGTCTGTCTGTCTGTCAATTCAGACCAAAGATTTGCAATGATGGAAAAGAGTTGTATGGAGAAGTTGCGGCACTGTGAATTGAGCATTGCAAGAATTTGCAAGTTGACCCCGCAGTCTAAGAGAATATTTTTGCATTGTGACAGTATGACTCGCATTTGAGGTGATGTATTATTATGACCGCCGCTAGCAAAGCTAGCGAAAGCGGTCATATTGGAGTTGCTGCAAAATTTTTCCCTTTTTTTTTTATTTTTTATTTATTTATTTATTTATTTATTTATTTTTTCACCGATTTTTCGTCAACGATTCCCGGGACACTGAAACTCGGGGAGACATGAATGTTTGTAGGCATGTAGCCCAAGAAGTTTGTGAGCGAATAACGCTTTTTGGTCCCCCAGGGCCACCCCCCCGCTGTGCCAGTGTCCGTTAAAGAGGGGGAGACCGGCAAAAGTTTTTGCTGAATAACTCAATGAACGTTTCACCCAACAACATGAAATTTTTGTGATATGTCGGTGTTACACAGACGTATCGACCGAGCCCATAAACTCTCACTTGAAGCATAGCGCCACCTAGTGATATGGGTAAATGCAAAAATTGGGATTTGGAGTTGCCAATATCTTGGACCGAGAAGGTGGGAACTGCGCAAAATATGTCATGCACGATCACCACAAAGACCTCTAACACCACAGAACATACCATAAAATTTGGTCCATAGGGGGCGCTGTAATTGTAGAAAAAGTCATTTTGCCTATTATCTAGACAATGCTTACGTTTACAACAATTTTTTTTTTATCGTGAAATCTATTGACCCTCATGCATTGAAAACACTGGTCGACGCCCACTTCCAACAAACACAATTTCCGTGAAATTTTAATATTGCGAAAACGAATCTGAACGAACTCGTCATAGGCCGTTCATGTGAATCTCACCAAATTTGGTATATGTCATCTATAGACAATGCTGACAAAAAGTTATCAAAGGATTTATCTTGAGATAAACCGTTCCGAAGTTACACGTCAATGAACATTTAACACGTAGCTTAAAAATCTTCAAATGGCCGTATCTTGGCTAATAATTGCTCAAATTTGGTCAAAGTTAACATGCCATCTCTAAACAGCTTTCTTTTCATGTGTACAAAATTTTGTGACATTTCGTCATAGGAGGCGATGTTTATTGGCAAAGCTAGGTGTCAAAAAACAGTTTTTGTTAAATAACTCGTCAACAATTTTGCCCAAGACAACGATTTTGTTTTAGTATGTCGGTGTTACAGAGACGTATCGACCCAGCCCATAACCTCTCACTTGAAGCATAGCGCCACCTAGTGATATGGGTAAATGCAAAAATTGGGATTTTGAGTTGCCAATATCTTGGACCGAGAAGGTGGGAACTGCGCAAAATACATCATGCACGATCACCACAAAGACCTCTAACACCACAGAACATGCCATAAAATTTGGTCCATAGGGGGCGCTGTAATTGTAGAAAATGTCATTTTGCCTATTATCTAGACAATGCTTACGTTTACAACAGTTTTTTTTTTTATCGTGAAATCTGTTGACCTTCACGCATTGAAAACACTGGTCGACACCCACTTCCAACGAAAACAATTTCCGTGAAATTTTAATATTGCGAAAACGAATCTGAACGAACTCGTCATAGGCCATTCATGTGAATCTCACAAAATTTGGTATATGTCATCTACAGACAATGTTGACAAAAAGTTATCAAAGGATTTATCTTGAGATAAACCGTTCCGAAGTTACACGTCAATGAACATTTAACACGTAGCTTAAAAATCTTCAAATGGCCGTATCTTGGCTTTTAATTGCTCAAATTTGGTCAAAGTTGACATGCCATCTCTAAACAGTTTTCTTTTCATGTGTACTAAATTTTGTGACATTTCATCATAGGGGGCGATGTTTATTGGCGAAGCTAGGTGTCAAAAAACAGTTTTTGTTAAATAACTCGTCAACAATTTTGCCCAAGACAACGATTTTGTGTTATTATATCGGTGTTACAGAGATGTATCGACCCAGCCCATAAACTCTCACTTGAAGCATAGCGCCACCTAGTGATATGGGTAAATGTAAAAATTAGGATTTTGAGTTGCCAATATCTTTGACCGAGAAGGTGGGAACTGCACAAAATACGTCATGCACGATCACAACAAAGACCTCTAACACCACAGAACATGCCATAAAATGTAGTCCATAGGGGGTGCTGTAATTGTAGAAAATGTCATTTTGCCTGTTATGTAGAGAATGCTTATGTTTACAACAATTTTTTTTTTATCGTGAAATCTATTGACCCTCATGCATTGAAAACACTGGTCGACGCCCACTTCCAACGAAAACAATTTCTGTGAAATTTTAATATTGCGAAAACGAATCTGAACGAACTCGTCATAGGCCGTTCATGTGAATCTCACCAAATTTGGTATATGTCATCTACAGACAATGCTGACAAAAAGTTATCAAAGGATTTATCTTGAGATAAACCGCTCCGAAGTTACACGTCAATGAACATTTAACACGTAGCTTAAAATTCTTTAAATGGCCGTATCTTGGCTTTTAATTGCTCAAATTTGGTCAAAGTTGACATGCCAACTCTAAACAGCTTTCTATTTATGTGTACTAAATTTTGTGACATTTCGTCATAGGGGGCGATGTTTATTGGCGAAGCTAGGTGTCAAAAAACAGTTTTTGTTAAAAAACTTGTCAACAATTTTGCCCAAGACAATGATTTTGTGTTAGTTTGTTGGTGTTACAGAGATGTATCGACCCAGCCCATAAACTCTCACTTGAAGCATAGCGCCACCTAGTGATAAGGGTAAATGCAAAAATTTGGATTTTGAGTTGCTAATATCTTGGACCGAGAAGGTGGGAACTGCGCAAAATATGTCATGCACGATCACCACAAAGACCTCTAACACCACAGAACATGCCATAAAATTTGGTCCATAGGGGGCGCTGTAATTGTAGAAAATGTTATTTTGCCTATTATCTAGAGAATGCTTACGTTTACAACAATTTTTTTTCTATCATGAAATCTATTGACCCTCACGCATTGAAAACACTGGTCGACGCCCACTTCCAACGAGAACAATTTCCGGGAAATTTTAATATTGCGAAAACGAATCTGAACAAACTCGTCATAGGCCGTTCATGTGAATCTCACCAAATTTGGTATATGTCATCTACAGACAATGCTGACAAAAAGTTATCAAAGGATTTATCTTGAGATAAACCGTTTCGAAGTTACACGTCAATGAACATTTAACATGTAGCTTAAAATTCTTCAAATGGCCGTATCTTGGCTTTTAATTGCTCAAATTTGGTCAAAGTTGAAATGCCATATCTAAACATCTTTCTTTTCATGTGTACTAAATTTTGTGACATTTCGTCATACGGGGCGATGTTTATCGCCGAAGCTAGGTGTTGAAAAACAGTTTTTGTTAAATAACTCGTCAACAATTTTGCCCAAGACAACGATTTTATGTTAGTATGTAGGTGTTACAGAGGCATATTGACCCAGCCCATAATCTCTCACTTGAAGCATAGCGCCACCTAGTGATAAGGGTAAATGCAAAAATTGGGATTTTGAGTTGCCAATATCTTGGACTGAGAAGGTGGGAACTGCACAAAATACATCATGCACGATCACCACAAAGACCTCTAACACCACAGAACATGCCATAAAATTTAGTCCATAGGGGGCGCTGTAATTGTACAAAATCTCATTTTGCCGACTCCTTGCCTTCACAAATCAGTCCTACACACTACACATTCAAAACCCACATCCATGCCCACTTCCAGGAAATCATTTCCACAGAAATTCTCACCTCACAACACTGCTCTACCACACACTCATCACACCAACAGTTCCCACATTTCAATATACTGCGGCGGTCATACCATGTACCGCTATGCGGTGCATCTAGTTCTCATTTGCATTAGTAATGAAGTGTTTTTACTCGTGAGTTGAGACAAACATTTGTATCCTTGTAATTTGTTCATATAGGGAATGAAATAAAAATAAAATCTTTAATGTGAATACTATATAGACTTGTTACATGCATCCACCATAGATATTTTTCATTACAGGTATATGCCACCCTAAATGGCCTTCTGTCCAGACAGCCCTTTGCTGTGGGTGGCTCTGGCAGCTCGTACATCTATGGCTTTGTGGACGCTGAATATCGAAAGGGCATGAGCCGGAGAGAGTGCCAGGAGTTTGTTGTGAATGGTTGGTTGCTCTCACTTTTTTCTTCATCCTTAAAAGTCTGTAGTGCTGGCAAAATGTTTTTCTATGTAAGCTCAACAGCCAAACAGACTGCATCCCTAACATTTGGTGGAGACCTAAAGGCAACACATTTCTCGCCTGGAATATGATTTCGGCCAAATCCAAAATCCATGTTTTTTTGTTCACTATATAATGCACTATGTAGGGATTAAAAAACAATGTAACTCACACCCTAGTGCACTACAGGAATGACCGACTATTTCAGATAGGGCCTTGGTGTGGACCAAATTGTTTTTAGAACACACACAATTTGAAAAATTGAGAAAGAAAGTATTACATTACAATGACAAACTATTTTTGCTTGGATGTAACATTTCTAATGAACCTATGTTTGTTCTTTTTCTCTCTGTTGCTGTCTCTCTTCCTGCAGCTCTTACACTGGCAATGAGTCGAGATGGTTCCAGTGGGGGTGTGGCTTATCTCGTCACTATCGATGAAACAGGCGCTGAGGAGAAGTGCGTTCTTGGCAATGATCTTCCCAAGTTCTTTGATCAGTGATTGAGGAATGTAGAACTTTTACATTTTGCTAATGACGAATAAACTACTACAACATACACTGTATAAGATTGGCTGTCATTTTGCTATTTAACATGAAAAAAGGAGACTTATTTCATGAAATAGTTCTAATATTATATGTTTTAAATACCTCAAAGATGTTTGATGACCAATATTTATTACAAGGACAATCTTATACACAATGTTAACCTACTGTATGATTGATCACTCCTTTCGATAGACCAAAATCTTATCCAATCAATATTGGATTGGATCCAATACAATCTGGAGTAGAAAGGCTACATTCAACAAGGAGAATAGATCTAATTTTCCAATCGGCAAATTAACTACTTCGCCTTTAAGTAGTTACTGACACAGATGGAATCATAAAAAAAATGATTGCATATTCCTTCATTACAAAGAAAAAATAGGAGAGCCCTAAAATCTCTTTAAGGGAACATACTATAACATTTTATGAAAAAAACTAGTTATTAAGCCAAAAGCAATTTTAAACAAGGTATAAAATAACGCTTTAACCTTATATATGTAATATCTTCGTTATTCCAAAATGAAAAAGTGTGTGGAGAGAAGTTGTGATAGGACTGGATGACCGATAGGACAGCATTCACCTGAGAAAACTTGGTAAGCCAAAGAGTAGGCCTACGTTATTTATTGGACGATGATAATGAGTTGTTGCCAGGCAGAATTGACAAAAGCAGGTTCTGATGCACAGTCTACGGTTAAGGGCAGCATGAGTGTAAAAACTTTCACATTTTGCTAAGGACGAATAACTACAACAGAAACTGTGTAAGATTGGCTGTCACTTTGCTATTTAATGTAAAAAGACTTTTATGAAATAGTTCCTAGTTATTATATTATATGTTTTGAAGACCTCACAGATATTAGATGACCAGTATTTATAACAAGGACATATCAGCAATTGTACCTTCTTTCTCACTGATCATACTCCCTTCCATAGACTAACTTTTTTTAAACAAGGTATAGGGCCTACAATAACGTTTTGGGCTTATATATGCAATATCTTTGTTGTTGCAAAAGGGGAAAAAAGAAGTTGTGACTGGAAGACCGGCAGGATACCATTTACCTAAGATAAATTGGCCAAAGACGATGTGATTTATTGGATGATGACTCAGTTGTTGCCAGGCAGAATTAACAAAAGCAGGTTCTGATATACAGTCTATATGATACGACAGCTTGAGACTCATGTTTTTAGTGTAGGGTCGAAGCACTTTATGTTTGTGTTTTAGTAGCCTATTTGACTGACACTATGTCCAAAACGACTGATTATTTGCTGTTAAAACAGCGTTTGTTGAGACTTTATCAGAATGCAGCTTATTATTTAGATTAAACGCCACATTTCAGCATATCAACAGCTCACATTATAGCCTAATCAATAAAATAGGCCTAGACTTACGACTAGACTAGGTAATTACAAGGAGGCTATTGTCAATTGTAGCTAGTTTACTAACGGGAATTCCCACCTTCGAAACTGAAACTAACTTTTTAATTTCAGATGTCGGAGTTGACTATGTTGATGTCAACTCACAATAAACTGGACGTGACCACGGTTCACTCGAAGCGCGAATAAGCTAGCGTTTATTCACTAGACATTTATCTTACGTTATAGTGTATTTCGTTGGGTGCTGTAGCCTATGATCTTACCGGCGTGAAGATGCACGCTGTCGGCGTTTTCATTTTGGCGGTGTGCGTAGATGTAATTATATGCGTTGTAGACCATCGATTTGCATATATAAAATGTGACCAAGCCATTTCTTATACTAATGTATTGCGCGAATGGGTTGCGTCAGGAATACGATGGTTGATTTTACAAGGAGTGATAACATTTGCGAGGAATGGCTCAAGTCGTGTGCTGCAGCGGTGGGTTACATCTCATTGTCTTCTCGGGCCAATATTTTTTACTGGACACATAGTGATGCTTGGCAGCTTTGAACTTGAAAAGTCATGTGTTTGGTTGTTAAATCTTCTGGCTGCTGCAACGGCTTGTTTGTTCTGGGAGATGTCATGGCCCGACAAAAGTTACCAGAGCAATGGAGAAAAGAGAAGACAAACAGCACGCGCGCTCTTTAAGCGAGTCATACTTCTCTACAGACCAGACTACATTTTGCTGTTTGGAGCCTTCGTCTTCCTTTCCTTAGCTGTTCTATGTAAGTGTCACTAACAAACTTTTTAGGCTTTCCACTCACATACCACTCTGTAACAGTATAACAATGCCAATTATTCATTCTCCTTTCTATTCTATCGTGTTCTTGTGTCCAGGTGAAATGTTCATTCCCTTCTACACTGGACAGGTGATTGACATCCTCAAATCGCAGTATCAGTGGAACGACTTCCTGACAGCTATTCTGTTTATGGGCTTTTTTTCTTTAGGAAGGTTAGTGTCCACAAAGAGCATCCTATAAGTGTAGTTGTGCAACACTGCAAATCCGTTGCCTCATTAACCCTTTAATTGTCCTCTAGCTCCTTCAGTGCAGGGTGCCGAGGAGGCCTCTTCATGTGTGCCATAAACAGCTTCACCTGCAGAGTCAGAGTCAAGTTGTTCAGGTCCCTAGTTGGTCAAGAAATTGGCTTCTATGAGACCACTAAGACAGGTTGGTTTACTTTTAACTATTGTATATAATACCAGCTTTATCTCTAACCTGCTTATGATATTTACACACTAATGCATAATTTGTACACCTAAATTACATACTTTACATACTTTAACTAATACTTAAATTACATTTGTAATACTGAAGTAATAGTTATGATGTGTCTAGCACAGAGGTGACATTATCTGTATATCTTTTGTAGGTGACCTCAGTTGTAGGTTGTCTACAGACACCAATCTGATGGCACGTGCGGTGGCTCTTAATGTCAATGTTCTGCTCCGAACATTCATCAAGACGCTGGGCATGCTGTCCTTAATGGTCAGCCTGTCCTGGAAGCTCACAGTACTAATGCTGATGGAAACACCAATAACGGGCTTGCTGCAGAACATATATGACACTTTCTACCAGGTAGCTATACGAAATGCTCCTATTGAGGTTTTATTCACGTGAGAAGGGACAGTTCTGCTTTAAATTAGAAGGGAAAAGAAAAAAACAACATGTACAAAGTGGGGCAAGAGAAGAATGGGAGAATAACTTGTTGTGTTTTGAAAACAAAGGCACCAACCACCAGCAAAAATGCTATAGTGGTATACTTGATAGCAAGTCTGTGATGTTGACTATGGAATGTGCAAAGGTGTCTGATCATCAGGAAACATTTTGAATGTTTCCTGGATCAGTACTTATGTGTTTGTAATGTATCTGTCTGTGTCAATTAGAAATTGGTTCAGGAGGTACAAAACTCTATTGCACGAGCCAATGATGCAGCAGAAGAGGCTGTGTCTGGCATCCGCACTGTGAGGGGGTTCAGAACAGAGAAGAGCGAGTCACGTCGCTATGACGACCGGCTGATGGACACTCACAACTTGAAGACTAGAAGGGATACAGTCAGAGCAGTGTACCTGCTTGTTCGAAGGGTATATCTGCATTTTGTTATTTGTTTTGTTCTGTTTTGTTGATTTGACATATGCTTCACACACTTTTGATTTGATGTTCTGACTATAGTAATCTATGTATTATGAATGCATTTTTTCATGTGTATTTACATGTCTCGCATGGCCAGTGAGAGTGCTAAATATAAATAATAATATACATTACAATTAACTATTTAAAATATTTTAACTTATTATTAAGTTATTTTCAGATGGGAATAACCTTAAAATAACACATTAAATAACACAGCTGTGTGTGTGTGTGTGTGTGTGTGTGTGTGTGTCTTTGTAGCTCACAGAAGTTGGCATGAAGGTGGCCATGCTATACTATGGCAGACTGATCATCCAGTCAGGAGAAATGAGCACAGGCAATCTGGTGTCCTTCATTCTCTACCAGTCTGACCTGGCAGATAATATTAGAGTAAGTCTGCTCAACAAGTTGTGTGTTGTTTTGTGGCAGTGCTTTAGCTTTGTAAACTGTTGAATGAGATTAATATGGTATTCCAGGTTGTTATTATCACAGATAACTTGCAGTGTCATTACACAGCACCTCAAACCATATTACAACTGTGATATCTATAAAAAAACTTCTATAACCAAACATATATACAGTATAGCACATACCTGTATGCACATACTTGTGTGTTCACACTTGATATGACAAATATTATAATGTAATGTGTTTGTAATAATGCCCTGTTCAGCTGTTCTTCTGGTATCTTCTGACTTCCACAGACCTTAATCTACATCTTCGGTGACATGCTGAACTCTGTGAGTGCTGCTGGCAAGGTCATTGAGTATCTGGACAGGAAGCCTGAGGTGAGCACTGAGGGAACCCTCCAGCCTGATGTTCTGAAAGGACACGTCCAGTTCCAGAACCTCACCTTCTCCTACCCCACCCGCCCTGACCAGAAGGTGCTGAAGGTAAAGACACACTGAAAGTGAAAGTCCCATTTTTGTCATTGTGATCACACAGCACAGCGTAGCACACACAATGAAATTCCCCTCTGCATTTAACCCATCACACACACATGAGCAGGGGGCAGCCATGACAACGGTGCCCGGGGAGCAGTGCATGGTGACGGTACCATGCTCAAGGTACCTCAGTAACGCTACTGGCGACCCAAGATTCAAACCTGCAATCCTGCGGTCACAGGTCCAATAAGTTAACCGCTAGGCCACCATTGCCCCATTCCTTCTAGGGATGCTTTATTTTCACCAAAGAAGCTTTAATGTAAGCTGTATGTTTGTGACTATGACTATGGCCACATCTTCGTGTGTAATGAACTGATGAAACAGGTCTTTGAGCAAGACTGCTCTTGTCTACTTGCAGGACTTCCCTCTGTAGAGGCTTGAGTGTCACAGCTGTATGTTGAATTAACTACGGTGACAGCTTTGTGTGTACAAAACACCTGAAATAGGTTTTGAGCAGGACTGCTTGTGTCTATTTGCAGGACTTCTCTTTAGAGCTGAAGCCTGGGCAGATGACTGCTTTGGTGGGGTCTTCAGGTGGAGGCAAGACCACCTGTGTGGGTCTGCTGGAGAGATTCTACCAGGCCCAGGATGGAGAGATCCTTCTGGATGGACAGCCACTGCAGAATTATCAGCACAAATACCTGCACATGAAGGTTATTATGTAACTTCATTATAGAACTATATATAGAACTAACAATATTGTTATAAATTAAAATGATAACTAATTTTGAGGAGATTTTCTTACATAATTAGATCCTCATTTATTGTGAACTTAACCACATTTACCATCCACATGTCCATCAGGTTTAGGGCTTGTCAGTTCATTAGTATAACTAATCCACTGAGTACAGAGGAATATGATGACCTTTAGCAGGTATTTCATCACCCTTAGCGTAGAAATATGCAAAGATATGGGCATTGGCATAGAGGCTAACACAGACATCAGCGCTAAGTTTAACTCTGTCACGCAGGTTGCCATGGTGGGCCAGGAGCCTGTGCTTTTCTCTGGATCTGTGAAAGACAACATCACCTATGGCCTGGGAGAGTGCTCTTTTCAACGAGTTCAGGAGGCAGCCCGCAAAGCCAATGCCCATGGCTTCATCTCCCAGCTGGAGAAAGGCTACGACACAGGTACTCTCCGAGTCAAAGAGTATTATACGGACAGTACAGACATACTGCTATTGCCTACATTTTCTGTAGATGTCCAACTGTAGGTCTTTGTACTAAAAGCAAACCTACTTGTCTCAGGACACTGTAACTGTCCTTACCTTTAGTCTTTAAGTCAAGTCACAATTGTGAACAACAATCGACAATCGACAAACAATGACAACAACAACAAAAAACAAACAAACAGAAGAGTGGAGGCAGGCACAGTTTAAGTTAGCAAATGTATACACTCATTACTCTCTGTTCCATCAGATGTGGGGGAGAGGGGGGGCCTGCTGTCAGGCGGTCAGAAGCAGCGCATTGCCATCGCCAGGGCACTGATCAGAGAACCACAGGTCCTCATCCTGGACGAGGTGACCAGCTGTCTGGACACAGAGAGCGAGCAAATGGTAGGCTGGTCACTTTAATACGCTGTGGCTGTGTACAGTACATGCATGCATAGACATATCCCATACAAGAATTTCTCTCTCGAACAGGCATTACTTTAACTTATGTGTTATAACACATCTTTTGTAAGCACACAGTGGTTGTTTTCTTGGGCAGACATGCACACACACACACACACACACACACACACACACACACACTAGTTTATCCCTTTGAGGCAAGATGTCTTATGGTTGATATTTCATATTTTACAGGTCCAGAAAGCACTGGCTTCCTGCCCCAACCAGACCCTGCTGGTGGTTGCTCATAGGTTAAAGACCATCGAGAGGGCGGATCAGATCGTAGTGATTGACAACGGGACAGTCATAGAGAAGGGCACTCACAAAGAACTCATGGAAAGACAGGGCAGCTACTATAGACTAAGTGAAAGGCTCTTCACTGACAGTTAACAAATCACAAACTATTCTACAAATCACCGTTTCCTGTTTCCATTCTTGTTTAATCTGTATATAAGTTCTCAGAAAACAGGCCAATGGTTGCAGTCATATTTGTCACCTTGTTACCTTGTTTCATATCTTGTCACATGACTTATATGTTTTGCAGGTTTGTAAGCAAGACAATGTTAAATGCTGGTTACTTTCTTTAAATTCTAATGTGTTTCAGACTTGTACATTATGTGTTAAAATAAAAAAAACTGTTTCTTTTACCAGAATGTTTCACTTTTTTGAGAATAAAGCTGGATTCAGCAAGCCCTATAACATCAAATATCACATCAGGACATCACAATGCCACAAACACTGGGTTGCCCATGAAATACTGATTCCTGAAACATAACATTATGGGACTGAGAGAGCTTTGTGATATGATTTTGATATTATTCTCAGTCATACAATGCCAAGACAGTTGCCTGGTTGAACTGGAATTTCAGCTGCATATCTAATGTGTGGTTTTAACAGAGACTGCACAACCCCACCCACACCCTGTTCTGGTTGTCGGCCCTCATCTAAGGACAATTGAGAGGGCAAATCAGATTGTAGTGCTTGACAACAGAGTCACAAACAACTTGGGCAGCTAAGAGCTAAGAGAAAGATCATGATGAACTCCTGTTGCACTGTAGATGTCTGAAAATAGGCTAAATATTTGCTGTCATGTTAAGACAAAAAAGAAGATTTTACTCAAGTTCAAAACTAGAAAAATGAGTGGTTCATACCATTAGGGGCCTTATCAGCTTACAAACTGCCTATTTACAGTGCTGATGCAGCAAAAGTTATAGGAACCCCATCCTCACAAAGGTGCAGATTCTGACTTGGACTTCTCTGCTGTTATGTTTAAAAAACGTTTTTTGGCTACCTTGTCTCATAAATAGGAGTAATAGATCATACAGTCTTATTCACATTTGGACATGGACACTTGCAAGATGGAATGTCTTGCTATAAATGCTGATTGTGTTTTTTTCTGAGGCTTTACAAAAGTGTTTCAGACATGGTGAAGCAAAGTTGAAATTTGAAGGTTTACCAAAATGTTTTACATGTTGTATGTATGTATGTAATATTGTTTGTGATATAAATACACAGCTGGACCCCGTAAGCCCTGTAAAAGCTAATCTAATCTCAATGTCACCAACTGAACCCCTAAACATACTACATGTTATGAGAATGAGACCATGTTGCAGTGTGATATTTCTGATCTCTTTCTCAATCATGTCATATCACAAAAGTGGACTGAATGATGTGGGATTGTTTAGTGTTTTTTTTTACTGCCACATATCTGGTGCCTGTCTTGATAGAGACCGCGCAACAACCTGTTCAGCCTTGCCGGAAAGTCCCATTCTTCAGGCCTGGCATTGTGCCTGCCCACAGCAGCACAGTGCAGTGTGTAACGCCCTGGCATCTGCGCTTTACCCTCGCCTGCCTGGGAGAGACACCTACAGGGCATCACCTGCCGTGGTGGGGAAATAGTAGGCGCCATTTTACCGACGGCAGAAGACCTAAAATGGCGGTCCAGTCTGACAAACTTTAAACACTGTTTGAGAATACTGATGTGAAATAGAATATTGTTGTGGTTGGGGTAGGGGGGAGAGTGCTTAATTCAACGTAGTGACTTATGTTGGTTTGGAATGCCCAGGAAACATGCCAAAAAATGTTTCCCAACATATTCGGATCGACAAAGGTTTTTTCTTTCTGTCATATAGTCCACCCCTCCTCCATTCATCTCTGAGGTGTTTATTGAAAGGCACAAGGAAGTAGAGAAAAGAGCAGAAATAATTCTGCAGGAAATTACTGACACCCATCATCACAGCTACAGTTGCTGAATGTTTCGATGATTTGACATGAAATGAAATGATAACCCATGTTGATGTTTTTGTGCATTTGTACTCTAAATGAAGTGCACATCAGATAATGCTTGCATGTGCATGGGCATGTGGCAAAGACCAATCGCATACTAAGACAAATTATTTTCAAACTGTTCCAACACACCTTTTTCACTGTCTAACATCACAGAATAAGTCAATTTACTGACTATTAGAAATATGAAAGTGAAATCTATGAAAACCGAACAACAGGAAATAGATCAAGCACTGATAAAATGAACAATAAGATGAGCCTGCCTATAATTTGACAGTGAAATACATTCAAACTGTGTTACAAAAATACAGTGTGGTTTACATCACACACACAGTGTGGTATCTGTGTTTTGCTAGCCGCCATTTTATCGACAACTTATGACCTAAAATGGCGGTCAAGTCTGGGAAACTTTAAACATTCTTTGAGGACACAGATATGAAATACAATATATTGAAGCTGGGGTGAGTGGGGAAAGGGGTTTTTATTTTATTGCAGTGAGTGATATTGGTTTGAGATCCCCAGGAAGCTTGCCAAAACATGTTTTTCAGTGTATTTGGATCAAAAAACATTTTTTTCTGTCAAGGAGTCCACCCTTCACACAGATACACACGCACACACATACACACACACACACACACACACACACACACACACACACACATACACTCACACACACACACACACACACACGGAGAAACAGATGAGCACAATGCACATAATTTAAGTTGTTTTTACAGTGTAAAGACAATCTGATGTGTATTGTTTGTAGTATAGTTTCTGGTGTAAAATAAAGGTAAGATAGGTCCAGTGCCAAAAGGCTCCCTGATTAACTGTACTTTGGCACCTTGGCTTGGCATTGCTAGATTGTTTCTGGGAAAAGTAATAAATTGCGATATCTGAAGATCTCATTTGTGGTACCACAGTGACAACAAGGTCATTCATTTACCTGCCATGAAACATAGTATGGTCCTGTATTTCTCCAAATCCTAAACATTTTATAGAGTTTGTAGATTTTTTTGCTATAATAACAAAATAGCGAGCCTGCATTTGGCTGCAGTGTATAAACAGTTCTGTGTCTGTGTGTGTTTGTGTGTGTGTGTGTGTGTGCGTGTGTTGGTATGGAAACTTTGAAGACTTTATGGTGATAACCAAACAACTCAGTCGGCCTCAGCGGAAAGTCCCATTGCATTACCTCCACTTCTGGCACGCATCATAACAACCCCACTGCGTCTGCCTGCCTGACTGCCTTTATGTCTGTCTGTCTGTCCTCCATCGCCCCCTACTGGGCTAAAGCACCTGGCTGTGGGATGACGGCGGTGTGTTAATGTTGTTCGCCATTTTACCACCCACTTACGTGTGCGGCACACAGCCTTACCTCAAATGGCGGATGGATGTTGCGTGCCGCCATGACTAGCCTTTTGCTTTGCACGCCAATGAAGCAGACTATGTTTGTGCATGAATGTATTTGTGTGTGCACGGATGTAATTGAGAGTATAGGGATGGCCAATGGTGTGCATGTTTGTTTTTTTGTTCTTCAGTTGTGAATTTGCATGTCTTTGTACAGTCATGTCATCCCATGTACACATACTTTATCTGTCTGTATGGCTGTGGGTGTGTGTGGTGCTGTGGGTGTTTGTGTGAGTGTGCTATCCCTGTGACACAACATTGAGAATCTAGTCAGAGTAATAACAGTCTTATAATACTGGTACAGTTGTGGAAAAACTATATAGTTCATAGAAGATGTGATCGAGAGGTGCTTTCTAAACACGAAGAGTTAAAAAATCACTCAAAACAAAGGCGCCACACGCCACCTCTAAATGAAACAAAACAAAGCAATCAAACAAGCAGAAAAGCATGCCAGGGAGTTTTGGTTGGGGCAGTGAGTTGTTTATCCACCTGCATTTACAGGGTGCAACCTTTGGTTTGAATAGGGTTGGCATGATGGAATGTTGCAATGCAAGAGTGAGGGAGGGAGGGAGGGAGGGAGGGAAATACCAGCGGCCATTTTATTACCAAAACCCCTTAAGATGGCCGGCCCATCACCCCAGAGGTCACCCTAGGTCAGAATAAAACAACACCTCGGATCCGACTACCGACTTTCTTAATGCGCCAGCGTATATGCCATATAAATAAAACTTGCTGACTGAGAATAACACAAGAAGCAATTGTTCCTGATTCTGATGTGGCATTTTGTCTGCTTGGGAAGCTTGTTTGTGCGTGGGTGAAGCGATGCTGTAGTTGTTCAGCAATCCAACAGAAAGTCCCTGCCAGCCTTGTTTCACTTTTGCTTCTGCCGATTCGCCTGTGTAGCGGCATCTGACTCAAGCCAAAGCCAAGCCAAAGCCAAGCCCTAAACCTCATGACAAAGAGCATGACCAGGAACCAGAGTGTGTTTGGATGAGTTCTGAAGCACTCAGCAGTCATGTACACTGGATGAAGGTGTCTGGACAAGACATTTCATGAGTAGGACTTTTTTTCTTTTTGGGAAAAAATAAAACAGCTGTTATCTTTTCAGCCTGACAAAATACATATATTTTAAGAAATACCACTCACAGGCTCACACTCTAGGCAAGTTCACTTCAACTGCCAGTTTATGGGAAGTCATGTGACTTTGCCGATCCAACCAGTCCAACCACAATACAATGAGTCATAGTGGCCTTGTTTACAGTTCATGTGAGGATAACCAAATTCCCTGATGTCTAACTGACGGTGTTAGCCTACTGCCTTGTTCTTTTAATACCTCATATTTTTATACTGAAGGAAAAATGATTTTGCATGTAAAATACATTTGTTTTACCTCTGGCCTATAAAATAAGAAAGAAAATTGAGATGAATTGACAATTAAACATCCTCACAAAAATAACATAAAATATCTGCTGTAATTCTTAGAGGTACTTGGTGTACTTATGTAGGCCTACTTGGTGATTTTCTGCTATCGTTCAAAGAGTTTCTACTACAGGAGAAGTGGATGAGGAATTACATAAATAAATATCACCTAAAGGTCCACAAACATTCCACAGCAACTGTCCTCTATTGTCTGGCTAAATATTGAACACGGAAAGTACCCTTGCTGAGATGAGCTTGCTGAGTGAGGACAATGGCTCGATGATTAGTGTAAGGAAGACCTCTAGAGAAAGCAGAGAGCATTGCATATAACCCACGTGATTTCCTGTAACACTTGGGTCATCTGAGGTAAAGTTCCAGTGGCCAATTCCAGTGGACAAAGACGTTCCAGTGGCCAATTTACTACCAAGACCGATGGCTTCCAACCTCAGTCTGTTTGACGATTAATTTATGCAACCAAATAAACATATTTGATAAATATTGTCATGTTACAGAACAAAGTAGTGAAAGCACTTGAAATGTTTAACTTGGTTTAAACACAGGCTGGAGCTAACCAAAACCTTATCCGTTCCATTTTGTATAGTAACTGATTATGCTACCGTGTCATCCAATCAGAAATTTAGAGTGTTGTTTGGTGGCGGGCTCTTCATGACCAGGCTCTTTGTTACTAACACAAGAGTTTAATGGTCTTTATTGCCATCTTGTGGCGAATTTGGGTAGGGCTTGATTTGACCGAATGAACGGCTAAATAATATAGAATAATGGATTATAGTTAATCGCATCAAAATTAGCCTCTTAACGCCTGTACATGCATGTAACTTAGAAATGCTCATATAGTAAATCAGTACAAAGCAAGCCAGTCGTTTTCACTGGCAAATCTACGCTAGCCCTTTGCTGTGGTTTGATGGTTTGAGGCATAGACATCATATACATGAATGTCTATAGTTTGAGGTATACCACTTTAGTTATGATGTGGAATGCTTATGTCATGATGCGGCTGGACTGAAAGTACACCTCTTGTTGGGTGACTTGAGGTCCAATGTGCATGGTTTTTTTCTGTCCTATACATAAGAAAACTGAAGTGGTACTTTTTAAGGTCCGTGTATGCTTTCTTTCTTATATCTTACATTCTAGACATGAAAATGAGGCCGCATTGGTGACTTTTAGTCCTATATGTAGTTCTTGGGATAGGTAAATTAATACAGGTGCTTTTTCAAGCGCTCGGCCTAAGTTTTCATGCCAACAAAGTTTCCCAGGTAACATTTGGTTAGCAATTTTTGACCGACGCGTTTTAACGATTATCAAGGTGCAGGTTTTTGAGACATCTATTTTAAAAACTGCCCAGCACAACTACTGTATAGGCTACCATCGGTCTCCGACAGAACCGACTTCAGAACAGGTCTAGCACACGCCCAAGTAGGTCACGCAGCGTGCTTGCGCACTTGCACGCAGCTGCCGTGCTGACGTCGAGGTTGGTTGTGCGTACGCAAGGAAGTGGCGTTGTTTGAGCGACTGGGTTGTCTGTGTTGTCTCGTGGGTAACGTTAGATCCAAATAATTATTTTTTATGCCCAGCACTGTTTGATTGCCTTTGGAAACAATTGACGGAATAATTAAATCGCGCTTTTTGCATCGTCTCGGAATATATAGGTAAGCTTTAGCTAACTGCTTATTTAATCCTGATTTTGGCGGGTGGTTTATTTGAATTCAGAAAGGTGTCCTAAAGCTAGGCCTCATATGGCCAGTAAGCTCGCCAGCTAGCATGCTAGCTAAATCTCTCCAGCCATGTATAACAACGTGTGTTGCTAAATTATCTTAGAAAACCGCACAGCACAGATATATTCATTACCTCTACTGCGTGAAAATATAGAAATGTATTAATCAAATAATGTACGATCGCTACTTGACGCAATTTCGCCGGGTAGGCTACTACTGCTGTACCTTGCTTTTGCTAATTGTTTAACCTCACACGCGAGGGGGGCGGAACGCAGCTCTCGCAAGCTAAGGGAACGTTAGCTGCTATCCACATGCATGATATGTGAATAGTGAGCACAGATCCTCCCTGGTAAGCTGTGCATTTTCACAATATGGATGCAGACACACCTGCCATTTACCTATTATGCGTTGGCCCGTTAACTTACTTGGAGCTGGAAGTGACACTGAATAGGTTCCTGTCTAGCGTGGGGCTTGGCACTTTGTGGCTGCTTCAGCGCAACTTTGTTTTCAGGTTTGATATGCAACTGTAGGAAGTATACCTATCAAATTGCACCATTTATTACATCATTCAAACTGGCAGTGTAGATGCATTTAAAGATGGACACTGTACAAAATTATCACCACACTTTACTTTATACACACGCACATAAAAAGAGCAGCATTTTTGTTGTTAATGAGTAACTTTTTTTAAGTGTACAGGTTTAGTGACTAAATAGCAAGTATGTAAGTGATGGTTCGAGGACATTCTCATTTTGTTTGTTTAGAGCCCACCCTCCTCTCTCAACAACCCTTTCCCTCTCTGTTAGGAATGGCTGCGGAGGTGAACGGCGGCTCCACTCCGGCGAAGGAGGAGGAGGAGCCCATGGACGTGTCGGTGACACACACGGAGCACTACCAGACCCTGCTGGATGCCGGCCTCCCTCAGAAGGTGGCAGAGAGCCTGGACAACATCTTCCAGACAGGTCAGTAAGTCCCACGCCACATCACAGGTTTGTGTGTGTGTGGCAGAGAATGCAGACAGAGGCTGAAGAGATGGGGAAACTGTTGCATGCATTGGTGCTCTTAACTATCAAGCTGTATTCACCTCCAGAATGGGAGAAGATGATCCTGTAAACCTGCAACAGTTTGGTGTGTGTATGTACAGCCATGTAGGATCTCATCAATCAGATCAAATGTAGGGCATGTGAGAGTTTGTATTGTGTATGTACTGCTTCATTAATCATACCTCATGTAGTGCATGCAAGAGATCAGTCTGTACACATCAGTCATACGATGTAAACTTTAAACAACTTCATTCAACAGACCATAAGTAGGGCTACTGAGAGTTGGTTTGTCTATGTACAGCCATATCAACTTATTAATTGGATCATGTGTTTTACATGTGAGATATCAGTTTATACTATATATTTCAAAGATGACACTTGTTCTTGCAGGTCTTGTTTCGTACACTGACCTGGACGAGCGAGCTATCGATGCCCTGCGGGAATTCAACGAGGAGGGGGCTCTGTCTGTCCTGCAGCAGTTTAAAGAGAGCGATCTGTCCCACGTGCAGGTGAGTTTGACACCCCCTCTGTGCTTTTGTGAACGCAGAACCGAGAATGGTAATGTCACATAGAATGGGCAAATGTAACTTGGATGGCTAGACGCAATTTCCGCCGTCAAATTGGAAAGCGTTCTTGGTCCCATGAGGTTTTAGTACCATGAAGTTTGTATGAGATTATGCCAGCTGCTTTCCCATTTGACTGCTTCCACCAGTAAATCTCGTTTGATCTCGTTTGGCGCTTGTAAAGCCAGCCAGCCATCTAACTCTCCAAGTCGGATTTGCCCATCGATTCAGGACAACACAAGGGCGGAGTCCTTGAGCATGGGGCTACTTTGGGTAGTTGGTGTTGATGAAGTTGCAGTTGCTGGGCACTATTGTGGAAACGGGGATGTTGACTTGCTTTGTGTGCTGGTCGTGTTTGTGTTCCCAGAACAAGAGTGCTTTCCTCTGTGGTGTCATGAAGACGTATAGACAGAGGGAAAAGCAAGGAAGCAAAATCCAGGAATCCACGAAGGGACCAGATGAAGCCAAGATCAAGGTACACGATTACAACTCAGAGCTTGTTCCTCTTCAGCTTATTTGCGATCTGAAGTTGATACCATTGTACTTTTAATACATTGAATTCATGTATTAAACATTGATGCAGCATGTACACTCACAAACAACATGTGCACAATACAACATGTGCACGATTTTAAGATCAGTGTCTGTACCATGGCTGACAGTGCCAGTATGTTTTCTTTTTTTTTCTTTTTTTCTTTTTTTTTTTGATGGCTGAACTTCTGTTCTTGTTCCTTAGGCTCTTCTTGAAAGGACGGGCTACACCCTGGACGTCACTACCGGACAGAGGAAGTACGGTGGTCCTCCACCTGAGGAAGTGTTCTCTGGAACGCAGCCAGGAGTCGGAACAGAGGTGACGTTTTGTTACCGCATTTTCCCATGATTGCCTCATCAAGAAATCTGTCAAAGGCTTCCCATGGCTTCTTGAAACACCTAAAACTGGTAAAATTGAGAGGGAAAGAAGACCTGTTTTTTTTTTTTTTTTTAGAAAATGGAATTTCTGTATTTTTTCCAAGAATAGTAGTTTACAGTATAGTTGTCACATATAATTTTAACAATATATTTCGGATAGTTTAGTAAGTAAAATGTGTTCTGTTGTCCACTTGTGCATCTTCTGCCATCCGCACACACGTGTTCCAGGCGCATCCTGCCTCAGTAGGTTTGACAGTCGTGTGTGCGTGAGCGATTGAAATCAAATGATCAGCAGCAGGTCAAAACAGCAGCAGCCAAGCAAGTTCTGTCAATAATTAAACTTCAGGCAATTATGTCTTTGGTGGTCCATTCATCAAAATTAAACAGTTAATTTAGCTATAGAGATTATTTATTATGCAGTAAAGAACTTGTATTATGAAGTCATTCACATGAGAAAGCAAATTAAGATTGAGTAGATCAGCAAACGAGAAGGGGAAAAGGCAGTGAGGCCATCTTGTTTACGATGTTTCTCTCACCGCTGTGGTGCAGGTGTTTGTGGGGAAGATCCCCCGGGACCTGTACGAGGACGAGCTGGTGCCGCTCTTCGAGAAGGCCGGGCCCATCTGGGACCTGCGGCTAATGATGGACCCACTCACTGGCCAGAACCGCGGCTACGCTTTCATCACGTTCTGTAGCAAAGGGGCTGCGCAGGAAGCTGTCAAACTTGTAAGCCCATCCTCCTCTGATTGCAGTGCCACAACAATCACAAAAATTATGCTTTCTCTGCCAGTCTGGACGTGTATGTGTGCAACAGCTGTTTTTCAGTGACTGAAATAAAAGAGAATGGATACATTTCTGTTTGAGTAGATATCTAGACATTCACTGAAATGTTTGAGCTATAATCCCAAGGCATTCTGTAGTACTTGTGTGACTGTAAATGCATTAACAGGAATAAATGAGTATTGTTTATGTTTTTTTAATACCTAGTGTGACAACTATGAGATCCGGTCTGGGAAGTACCTGGGCGTGTGCATCTCGGTGGCGAACAACCGCCTGTTTGTGGGGTCGATACCAAAGAACAAGACCAGAGAGAGCATCCTGGAGGACTTTGGCAAAGTCACAGGTTTGAGTCCTCAAGATTGTTGATTTATCGGCAAACATATCATGCTTGTGAGCTTAATTGCCGCTATAGTACATTGTGTGGGTCCCACGTGCCGATTTTTTATTACATTGTGCAGTGTAGTCTGACAGTGAAGGCATCTGAATGAAAAGGAGTACATGAAATAGTACTCCAAGCCCAGGGATTTAGGATTGATGGATGATGGTGTGTGTGTGTGTGTGTGTGTGTGTGTGTTTGCATACCTGTGTGTGTCTGTGTATGTGTGTTTGTGTGTATGTGTGCATGTATGTATATCTGTCCGCTATGGTAGAGGGTCTCCAGGAAGTCATCCTCTACACCCAGCCGGACGACAAGAAGAAGAACCGGGGCTTCTGCTTCCTGGAGTACGAGGACCACAAGTCGGCCGCGCAGGCCCGCCGGCGCCTCATGAGCGGCAAGGTGAAGGTGTGGGGCAACCCCGTCACCGTGGAGTGGGCCGACCCCGTCGCCGAGCCCGACCCCGAGGTCATGGCCAAGGTGAGTGTCTGACTGCCGGCGTTTGTTGATGAAATCAAAGGCATGTAAAGTAATACAGAAAATTGATGTGAAGAATTGTGATGCATCGAGATATTGAATTGAATCGCTAGCTGAATAATCGTAAGCGAATCGTAAGATGAGTGAAGGTTCACACCTCCAATTATTATTATTATTATTATTACATTACACTTATCTGAGGTCATGGCCAAGATAAGTGTCAAAACCTGCTCTTACGTCAGAGAAGTACTATTATTGTTAGGGGTGTTGAAATTAATTATATAATCGATGCATCGCGATGCAGACATGAACAATTAATAATCGTTTCAATAGCAGATCATAATCGATTATAATGTATTTTGTTTTCTATATTACTGTGCTGTTACTTTTTCTTTCTTTATTTTTTTAATTTGCCATGAATATTGGTGGCTGTTGAGTTATATTAATTAAAGAGGAAGGTAATATCTGACTGTTTGTGTTGGTTGATGAAATCAAAGGCATGTGAAGTAATATAGAAAATTGATGTGAAGAATTGTGATGTATCGAGATATCGAATCGAATCGCTACCTTAATAATCTTAATCGAATCGTAAGATGAGTGAAGGTTCACAACTCTAATTATTATTATTATTATTATTATTACATTACACTTATCTGATGCCCTTATCCAGAGCAACTTACAGTTATTTACAGGGTTTCAGTTACAGGCCCTGGAGCAGTGTGGGGTCAGATGCCTTGCTCTGGTCTCTCACTGTCCTGTAATTTAAAACAGGCAAAAGAGACACAAAAAAGTGGTTGATTAATAGGTGATAACGTGTTAACTGTGTGTGTGTGTGTGGACACAGGTGAAGGTGCTATTCGTGCGTAAGCTGGCCACTGCGGTGACCGAGGAGCTGCTGGAGAAGAGCTTCTCTCAGTTCGGCAAGCTGGAGCGCGTCAAGAAACTCAAAGACTACGCCTTTGTCCACTTCGAGGAGCGCGACGCTGCTGTTAAGGTGCACTTCGGGACTCACACACACACAATCACAGACACACACACACACTCCATAATATACAGAAATTAGATGTGATGGTGAAGTAGTGGGCTTGGAGTTGGTCAGAATGTTTTATTTTGCTTAAAAACAACAAAGTTGAGCAAAAACCAAATGTTGAATTTTTGGTGTTTACCAGACTTTAATACAGGATGTTATTGTCCCATGAAGTTAGAAATATGATTGACACGCTCTTGCTTTTTTTTTCCCCCGTTTCCCAGGCGATGGAGGAGATGAACGGTAAAGAGCTGGGCGGCGAGGAGATTGAGATCGTGCTGGCCAAGCCCCCAGACAAGAAGAGGAAAGAACGCCAGGCACAGAGGCAGACCACCAGGAACACAGGGTACGAGGTGGAAGGGGGCACAGGGTAGGGGGCAGAGGGGGCAGAGGGGACACAGGGTACGAGGTGGAAGGGGACACAGGGTAGGGGGCAGAGGGGACACAGGGTAGGGGGCAGAGGGGGCAGA
This sequence comes from Coilia nasus, assembly GCA_027475355.1. Taxonomy (NCBI): domain Eukaryota; kingdom Metazoa; phylum Chordata; class Actinopteri; order Clupeiformes; family Engraulidae; genus Coilia; species Coilia nasus. Next base: position 18,348,346 of record CM050201.1, on the reverse strand, counting down.
GGGACACAGGGTAGGGGGCAGAGGGGACACAGGGTAGGGGGCAGAGGGGGCACAGGGTAGGCGGCAGAGGGGGCACAGGGTAGGCGGCAGAGGGGGCACAGGGTAGGGGGCAGAGGGACACAGGGTAGGGGGCAGAGGGGGCTGAGGGGTGAAGGGAGACGGGGTAAGGGGTAGGGGGTGGAGGTTAAGGAGTAGAGGGTGAGAAGGGGGACTGGGTTAGTGGGGCAAGGGACACAGGGGGACAGGGTAAGAGGTAGAGGGGGACAGGGAGAGGGGGACAGGGTAAGGGACTCAGGGTAAGGAGTAGAGGGTGAGAAGGGGAACAGTGGGCAGAGGGGGACAGGGTTCAGGGGAGAGGGAGACGGGGGGATGGGGTAAGAGGGAAAAGGGGGACAGGGTAAGGGGGAGAGGAACAAAATGATGGTAGACGGGTAAAGGGATGTGCATAATGGAAAGGAATGAGGCCCATCAGTGAAAGAATAGGGAAATATGATTGGCTGATGGGGGGGGGGAAGTTTTATCGATATAAAACAAAATCAAGCACACATCAGCAGACAGTAGTATTTGAAATATGGTAAAGTTAACAGCATACGATAAAAAAGAAGGAAGGAATAGCAGAACATGAATGATGAAAGAAATGAAATGACAAGAAAAAATAAAAATAAAACATAAAAAAGAAAAATGAGGAAAAACAGTGGATGAAGGTCAGATGGGGTAATGGTGGCAGTTAGGTGAATGCAGTATTACTGTTGTGTATTTCTGCTGTAAGCCTGTATGTGTGTGTATGTATGTGTGTGTGTGCAGGTATGACGACTACTACTACTACCCCCCACCCCGCATGCCCCCCCCTGGGCGGGGCAGGGGCCGTGGCGGTCGGGGGGGCTACGCGTACCCGCCGGACTACTACGCGTACGAGGACTACTACGACGACTACTACGGCTACGACTACCACGACTACCGCGGCGGGTACGACGACCCGTACTACGGTTACGACGACGGCTACGCCATCCGTGCCCGGGGCAGCCGCACCAGCCGGGGGGGCCCGCCCCCTCCCAGGGCCCGAGGGGCGCCGCCCGCCCGCGGCAGGGGGGGTTACGCGCCCCGGGGAGCGCCCATGGGGGCCCCCAGAGGCGGGCGCGGGGGCCGAGGGGGGCCCTTCCCGCCCCAGAGGGGAGGGCGCGGCACCAGGGGCGCCCGGGGCAACCGCGGGGGCAACGTGGGCGGCAAGCGGAAGGCGGACGTCTTCAACCAGCCCGACTCCAAGCGCCGGCAGACCACCAACCAGCAGAACTGGGGGTCTCAGCCCATCGCCCAGCAGCCCCTGCAGCAGGGGGGCGACTACTCTGGTAACTATGGTTACAGTAATGACAACCTGGAGTTTTCCCAGGATTCTTATGGGCAGCAGTGGAAGTAAAAAAAAAAACAAAAAAAAATAAACAAAGAGGCCACTGAATGGTGTTTTCGGGCAGCAGCAACATCAAAAACACACACACACACACCTACAAGCATACACACCTACAAGCATACACTCACTCACTCACTCACAAAACAAAAACACATTGACATCTCACTCAAGAGAATTGGCAGCAACTTTTTATCTCTCATCCCTCCCTAGTGATCTCAAACTATAGAAATCGGGACAGAATGCAGAAATGGCCCCCCGAGGTCACGATTGGCTGGAAGTCCATTTTGGCTGAAGAATGTAACTTTTCTGTTTTTTTTTTTATCGGGCCCCCACCCCCTCCCCAAATGGTAATTGTATTGACCCTCCGTTTAAGTTTGAACTCCCATGACATCATGGGAGTGTCAATGTCTTTACAGGAGAAAAAAAGAAATGGGAGAAATTTTTATTCTGTTTTTGTTTCTTTACCTTTTTATTTTTAAAACCGATGGTGGTAAGCATTTTTAAACGTGGACATTCTTTCTCTTTCTCCAAAAAAAAAAGTCTGAGAGGACATTAAAATCATGAAATGGCCTTGCAGGAAGCTCATGTCAGACCGACCCCCCCCCCCCCCCCCCCCCCCCCCCCCCCGCCTCCCTTCCTGTTCCCCCTCATCCTCCCTGTCTTCATCTCTTTCCCAAGAACTCCCCTCCTATCCTCTCCCCTCTTTCTCATTTCTACTAGTTGCGTAGGGACTTCGCTTGTATATAATGGCTTAAGGCTAGAGCTTCATTTTCAACCGTTTATTTTTTCATTATTTTGCCGAGGTGGAGAAAAGAATCCACAGGAAGGAAAAGAAAAAAAAAAGGTTTTTGTAGCAGGAAGTACAGTTAAATGTGTATGTCTAGCGTTTCTAGAAGTAGTTCAATTGTGTTTTTTAAAACTGATATTACTATAATAATTATTACTTCAGACATTTTGTTTTACTTTTTGAAAATGCTCGTAAAGGATTTGGTTTGGCTCACCTTAAGAGCCACCCCAGTTTGTTCTCTGATGTTTGTATTTATAACGTTATTTTTTTTTTTGTTTGTTCCGTTTCAATAAAACTCAAATCGAGCATCAGTCATTGGTTGGATAATTCCAAGACTCCAATTTGTGTCACAATTATGATTGAACTCAAAACCACAACAGACCTCACATTTCTATCCCAATTGGAACCGAAAACTTCCTGGGTCTTTCTCAACAAAAGACCAGTGAATTGTTGCGCTCTTATGAGCTTGAACACAGGAACAGACACTTCAAGCTATGAATTTATAAAACCATGAACATGATTCAGTCCCTCCATATTCTAGGATGTAGTAACGATAATAATCGCAGTGTCAGGTATTGCCACGATATGTTCAATCACAAACATTTAGCACTTAGTCTGTCCCTGGATGGGCTTGTGCCCAGAATCAAGATGTAAAGGACGACAGATTTAAGTATATTTCCAGACGCATGATCATAATAATCACAATTACAGCAGGCATTGAATCTAGAGCACAGCCTGCATAGTACACTGCATAATTTATTTCAGGACTGTGCCTCATAGACTACCCCATCCATTAATGTTCTTACTGAGGCTCAGTGAAGTTCAGATAGTTTCCTTAAGTGGAGCAACACAAGAACCATTTGTTTCCCTTGTAAAGCTTATGATGGCTTTCCCCTCTCTGTCTAGTCCAGCATAACATAGCAGTGATTTCTAGTTCGGGGGGGGGTATTCCAAGCAGGTGATTTAGTGGCTACCCCAGAAAAATGAACTCAGAGTGAGTCATAAATCTCATAGAAGATCTATGAGGTAAATCTAATTTTCTTTTAGAGAGATTTAATTAAAAGGAGTTTTCTGGCTATATCTCTCCTAGCAAAACAAAGCTCTCCTCTTCCTTTTTTAGTGAGGTTTATCGCTTGCTCTGAGTTAATATACCCAGGTAAGTGACTTCACCTGCTTTCTGGAATACCCCGTTTACTGCAGGTTGTGTGTGTGTGTGTGTGTGTGTGAGAGAGAGAGCATGACTGTGTGTGTATATGTATATGAGAGAATGAGAGAGCACAGTTAAGTGTTGTCCCTTCTCATTCAACTCACCCAGGTGTCGGGGGGTAGTGTGCGTGCCAAAGCCAGCCTGACTGAGGAACACACCACACCGGTGTGCCTCTACGGGTGAGGAGCCGGCTTTTCCGAATCCTCCCTCTTATGCCCCAATGTTGTTTCCTGTCTCTTTATTTTCCCTCTGTCTCCAAGTACTTTATTTTCTTTTTGTTGCTTTCTTTGCCACTTGCCTCTTTTGGTGTATTTAGCTGTTGTTGCTCTCTTTCTATTCTCTCCCCCCCACCCCACCCCATTACCCCCCTTCTGACAATCACATACACACACACACACACACACACACACACACCAGGGGTGTAAAGTAACCTTTCGAAATGTGGACTTTTACCAGCCACTGATAAATAAATGATAAAATTCAACAAACTAACAACAATAGGTTATTTTGTCTCTGAAATCCACCAGTCATGTTAATATTTTATCAGCATTTCGCTGGTGGCTGGTGCGAATTTCCATCTCACACACACACACACACGATGAGCAGCGATTGTGGCGGATTGCTGTATCTCAGCTATTGTCTACTGCTGCAGCTTGTGCGTTGGGCTTTGCTGCGGCTTAATGCTTCACTCTGAGGGGTTTGATCGCTCAGATCCTGAGATTAACAGTTAGCGCAGCAAAAGCTCTTACAACAAAGCGGGCCCACTCAGGCATGTGGTTCTGCATGTCTCAATCAAGACGTGTCCCAAATGCCACTGTGGCAAGCACACTAGAGGACTGCGATCAGTAGTAATCCGATCCTGTGTGTGTGTGTGTGCGTGTGCGTGTGTAGTAATCAATATCACTATCAGCAGGAATCAATCGCGGCTTCAGTGATTTCAGCGTGGCACGGACAATCCTGCCTCAGCAGCCTCAAAGCGCAGCAAGCCAAGTTGAAATGGGAGTCTGCCATGCAAGCCCAGCAGAGCCACTCTGCCCTCAGTAATGCACTTGACGCCCGCTTAGGAGCTTTGTTTTTATGTACAGCGGAACATATAGAGCACTGGCATATGATTAATGACTAAAATTGTTCTCTAAAAATGTTCTATTAGTTATACTGCTCCTACTTTTCACAAGAGGAGACAAGCCCATTATAACTCTAAGGTGCAGAAATGCTGTCCTGGATTGAAGTGATTGTTGGTGGCGCGCATGTACGTTCCACTTCCACTAGGGGGCAGCAATGGATTTCCATGACCAATCAATTGCTTTAGTATTGATGCTGCTTGGAAGAAAAAACTGTGATTCTGTTGTATCTCGTATGTTAATTAAACATTGATTTGATTATAAAGAGTTAAATGCCATAATAATATAAAATATGACAAGGAGTACTTACAAGTAGTGTATTGCAAGCCACAATCACCTATTTGCAATATCCCAGTGTGACACTGTGTGTGTGTGTGTGTGTGTGTGTGTGTGTTTATGTATACCTTTACTATAATCAGACATGTACGCATGGTAAAGGTCACAGAAGTGAACTGGTGGGTTAAGAAGTGGCTCAGAGAATGGTGCTCCAAAGTCTCAAGCAACAAAAACCACGATCATATCACTCCAGTGGCAAATCTGATGATACACACAGAATATATAATGACTAATAAACTGTGATGCATGCCTATAAAGGCTTCTCATAAACCTGTGATGTGCATATTGACAAGTTCAAAGTATTTCCAATCTGGGAAAGGTCCAGCAGAGATTCAGACAAGGATGCACCTGACTCTGGGCTTTGTTGCCTTGAGACAGTAGGGTCACCTAGTGTGCTCCCTTGGCTGTGAGTGATTATTAATTCTTGTTGTTGCCTGAATGTCAGGACTGTCTGTCGTCATACCCTTCCATTCACTTTAAGGACGGATTTGGTGGGGCTGAGACAGGAACTCTTTCCTGTACGTGGTAAGGAGGTTTTCTTTCTTTTTACGCACAGTTGTTACAAATGTAGTATTTTATACATGTACATATAGTTCTCAAGATACAAGGATACAAGGATATTTGTTTGTCACATGCATAGACATAATGGGTAGTAAGACATGCAGTGAAACTTGATTGTGAGTCTAGACTGCATGGGGAGTGGGGCGTGCACTGAAATGCATTTTCTTTATGTAGGACTATGGTTTAACATCTGCTTTTTCTTTTTTTATTTCTACATCACATAGTTTTCAAACCACTGTAGGAGCAGTTGCAAAAATAGCTTTCTCTCTCTTGCATCACTGCCTGCAGCAATAGAACTCTTGCAATAGTTTGCCCTCCCATTAATTTTCCCAGTGAAGGTATGACACACTCCAATATGTTATGTTAGCGCTTCAATTAGCGCTCCATTCTTTCAAGTGAGCCCACTTCATTTTCACATTACACTACTTCATCACAGCAGGCCTCGCTCTTTATTCCAGAGAGCAATCCAATGCTTTCTTGTCAGTAAGGTAAAATATTGTTGAGGTTTTGACATATGGTGTGGTTTTTATGTCAGTGGAAACATAATATTTTCATAATCCCTTGGGGAATCATTGTTTATGTTGGTACATGAAATTTGAGATAAATATGTTTTGAAAGCTTAGAGATTTTTAAAAGACGTTGTAAGATGCATCTGCTTTTAGTTTATATGTTGTTTATTAATTACCAGCCATTTATTTTTGCAGTGAATTATTAATTGGTCCTGACTATTATTAACCCATATATGGGTTACATATTCTTTTAGCCGAGTATTTTTGTTTGTAATGTGGTGTTTTTAGTGTTGTATGACACTTTGGATAACCTAACCCAGAGCCATAGACTGTCTTTGGATGACCTAACCATAACATGGGGGGATGACATCATAATCAGGCATTCTTTGTCACAACATTCCGTCTTCATCTGAGATTCTATTTCTGTTCCATAAAATTGTTTAGATGGTTATGGATGACCATGAAATTTGAAAGGCAGCAAGGATAACATGGCTTTTTCTTGTTGGGGTCCCTCCAGCTCTCCCCCCAACCCCAGGTCCTACGTCAACCCCCGACACCCAGCTTGGGCCACAACATGGCCGGACCAGTTCAGTTGGGAACTCTCTCAAACCCTCAAGAAGAAAGAGTGTGGAGAGTGCACCTTAGGCGTTGCCTTAGCCAACGCTGTGGAGCTGCTTCTACCGATACTGTTGGTCATCCTCTTGATCTTGTCCATGGGTGTTGCATTTCAGGCCATAAACAGATGGAGGCAGAAAAAGGTATATACTTAGTCTGTCTGTGTAGATTCTCATTCGTCCAGGTCATGGTAGTCGAAAAGGAGCTAAGTTGTAAGCAACTAGACTTCTGCTTGCAAGAAGAAGTCCAGTTGATTACAACTTGGCTCCTTTTGACTATATCCTTAATCCCATAGTTCTGGCCCAGTAGTGGTTGTTTGATATAAATTCTTTTTGTTTACTGTTCTGTTCTGTTTACTTGTTGGTTGTTTTCTTTTATTTAATTTTGAACTTATTTATTAATGTATCATGAGTGTATTGACACCATTTGATATGACATAAGTGATGCCTCACTTAAGACAAAAAATTAATTGATTAAATATATGTTACCTGTTAGACATAATCTGACATCTCTGCGTCCCCTTCTTGGAATTTCCTTTAGAAGACGTTGGTGGCTGATAAGTGGCAGCAGCCTCTGCCTGTAGAAGAGTATGTGGGCCGCCTGCAGGACCTTACCCAGCGACTGCAGCACATCCATGAGGCCCAGAGGCTGGAGAGAGGACAGCAAGGCAGGAAAGGGACTTCTAAGTGACCTCTGGAGTACAAGACTTCCCATCCATCTTCCACCACTTCATGGGTTCATTCTTACAATGAGGCATCACTGCTTTGTTGAGAGACCTCATCCAGGCAAATCGATATTTAGTAGCTGTCTGGGCATATTGTTTACAATAAAAGAATTATTACTAAACAGTTTTGAGCGTTTGGTGTAATAGTGTTGTGTGTAATGTGTAGTGGGACAGGACTAACATTAGGCATTTGAAAGGCTAAGGTGGTTTGGATCCCTCTCCCTCGCTCTTTGTTGTGTCCTTTTAAGAGTTGTTTTGTAACTTAAGGGCCCTTGCATTGTTCAGGGCATAACACATCTTTATGTTCACAGAGCTCAGTCAGTCAGAAGGCAAAAGCTCAAACTGGCATACACCTCTGGCACAGTGGGACTCATGACTCACTTTTAAATACAGAGTACCAGGTTGCTGCCTGAGGAGAGATGGTGAGTTAGGAAACATTGTTATTAACATTAACATTAAAACATTAAACATTAAAACATTAAAAAAAACTATACAGGAAAAACCTGTACAGGTTTTCAATAATTAACCCACACAAGGTTTCATTGAAACAGGTGTCCTATCGACATGCCCTACCCGTCGCTCTGAGCTCACCGGCACATGGGGATGGTTTGCAAATCTACATACATGTGGAGTCATTTTTGTCAACCACTCGACAGTGCTGCCCCACAGGTGATACCCTCAAGGGATGGATGCACACTGGTCCATATCTTTGGGAAGGCACTGTTGGCGGATGTCACATGGCAAACCTACGTCACATGTGTAACGTTTGAGCCAAGATGGCGGCTGCCGGGGGAGAGCCTGTTGCTCAGGGCGGCAGTAGAGACGAAGCATTTCAGACGTTTTACTCCGAGGTATACAGCATTTAAACACACAATTTGACATATACACATTTTAGTTAAACGAGATGCCATGCTGAGCCTTGTAGGCACCAGGGCGTTCGCTAAACCTGAGTATGCCGCTCTGGCCTAGTTAGCATGTGTATCTTAGCTAGCACAATAATTGACTAACGTTAGCACCACAAGCAATCGTTTGCCAAGGAGACATTTTCCCTGTATTAAAACTAGTAATTGTATTTTATCACATGTGTTGTGCATGTCTTTTTTTATATAAATCGAGATCTTCACATATGTAATATCTTCAATATTCTACAGAAACATTTCGTAGTGACGTTAAAGCTAGCCCGCTACCTAATATGCAGTTGAATTGGTTAGCCCTTGTCGGCTAACATTGGTCGTGATCAAGTGGCTATTACTTAATTTCTATGCAACTAGAAATCTACTGCAATATTATACTAATTGATCATCATTGTAAGATTGTACTTCAAGACTTGTGTTACCTTTGTGATTGAACACGATGTAAACCAGCTAATTATTCGCTCACGGCGTAAAGACCTAGACAGGCAGGCATTAACATGGGACGGTTAGTAAGGTAGCTGCCTAAATTCTTGTAATGATGTTTTTGATTACACTTTATGCACGGGGTTCAACAGTGCGTGCTCATTGCAGTTAATATCAGCAGACGTAATGTCAGCTGTCCGCATTCATTTAGTAAAATTACTAAGGTTGGCCAGTATGCAGGCTCTGGTCATATTTAGACATGGCTGCAAATATTTTTGGATACAATCTAGCTGTACCAAACAAATAAGTACAAGCTCATTTCTATTTGTGTTTCCATTTACAGGTGAAACAAATTGAGAAGAGAGACTCTGTACTGACGCCCAAGCAACAAATCGAGCGATTGCTTAGACCTGGCTCATCGTATTTTAATCTCAACCCGTTTGAGGTAATTTTTTGATGGAGGCTTTTTGTTTGTTCATGATGAAAGTTATTGTTTTTTTTCCCGGCGCATTGGTGGGTTAGACTATACTACACCAGTAATAAAGTTCAGAATATCTTCAGATGCAGATGATTAGTCTTTACAGTGGGATATTCAGGCTGATCTATAATAGACAAAACGGCAATCATCTTCCATTGAAGGTGCTGCAGATTGATCCAGAGGCAACTGATGAAGAGATCAAGAAGCGTTTCCGACAGGTATGTCCTTCCTCAGATTGCGGCAGCTTTCTTATCATTTTACAGTGTGATGCTGAAGGCAAATGCAACAACATACTTCTTGCCTTAGTTCCTCAACCAACTCTATGCAAGTGTGGTATGATTTATGGTATAATATAATGCTTGCTTCCCTGCTCCTTAGCTGTCCATCTTGGTGCATCCTGACAAAAATCAGGATGATGCAGACCGTGCCCAGAAGGCATTTGAAGGTGTGTGTGTGTGTGTGTGTGTGTGTGTGTGTGTGTGCCACAGGTTTCGCCAATAACTTGTGCTAATGATCAGTAGGAAATGGCATAGTATCAGCTCTTTTTGTCACACAACTAATTGCTGTCCTCCACTTTTTACGTGCATATGTGACATGGAGAAGTGTGTTCAGATGGCTGTCCCATAGAGATTGCAATACATGATCTGTAGCATAATTTAAATGAAGGCAGTAGTGTTCTTAATTGGAACAGTCGCTTGTTTCTTGCACTTATTTTCATTGCAGATAATGTTGTATATGCCATAGCTTTTTGGATGAAATATATTTTGTAAAAATACCGCAATGAATACAAGAGTCTTAGGGACTTAGGGTCGTTTTTGAGATTAACTTGGAAAAACAAAGTGATGTTATGAGGAGAGAGAACTCCATCCTGCATTGACCTAAATCTCTCTCTCTCTCTTCTCTCCTCTCCCCATTCTTGCCCATAGCTGTTGACAAAGCATACAAACTGCTTCTGGAGCCGGAACAGAAAAAGCGTGCAGTTGATGTGATCCATGCAGGGAAGGAATATATCGAGCATATGGTTAGTTTCGATTCGGCTTTCCACTCTCTCTTTGTCTCTGTCAATATACCATACTATATACCACACTGCCATGTATACAGACCTGATTACCAACTGCATACATGTAATTAAAAACGTTGCCACTCACAGATGACGCAGAAGAGGAAACAACTAAAGAAGGAAGGCAAGCCACAGATCGTGGAGGAGGACGACCCAGAAGTGGTATGCAAACGACTCTGCCTTATTTTATGCTGTGATTTTACAGAAGGCTGCTATTGGACCTTGTGTAGCTGTTAGGTCTGCACTTCTGCAGCACCACATTGCATGTATCGGTTGGTGCCAGAGATGGACATGCTTGAGAAAGTAAAAGTTCTGCATAGTTATTCCGTCTGTCTTTGCTCTTATCACAGGTGATTTAGATTATTAGATCATCTACCTCACTGGAGAGGTGTGCTAATATGTCAGTGATTCCAGTGGCTGGAACAAATGTATTTGGCAGGACTTTTGGTTTGTGCACCTGGGATGTCTGCCTCTGCTTGGAGCTCATGTTCCCAATGGTGTCTCAGTTCAGGCAGGCGGTGTACAAGCAGACCATGAAGCTGTTCGCTGAGCTGGAGATCAAGAGGAAGGAGCGCGAGGCCAAGGAGATGCACGAGAGGTAATCTTTGACCTGTGACCTTGAGATATTTTGCGCTCCGGTGTACAGTGGGCCTAGACCGGTAAAGCAGCCCCCGTACTTCATTTCATTTTGTACAGAGGGTCTGGCAGTGCTGTACTGAGAAACGATTTCTTCCTCGAGGTGTGGGCTCTGCTAAAGTTTAAAACAAGTGGCTCTGCCTTCACCCAATCGCTAACCCCTGCCTACACACAACAATTCAAGTGTAGCACACAAAGTCAATGCCATCGCTCACGGACACTCCCCCTGTTCGCTGATTGGCTAGGGAAAAATTCTACCTAATACAGCAATGTCAATGAAAGCACTGCTAGACCCTCTGTACAAAATGAAATGAAGTCCGAGGGGCTGGTTTACCAGGCTGCAGTGGGCCTGCCACATATCACTGGATGGAGTCTAAAGAGTATTATGAGGGAGGCTAGTGTTTTATGGGGATGGTTTCAGATTACTTGACAAATTAGGTCATCAATCTAGCAATGCTTTTTGTTTGTCTTTCAAACCCTCAGAAAACGACAAAGAGAGGAGGAAATTGAAACTCAGGAGAAGGCCAAACGAGACCGGGAGTGGCAGAAAAACTTTGAGGTAAATTTGATTTTAAAGCCTTGAATATGTAGAGATGGTTACTGTTTTCTGTGCATGTAACATGATTAAAGACATAGAACTTCCTTGTCTTAATGTTGAAGTAAGGCTGCTCGATTATGGAAAAAATCTGAATCACGATTATTTACACAATATTATGATTTGGGCCAAAACTGAAATCACGATTATACAAACGATTATTTTGTTTCCTCAGTAACATGCTTCATTTATTGAAAATGTATTCAAAAACATTTAGAAAAAACATTCTTTGAAAAACCTTCGGATTTTCCCTAATACCGTTCTTTGTAAACATTAGTAAGTCTCCCTTGATGTCTAATGTACAAACAGTAGAAATGTCTAATGTATACATCTAATGTACAGTACAAACAGTAGAAAATAATTAGGACAAAAACATTGTTGCCCTCGATTTTATTTGTTTTGAGATCATTTGGCCCTGAAATCGTTATCACGATTAGTCACTATGTTGAAGTTTCCAGAAGTACTTGGTGTTATTACTTGGTCTCTATTAATCCTTTGCACAAGAAGTCTAGTAAAACAAGAAACAACCCCTCTGTGTTCTGATGCTCCTGGCAGGAATCCAGAGATGGGCGTGTGGACAGCTGGCGTACCTTCCAGGCGAAAGGGAAAAAAAAGGAGAAGAAGCCCCGCACCTTCTTGAAGCCCCCAAAAGTAAAGATGGAGCAGAGAGAGTGATGCTCTCTATCTCTGTGTTTGTGTATGTATGTGTGCAAGAGAGAGAGAGAGCGAGCTTGTGTCAGTGGGCTTGTTTGAAATCAGCTGCCTGGCTGGTGGCTGGTTTAAAGCGATGGATTTTAGACTTGAAATAGTGACGTTTTTTGGACCGAGTGTCACCGTACCCACCCATGTGGTACGCTGATGTTCCCATGAGATTGTCCAAAAACGTCACCATTTGTAGTCCAGGATGCATTGCTTTAAGCCAGCCACTAGCCGGCCAGCCGATTTCAAACAAGCCCAATGTACTGGGATGTGCATAGATGTTCAGAGCAGGCGATGATATCCAATCTCCAATCCAACACTCAAATACTTATCGTCCCTGTTCACACTTGGAGACACATCCTTCCCCAACTGGTCTTTAGTTGTTCTATGTTTTTGTTTGTTTTTTGGCGAAAAAATGTACATATTTGTGAAAATTGTCACTCTAGAAATATTAAAGGTAAGGCTTAGTATGTGTCAGAGGAATACTTGTTTTCTTTTCCATGTCTGTCTAGTTTTCCTTCTTTTTTTTACCCTCTTCAGACAAAATAAACGCTTGTTTGTGGAGACCTCTTGGTAATACATGTCTCTCTATGGTGTCATACTCCTTGGCATAACATAACTGTTAAGCAAGATTACACAAAGTAATAACTGTGTTTTTTTTGTGGCAGGAACCCTTCCAGACAAGGTTGGTAAATATTTCAAGCAAAGTGTTTGTATTCAATGTGGTTTTGTGGGTGAAAAATCTCTGATCAAAATAATATGAAATGAACACGAAGAAAGTTGTAGACAGGGCTGTAAAAGGTGTTCTGTAAGGATAAAACAGTTCATATCAATGTAATATTGTGCAACTGAAGTGTTATGAGAGACTGAACACATCAAATGGACTGACAAAATCATTTTTATATTTATTACCTCATTCTGAAAACTTGACTTGGACAACCATTGTGCATTGTGCTTTTGTTAATGTGGCGTCAAAAAAAGATCATGTGAGAAAATGACAAAGGGGGGGTGGGGGGGGGAGGTGTCTCACAATGTCACTTGACTTAATTTCTCAGAGATACATTAGTGAGGTAAAGAGATGTTTACAACATGCCATTTTCTGCTCTGCCCAACTTTGTTTTTTTTTCTCCTGGTGTGGTTGCCATGCCCAAAAACTCCACAAATATACATAACTAGTTGTAGTACTGCTAGTAGTTTGTTTCTGTTGGACAGCAATAAAAGCTTGAAAGACATATTTTCTTCCTCAATGAGTGTGGAATTCCAGTACTGTTGGCTGTTCAGGCAAGTAATCCTATCAAAAGTTTAGTGTCAAGCTAAAAGTCTTCAAGCTTAATGTCTGACAATACACTAACATTGCTGAAAGTACAAACTGAGTGTTTTGATTAGCATTCAATACAATACACAATGGACAACTGCAGGCTAAAATCATGGTGCATTCCTCCAAAAAACTAAATATATATATATGCATACAAATCAAACAAAAGGCATTGTTAATCATCAACACTTGAAAGAGAACATGGAGTTAAACCAAAAATCATTTTAACACCTGCCATGTGACATGGTTAATAACAATTGAGGAAAACTTGACAGCTGTTCTACAGAAAGTGGGATCATTTACAAGGCAGTGCTTTTTCGTTTTCATACAACCAATTAGAGATGCAAATACAACATATTGCAGAAATAAGTCAGTACTGACATAATGATTTAGGTGCACGAGTATAAATAATCATTCCCATAAAATAAACACTGCAAATGTGCTTGATCATAGGCAACATGCTTGACAAAAAAGTCAACATTAAAGAAGCCTTTTTTCCCCTCTCTAACAACATTTCAGTGCCAACAGTACTGCGTTCTAACATTAATGATGAAATGAGGTAACGGCCAAACAGTCCTCCTAACATCAAGGAGCACCAAACTTCATCTGTAAAAATCACAACTCCCCTACATACATACCACAGAGTTTGTTTTGCCATCAATAGCTGCATGCTGATGCACATATGCAAGCTCTCAATCCAGATGACGGATCAGCATTAAGTTTCTGTAAACTAGCTGCTCAGTTCTTTCTTTTAAAATATAATATTTAGCTGAACTCATATTTAGTGTGGGGTTTTTGTATCGTTCCTGTTAACTCTGGAGGTATATGGATTGTGAATTGCTCAGAGGTGTGAGTAGTAGTGAGTATCTGGGTGGCTACAAGGGTGGTTTAGGCCAGGTTGTGTGACAAAAAGTGACAAACCTGGTATATTTAACCCAGATAGAAGAAGGGCCTGATGTCATTTGTTTAGTTAACAGAATAAAGCACTGGGCCCTTCTAGTAACAGTTTTACAACTACTTCTGGGTTGACCACGTTAACCGGTGATGGTGGTGGGGAGTAATTCCAGAAAGCAGGTTTATTTACCTATTTGGGTATATTAACTCGAACCAGGAGATAAGCCTTCCAATAGAATAGCTCTGTAACTGTGATTTGATAGATTGATGGAGGATGACTATTCTATTAACAGATTTACGACTCAATCTGAGGTAATTTATCTAAGTAAGTCACTAAACCACCTATTTGGAATAAACCCCAGGTTTATCACTTGACCATCTTTGTAGTCACCCCCTGAGCAATCCCTAAGCCTTTGTCTTGTGCGTCATATAAGCAAAGCACAGCCAATGATTGGCTGTCTATTCCACGCTGTCATCTTGATTATGGGTCCGCTGAATGTACATAAAAGGAAAACATGGAAAATTCTGTCACGTCACGTGCAACATGAATAACAAAGACACACCATAATAATGTAAAAATGAGAATGAGGCTAGCGTTGCTGACTTTGCTCTCAAATAATACAAAGCTAAATGGCGCCTAACATACTTCCCAGAAGTTCTTTACAAGTTCCAAATAAATTAGCATAAATTTGCACTCCAATGTATTGTTCTGTTTGAAACCCCCCCATGGGTGTACACAGTACACACACACGGGGGGCTTGTAGATGCACCGATGAAGGTAAACAAGGCCAGCGACGTACAGCACTGTCATGCACCACGGGGTTAGTGCCTATCTGGTTGCATGCGGAGGGGGAGGGGTAGAGGAGGTGGCGGACTGCATTGATTAGTTATTAGGAGGGAGGGTCCTCCAGAGGAGACGTCTAGGGAGGGGGTTTGCCCGGCACTGTGTGCCTCTGTGCTGCTGGGCCTATTCTGTGGTAGCTGGGCTCTGTGCTTCCTTCTGTTTCTCCTTCTCGTCCTCCTCGTTCAGGAAGAGCAGAGGGAACATCCCCAGGATGCACCCGATGGTCACGCCGATGGCCTTCCCCTGCGGAGAGAGGCAGCATTCACTGGTCAGGTCAACTGAGTCTGACTGACTCATAGGTCTGTCAACGGACAATATTAACCTAAAGAATTAAATTAAATTCAGTTCAATTCATCGTTATCTGTCCCCAAGCCAGGGGACAAAAACACCTACAATAAATATAAAAACTTAAAATGCAGGAAAAAATAAAATAAATGTTAAGATAAAATAAAATAATTAAAAAAATAGAATATTGGTAGCTATACCATGTCTGAGTCTGAAGAAAATACACAGATATATTCAGATATGGGTGAATATCTGATTTCACCTCTAATTATGCTTATAAAGAACTAAGCAAGACTAAAGGATGGATTGAATCCGAAATCGCTTTCAAATGAATTCCAAACCACACGTGTATTATGGAAATGCATTGACAAATAACATAACTCTTATGATTAAAAGTGTTTCTTTTCTTTCCCATCTTTGAGACCCTCAATCATTCAGTGGCTTCCTGCAGAAACGCATTCGGGCATCCTCTGCCTCTCATATGTCATGTGGGATGACATACGCAAGGCTATCCTTCCCATCTAAAGACAAATGGGTTTCGCAGCCTTGAAACTGGGACTCATCCATTTCACGAGTAGGACGAGAGGTTGCTCGTGGCAGAGCAGGGCTGTAGGTGGTGGGCAGTAACCGGCACAGGGGATGAGACAGAGGAGCCTGATGAGTGAGTGTGTATTTAGCAGGCGGCCTAATGCCATTTAGATCAATGACAGCCACCGCCAGATAAAATCATGCCACCAGGGGAGAGGCAATGAAACAAATAAATATAATAAATATCTGAATAAATCACTTTCACACAGATGGAACACAATTTCCTGAAAGTCAAACAACAGCCCAAAGCTTAGTGTTATGTTATGCTCCTACTGACAACAAGAACAACAAACCAAGAAAAAAGACTACTCCTAGAAGCGTTTGCATTCAACTTGATTGATCTCTGCACTAGTGGCCACATAGCGTACTACAATACTGGCCTTATTACAGGCCTATAAATATAAATATTGAGTGGATGGTGGAAACGTATCATGTTGTCTGCCTTGGCTGAATGGCTAATAATTCACAAAAATGCAGAATAATAGCCTGCTCTCGAAAGCATTGATCTGGGTTTGGGTTGTGTGTGTGTGTGTGTGTGTGTGTGTGTGTCTGTCTGTGGATACATGCTCAGTGGTCTGTTAACTCCTTCATTCTTCATCTTTTTAAATTCATAATAAGCTCCACTTATCGTCTTGCATATTATAAAATGTTAACACAATGCCTCATATAGCAGCATATACAGTACTGCTCAAAAGTTGCTGTAAACTAGGAATGCCTTCAAAAATGGAAGTGTTAGTCATTTCTTTTTCTCAATCAACAAAATACAGTGAATGAACAAAAGAGAAACCTAAATCAAATCAATACAGTATTTGGTGTAACCACCCTTTGCTTTCAAAAGAGCATCAATTCTTCTAGGTATACTTTTTGAATATAACTTGGCTGGAAGGTTGTTTTACACATCTTGAAGAACTAACCACAGATCTTGTGTGGATGTAGGCTTCCTCACATATACAACCAATTTGGTATAATTGGTTGATCATACACCTGACTATAATCCTACAAAATCCCCGACTTTGTGTGAATTGATGCTGGTTTGAAGGCACCTGCCTAAAACATTTTCACATTATGTATCATCATAGTATGAATCATAAGAATAACTGCTAACATGTATTCTTTTACAAAGCTTTATCTGTCAAAACAACTCTAACAGGTAACCCAAATGATGATATAAAAAGAACCCCGTCTGATGAGCATGCTACAGCAAAGAGCCCTGGCAATGACACAGCACCCACTTAATGAGGACCCGTAAGCTTCATGCAAATGAGACTGTCTTCTACAAACACCCATCCTTGGGTGCTCCTGGCATCCTGACTTTATGCCATAGCCAAGTCCTCCCTGGCCATCACCACGAAGCAATCACAGGAGGCTGAATTAATCAGCGGTCTTTCCACCCACACGCAAGGAGAACACTGGCCTTTTCAGAGCAAGGTCCGTCATTAAAACTGACCTGCAAATAATAAGGTGACAAGTAATCTCAGGCAGCAAAACTAAAGCTGATGTTCAACAGACCAAAGATGACAAAACACTCCTCTAATTCCAAGCTCTTCCTCTCTTTACAACTACAAGTGTGTTAAAATAATCAAGTATGTGCTATGGATCTTAGTGTGCTACTAATTACATAGAACCAAAGTGATTGTGGTTATGGCAAGGATCAACACATGTTTGATCTGCTCTCTCTCATGCAGAGTATGATTTAGCCCTTTGTAATTGGGTGTACTGCCTTTCACGGGGGGATACTACCTTTTACATTTTACATTCATTTCATTAATATGTCGGTACCCCCAAGCCCCCACGTAACTCGAAGCTTTGAGGGGTACTAGGTCTTGGTCGAGCGGTACCATACCCCCCAGTCCCCCACGTAATTTGAACTATGCTCTCATGGTGCAATTGTCCCCTCACACCATTTTAAGTTAAGTCTTCATTATCAGCATATGTGTGCTCTGCGTTCAATCCACCTGGGGGGGGGGGGGGGTGATGTGCACACATACCCAATTAAAGGAGTAAGCTGACCCACATTCAGAGCATACATAAACCACACATAAAGCAGTGGGCTGCCATTATTCTGCAGCACGGGGAGCAGTTTAGGGGTTAGGTTCCTTGCTCAAGGACACCTCATCCACGGCAGTGGTCGTGGGAGGGCGCTGCACAAACACCCACCCCTCTGGTAAACCCGTCCAACTCCCTGACCAGTATGCTAAAGATATCTTTTCCTCCATGACTACACCACTACCAACCTGCACTCAACACCCACATAACACTTTTTAATACACTGGTGCCTACTCACTAAGGTGGGTGGGTAAAGTCAGGATACAGCACATAGGTGAGGATATAGAGCTTTCTGAATATGGAGCTTGCACTGTGGTGGTGGTGGTTCCCTGGTGTAACAAATGTAAGGTCCTCTCCGGACAGCTGCCACTTCAAATCATAACACACTTCCAAGATGGCGGCTGGAATTCCTCCGAGTACGAGAGAGGAGGGCAGGAGTGTGTGGGGGGTGCTCTTCTTAGGTGGAATGGAATTCTGCGCGAGGTCTTAAGCGAGGTGTGGTGATTTGCAGGTTCTATATTGGGAGTCTGGGCATAGAGGCTCATTGAGTCGCCTTTTTTATTTTCCTGCCTCCAGATCGATCCCTGAACGGCTCATGACTTTTCCGATAGAGCTGAAATAAGCTCAGTCCTCTTGAGACAAACACTATCTACCTACCTACCGCTCCTACTGGCCTGAACTCATAAAGCCCACAGTACATTTCTACTAGCCTAGTGGACCAGACTCTTTCACTTAATGTTGATATACGGTTGCTTACTCCTGTGCAGATACTTTCTGGGTATTATTGGGGCCTGCCTACAAACACTCACAAATGACTGAATGCCGCAAACTTAACATTCAATGTCATCGCTTTCAGCCCTTCCAATGTTCGCTGATAAACAGAAACCCAAAAGTTGGGTCGAGCTGGGGCGAGTTGGGGGCTATGCTTTGCTGGGAGCTTCCAAAGGCCAATAACTGTAAGCCTGTCTGCTACACAAAGCCCTGGCATGCCCTTGAGACAACAGCAAAACAAACATGCCAGCCTAGGGTTCTGGAAGGGCACCGTGTGCGCAGACCAACTGTACAAAATGAAATAAAGTTCGAAGGGCTGGTTTACTTGTAAACATGTGGATGGACAGATCTAAGAACGGAAAGGAAATAGTGAGGTAAAGAGATAAACAGATAAAGAGAAAGAGAGAGAGGAATGGACAGATGCATCATTTACCAGGTGTGAGCTGACTCTGGTTTGCCACATGTCTGCCTGCTTGGGTGTCAGTTCAGGGACCTGCATACCGAGCCGGGCAGCAAGGGCCTCTACATACCCCGCGAGACTGAAACACACCAGCACATAGACACATTTCATTCATTCATTTAAATTAGGAACAATACAAACTAGTAATCTTGTTACATTTATAGTGAATCTAACTTTTAACTAGCTTTATTTATTTTCTTCTGCAGTGAACAAACACTAGATGTGGTATATTTAAAAGCTGTTAAATGTAAAGTCATTCCAAGTTTCAACTTAATGACTTACCCAAGCCCTGCCAGGTCAGATACCAGGTTCCCCAGGGCAGCAGCTATACATGAGAGAGAGAGAGAGAGAGAGAGCGAGAGTGAGAGAGAGAGACAGAGACAGAGACAGACAGAGAGACAGAGAGAGAAGGGAAGAGAGAGTGACAGAGGGAGAGAGTGACAGAGAGAGAGAAAGTTAAATGGAGAATAACCTTAAAACATTAGTGACAGGAAATTTTCTATGCATTGATTTACTCTCTGTTACCACCACACTGACATTATTTAACAAACAGTCCTGAGCAACGTAACTTAAGAAAACACCACTTTGGCACATTTGTTTTTCCTCACAGTTAACTGGTCCTTTGTACCTGCATTGACTGAACTGGTATTTGTAACGACATCTATCCAATATGAATACCAGTTCTGCACCTCAGCCTTTCAATTTCACATGGGGACGTGAACATGACCAGTGTGCTCTGTCTGATGAATTACAACACTTGTGTGGTCATCTCTGTGTCATATTATTGTATGTCAGTGGGACAAAAGCTGTACTGGTCTTAGTAGGTCTACCTCTTTGTCTTTCTTAAAATAGAGACATTAGCAAAAGAAGTTTAACAGAAAGCTAACAAACAAACAAACCAACAAAAACACATTTTCCACTGGCCCTGCTGAGGCAGGTTCAGGAACTCTCAAGTCAGTCAGTCAGTCAGATAGAACTGATTTCATATTGCTGGCAGGTCCCCACGGTAAAAATGAGAACAAGTCACCCAGGCCAGAATTCAGATAGGACCGTCACCTCCCTGTAATAGAGTTCTCTCCTGCCGCGGCCAATCATTTTATGCGGAATTCATTTAGGCCTCCGCGGTCGCCCGGTGGCTATCTTATTGTGCACTAAGCTGTTTCTGAGCTGATAATGAGAGAAAAAAGGGAACAGGCTGGATCACATTCATCACTTTAAGTCAAAACAAAAAGGGATAGATGGCTTCTTGGGGCGCGGGTCGGGAGGAGGTTGGTGGTGGTGTGTGTTTCGCCATCATTAATCTGGGGAGACAATTTTGAACTTTAAGATGATGGCCAAGTTTTTTACAAAAAAAAAGGGTCCAGAACAATCAGAATCAAATGCTTGGCAGATGGCGGAAGCGTTTCTCAGGCATCCAATCGCTCTCGGAGTTGTGGCGGGTGAAGTGCTTTTCATGAGCCATCACAGCTCACAGCAGGAGATGGAGAGCACTGCTATGCCATCTGCAGTCACTGTAGAATCCAGCAATTTACACGTGTGAGTGTGTGTGTGTGAGAGAGAGAGAGCAGATAGAGAGAGAGACAGAAAGAGAGAGAGAGAGAGAGAGAGAGAAAGACAGAGAGAGAGAGAGAGATTGAGTGTGTGTGTGTGTGTGTGTGTGTGTGTGGGGGTGGGTATGTGTGCATGTGTTTCTGTTCATGTGTTTGTGGGGGAGTACTGTATGTGTGTGCATGTATGTGTGTCGTTGGCTGACATCAAAAAGAAGACTTTGAGCAATCAGAGATCCTGGTCTGGACGGGAACAGTGGTGCGTGGCATCATTATGGCAGAGCCAGCAGAGACCTCACAGGATTCAGCAATTCAGCAGTTCCACACTCTTTTCATCACTCCTCAGAAGATGTGTAAGTGTGTGTGAGAGAGAGACAGAGCAAAAAGGAGAGAGAGAGAGAGAGAGAGAGAGGGTGTGAAAGAGAGAGCGAAAAGGAGAGAGAAAGACAGACAGACAGACAGGCAGACAGACAGACAGACAGTGTGTGCGTGCGTGTGTGTGTGTGTGTGTGAGGACTGGCGTAAGGATGGTATATGTAGAGTGTGTGCAGACAAACAAAGGGGGAAGTGCTGCAGGAAAGACGTTAACCTACATACCTGCCATGGTGGATATCCCAAAGGTCACTCCAATGGACAATTCAATTTGGGTCCCCTGTAAATGGATTAGTTCATTAAAATCGATTAAACCTTCCTGGTCTTTTACAGGCAAACTGCATAAATTTTATTACCACACTGAGAGCAAACTCAAGTCTGAGTTAATACAACATTGTCTATTAAGGAGCAGTAATATTAGTCTATATGTTTGCAAGAAAGCTTTTATGTTATCTCGTTTTCTTCTGTGGGCTCTGTCTGTGAAAGCCATCTCAGTGGACACTGGGGGGACATGGTGGTGTAATAAGGGCAGGAGTGGCCAGAGAGAGCCATACCACTTACTGCTGCAATCATGATAGCATTGTCCAGGAAACCAAACCCGACGAAGGGAATCGCATTGTGAAGAAGCACTGCAGAGCAAAAAAATAATACAAATAAATAAATACCACAGCTGAAATCCTCAGACACATCAGGGCAGAACATGATTGAAAATGTAGCTGGTTTGGCCACAGTGTAGATTTCAACAGAAGCTGAACTTTGATTTTAGTGCAGGAGTAAAAACTCTAATAATAAAATATATACAAATACTTTGTTATACTTAAAAAAATAACAGGTATTCAGAGGAGGTATTCAGGGAGACAATTTATTATTAAAATTCCCACCATCAGGCGTCTCCTTTATGTTTGCCGTTAGCATCAGTCTCTTACAGACTTGTGATGTTCATTTGCGCATCCCCTTTTATTTTAGTAGAGAAAATACCTCTATATGTAAAAGCAAACTGGTGTGAAGTGGCCTTTTAATGCCTTTCTATGGCGGTCAGAGAATGCTGGAGCTCTTGCAAAAATACTACTGATTACTGAGACAGTTACTCTGGCTATGACTATGACTATGAATCACTACTGTAGGCAGGAGGAAATTCAAGAACATCCACATTTTAGGAGACCAAGTGGACAGGACTACATTGTCAGGCTTAGCTATGCGATGGCTTGCCAAGAATGTTCTGGCGGTCTGCTTCCTACAGTGCTACACTGAGCATGTGCAGTTTGAGAGCAGATACACAGACAGAAGCGGAGCACTGAAGTACCAAAAACAAGGACATGATTTTCAAGTGGATATCATCCATTGCATCTTGGGATACAAATGTGTGAATAAATGAATAAATGTCTTTTTCTCTGACAGTTCTGTCTGGCATGAAGACACTTATAACCACCATAAAACAGGCCAGCAATGACTATAAAGAATCCAAACAAGTAGGGCACTGCAATACCATAAACAAGGACACAGCTAGAATAATAACACTTATAATTTGTACCATTTGGATACAAATGTGTGACAAAATGTCACCTGTAACACAGGCTAGAAATGACTAAAAGTATATGATAGGTGAATGTGTGAGTGCTTCCTTACAATATCTCAGCTGAGCAGAGCTTGGTGGTAATGCTTCCAGTTTCTCTGAAAAGACAGAACACGGAGAGGACCTTATTGAGAGGACGCACTGTGTAATGGCTTTCGATTTTGCAGCAAAAGCAATGCAGTTAGTTTTCATGTCAAAATTTTTTGTGGCTAATTTTGCTGCAAACCTGGGAAGGGTCAGAAATGACAAACCAGCAGTCAAGATTATGCGCGCGCGCACACGCAAACACACACACACACACACACACACACACACACACACACAGGACCAAGTTCATGGATTGTCATGTGCACACAAAATAATTTCACTTCAACAGCCAACGACAGTTGACGCACCGAGACAGGAAAACACACAAACACACCGGTGCACGGCAGGTTGCATCCATCCCTGTTGAGAGCCACTCTTTAAATACACACTTCCTCCTAGCCCTGCTGGCCGTATGGCCTGAGAGGGCCTCAGGGCTAAAACACTGGCATGTTTGCACGCAGGACCTTTCTATTTTCCCCACCCAACAGCTGGGCCAGCCTTCCCAGTGGCTCTCCTTCGCCTGCCCCTGAGGACTGCGGTGCTGCTACTCCTGGCACACATGCATAGGCATTCTCTCTCTCTCTCTGTCCATCCATCCATCCATCTCTCTCTCTCTCTCTCTGACCTAGGCCACAGTGGCAAAGGAGAAGCATCTGTTTGCACTTCTTCTACTCTACACTGTGCATATCTCCAGTCCCCAATTCCCCTGGTGCTGCTTCTAAAGAGTAAACTAGAGGAAGAGAGAGAGATAGAGAGAGAGAGAGATAGATAGATAGAGATAGAGAGAGAGAGAGAGAGAGAGAGAGAGAGAGAGAGAGAGAGAGAGAGAGAGAGAGAGAGAGAGAGAGAGAGAGAGAGAGAGAGAGAGAGAGAGAGAGAGAGAGAGACTTTTCAGTCCAGCTGCTGTTTGTTCCCTTTCCAGTTTCACTGAATGGCTTCCATATGACTTTTTATCCTCCGCCACGGCCAGGTTTAAAAGAGCAGCGACCTCGTGGGCCTGCTCGGCACGATTGTGGTTAACCATCTGGCAAGGCGAGGCCGGGCGGGGTGTTTGTGAGTGTGTGTGAGACTCAGGGCTTCAGGGAGACACACATTACTGGGCATCGCGCCAGGCAAGCGTCTGCGCTTGTGATGAACGGCTGACTGAACAAACAAACAAACATAAACACAAACACAAACGGCCCGTCAAGATCACCGCTGATGGAGGCGACTGGTACGTGACAGCACCACACAAAAACAAGGTCAAGGACTCCTTCAAGTATCTTGACAGTTCTGATTTACGGGGTGGGGTGGTGGTATTAATAGACCAGGAGCAGAGGAGTTCTTGGCATTGTCAGCTATCCAGTAGCGTGCTTCTGGGACTTTAGAAGGGGCCTAGTGTAGACCATAGGGATGATAAGGTTGCATGCGGTTGTGACCTGTTGAATTTCAGGGTCAGTGGTTTGCTCTGGGGGTCAGTGGTTTGCTCGGGGGGTCAATGGTTTGCTCTGGCTCTTCTAAGGACAGACAAGGGTGGCCGAGTGCTTCGCTTGGACATTAATAGGACTTTACTCTTCTAAAGCTTCCAGCTGTATACATCTTTGGGGGGAAAAATGATTATTACGGTAACAGCAGTGGCAGTTTCTTTTCTGATGCTTCGTGGGATGATGCCATGCCAAAAATAAACATGTCAACTCAGCTTTTTTGCTTGATTTTGATGACCAGCTGTAGTGGACAGTTTTTTTATTTGCAGTACTAACAACATCTTGTTATCACAGATGCATTCATATGCCTAAGCAAAGTGAAGACAAATGGCAAACCTAATGAGCTGTAACGGTGACATGCAGACAAGCTAAACATGAATGCAGATAAAACTTAAATAACTACAGCACTGATGCTACTGAATTTCACAGCTGTTACACAACAGTTCACAGCGAGGTACATTTCTAAAACTGGCAGCTCAATACGGTAGTACAGACTACAGTGACACAATCTGGAAGAAAAATGGAGATCTATGAAAATTGCTAAAATAGGAGTGCTACCTGCACTTTGAAATAAGTTTGTTCAAAGTGCTCCTTAGAAGTAGCCTGGTAAACCAGCTCCTCGTACTTCATTTCATTTTGTACAGAGGGTCTGGACCGGAATCTCTTGAGGCTCATGTAGTCGGCCCCAGCAATACCGATCCAATCAGCGAACAAAGGGTGTGTTCGTTAGCCGTGACGTTGACCTTGTGTGCTACATTTGAATTGTAGTGCGTAGGTAGGCTAATTGCATACGTGACGACCAGGCGTTAGTGATTGGGTAAAGGCAGACGCGCTTGTTTTAAACTTCAGCAGAGTCCACACCTCCAAGAAATCGTTTCTGACGGTGTCTGGTCCAGACCCTCTGTAAAAAATGAAATGTACGAGGGGCTGGTTTAACAGGCTACCTTAGAAGTTCCATGATATTCACTAATAATTCAAATATCTTTAGCAATATTGCATGGTCGTGTACAGCCAGTTAAAACATCACAAATCGCTGACACACTTCAGCATCAGGCTTCCATCAGGGAGTTGTACCACTGGCCATCCATCTTTTTATCCAACCAGAGTCTCTGGAGGTATGGACCAATCCAGTGTCAAAGACTTCACTCTACAGCCAATGAAGCCACGCCAGCCCTGCACGGGGCAGCTGTGCTCCTAATGCCTGGAGACGACTTCATCACCGACACCTCCTTCAATTTCAGATGGCGACAAGGGGATTGCATGTTAAATTATATTTACCCTAATTACTGTGTCTGTGTGTTTTTGTGTGTGAGAGTGTGAGTTTGTGTCTGTATGTGTGTATTTTGCCTGTACCTGGGGAAGCCAACCAAAGGCTTATGCAAGAGAGGGAAAATGACAGAGGCTTATTTGCGTTTCCCTTTGTAGTGTTTCACTGCTATGGGTAGTTTGGGGACGGAGAGCATAATGAGAAGAGTCTTTCATGTGCAGTAGGGAAACAGTCACCATCTGTCTGCCGTCTGTACGCAACCACCAAAGACACATCACGGGACGGCTGAAAGCACTCGATAGGATAGACAACAAAATAAATATATAACCCGCACGGCTTCTCGTTCTTAAAAGCCTCCTCGTTATCCTCGGAGAGCAAATTAGCTCTTCTCGGCTTGTTTGAATGAGAAGACATAAGGAGAGAGCTGCTCCCAATTAAATTGGTGGGGAATCTGAGAGTCTCTGAGAGAAGGCCTCTTGAGGTGGCCATCTTTGATCAAGTGTATTCCCTCCTCAGCCCCTACCACGCTCTGTCTCCCTCACACTGGATACCAGCAAAACCAAAATTGTTTCAGAAATGTTGTTAACTCTCTGTGACCAAAAGTTTGAGGTGCATTTCCATAAAAATGTATTTTGTGTGTGTATTGTTTACACTGTAATCTTTTCTATAACTTTAAAATTAATTTAATTTCAATTTCTTTACAATTTAAACAGATATATATTCATATCCACACACCTAGTCACACACATTTTCAGTAGACAACTGATTCTTCAGCCGTTTGTTGTAGTTGTAGTGCAATTAGTTGTAGTGATTCACCATTTTGAGCTAAAATGCATATGCCAAATGGTCATACTATTGTAAGGATACTATTTCTCTGAGGGACAGTAGCCTACAGCTTCCCCAGCACTCAGGACACTGATTGTACCCAAAAAAGAAATCGTGTTTGGCAGCAGTGTATTGTCTTCATCAGGACAGTAGGAACACCTCTCCCAGGAGACCAAAAAGTGAAAATCAAGCCAAGCTGCGTCAGTGACACTGAGATGCTACTTACAGACACAGTGTGGAGTACAAGACCGGGCATGTGATAGACTGGTACCTCCCCAGCAAAGCAAACATACCCTGACAAACAGACAGCAGAAAGGAGGGGGTGGGTGGGGGACAAGGGAGCTATGGCATGTCATACTGATGTCACCCAGCATGGTTTTGAGGTGCGTAACAGTGTGTGTGTGTGTGTGTGTGTAATGTATGTGTGTGTGTGCGCGTACGAATGTGTGTGTGTGTATAGGTGTGTGTATAGGTGTGTGTATAGGTGTGTGTGTAGACAGTACAGGACAGAACAGACAGCGTAGGCGTGAGCACAAAGACAGTGAGGGCAGCTGCTGCAAGTCAGTCAGATTCAGCCCCACCTCAGCTTCAGTCAACTCAGCACAGCACAGCACAGCTCAGCTCCACGTGGCTTGGCTTGGCTTGGCACACTTAGGCACCTTAGCTGGCCGAGACCGAGAGCCCTACCCGCACTCTCTGGTCCTGCCCTGCTGATGAGGAGAGTAGAGCGCAGTCTGGGGTTCTTAGGGGCTGGAGAGATCCGGGAGACAGATGGTGCAGGGGGAGGACAGGGGAGAAAAATAATTATATCGGGACGGAGGAAGAGAAGAGCAATGGATCAGTGGAAGAAGTAAACAGAATGAGGCCAAAAAGCCAGAAGAGGACAAATAAAAGAAAAGAAAGAGTAAAGTACCGTGACATAGAAAGAAATATATATATATATATAGAGAGAGAGACAAACCAACAGAGAGACGGAGAGAGACAGAAAAAAAGTGAGCCCGCACTGTGTAACGAGCTCTGCTCCCTCCACTCGCGGCGACTCAGACAGACTGAGACTGTGGCAGCTCCTACCAATCAGCCCAGCAGCCTGGATCCATGTACCATTACAAAGCATCTGGCAGTTAATGTGGAGCGGGAGACAGCGATAAATCAGTAATGTCCCATCGCAGAGGGGATGCTTGCTAATATGCTCTAATGCCCTGGGATGCTGACAGGCCGGTAAGGTCACCCCCAGTCCTTGGTGAGGAGAGTACCTGCTGTAAACACACACACACACACGCTCATGCACACACACAAGCAAGCACGCACACACACGCAGATACACGCACACACAGAAATGTATGCAAGCAAATGCACCTACAAGCAACACATCCGCACACACACACACATGCACACACGCACACACACAAAGCATGCAGAAATCTATGCATGCACATACAGTATGCACACATGAGAAATAACAGCACAAGCATGCACGCAAGCATGCACACACAGAAGCATGCATGACCACACACATGCGCAGACACACACAGTCCTACACCATGCATACCCAGACACAGTAACATGTTATCACGCATACATACAAAGCCAAAAGGTGTGGTAAGAGGAGACACTGATAATGGCCAACACATGTCGTCTTCTCGGTTACCTCATACGCTTTTCACCCACAAGCACTCAGAGAATGTGCCAGATCCTGTGACGAATACAAGCGCTGAATATAGCACAGACACACACACACTCACATTCTTTTTCTAACACACACACACACACACACACACACACACACACACTCTCTGGCAGGCAGGCACACGCACACACACACACACACGTGTGAATGCCTGCTGGAAGCGGGCGGAACAGAGCATCACTTTAGTCCCTCTCTCCAGGGTCAGGTCAAGTGACAATGACGGCTGAGTCACCAAGGCAACACTGGCAGCGGCCTTTAAAGGTCTCTGGGCCAATTCTGATTAACGTCTTACAATACGACTCAGTGACTGATTTACCAAAACCAGAACACTCACAATGAATACAGCACTGTTCTCTTAGTAGAAAATACAGAAGTGATACCATCCTGTGTGTTTCTGTGTGTGTGTGTGTGTGTGTGTGTATGTGTGTCTGTGTGTGTGTGTGTGTGTACAAGTTCTTTGACACCACAGACACATAATTATCCAAAGTTTTCTTAATGGATCCGATGTGCAGTGTGTGTGTGTGTGTGTGCATACAAGTTCTTTGACACCACGGGCACATCATTTTCCAAAATTATCTTAACGAATCTGATGTGTAGCCTGTGAAACCGTGTTAGTGTTTACATACCATCTCATACTGTGTAAACAGTCTGTAGACTCTTAAGAGAAAGAGGGTCTACAACTGCGGTCATAAATGGCTAATAACAAGCCTTGGTAGGTTGGAGAAGAGACCATTATACTTCATTATGCGTCACACACAAACATCAATTACTTATGCTGCAGAAATGGTCATTTGGAGGCATTTCGAACCTCAGCAAATAAACACTGTCTGCTAAATTCATACAACAGAAGTACTCATCATGGTCTATGCAATTTAAGTCTAAATGCAATGGAAATGTTTTTGGAGCAGTCTTTTTAACAGTGAAAAAGCAGAAAGCTGACAAATTCAAGACGCTACTATAAACTTGCCTTATAAACGTGCCAAGCGAAAGCACATTTAATGACTTCTTCTACAGTTACAACAATATGAAAGTGCCAAATGAGATCCCAATTAAAAGTTTAAATGTTGAACTCTGAGTGAGCAAAATGATTTGGGTGAAGGTCTTTGTACACAGAGAGACTGTTCTTTTAAAATGTTTGTCTGTTTTCAAGATACAGACACACAACCACAGAATGTCAGTGTGTTTTGTTTGGGTGCAATACAACAGAACTGGAGCAGTCTAGGTCCTTGCATAATTTTCATCTAATAATTTTCATGAGTGCCATTTCGAAGCCAGTAAGTAGGCCAATTTATTCCTTTTCCATTTGAGTATTCAGCAGGAATTTAAAAAAAAACCAGCATGAAACAAATCAAAAGTTAAACCTTCCAGCCAAGGTCTGGCTGCTAATTATGGTTGCTTTTAGATACAGATATGTAGATGGGGAGGTCAAAGGTTGCTCTTGCTTGACTACACTGAGCCAGCCAGCCTTCAGCTAACAGTCCCCCTAAGGGGAGAATGGAAATTGCCTCTCAGCAACCACCACAATGCTGTCTCTCAGTTCTAGGACTGCTCCTGGATCAGTCCCAGAGCTACAGTAATGCAGCTCAGGAGAGATAAAGTCACAGACACTGACAACACGTCAGAAGTGCATATACCTAAATTCTGCTCCATGACTCATTGTTCGGAGAGGTTACAAGAGCTAAAGAAAGAACACTTTCCAACTCAATTTAAAGCACTGTCTGCGAGTAGACGGCAGGGGAACAGCCGGTCCTACTCCTTTGTCTAGCGCAGACGTAAGGGAGGGAGTCTTAGTCTAGTCGCCGGTGTGTTAACTCTGTCTGAGAAGGCCTCAGAGGGCTACCGTCTGAGTGCTGTGAGCAAAAACTGTGTCGACTTTCATGGTGGTGGGCGTGAGAGGAGAGAGATGGAACGGTAGATCAGCCCAGGCAGTGACCCGGAAACTAGTGCCAAGTCTCGGAGGGCCCTCGGCGTAAAATGACTGATGGGGAGGCCTTGGGCTAGGAGACAGAATTGGGCCGGCAGAAGTGACAGTCAGTGGCCCATTTCTCCAGCAGCATATTCTCTGGCTGAGAAGCTACAGCAAATATTACTGCTGGAGGCTATTCTATGAGCAATAATCAGCCAATCGCTTACTTATATTAAATTATCATTTTAGTCTATATTATTATTCATCAAAGCATTAACTAGTATACATACTACAATTGCTGTACTGTGTGCAAAAGAGCAATGCCATTTCTTTTGCACAAAACCATAATTACACATTGCTTAACAATGCCATGAATATGCAATATCAGTATACATAGCATGACCTCCATCTGTGTAGTAATTGTAGTAACTGTACAAATTCAGTCTCCCTTGCTATGAAGTCATATGTTGTAGCTAACAACAAAGTTACTGTGTTCCTCCACACACAAGCAACCACATAACAACTATAAAACAACAACTCAGGGGTTCTGCAACATTCTGCAAATTCAATAATGCATGAAATGGGATTAAAGTTTTTTTTTCTTTTGATGTTGCAGTTTTTTATTCCGGTCTCTGTTATGTTTAGTAGAGGTGCCAGCATAGCCATGCCCAGGGTGGAAGAATCGACTTTAACACAGTGAGAACCACAGAAAGGCATTTTAAATCTGAGGAGGATGATGATTCATAGCTCACCACACTCTCAAGTTTCTGTTGGCTGCAGGGCACAGAGACCTGGTGATGCACGACCACGAGATGCACCCAAAAAATAGTCTGTCCAGAAACTACTGTAAACAAAGAGGAAATCGACAAACACTGCGGTTGCCCAGACCATGGTTTTCAACATGAGCTTAAAATATTAGCACACACCCACGCTGCAGGTAGGCTACCTACTACAGACCTACCTACAGTTAAGGAGCAGTGTCAAAGACAGGTGTGGCAATGAAGCCATATAGCTTCAGCAACCCCTTGACACCTGACGAAAAAAGTGCTTGCATTCTTTTGAAAGTAAAGTACACAGAACAGAGAATGTCCTGTGCCACAGACGGGAGGGACAACGTGATCCCTACAGCCAAGCCATTTGCAGTGCAAATCTTGTACCAGCTACCTTCTCACTTCATAACAGAAATACTTAATTTGTTAGTGTTCGGTTATGGCTTCGCTTTGCAATATTTTCTTACCTTGGGCTATAGCTATGGATTCAAAATTCTGTAGCTCCTGCAGTAAGCACGTTCGCTCCTTTGGGTGAAGGCTGTAGATGAAATCTCTCGCTCCTTTGGCTGAGTTGAGGGGCTCGAGCTTCTCCTTCCGTGAGTGTGTTCCAAGATAACACCTTTGAGCGTGCGATGCCAAGAAGGATGGCTTGGCGAATTCTGATGCGACTTTAGCTCTTAATAAAATAGAGCTCGGAAGAGCCCTTTGAAGACACAGCTTCATCATTGTTGTATGATGTTCTAGGAATTTAAGCATACGGAAAAGTGACATTAGAAAACCTTAATTAGTAGCATCACCGTTGCCATGGATGATCTCAATAGTCTGCGACATTCACTCGAACTGACAGATGTCAGAAAACATTAGCCGTCTTAAGACTTAGCTACTTAACTTATGAGCTACAAGTGAAAGATGACCAAAATTGAACACACCCTACAAGTCTGATTTTAAGACTAATCTAAAAAGAGAGATGTAAAATTCCTCTGAATCAAATCTGGTCTATTCAAATGCATGTGCGTAGTAAGACAGTTTGTTCAACGTGTTGGTTAGCTAGCTGCTAACTTAGCTGTTAACGAGTGACTTTTGACAGTCGATATAACTTTCTAGTCTACATAAATGTTGATCCCCGTCATATGACAGCTTGGGTGTTAGCTAGCTAAGCTCAAATAACATTAGTCGTTTTAAACAATGATCTAACTTAAAGAACACTACACAGACTTCAATGATACATGGTTAACTATGTTAAACGACAACAAGTGGACTCGCTAAGAATGTCGGATAACATATCGTTGGTCAACAGTCCACAACTCTTATTCGAGTGACAATAACGTCAGCTCCAGTTTACTAACCCTGCAATGGCATTTAGTGAATGGTTGCCTTTCAAGTATGCCTTACCAAGTAGTTGTTGTTACGTTGAACAATCCATAGTTTGTTTCCATAAAATGGGCGAAGGTGTGGAAGCCAGGGAATGCAGCAGTCTCCTTGTGCTAGCTAGCTGGTGCCCAAGTGGACTCACTCCGTTCTTTGAGGAGTAACGTTACTAGCAACCACATGTGATGAGTCAAGTGGAAACATCCCCTCATACACTCCCTGTAGTTCCACCCGCATTCTTGGCTTTTGTTCTTCACTTTCCCCTTATCACTCAATTGATCAGGCCTCATAGAAAATCGATTCGGCTCGTCATTTGAACCATGACAATATTTTGATATAGGCAATTAGAAGTCCATGTTTGGTTGTTCATGCAGGTTAATATCACTAACCTATGCCTTGAAATGCATTACCGGAGATTCCTACACAATCTGTTTGAACATTACGAACACTGATTTTGACTATACCTCTCTATACCTAACATAGCTTTGCAAGTCTAGATCATTAAGCAGTGACAAGGCATTATTTATCCCCGACATGACAATAATGCAAAAGCCCTTTCTATACGCGAAGAATCATTTCTGAAGGTTCGACATCCGTGTTTCGTCCTCTTCAGAGACATGGTGCCACCTAGTGGCAGTTTAAGTACAACTGCACGTTTGTCTAGGATGCCCTTTTACACCCATGTTAATTTTGCCACAAACACCATTTTTGAAACACATTTTCAAAGTAAAGAAGACTTTCTTTCAAACTTCGAATGAGCCTGCTTAAAAGCGATTAGGGAATTGCAACAATGGACCAGCTATTTGATTCTTAACAGCCTGCAGTTACAGGTGCAACGTGTAATTTTTGTTTAAAAAAAATATCCAAAACTCATTAACACCTTATGAACAAAGGTATAATGATGAGGGAACTATCTCCATGCAACAATGTACTTAAGTATTGTTTTTTTTAAAGATTCAGACACTTTTTGCATTTTTCAGTAATTACCTCCACCAGTGGAGGTTACGTAATCAGCGTGTTTGTTTGTTTGTTAGTTAGCAACATAACTCAAAAAGTTATGGGTGGATTTTAGTGATATTTTCAGGGTAGCTTAAAAATGGTTAATTAAAATTAAGTGATTAAATTTTTGTGGTGATCTGGATCACTATCTGGATCCAGGACTTCGTTATATGGTTCATCACCATTGTGAAATGGGGCCAATTTGAACTGAGCTGCCCTGGCGGTCTGCACTCTGCTTTTTTAGTTACAATCACAACACACTTTTCCTCCCCTTTATATATATGTGAAGCACTTAAGTTTTAAATGTGCTTCAAACTTGCTTCAAACTATTTTTAGTGCTAATAGGATTACTGAAGAACACCTTTCATTAACCCATAAGGATTACAGCAAAGAAAGATTTTACCAAACCATTTGAATTTTTCCACAATAAAACCAAATATTGCACCTCTGAACTGAACTCCACAAACACAACCAGATCACTATTAAAGATTCTTTTTATTTACATTACCTTTAAGCCAAAATGCAAAATTAAAATTTGCACCTTTTCAGAAGCAACAAAAAAGATGAATCAAAAAAAAAAAAAAAATCCTTCATCGACAGAAAGTGAAAACCACTATTCCACAGAATAAATCAATTTATTTTCACTTCCTGATTAGAATACCCTAAATCAGCACTCATTTTAATACAGTTGCTTTGCCTGTTGCATTAATTCTTTTAAAATAGCATCTTCCTCTCTCTTAGCTCTCCCTCTGCAAGCCAATGTGCCAAATAAACGGGAACAACAAAAAGGAGCATTTGCAAATGAAAGAAAATACCAAAAGCAGTGGTTGCCCTCAATGTCCTGTCTAACTAATGTAACTGTCCAGTTGAAATGCAGAGTGATTGGTCAGGTATGGCCTGAGCAAAAACAATGTAGTGAAGGGTTTTGTTATTTCGTTTATGCCAACATCTAATGTCCAGTGGCTTTAAAAAAAACCCATTGTAATACAGCCTCCTCTTTTCTAAGGGAAGGAGCATTTTTTTTAATTACATGTACAACAACGTACACAAATTTTAAGCAAGGTCACACAAGAGACCAGTAGAAATGGTACAGAGGTATATCAGTGATTACAGTAGCATGTCACGTTAAATCAGACCTCTTGTTCTGCTTGTTGCTCCCCCACCTTCCCTTTGAGTTGTCCGACTCAAAGTGCACAAACACACACACACACACACACACACACACACACACACACACACACACACACACACACACACACACACACACACACACACACACACACACACACACACACACACACACCCTCCACGGTGTCCCCAAGAGTAGGAGCAGGAAGAAGAAGTAGAAAAGGAATGTGCGTCTCTCACTGAACCCCCCCTCAAAGCCTCCACCCAACCCTGGCATAGGCACTCGCACCTTTACATTTAAACCTCCACAAGCCCTTTGAGAAACGAACACACACACAAAAAAAACCTAAAAGGAGACAAAGAAGTGACTTCCCTGATGTTGACAAAATTAAGATGGTTTAACTTAAATAATATATATATATATATATTTTAAAATATATATTTTTTCATTACTTTTCGATAATTAAATCAGTCGCCGTTCGAATCTGTGTCGTCGTTAATGTAGTCCTCCTCTACGGGCGTGCCGCCGTTTAGTGTGCCCCACTCGTCCTCGTCGTATTCTATACTGTCGTTGTCCTCCAGCAGCTCGTTGTCGGCCTCAGCCGCACCTCCTCCTCCTCCTCCTCCTCCTCCTGCCGCTCCTGCTCCGGCACCAGCCACCCCGTCTGCCCCACCGGGGCCATCTGCCAAGTCATCTGGGTCGTCCCCGGGCGCGGCATAGCCGTTGTTGTTGGAGAAGGCCGCCCTGTCGCGGGTCTCCTCCTCGATGTACACTTTCTGGTGGCACATGGGGCAAGTGTCCTGGATGTAGAGCCACTTGCGCAGGCAGAGCGCGTGGAAGTAGTGGTGGCACGGCGTGATGCGCGCCGAGGTGGCGAACTCCTGGTAGCAGATGGCGCAGACGTCCTCGATGTCGCGCAGCTGCTCGCCCTTGACCTCGGGCAGCGAGTTGATCTTCTTGACGGCCGTGCGGCGGTTGATGAAGGTCTTCCAGCCGTTCTTGGCCTGCAGGTAGATGTTGAAGTAGGCGTGCAGGCACATCATGCATGCCCGTATCTTGCTGCCCGACTCGAACATCATGGTGTAGGCGCCGTTGCCGAACATGATGACGCCGAAGACGAACTCGATGACGTTGCCCGTGGAGCGCACGTAGTAGACGTAGTCGTCCAGCCGCTCCCACAGCACGTTGTGGTAGCCGTCGATCATGAAGAGCGCATAGACCGTCAGAGACACCACCACCTTCAGGCACAGCTCCACGCAGAAGGCCGTCACGGCGAACAGCCACGTGTTGAGGGCGTAGTGGTGCCACAGGGCGTAGCTGAGAGCCACTGGCAGTACGAAGAGAGCCAGGGACACCAGCAGCACAGGCAGGTGACGCCGCACGGACAGCACGTGCGAAGCGCTGAGCGACATGAGCACCGGGTCCGTCATGCCGTGGATGAAGTGCAGGATGGCGGTGAGCAGCAGGCACATGTTCCGACTGAGCCGTACCAGCCGCTCCTCGGGGTCCAGGCCGCTCAGGCCCGTCTGCAGCGCCAGGATGAAGAAGAGCACGGGCGCCACGAAGCCCAGCCGCTTGTCCTCCTCCTCGGTGGAGCCGATGAAGGCCAGGATGCTGAGGCCCAGGTAGTGCGCCACCGAGGAAATGACGGCGCTCATGCCCAGCACGGTGAGCGTGGAGTCGCAGCCGCTGATGATCAGGTTGCTGAACAGGTCCCAGCACACGTCCCACGTGAGCGCCACCTGCTGGCCGCTCTCGTGCCGCACCACCTTCACCACGTACACCAGGATGACGGCCTGCGCGCTCATGCGCGTCAGCCAGAAGACGCGCAGCACGTCCGGGAAGCGGATGCGCTTCCACGTGTCCTCCAGCAGCAGCTGCACGCCGTAGATGCGGTACATGTGCCGCAGCAGCAGGTAGACGTAGCGGCACGAGTAGTAGAACCACTTGAGCTTGAGCAGCAGGCAGGCCGCTGTGTTCAGGGCCAGGGCCAAGCCCGAGGCCACGGCCACCAGCTGCCGCACGTCCACGGGCAGCTCGATGATGAGCCCCCACAGCGGGATCATGATGTCCAGGAAGACCAGTGCGGCGAACATGGACTGGATGTTGAGCAGCACCACGTAGCCCAGGCCGAAGAGCAGCTGCACCACCGCCATGCCCAGCCAGAGCGTGGGGCCGTTGCGTGGGAGCAGCCTGAAGCCCAGCGCCGCCTTGTAGTAGGCACTGTAGAAGTCTATGTGCGAGGTGGCGTAGTAGTTGATCAGGACGGCCACTGCGCCCAGACTCACGGCGAAGAACAGTGTGTAGAACTTGAAGAGGGCCTTCTGAGAGAGGACGAGCACCACACTTGACACCAAAATACCTGGAAGAAAGGGTCAGATTTAGATTTACGGCTAGAAAAAAGTGGCAGCTCAGTTCCTTTAGTTATACAGTCATTCTCTCTCTCTCCCCACTGATGTATGTCAATATATTTATGTACTTTGCGACAGAAACACAAACTGCATACTTTGTGTAGGTGTGCAACATTAGAACTTTCCAGAAACACTGGCCTACATTCAATTTAAAGGTCCTATATGTAGATTGGGGCCAAAAGCTAGTGCTGCAGTCAAATTCAAAATACCGCAAGGCAGTGTTCCCCCTCCAGAGGCAAGACACATCAAAACGTTCACAGAAATTGTGTTGTGCAAATTAAGACTTAAAATAGAAATGTTCTACCTGTACTATTGTTGTTAGTTAAAAATATCAGGACCATTTTATGATTTAAAAAATGGCACCTTTAATACCACCCAAGTAAAGTGGATGTTAACTACTTAGGCTAATTACCAGAAAAGAATTTTAGGTTTGCAAAGTAAGCAAGATGTAAGAAAATTGTTTTAACTGTTTTTAGTTTGGAAAGCAGTTCCAAAGTCATGTGGTCCAGTAAGTTCTTTTGGTCACAGCAAGTTACCTTTGGCTGGATGAATGATGATTTGTCAGTACCTGACTGGACAATACTTTTATTCAAGATACTTTTCGACAAGTATTACGCGTCTATAGTGCACTGACTATCAGCGTTTCTTGAAACGCCATTGCCCGGCCAAACAGAGAGAAAAACTGGTTTTGTGCGGCCTGGAAAACAAGGGCCAAGGTTGTTATCGCTAGCAAATCGGCTTTGGAGGGAGTGAAGGCCGAAGCTCATTTTGACAGGTGTTGTGACTGAGTGGTGGCTAATGCTATTTAGCTAAGGCTAGCAAGCACCAAGCATAGAGAGAGTTCCACTGGCATTTCCACTCTTTTGACGCCCCATGCTGACAATGTCATAAATGTAATGTCCTGGTGACTTACCAAAAACTCTTATGAAAACCCTCCCAGCTGTCCCGGTCCATCCAGTCCCAGGATCATGGTAAGAATTAAAAATGGCGTCGATAATAAAGATGCACGGAACGCGGAGTGCCACATCCAGTACGGCCAAGGCCTGTTGACCGATTCGGACGTTAGTTGACGCCATGGCACAAACCGTTGTCCCAGAGGGACTGGGTCCGCTGATAAGGATATTCTGAAAACTTCAATTTGTGCTAGAAAGTCCCTTGTTACTACTTCGGGCACGTTATATTACCGGATCCCCGCGATCCGCCATCTTCGCTTTCCTCCTGTTGCTATGCGAAGAACGCGGAAGTAAGTAGAGCTTTTGAATTCTACGTAACGTCAGTGGCGACGTAAGGTGTGGCCAAGCAACTTTTGACATGCACCCTCTGCATGCACCTTACAGGCACTTTGGGAATGGATTAGAAAACCCAACGTGTATGCCTTTATTACATTTTACATAGGCTTATACTTGCACTGTTTTAATTCATGAAGATGTAAAAGGAAGAAACTTTTGACTTTTGTGAGCTAGTGTGGGAAATTCTCTCACAGATCAGCAAAGGTCAGCAAAACTACCAAATGTGTTATTGTCAGTCATGACAACAAGAAGCTTTTCCTTATTATTTATCTTGTAAGGTCTCTGCTTTTATTAACATTACCTGTCAGAATTATGAAATCTTGTCGTTGTCCCACCTTACCTCTACAAATCATACAAATAAAGTCATAAGTTGTATTTCATGGCTGATAATGGGAAAGTGATTAAGATGGATGTTATATATATACATCCTCAATTAAGGTCTGTTTAATTTGTGCTTTCAGGTAAGTAAATGGCAGTTTAAAAAATAGCGTTTATCACAGTAAACATCTGTGCCATCACTGTAGTATGTAATGCTCTACACAGAAACAGTTAACAGGTTTTTCTTCACACATCTGACAAAAGATCAAATGCTTGACTTCTCTAATGCAGAAGGGGTAGCTTATCTCTTCAGATATGTGAGGCATAGTGTTCAGTGAGTCAGTCATTGTCATGGAATAACACCCAACAGAGTAATAAAGGAACCGGCACAAAGAAACTGGTACTCCAAAAGCCTGTAGAAGTCTGTTTACAGGCCTCTCTTCCTTGCCTGATGTCTATATGATTGATGACACTCAATATATTTCTGTGCCACCCAATATACAGTACAAGCATTACTTCTCTAAAATCACAAATATCTATTATTTCACTGTATTTCATTATTAACAACAAGAGACAGGTTTCTCATTAAAAAAAAAACTTTAATATTGCACCATATTTATTCATGATTTTTTGCTTCAAAAGCACTTTACTTGAAGAAATGTCTTGAAAGACTTGTATGTGACTTTAACCTGGGATACTGTGAACTTCATTAGCTCCCTGTAAAGAAAACTTTCATCGTGTTGTTGTAAACTGTATTAGCCAGCTCCAAGGGGTCCTCATTTCGTGCCACAG
Organism: Coilia nasus; assembly: GCA_027475355.1. NCBI lineage: Eukaryota > Metazoa > Chordata > Actinopteri > Clupeiformes > Engraulidae > Coilia > Coilia nasus. Next base: position 18,309,270 of record CM050201.1, on the reverse strand, counting down.
CCATGATCTCCAGTACTTGTCTGTAAAAGAGGGTCAATGGAATTTAGTGCACGTTACCATTGCTCAATACTGAAAACAAAAAGGTCAGTCTCTCAATTTGACGTCAATCATTGTGACTTTATGTATCAACACTTTAGGTCTTTCTTTTTAATTGACATTTGACCTACATTATATGGCATGGTTCGTTACGGTCCTTCAGGCAATGGCCAGCTTCCCACTTCTTCTTGGTGGGAAATGTAGTTTTGATGAGTTTCGCGCCTGCGTGCGTGTTTTTTACTCCACACCATGGAGCATCTGTAAAAAGGAAAATACTCCATTGTAATACAGAAGGGGTCTATGGCTGCTGTTGTTTCCATCCATATAGAAGACTGCAGCTGCCCCATATAGATGGATGGATACCAACACAAAATATGGTGTGGCCATCTTTGAGGACAGAATAAAAGTAGGCACCTGTTTCAATCATCAGCCGTTCTGAAGGGATAGACTTCATGGCTTCCACATTTGCTTCTGTTTTCAGTGAACTGAAACAGAAAGTCCAGCCACATTTTAGAGCAAGTGACTATTAAGTACAACTGATTTATTTGAAAGTGTGCATCCATTCTCACCAGCCATTAATACCAATGTATAAATCTAAATCGATGAGGGCAGCTGCATCCTCCTTGGTCCCATCAAAAGAATGCACCTAGTTGTAAAAGAATCATAGCCTGAGAATAAACAGGGTCTCACAAGGCAAACATAGAAAAGACTTTACAGTTCAGTGACGGGCAACCTGAATTCATAATCTATAATCTAGTTCCATATATTCCAAATCACCTGGTTCTACCTGTGCACGCAATACATTTTGAAATTTTACTCCTACCTAGCTGAAGAGTCGTTCTAATTACAATCAGCTGATTTAGTGAATGGGTTAAATAAATATGTAGCTTCTGAAGCAAGGTTGTCCATCACTGACAGTTCTGTGTGAAGTCAAAGTACTTGGAAACTGCTCTTACCACACCTCCAGCACATCTATCCCGGTTACGCTTCATGATTTCTGTGGATTGACAAAAGTGTATACATCAACTCTCTGCACTCATTTAAAACCAAACAACAGCAATTCATAAAAGCAACGTACCAAGAAATTCTATGTGGGAGTTTCGACAGTGGAGAAACATGGGCAGTTTGGTCTCTTCAGCCAAATCAAACTGCTTTTCAAAATATCTACAAAACCAGGAAAAAATATTACAGCATAAACATTCTAGTAGCACACCAGTGAACATATTATGTGAATGTAAAAGTATGACATACTTCTGTGTTGTACTGAGTGAATCGACTGAAGGGGAACTTACTTGAGTTGAGTTTCCTTTGGGCAAAATTCCAGCCTATCAAAATCTGCAATTGGGAGCACAGACAAATTTGTCAATATAATATCACTTTCTTTTCACACTTTTCACCAATAACAAAAGGTGGTTCTAACACAATAGTCAAAAGAACTGTGCAAGCCATAGCAGACAAAATATGAGTGACTCAAAATACATCTAAAATACATTCCCAAATTTAAATAGGCAGTTTCTCACCCAGACCACATTCTCCAACTGCCACAATTTTGCGTTTGTTTGACACTGCCAGGTCTTTCAGTGCTCCAAAGTACTGATCAGGACCATTCTGCTCAAACTCACTACAGCGTGTTGGGTGACAGCCTACAGTACTGTAAAATTCATCTGGTCAAAAGGTGGAGAATGAAAACTTGTGAAACAGAAGTATCTGAAGCAAACTGGATGGATTGGATAAATATGTTATGACAAGTAAACAAATGTAAATGAGTGTAAAGGAGACTATAATAAACCTCTTGTCTCTGCAAGCTTGAGTGCCTCTTTACTGTCTTCAAGATTCCCTCCTGTAATCATAAACTAAACAAAAGACAAGGCTGAATTTTTTAACTTATATTTTATCTTAATTCTCAATTGTCCCATGCGTTGTTTTGAAGATTACCTTGCTTACTCCAACAGTGGTTGCTCTTTCGATTATTTGGTCAAAGTCATCTGCAAAACACGAGTGACAACTGAGACTGTTGTTGCCTACGTCCAGAACAGGCTTCTGGTACACAGTAATAATACTTCAGGCACTACAGAGCTAGCTAGAGATACTAGAGGCAGCATACCTTGGTGTTTCTGATTGCCTCGATAGATTCCCCTAAACATAGGGTCTGTCAAATTTATTCCGATATCTGTGGAAGATAAAACAGTTATAAAGAATTCCAAAACATTAGCCTGTCAAGCATGGTATGGTTGTCTACTGTAATGATTATGGAAAGCTAAATGTTATATTCCAACTCACAAACTGTTCTGCAATGTTATTAAAAAGCGTAAGTCTACGTCTACATTTCACGAGACTATAGTAACGTTAAGCAAAAGTGTCAAGAACTATCGTTACTAGCTGCTGCTAAAACGATTCAACACCCAGACTGCACTATCACTGTACATACTTAAAGTGTGCTTAGGAAAACTGTTTGTTGTATTATTTTCATGCCGTATTTCAGTGCATACATACCAATGAATTTGAAACGTGCCATGGCGGTGGCGTTAACTTTGGACAGGCTGGAGAGGAACCGCAAAAATCCACATGCAAGTTTGGCAACTCCCATAATTCCATAAGTCGTAATGACTGTAGTAGATGCGACATAAATGAATTACGCTAGTTGTACGCCAAGTGTCAATACCTGTGAGCCGTTTAAAACAAAGTCTGATCGAATCGCTGCAAGTATAAAATATACTGATGAACCCAGTTCAACAGTATGCAACATTTCAAAATGCATTCTTTGTTGCGCAAATACTACACACAAAACAAACTAACAAACATCCTCCATGATCCCAGAATTCAGTTCTCTCGTCGTCGAGAAGGTGACAGGGGACACAAGCTATGGCTGGGTATCTTACCCACCACCAAAAGGTCCTTAGACTTTACAAGAAGTCTCTGAGGCACCTCGAATCGTGGTGTGTATTTAGGTAAGTAACGACATCCATCAACATCCTGCAAGAAAGATGAATCTCAATCGTCTTTGTGGGCTGGAAACAGTTGCTAGCTTGCTGTCCTAACGTTAGCCTGGGTAACCTAGCTAGTAGAATCGGTCACAACATAAGCTTGAGACTTGACTTGTCTGACGATAGCTCCTATTTTAAATCACTGCCATTGCATGCCATTGACATATATACAGTTAGTAAATTAATCATTAGTGAAATATGTAGATTATTTGGATGTTTCAGTCCACGTTGAAAAGTCGGCTCAACACTTATCGATGTTCTTATTAGCTAACTTCACCGATTTTTAGGTAACACGTTGTATCTGTATCTTGCTATAGAGACAAATATCGCTTCTACGCTTGCCTGCTGAGGGCACGGTTTGACGAGAACCGAGATGAGAAGGACATGGCTAAAGCCACTTTGATGCTCAAAGCCGGAGAAGAGGAATTTTGGGCAAACCAACACCCCCAGCCCTACATCTTCCCGGAGTCTCCTGGAGGGACCTCATACGAGAGACACGAGTGCTACAAGGTAAGAGATCCTAATTTGTGGCGTGTTAATGTATCCTTACTTGTCTTGCTTGTCTTAAGTCGTGTGTCCCGTTTCCTTGTCGTCGCTCTGCAGGTCCCTAACTGGTGCTTGGATCACTGGCATCCTTCTGAGAAAGCCATGTACCCTGACTACTTTTCAAAGAGAGAACAGTGGAAGAAACTGCGAGCCCAGTCATGGGACAGAGAGGTATGCCACATAAGTGTTACTTTGACAGTAGTGCCACAGTAAAATACACTCATCAGAGGTGGAGATCCTGTCATGTATGCCTTGTGCCTGTTGACCAAACACAGTTGATTTCACTCATTTGCTGATGTACCTACCTGATGGATTGTGTGCTCATTAGGATCAGCGGATGCACAAAATGGTCATATCAAGATACGTGCCAGATTTTGTTTTTGGTTTCTGAAGCAGTAATCTCCTTTTCTTTTGTATGAGATGAAGTGTGGGACCATGACTTGCAAAAGAAACCCATCTATACTGGAAAAAATGTGCAGGGATCTAAGGCCTGTTCAACACAGGGGTCTTGTTTACAACATATTACTCTACTGCAGTGGTTGTCAAACTGGGGTATTGAAGTACCCGAGGGGTACTCATCAGTTCTAGGGGTAGAATGCCTCAGGGAGTAACATGGCAGTAAAAGGTTTGTGAACAACTGTGCTGTATGGTGAGATGGTCTTTCTGTGTGCCTCAGGTCCAGCAGCTGCAGGAGGAGACCCCTGCTGGTGGCCCCCTCACCGAGGACCTTCCCCCTGCCAGGAAGGATGGAGACCTTCCGCCTCTGTGGTGGCAGTATGTCACCCGCCCCAGGCAGCGCCCCATGTAAGAGTGACAGTCACCACCGGCCAGTTACTTTGTCACTGCATGTCCTGACAGTAGGATGTATTTCAAACCATACTGCTGGCCCTGAGCAAATGTAATTAGCATTTATTTACTAGTTTGGGGTGGGTATTAGAGATGACTCCTTCACCTACTTGTTGATGTAGTAGGACCTGTTGTTCCTGTTAACTGGTTTGATGAAGTTATAAATAAAATGTATATTGTTAAAATCCTATGCTGTTCAGGCCAGTCTGAGTTTCTGTGACTAAGGATAGCAGAAGTAATACAACAAGTTTTATTTTGAACACCTTTATTGTAAGTTGAATTCAACTGTTTGACAGGGATAGATCTACAGAAACAGGTACTATCTTTGAAAGGCCAGAGAAGACCAGATATAAAACATATAAACAAAAAAATCAACTCTTCATACACAGACATAGTACTGAAGCAAGCATTAGCAACAGTGTCTAAGAAATCCTGAAGTCTGACCACCTGCTTTTTTAACATCGGGTTAGAAACACCAACTTGTGTTTTTTCAACATCTGGATTATTATTATTTTTTATTTTTTTTTACAAAGGTAACATTTGGCAACTTATCTAAACAGCTGTACTCTGGAAAAACAAACAAACAAAAAAACACAGTGACAGCTAGAGTCGTTTGACATTTATAATAAACCACCAAGGTTGTAATCAAGACAGAATACCACACAGGTGCAGATAGGTCAAAATGTCAGCATCATATGCACGTTGCATCAGCTACTCTGCTTCTACACACATTACAGAGGTCTGCCTTTTCTGGGACAATAGCACAGACCTCAGTCGCTGTACAATATATTCAACAGTTCTAAAGTGGGGATGTGTTGAGAAGGGAAGAGGGAATTCATTTGGATAAATAGTTTTTAATGCTCTTTAATACTTTGAAAGCAACATGCAGAAATACATTTCTTTATACCTTTTGAAATGAAAACATAATGTTGACAGTGCAGCCGAGCTAGCACTTTACTTGGGAAAAACAGTTTAAGACTGTTGTAGTCTTACGTCAGTGAGGTAATGGTGATGAATACATGGTTGATGCGGTGCTTTTTGGGGAAATGTATTTTCTTCAAAGACCTCCTGTTCTTGCAGGGGGGTTTATGTGTTTAAATAAGTTAAAAAAATATATATGAAGAGTTCCTTTCGAAAATACAAAGCTTAAACTGGAGTAGCTTTCCAAATCAAAATGTACATTTCCACCAGTTAAGGAAAATGAAGGGGGACGGCATCTCTTAGCAGCTAACTATGATGTAATGGAAAGTTACAAAAGGAGTTGCGCTCATCTGTCTATTGAAATGCTGAAATGAAGATGTGTGATTAACATTAAGGGGCCGACAGCACGTCCTTCAACGGGCTCAGCTCACAGTGAAGAAAACATCTATGTGTTTTAACTTAGAGGACTAAACTCCAAACTTCAACTTAAAAGTACTGTTTGACCATGTGTTGAGGCTAGTCTTTCAAACGTCCTTGGGTTCATCTACACTTCAGCAATTACCAAAGTGTATCACTCCAGTGAAGTGCATTGTATTGAATACAGATGTGGAGGACTTTCCTCTGAAGTGATGGACATAAAGGGATGCTAAAGCTTCATTCTTCAAGATACACACACATATGTTTGCTTCTTATCCACATTTCAGTCAAAAGATACAAACTAATTAGACTGTGATCTATTTACAATACCTCCAGACTCTGCCCAGTCAACTGTGGTACTTCTCTCTCTTCAGAAAACACAGGTCATAGAAAATGTTCTGCACGTTTGGGCATGCATGTTAATCTATAGGGGCATATCAAAGGGCTTTCAAAATAGGACGTTCATAAGAGACTTCATGATGCCATATTGCAGTTCTGGCTGATTCATAGTGCACTTTTTCTTTCTGTTTTCTAGTAGATTGTCCATCCTAATCGGTATCATAGCTTCACTTTTTTCTTAATCTCTGGAATTTTCACAGAAAAGATAAATCCTATAAAGTGAAATGACTTGAAAAATGTTCAGCTTTTGGCACCTTTTGTTTTCCAGAGGTGGGGTTTACAAATGGAGCTTAAATGACAAAAAACAAACATATAAACATACTGTATAACACTTCAAAATATAATTAGAATTATTTATGTACAAAAACAAAGACAGAGCCTTTTGTCTAATTTTGAAAAGTCATGGAAATATTAAAATCAAATGCTCCAGTCCCTCCCTTCTCACAGACCGACACAAATATCTAACAACACCTCATCCAGACCCCACATATTCCTTCCTACTTCTACAGGTATGGACATGGCTGTCATGATACATCGCCAAACTTTTGCTACATGTTCAGACGCCCCACCTCACCCCACCCCACCCCACACCTTATCACTGCAGTAGTAGGGGGCTGTAGGTCTCAGGCTATGCGAGGGGCAGACCGGTCGTTGGTCATGGTCTTCTTCAGCTTTACTCCTCGGCGGATGGCCAGGAGCATGTTGTCTCCCTGGGGGCTCTGCGGCGGCTCGTCCCCCTCCACACCACCCTCCCCATGGGGCTCCACGTCTGGAGCGTGGGCTTGTGGAGAGGAACCTGGGCTGCTGGAGGCAGTGGTGGTGGTGGAGGCAGTGTTACCCGCTGTGGCCGTTGGTGACCCTGCAGGGCTGACGGGCGACCCCGTTTCGCTCTCCTCACTGAAGGGCGGGCCGGCGGGGAGCTCGGGGACGGTGGGCGTCTTGACGGGGATCATTGGGGTGCGGATGGGGATGGGCCCGATGCCGCCCGAGGGCCGGCGCAGGTTGGGCTTGGAGGAAGGGGTGCGGCGGATGGTGGCCACACCCGGCGTCAGGATGACCGGGCCGGCGTTGGACGGCAGACCGGCTGTGGAGGCTGGCCGCTTGGCCTGAAACATGCGCCGGTAAGACTGGCTGATGTCACTGTTCCGAGGGATGGTGGAGGACTTGTCGAAGTCCTGCTGGTCCACTTCCTGCTCCCCACCCACTGAGAAGTAGTCATAGTCTGACACTGCACCAGGGAGGAAAAAACATATTAGGATTGTTACTCATAACAGTACCGGACATGAACAATTACTGTCATATATTAGGCTATCAAATTCAAACTCATAACATGTACAAAGGAAAGAGCCTACAGGAATACAGTACTGCATATTCAGGAAAACAATATTGCAAACACTAGTTCATTTAAATTACAGGGTCAAAAATGCAGGTCATCTCCTCAATCAGCTCAGTGTGTTATACATTTAATCAAGCATAGCCTGAATGCATGAATGCAGGTACCTTGTGAAGGGATGGTGTCCTCGGAGCAGCAGGGTGTGTTGGTCTGGGTGCTGTAGCCACTGGAGCACTGGAGGGAGTCTCGGCTGCAGTGCTGGATGTCCAGCTGCAGGCCTCGGCTCAGGGCTATGGCCAGCTCCTCATGGGCCTCGGCCTCCTCCTGCTGCAGTGAACACACACACACACACACACACACACACGCACACACATACACACACACGCACACACATACACACACACACACACACACAAACACGTACACACGCGCACGCACACATACACACAAGCGTACACACACACACACATGCACATAAACGTGCCCACGCATACACACACACACACACACAAACACATACACCAAAATTACAGTTAGACACCAGATGGCGCTGTCCATCCACTCAGTCCATCAGCACTGCACCAGATACAACACTGCTGCTCCATGCAGATGGTGAGATACATGAATAAGTTAGTTCAGTTAGGTCTGTCCTGCATACAAACAAAATGTCTAGAATTTAAGAAAAGAAAATATTATTTCACTGAGTCCTTTGGATGTCTTTTATATGACCTGTCTGGGAAAACACTCAGTTTCAAAAAGAAAAAGGAAAAAAAAAATGACTTCAGCCACAAAGCTGAAGCTAACATTATAGGCAGTAATGCAAAACAAAGTACCTTAGCAGTAGTGGTTGTGTTGGTGGTCCTGGGTCTCTGGGGGTCTTCTCCAGCACTGCTGGCCTCTCCGGCCTGGGGGCTAGTGGGGTCTGTGGGCTCCCGCTTCTCCTTGTTCCTCCTCAGCGTGTTCACCATGGGCTGGTCATAGGGCCCAGGCTTAGCCCAGTCCTACACAGACACACCGCATAAGACCAGTGTTTCTCAACCGACCAGAAAGGTTGGGCCCCAAATTACGGTTGCGGGATGTTTTGAAAGGTTAGCAAGACCCTACTATTAGCCTAATAATGAATGCTTATTACTTGTTAATGGGTGGAGACTAGTAGCCTGGTAAACCAGCCCCTCGTACTTCATTTCATTTTGTAGAGGGTCTGGACCAGACACCGTCAGAAACAATTTCTTGGAGGTGTGGACTGGCTGAAGTTGCCCCTGTTTGCCCCTGCCTTTACCCAATCGCTAACGCCTGGTCGTCACGTATGCAATTAGCCTATCTACGCACTACAATTCAAATGTAGCACACAAGGTCAACGTCACGGCTAACCAACACACCCTCTGTTCGCTGATTGGATCGGTCTTGCTGGGGCCGACTAAATGACCCTCAAGAGATTCTGGTCCAGACCCTCTGTACAAAATGAAATGTACGAGGGGCTGGTTTACCAGGCTAGGAGACTAGGCCAGTTTCTTAGAATTTGTATGACGGAGCTAAAAAGATTGAGGACCACTGCTTTAGACGGACGATCTAGCCTGCTTCAAAGACTGGGTGTAGATCCATAAAAGTGTTCCCCATTAACTGGTGGTTTGTTTTCGAGAGGAAAATCTGTATCACATTCCCACTAGCTATTCATTGTGTATTTTTTGTTCCTTCACCTCAAAAATGTGGTTTGTGGCTCATAGAAGTTCTGTTGAGATGAAAAAAAAAGAAAACTGATATTCATATTTTGTGCTACAGCTCTCCGGAGCCAGACCTACCGGAAACTGAGAGAGCTTTTCATGTGGCAGTATCTCCACACACTAAAGTAGCTGGAAATAATCAGTTGAGACTAATGGCAGCTAATGAAACGCTATTAGTAGCCTAGGAGACAAGTTTTAAATAGCTGAATGACAGCACGGACTTGGGAATGGAAAGTAGCATTTTTTTAAGTGCTGTGACTTTGAGAACAAAAAAAAAAAAAAAAAAAAACGGAAGAAAAAAGGAAGCGCATTAAAAGAAGGACAAGGAAAAAAGAAAAGTTGAAATGGAGGAATGAGATGAAGGGTGTGGACAAACCTTCCAGCTGGGCACTCTGGAGGAGAAAGGCATCATGCCCGGTAGCAGGGGGCAGTAGGGGGGGTAGTCGCCCATCACGGACGAGCTCGGGCGGGACCAGGGCCACAGCGGAGAGGGGGAGGTCGGTGAGGGGGTGGGGGTGGCGGAGGCGGACGTGGAAGGGAAGGGGAAGGGGGGCGAGAGGGGTGGGTGCTGCTCCAGGGGGGAGCACTCCTCACGCTGGCAGGGGGAGTCGGGGGGTCGGTGGTGGTCATAGCCGTTTGATAACTGAATGGAGTGGGATGGGACAACAAAAATATGACATGAAAAATAAAACATCGTAGGAAAAATGAACCAATTCAGGATCAAACTTAAAAAATACATGTAAAACAAACAAAATATGTAAAGCATGTCAAACTGATAAAACTTAAAGGAGAACTTCGGTGTAAAATGAAAATTGGCATGTTAAAACATCATACCGAGTTGGTATGTGTACTGAGGAGCAAAATTGATTTAGCCTGTTGCATTCGGAGTTTAACTATTTTTTATCGTTTGTCCCAGAAGGCTAACAATGGAAGTGGTAGGTGCCATAGACGAAGCATGATGACTATGCTATTTTTAAACCATTAAAACAGCTCAAAGAAACTCCACACTAGTAGTACAACAAAGGCCCTGACATTAAAAACGAGGCACTGAGAACTTTGTAAGTGTACACAACATTTATTAATAAAACAGTTTTGACAAGCAGTACCTTGCTGTAGTTTCTCATCGCCGCCATGATGAAAGTCCAAACAAGTCGATTGTACCACCTCTCTACCTATTCTTCCTGCTGGTTCGTGTTTGTCAATCGACTGGTGCGGACTTTCATCATGGCGGCGATGAGAAACTACAGCAAGGTACTGCTTGTCAAAAGTGTTTTATTAATAAATGTTTTGTACACTTACAAAGTTCTCAGTGCCTCGTTTTTAATGTCAGGGCCTTTGTTGTACTACCGATGGAGTGTGGAGTTTCTTCGAGCTGTTTTAATGGTTTAAAAATAGTGTAGTCATCATGCTTCGTCTATGGCTGGGACAAACGATAAAAAATAGTTAAACTCCGAATGCAACAGGCTAAATCAATTTTGCTCCTCAGTACACATACCAACTCGGTATGATGTTTTAACATGCCAATTTTCATTTTACACCGAAGTTTAAAATATTAAAATTAATTAAGGCATGTGGGCAAATAGGTGAACAAAAAAAAACAAATACAATGTATTTAAAAATGTTATTGTGTAATAATGCTTGATAAGCCTGATAATGTTTGAGCTCATACTTTTTTATTAGGAATATAAAATGGATCCACCAGTATGAAACTGTATTGTGTATGTGAGTGTGTGTCTGTGTGAGAGAGAGAGAAAGAGAGTGATCCAAAGTGAATGCAGTTTGTTCACCTTCTCCCCATCTGTGGGGCAGGGCTGACTGGGGCCCTGAGGGGTGAGAGGGCTGCCCTCGTCGTTTGCCTGCCCTGACTCAGAGGCGTCCGATGGGCAGGACCCAGAAGAGGGCTACAGCACAGCCATGCAGCATGACACATAGACATACACAAGAAGCACATGTATGGAGTTGGAGTAGCAGAAAGCGCACACACACACACACACACAAAACAAGAGAGGGATATTACACACACACACACACACAGAGGCCAGACAGTGACAGGAAATACAGAAAGAGAAATCCAGAAGGAGAAAGCGCAATGCAAAAAGCCACAGGAGTGGCGTAGCATCACAATTGAGAGAGGAGATGAAAGAAGGACAAAAGAGGACAACATAACACACAAACACAGAAAAAAAGACAGAAGCAGTATGTTAAAGATTTACCAAAGAAAGAAGTGAGCACTCAAACTTGAAACCTAGCACACACCAAAGTGTAGCAAAGAGCTACAGCATGAATGCAGAATGAGAGTACACACCAAAGCGCTGCAAAAAGCTACAGCATGAATGCAGGATGAGAGTATGGCACAGTGCATCAGAAGCAGACAGACACAGACGCTGAGGCTGGTTACGGTCTGTGGCGACAAAATGCAGCCCCAGCGCGGTCAGTCGTGTGCGCAGCGGAAAGCAGCAGTTCAGCACAAAACCGTCAGCTGTCTAAGCAAGAACACACTGGAAGGCCAGAGAGTGAGGGAGAGATGGAGAGAGAGAGAGAGAGAGAGAGAGAGAGAGAGAATGCTGAGAGAGCTATGTGCAGAGAAACACATCGGACCCCTCCGTGACTGTGGCCTGTGACAGAGTGCGAGGAGGGTTGACAAAATGGCACTGACTGTCAAGTACCATGTTGTGTACAATGAGTTCACTTGACTATTGGGGTGAATGATTTATCTACTTTTAGATAGCACCTGACATTGTAGTAACAGACTGTCAGCATGCAAACTACTAACTTCCTACAACAACCCCCCCTAAATCCATGGGTTGCGCAGGACCCTCAGAGGTGGACAAACCAGATTGAGAAAGTAAAAGTCCTGCCATGTATTCTTTATGCCTGTGCTCTCGACACAGGTGATTTTACTAATTAACTCGTCTACCTAGGATCAGCTGGTTCAGTGAATTGGCTAGACCAAATATGTGGCAGGACTTTTACTTTCTGAACACGGGATGTCGGCCTCTGTAGGCCCTTATACCACACCGACCCCACACACCCACACAAACACTCCTAAATACACAATGGTACTGACAATCGGTCTTTATTAGGCGTGTCTCTGTGTGCACTGATTATGGGTTTTGCTGTAGGAATCACTGAGGTGTCTGTCATGCTCCAGTGTATTTGTGACAGCGCAGTATGCTACCATAAACAGCACATACAGTAACCATGGAGCCATGCTGTCTTCATAGTTAAAACAAACCAATATAGCACACAAATATGATGTACAGTTTGGCATACTGTGCAATTAATACAGTAGCAACAAGCTAGTGTAAAGTCACATGAGCCTGGATAACTACATATCAACACCTGAGATGTCTTACTGTGAGAACTCATGCCGCCAGAGGCGGAAATCCCAGCTCCAAAATATAAACCCTGCCATTGTTTTACTTGCTAGTCGATCCACCTGTCTAATGATCTGTTTACACATTAGGATGTGGGAGGTCCAGAAAAACGGTTGGCCCAAATATGTGACAGTGTTTTTACTTTCTGAATCAAGGGATCTCCACCTCTGCTGGAGCCTGCATTTGACTGACATGTGTAGACAATTAGCCAGGTCCCAGCATCAATGATGACCTACTGTGTGTGTGAGGCCTATGTGCTGTATGTAGGAGATATAGGCAGACGTGGGTGCAGTCCTGTGCTGTCTTGTGCTCTGTGGCCATGTTGGGGGGGTTCAGGTCGGTGCAGGCCGCCAGTGACTCATCCAGCACTCCCCACCCAGCCTGCATGGCAGAGCCGTCTAACGAGCAGCGTTACCTAGCAACAAGTAAGTGTTCTGACAAAGGCTGATGGGAATGGAGAGCTGTGCATGTGTGTGTGTGTGTGCGTGCATGTGTGTGTGTGCCTGAGTGATATCTACATGTTCAGAATCAAATGTTTACATGTAGCTGCAGCTGTGCTTGGCTAAAAGGATACTGCTATAGAATGTAGTCGCACTTCAGTCACGTTCATTTCTCACCATGCAACACAAGGTACATTCATCTTGGATGGCAGCTGGTTTTTGGATCTTGCCTGACTAATACCACTGCTTACCCTTGAGACCAGATATGGATTTCAACTAGAACTGGCCTTTTTTAATGAGCCCATCAGTCATATATTGGCCATGTTGTGCAGACCATGTTTAAAATATGTGGTCGATAGGCCCCTAATTAAGTCACTTGATTGTGCAACACCAACACCTTCTCACTCAGTAAAGTGACAAGTGATATTTGCTAACAGTCATGATCAGCTTTCTCCAGCCTCCATTCCCCCATCCCTTGTGGCTTAAGGCAGTGGCTGATCTAAAACCTCAGTATACTCTCTACTGATGTGCTCTGTCTGATTGACAATGTTGTGCAGACTATTGTTATATTTTCATTTTCATGTTGTTAACAGGCCCTTAATGATCGTAATTGTGAGAGTGCTGGGCCAATTGATTCTCCATCTGTGAAATGACTATTTCACTATCTTAGTAAAATGACCAATGACACTTCCTGTAAGTGGTGACCAGCATACTTTAGTCCCCATTCACCAATTTCCTGTGGCTTTAGGGCTGTGGCTAAACTTAAAGATCTCAGTTTACTCTCTAAGTGATGTGCTGTGATTGACAGGCAGAGCCCCCTTACCTGTGGGGTGGTCTCGGGGGGCATGGGGGAGGGGGACTTGGACTGGTAGGCGTCCTGGGAGATGAAGCCGGAGTCATGGGAGGAGACGCTGGGAAGGCGGGCGGGGCCTTGCTGTGGAGGGACGGAGCCTCGGTAGCGGTAGTGGGAGGTGGGCGAGTGCGAGTGGGAGCCGCTGGAACGCGAGTCGCTGCTGTTCACGCTGTTCAGACTGCTGCTGGAGCAGAGCAAAGAGAGATGGAAGGAGGAGGAGGAGAAAAAGGAGGAGGAGAAAAATGATTGACAGATGAGAAAGAAGTGAGAGGGTGTTACACCCATTACATGAACAGCAGAACAAAACTGCATAAAATGGACGCAATCCAAAATGTCCTCTTTCTAGTGAAAATAGGCTCACACTTGTGTGGTTTGAAACTATTCATCACGAGGAAGAGGTGCTTCAGCAACATTATTGCAATATCTGTTTTTGACCACAAGGGGACCCTTTAGCATTACAATCACTCTACCAGCACAGAGATATTGGGTGCTGGTCAGTAAAGATAGAAAACTGGTTTTAAATGGCGATGAGATACTATTCAAGACACAAGCCTTGCTGACTTTCATTTCTGTAATGTAATTTAACACATAGTGTGATATTAAGTAATGATTATTTCTGATTTCTGACCTCTCTGAGGTCTGAGGCAGTGATGCAGAGAACCCCCCCCCCCAATTCCCGTCCAATTTAACCCTTTGCGCAGGCTGAACACTGCTCGGCCACTTTTACCTGCACATGCTGGACTTCCTGGACACTGTGGTGCTTGGAGAGGACGGGGGAGTCTGGTAAGACCAGCTGTAGTCTGAGCCCTTCAGATCAATAATTACCTTTAAAACCAGATACACAGTGTTAGTTAACAAGATCTGAAACCCGAAAACAAGAACAACAATCAAAGCCAAAAAAAAAGCGAATGCCTTTATTCTGGGGTAAACTGACTGAGTAGTTTTGCGTAGTTTTTTTGATAGTGCAATGTTTCTCGATCTTTGGGTTGGGATACAAGGATATTCAGAAAGGACTGCGAGACAATTATATTCAGCCTGATAATTTATTATTGGTTCGTAACTAAGCTGGCATCATTAAATTCTGGGTCACAGAGTAAACAGATTGAGGAACACTGCTATAGTGGAGTGCATAATCCATAGGCTTATCATTGCTTACAATCAATGCCCAAAGAGATAGCTTGAGAAAAAGGTGTGGGATGGATGTATGAGTTTGTCTTCGGTTAATGCCTGTGTACCAACAGCCAGATGGTCAAATGGGTGGGTGGGGGGCTGACCTGCTCGCTGGAAGGGGGCAGTTTGTGTGGGTCCATGGTCAGTGTCTTGAGGTCATCAGAAATGGTCTGCAGGTGGGTGATCTCTCCCAACATGGACATCTCCTCATCCTGAGGGTCAGAGTGGGGGATGAAAACACAAACACATGTGTACACAGACACACACACACACACACACACACACACACATACACACACACATGCACACGCACACACACATGCACACGCACACACACATTTCAGTTGCACCTTTCACTTAGCAGAGGTCACATCCATCCATCATCTGCCGTGTTTTTACTTTGCATTAAGTCTTTTATTGACTGGTTCAAAGCATTTGCGTAACACGAGAACGCTGTGGCATCCAGAAAGAATGTGACGTGGCTCTAAAAACAGCCGAGGACATCGCTGTAAGCCGGAGGGGGAGCAGACTAGCTGATTATCAAAGAATAGGCACCATTCACATCAGCTATAGCCGCCTCTCTTCTATTCACTGACTCAGGCTTCAAGCTGAATTTGAAGACAAGGACACATTCTGCTGCTAAAGACAATCTCTTCACCTGATGTCACCTATTTTGCACAAAGACTGACATAAAAGGTGTTCGGGAAAAGGGGCAGTCAGGTAAGGATGTTGAATACAGAGGGGAAAATGAGAGAAATCAGATAATGGAAAGGACGGATAAAGAGTTCTTAGATATGGACGTGAACATGGTAGAAAAAGAACAGACGAGGAGAGTTGTTAAATAAGTGAAACTGGGAGATGGAAAGATGCATTAAAATGTGACATGTGGCAAGTAAGAGGAGTAGAAGACTCACATGTGTCAGATTTATAAAAAGGTATTAAAGAAGGGGAGAGCTAATTGACATTGGCAAAGAGAAGGGGTGAAGTTAAAAGCATTACTGAGTAATGCAGCTTTGTGCTGTCGTGAATGTAAATTAGCAATTTGGTTTTAGCTAAATTTAGCTTTAGCTATAGCCTAACCTGCTACAAAGCATCTTTTCTCCTTTGTGTGATGAATGCATTTTGTACATGGTCCCTGAATGAGATAAACTAAATAAACTAAACAAAACTAAACTACTGAAGGTGACTGGAAAGGAAATAGAAGAAATAAGTAAGTGGAAGAATGACACAGCGAGGACACTCACGACTACAGGGCGCAGCATGGAAACGAAGGTGCAGAAGCGTCCGCGCTCCTCGATCAGAGCCTTCCTCACGGCCTGCTTCTCCGTCTCCTCCAACAGCAGGTATTTGTCGCTCACGTCCTGCATGGCGCTGTCCAGCTGCGGCTGAATGTCCCCGCGTCCTGGGTTCACAAACACACATGATGTTGACACGGTTAGGACCCAGTGCCTGCATTGTCACAACTGTTTAATCCCACAGAACTACCCTGTGCTCTGACATCTAAAATAGCTTTCCTAGATGTAATGTGCTGTTGTCAACATCTCAAAAACACATTTGCTGACATGACAGCATATGATGTGTTTTTAAAACTACTACTACTATTCTCGTGAGATTTATTACCTAATGCTAAATAGTGAGACATAGAGATAGAGAGATAGAGATATAATTCCTGCTACTGCTAGTGCTTGCAATAGCCTCTGATATGAAGCACACACATGCGGACGAAGGACATATTTTTTCTGGTAAAAGACTTAAGGACTCTCGATAGACTCCTAGGCGCATGACATTTGACCTATGAGGGGACCTTCACACACACAACTGATGGAAAAAGCTATTGTTCCAGCTTATGGATGAAAATGTTGTCAATGTTGACTCTGTTGATTTTCCTACGACTGATGTGCATGTGACACGTGACTCGTGGACTAAGCCCAATATTTGCCTGACAGTCAAATGCTCCCCACCCTCTAAAGCTGATGCTGTTTGTTATTCAGACTCCTAAAGCAATGATCTCCACGTGTATAGGAATTTGGTCTTGGAATTAGAGGGAGTTCATCTCTGCCGCATTACTGGAATGTTTTTTTTTTGCAGGCCTCGCGGCGTGGCCTCAGTGCACATAGTTTCGCTGTGCGTGCAGATCAGCTGCTCTGCTCTGTCTGTCTGTGAGGATGTCCTTTCCCCCGAAAAAAGTTCAAGAGCAAATCAAGTCAAGCTGCAGAACGAGTTGGTGGCTCTTAAACAGGGCCGGGTCACAAACTCTCTGTGCTACGGCAGGCAAGATCAGATGCTCTCGGGGACCAGAGACAGAGATGCTCCCTGAGGCAGGGTACACACTGGGTTACAGTCTACCTTTGTGTCTATTCAACATATACTTATGCAATGGCTGCGTAGAAAAAAAAGGAGTGTACTGTGTGTGGCTGTCTGCCCCCCGGTGTAGTTCTCATTATAGCTATCTGTGCAGAGTGCAGACTGTCTTTTTTTCAGTGACGTGACATGGTGAGTGAGAGCTGAGAGGCGACAGCAGTAAGCACACGACGTGCCGCATTTGAATGCAGAATGTGGGAATACGATAAGAGCCTATCAAGTGACTGGGAACCACAGGCTGGAGAGTTTCGAAAAAGACAAAAAAAATCAACAACAACCAAACAGAAACGAGAATGAAAAAGAGAAAAAAAAAACGCCTGTTTGGTTCCAAAAGCCAGAACGTGAAAGGCCCCTCAAGATGTAAACATACAATTAAAGTTTTCAGTTTCACAGCAGAGCCAGCACACAGTTATGCGGTGGAGGGAAGGCTATCTTATTTTCCAGGGAAGGAAGAATTCCTCCATCGCATGGAGTGCAAATGTACGCACACAGACGAACACACACATGCACACAGAGATACACAGACCGGTTTCCCACATGGCTTTAACATCAACCAAGGGAGTACATTCTCCATGAGGCTCACCATTCCTCGCTAACTGCATGCAGTGCCGTGTCGGGATTTTCCCCTGCACAAAATAATAGGCCCTTCCTGCTACTGTACTGTGCTGCTGACCACAGACGGGGTTCCTCAGGGGTCAGTCCCAAGAACTCTCCATTTCTAACGCTGGCCTCGGATTGGAATGTAAAATACAAGACGGCAGATTTATGCAATCTGCACTGTCTGGAGCCACAATAATCCATTCATGATGATATGACTCACTGTGTCTACAAAGGTTTACCAAAACTAGATGTACCGCATAGCGGTACATGGTATGACCGCCGCAGTATATTGAAATGTGGGAACTGTTGGTGTGATGAGTGTGTGATAGAGCAGTGTAGTACACATGAAAAGAAAGATGTTTAGAGATGGCATGTCAACTTTGACCAAATTTGAGCAATTAAAAGCCAAGATACGGCCATTTGAAGAATTTTAAGCTACGTGTTAAATGTTCATTGACGTGTAACTTCGGAACGGTTTATCTCAAGATAAATCCTTTGATAACTTTTTGTCAGCATTGTCTGTAGATGACATATACCAAATTTGGTGAGATTCACATGAACGGCCTATGACGAGTTCGTTCAGATTCGTTTTCGCAATATTAAAATTTCACGGAAATTGTTCTCGTTGGAAGTGGGCGTCGACCAGTGTTTTCAATGCGTGAGGGTCAACAGATTTCATGATAAAAAAAAAATAGTTGTAAACGTAAGCATTCTCTAGATAATAGGCAAAATGACATTTTCTACAATTACAGCGCCCCCTATGGACCAAATTTTATGGCATGTTCTGTGGTGTTAGAGGTCTTTCTGGTGATCGTGCATGACGTATTTTGCACAGTTCCCACCTTCTCGGTCCAAGATATTAGCAACTCAAAATCCTAATTTTTGCATTTACCCTTATCACTAGGTGGCGCTATGCTTCAAGTGAGAGTTTATGGGCTGGGTCGATACATCTCTGTAACACCAAAATACTAACACAAAATCGTTGTCTTGGGCAAAATTGTTGATAAGTTTTTTAACAAAAACTGTTTTTTGACACCTAGCTTCGCCAATAAACATCGCCCCCTATGACGAAATGTCACAAAATTTAGTACACATAAAAAGAAAGCTGTTTAGAGATGGCCTGTCAACTTTGACCAAATTTGAGCAATTAAAAGCCAAGATACGGCCATTTAAAGATTTTTAAGCTACGTGTTAAATGGTCATTGACGTATAACTTCGGAACGGTTTATCTCAAGATAAATCCTTTGATAACTTTTTGTCAGCATTGTCTGTAGATGACATATACCAAATTTGGTGAGATTCAGATGAACGGCCTATGACGAGTTCGTTCAGATTCGTTTCCGCAATATTAAAATTTCAAGGAAATTGTTTTCGTTGGAAGTGGGCGTCGACCAGTGTTTTCAATGCGCGAGGGTCAATAGATTTCACGATAAAAAAGAAATTGTTGTAAACATAAGCATTCTCTAGATAATAGGCAAAATGACATTTTCTACAATTACAGCGCCCCCTATGGACTACATTTTATGGCATGTTCTGTGGTGTTAGAGGTCTTTGTTGTGATCGTGCATGACGTATTTTGTGCAGTTCCCACCTTCTCGGTCAAAGATATTGGCAACTTAAAATCCCAATTTTTACATTTACCCATATCACTAGGTGGCGCTATGCTTCAAGTGAGAGTTTATGGGCTGGGTCAATACATCTCTGTAACACCGACATACTAACACAAAATCGTTGTCTTGGGCAAAATTGTTGACGAGTTATTTAACAAAAACTGTTTTTTGACACCTAGCTTCGCCAAGAAACATCGCCCCCTATGACGAAATGTCACAAAATTTAGTACACATAAAAAGAAAGCTGTTTAGAGATGGCATGTCAACTTTGACCAAATTTGAGCAATTAAAAGCCAAGATACGGCCATTTGAAGAATTTTAAGCTACGTGTTAAATGTTCATTGACGTGTAACTTCGGAACGGTTTATCTCAAGATAAATCCTTTGATAACTTTTTGTCAGCATTGTCTGTAGATGACATATACCAAATTTGGTGAGATTCACATGAACGGCCTATGACGAGTTCGTTCAAATCCGTTTTCGCAATATTAAAATTTCACGGAAATTGTTTTCGTTGGAAGTGGGCGTCGACCAGTGTTTTCAATGCGTGAGGGTCAATAGATTTCACGATAAAAAAAAAATTGTTGTAAACATAAGCATTGTCTAGATAATAGGCAAAATTACATTTTCTACAATTACAGCGCCCCCTATGGACCAAATTTTATGGCATGTTCTGTGGTGTTAGAGGTCTTTGTGGTGATTGTGCATGACGTATTTTGCGCAGTTCCCACCTTCTCGGTCCAAGATATTGGCAACTCAAAATCCCAATTTTTGCATTCACTCATATCACTAGGTGGCGCTACGCTTCAAGTGAGCGTTTATTGGCTGGGTCGATACATCTCTGTAACACCGACATACTAACGCAAAATCGTTGTCTTGGGCAAAATTGTTGGCGAGTTATTTAACAAAAACTGTTTTTTGACACCTAGCTTCGCCAATAAACATCGCCCCCTATGACGAAATGTCACAAAATTTAGTACACATGAAAAGAAATCTGTTTAGAGATGGAATGTCAACTTTGACCAAATTTGAGCAATTATTAGCCAAGATACGGCCATTTGAAAAATTTTAAGCTACATGTTAAATGTTCATTGACGTGTAACTTCGGAACGGTTTATCTCAAGATAAATCCTTTGATAACTTTTTGTCAGCATTGTCTGTAGATGACATATACCAAATTTGGTGAGATTCACATGAACGGCCTATGACGAGTTCGTTCAGATTCGTTTTCGCAATATTAAAATTTCACGGAATTTTTTTTCGTTGGAAGTGGGCGTCGACCAGTGTTTTCAATGCGTGAGGGTCAATAGATTTCACGATAAAAAAAAAATTGTTGTAAACGTAAGCATTGTCTAGATAATAGGCAAAATGACATTTTCTACAATTACAGCGCCCCCTATGGACCAAATTTTATGGCATGTTCTGTGGTGTTAGAGGTCTTTGTGGTGATCGTGCATAACGTATTTTGCGCAGTTCCCACCTTCTCGGTCCAAGATATTGGCAACTCAAAATCCCAATTTTTGCATTTACCCTTATCACTAGGTGGCGCTATGCTTCAAGTGAGAGTTTATGGGCTGGGTCGATACGTCTCTGTAACACCGACATATCACAAAAATTTCATGTTGTTGGGTGAAACGTTCATTGAGTTATTCAGCAAAAACTTTTGCCGGTCTCCCCCTCTTTAACGGACACTGGCACAGCGGGGGGGTGGCCCTGGGGGACCAAAAGGCGTTATTCGCTCACAAACTTCTTGGGCTACATGCCTACAAACATTCATGTCTCCCCGAGTTTCAGTGTCCCGGGAATCGTTGACGAAAAATCGGTGAAAAAAAAAAATAAAAAAAAAAAAAAAAAAAAAAAAAAAAAAAGGGAAAAATTTTGCAGCAACTCCAATATGACCGCTTTCGCTAGCTTCGCTAGCGGCGGTCATAACAATTATGGTGAAAGTGAGGACTTAGAATACCGAAGGCTGTGTTGTGTTAGACAATACTGTTTTTTGTATTCTTTTTCATCCAGACCAGATGAAGTACACTGCCTTATTATGACCGCCGCTAGCGAAGCTAGCGAAAGCGGTCATATTGGAGTTGCTGCAAAATTTTTCCCTTTTTTTTTTTTTTTTTTTTTTTTTTTTTTATTTTTATTTTTTTTTTTCACCGATTTTTCGTCAACGATTCCCGGGACACTGAAACTCGGGGAGACATGAATGTTTGTAGGCATGTAGCCCAAGAAGTTTGTGAGCGAATAACGCCTTTTGGTCCCCCAGGGCCACCCCCCCGCTGTGCCAGTGTCCGTTAAAGAGGGGGAGACCGGCAAAAGTTTTTGCTGAATAACTCAATGAATGTTTCACCATACAACATGAAATTTTTGTGATATGTCGGTGTTACAGAGACGTATCGACCCAGCCCATAAACTCTCACTTGAAGCATAGCGCCACCTAGTGATAAGGGTAAATGCAAAAATTGGGATTTTGAGTTGCCAATATCTTGGACCGAGAAGGTGGGAACTGCGCAAAATACGTTATGCACGATCACCACAAAGACCTCTAACACCACAGAACATGCCATAAAATTTGGTCCATAGGGGGCGCTGTAATTGTAGAAAATGTCATTTTGCCTATTATCTAGACAATGCTTACGTTTACAACAATTTTTTTTTTATCGTGAAATCTATTGACTCTCCCGCATTGAAAACACTGGTCGACGCCCACTTCCAACGAAAAAAATTTCCGTGAAATTTTAATATTGCGAAAACGAATCTGAACGAACTCGTCATAGGCCGTTCATGTGAATCTCACCAAATTTGGTATATGTCATCTACAGACAATGCTGACAAAAAGTTATCAAAGGATTTATCTTGAGATAAACCGTTCCGAAGTTACACGTCAATGAACATTTAACACGTAGCTTAAAATTTTTCAAATGGCCGTATCTTGGCTAATAATTGCTCAAATTTGGTCAAAGTTGACATTCCATCTCTAAACAGCTTTCTTTTTATGTGTACTAAATTTTGTGACATTTCGTCATAGGGGGCGATGTTTATTGGCGAAGCTAGGTGTCAAAAAACAGTTTTTGTTAAATAACTCGCCAACAATTTTGCCCAAGACAGCGATTTTGCGTTAGTATGTCGGTGTTACAGAGATGTATCGACCCAGCCAATAAACGCTCACTTGAAGCGTAGCGCCACCTAGTGATATGAGTGAATGCAAAAATTGGGATTTTGAGTTGCCAATATCTTGGACCGAGAAGGTGGGAACTGCGCAAAATACGTCATGCACAATCACCACAAAGACCTCTAACACCACAGAACATGCCATAAAATTTGGTCCATAGGGGGCGCTGTAATTGTAGAAAATGTCATTTTGCCTATTATCTAGACAATGCTTATGTTTACAACAATTTTTTTTTTATCGTGAAATCTATTGACCCTCACGCATTGAAAACACTGGTCGACGCCCACTTCCAACGAAAACAATTTCCGTGAAATTTTAATATTGCGAAAACGGATTTGAACGAACTCGTCATAGGCCGTTCATGTGAATCTCACCAAATTTGGTATATGTCATCTACAGACAATGCTGACAAAAAGTTATCAAAGGATTTATCTTGAGATAAACCGTTCCGAAGTTACACGTCAATGAACATTTAACACGTAGCTTAAAAATCTTCAAATGGCCGTATCTTGGCTTTTAATTGCTCAAATTTGGTCAAAGTTGACATGCCATCTCTAAACAGCTTTCTTTTTATGTGTACTAAATTTTGTGACATTTCGTCATAGGGGGCGATGTTTATTGGCGAAGCTAGGTGTCAAAAAACAGTTTTTGTTAAATAACTCGTCAACAATTTTGCCCAAGACAACGATTTTGTGTTAGTATGTCGGTGTTACAGAGATGTATCGACCCAGCCCATAAACTCTCACTTGAAGCATAGCGCCACCTAGTGATATGGGTAAATGTAAAAATTGGGATTTTAAGTTGCCAATATCTTTGACCGAGAAGGTGGGAACTGCACAAAATACGTCATGCACGATCACAACAAAGACCTCTAACACCACAGAACATGCCATAAAATGTAGTCCATAGGGGGCGCTGTAATTGTAGAAAATGTCATTTTGCCTATTATCTAGAGAATGCTTATGTTTACAACAATTTCTTTTTTATCGTGAAATCTATTGACCCTCGCGCATTGAAAACACTGGTCGACGCCCACTTCCAACGAAAACAATTTCCGTGAAATTTTAATATTGCGGAAATGAATCTGAACGAACTCGTCATAGGCCGTTCATGTGAATCTCACCAAATTTGGTATATGTCATCTACAGACAATGCTGACAAAAAGTTATCAAAGGATTTATCTTGAGATAAACCGTTCCGAAGTTATACGTCAATGACCATTTAACACGTAGCTTAAAAATCTTTAAATGGCCGTATCTTGGCTTTTAATTGCTCAAATTTGGTCAAAGTTGACATGCCATCTCTAAACAGCTTTCTTTTTATGTGTACTAAATTTTGTGACATTTCGTCATAGGGGGCGATGTTTATTGGCGAAGCTAGGTGTCAAAAAACAGTTTTTGTTAAAAAACTTATCAACAATTTTGCCCAAGACATCGATTTTGTGTTAGTATGTTGGTGTTACAGAGATGTATCGACCCAGCCCATAAACTCTCACTTGAAGCATAGCGCCACCTAGTGATAAGGGTAAATGCAAAAATTAGGATTTTGAGTTGCTAATATCTTGGACCGAGAAGGTGGGAACTGTGCAAAATACGTCATGCACGATCACCAGAAAGACCTCTAACACCACAGAACATGCCATAAAATTTGGTCCATAGGGGGCGCTGTAATTGTAGAAAATGTCATTTTGCCTATTATCTAGAGAATGCTTACGTTTACAACTATTTTTTTTTTATCATGAAATCTGTTGACCCTCACGCATTGAAAACACTGGTCGACGCCCACTTCCAACGAGAACAATTTCCGTGAAATTTTAATATTGCGAAAACGAATCTGAACGAACTCGTCATAGGCCGTTCATGTGAATCTCACCAAATTTGGTATATGTCATCTACAGACAATGCTGACAAAAAGTTATCAAAGGATTTATCTTGAGATAAACCGTTCCGAAGTTACACGTCAATGAACATTTAACACGTAGCTTAAAATTCTTCAAATGGCCGTATCTTGGCTTTTAATTGCTCAAATTTGGTCAAAGTTGACATGCCATCTCTAAACATGTTTCTTTTCATGTGTACTAAATTTTGTGACATTTCGTCATACGGGGCGATGTTTATCGCCGAAGCTAGGTGTTGAAAAACAGTTTTTGTTAAATAACTCCTCAACAATTTTGCCCAAGACAACGATTCTGTGTTAGTATGTAGGTGTTACAGAGGCATATTGACCCAGCCCATAAACTCTCACTTGAAGCATAGCGCCACCTAGTGATAAGGGTAAATGCAAAAATTGGGATTTTGAGTTGCCAATATCTTGGACCGAGAAGGTGGGAACTGCACAAAATGCATCATGCACGATCACCACAAAGACCTCTAACACCACAGAACATGCCATAAAATTTGGTCCATAGGGGGCGCTGTAATTGTACAAAATCTCATTTTGCCGATTCCTTGCCTTCACAAATCAGTCCTTCACACTACACATTCAAAACCCACATCCATGCCCACTTACAGGAAATCATTTCCACAGAAATTCTCACCTCACAACACTGCTCTATCACACACTCATCACACCAACAGTTCCCACATTTCAATATACTGCGGCGGTCATACCATGTACCGCTATGCGGTACATCTAGTTGTCTCTTAAACACTTACACACGCACACATGTTCCCACACATGCACACCATTTTCACGCCACTAAACCCTATGATCAGCATGCAATTACATATCGTAACAGTTTCTTCGGGAGACGTGTACTGCTTTGACAAGTGCACAAGCTTTGAATACAAAATTGTTTCAGACAACATATATTTTTACTTAATATTTTTCATTTTTGGATGAGTTTGATAGAATTAAATATGGATTTACTGTTGTCAGGACTGCTCTTACTGTGTATAGTTGTGTTTGGTGAGAAAAAAACCCTCTTGCATTTTTGTAGAAAATTCTGAGCAAGATGATTCAAGTAAGGACAACCTACTGAGTATGGCAAATGGGTGGGACCTGAACTGAGCAAGTTCACTAAATTTTCACGTGTTTCGTTCTCCCTTACCTCTGTCTTTGCATACTTTAATAACAAACACATGGGTCCCATGCCTGGGTTGTGACAGGCAAAGTCATGCCACACACAAGGGACACAAGGTAAGGAAATGGTAGCAGTGGCAGTGTGACTACAACTCTGGCGGCCCAATGGACCGTGAACCACAGTGAGGAATGTGACCAAAGACTGGACTGGTGTTGGCAGAAGCTATCCGTAAGTGCCGATCCAGGATTAGCAAAACATCTGGGGGGAGTAATGTTATTTTCTAATAATTGAAGGCTTCTCCTGGACTCGGCACTTACAGACTTCTTCCAGGACCACAGAGAAGGTGGGGGGTGAGGGGTGGGGGGAGAAGGAGGTCGACAGGTCAACAGAGGTCACAGAGCTGCGACACACAAACTTACCAAACACATCAGCTGGAAAGTACAGGGGCACGATGGGAGGCACAGTGGCGCACGGTAGCGCAGAAAGGAAAATATTTCAGTCAGTTTCATATTCAGAATCACAGGGTCAGTCCTTGAGTGGGTCATCTCAGCTATATAAACGGTTATAACATCTTTAAAGTTGTTAAACTCTTTGGAGAATTGGCTAAATTATAGAAGATATAATTATAAAATTATAGATGTAAAGATGTCCACTCAGGAAGGGGCCCTGTATGCTTAATCCTCTACATGAGTTGCTAAGTTTTCTTTACCACCTTCTCAGTTCCAATGGCTACACATTTCAAATGATGTGTGCTAAGATTGAATTTGAATAACAAAAATCAAAAGGTGTGAGCTCAGATAACAGTGAGCAGACCATGAACTAAAACTCAGTCTACACAGTGTAAAAAAAAAAAAACAACATAAAAGGAAACGGTAAAGAAACTAATTAGCTTCTTTTAAAAAAGAAAACAGGTAGAGTTTGCTTTGAAGCCATAGGCACAGAGTGACAGTGTGAGCTGTGAGTTTAGATCAGAACAGACAGTGGGGCCTCTTGCTGTCCCGTTACCTTTCTTGGCTTTCTTCTGCAGTTTGAGCGTGTCGGAGGATTTCTTCTTGATCTCCTGGCGGGCCTTTTTGTACTCTGCACAGGGAAACACAATGGCTCTCAGCACTGCAGTGCTTTGTGGGATAGACTATGGGTAGTGTTAAAAAAAAAAGAATGAATTCACAGTTTTTTTGTTCTTGAATGCACCACTGCTTCTTCTGTTGTATGAAGGGAGTTGATGCTTTTAAGCACCAAGTGTGTTGCATTATACTACAGGAAAAGAGCTTAAATACAATAGTAATGAATTGCTTAATGCATTTCTTTGTTACTTATAATGAAAGTGAATATGAATGTTATTGGGAATAGAGACAATGAGGGGTAATGAAATAGTAAGTGTTGAAATATATCCTCAACAGCTATTTGAACAATGACATGCTGTTATTTTAAAACATATTATAGACCTATTCTGCCCTACAAAGGCAAAATGCAGTAACTATGTGAACATAGAAACTGGGAAAAATGCCTTAAAGGTTGTCTCACTGTCCAGTTAAACATGTTGTAGGTATAATACTGGTGATGCTTTTATGTACAAGACAAAGGAGGTGTTATAAAGTAAATTATCAGTCTAAACTCAATTTGATAAATTGTGCAGTTACTGCCTTTTGGCTTGGTAGGACAGTATTGTAAACAACTTAAACCATATCATTTGTCTGGAAAGTAAAAAGGTTATAGGCTCTCTGTAAACATAATATTGTATGTTTGTGTTGGAAATGAATGAAATGTAAAAAAAAAAAAAAAAAAAAAAAAAAAAAAAGACTGAAAGTGGTGTGTTTTGATAAGCATGTGAGCTCTCCGCAGTGGCCCACCTTTGGCATGGTCCTTATCCAGGGTGTTGGCCACCCGCTTCCACTCCTCCATCTGCTCCTGCAGCGGGTTGATCAGGCAGTCGATGAACACCCTGGAGGGGTAGGGGTGGGGTAGGGGGTGTGAGGGGGGGGGGGGGGGGTGCACACATGTCATTCCAAAGGCACAGGAGGCTTTACCACAACAAAAACTAGCCCCACAAAGGTCTGTTTATTTCAACCCCCCTTTTTAAAACGAAAGAGAACAGTTAGGTCTACTGTGTACTGTATTAGAGACGCTGTTGTGTATGTGTGTCATTAGCCGCATTCCCATTCCGGGGCCGGTGCCGGCCCGGGCCTTTAGGGGCCACCCTCGGTGCTTGTAGACCCAGGGCACTAGCCCCATGACCTGAGAGCTGTTGTGTTCCCACTCCCTGGCTACTAGACCCTCTGGGTTACGCCCTCGTTTGCGAAAACGTCACTGATACAGCCCATTTTCAAGCAGGATAGGCGGGCAATTCAGTAGCATCAGTAGAAGACGATTATAACTACTGCCGATATCTCTGACTGAAAATACTTCTTTGAAGGATAATAGACGCCATGGAACCTCTGCTGGCGCAGATCGTCCTCCTTGTTGTTCATGTTCAAATATATTTCTATACTATCGGCTATAAAGCAAAAAATACACCGTCCCTATGTTTTAATGGAACAAGACCGACGGCTACGGAGCGTCAAATGCTTGTTAGGGAATGCGTCTCACATTCGGATATTTCCACACAATGCTGCCAACAAAACAGCCAAATGACACAATTTACTGCTACTTTAAGGTATAACAATGACCGAAACAGTTAATTTTAATACTAATTAGATGAACAACTTGCATTTTTTATCAGCCAAATATGAGCTAGGTCATCTATATTGCATTACTTTTGTTTACCGATGGCAACGGTTGCTAAAGGAAGAAATTAAGTCTTGTTTTAAACCAACGGTGCCACCACCGTCAGCCCAAACGGTCGGAAATGGAAAATATATATCAATTTAATAGAAAAACAAGTGATTTTGACCTATTGGCTTGACACACACGTTTAGAACAGTTAACTGTGTCACCGCGGAGAACCACGTTACCATGCACAACATGCATATAGCCTAAAGAAGAGACACTGGCAAGTTGGGATTTTATGTCGGCAGCCACACACTTCAGCACTGCAAAACTGCATTAAAAAGTAGCCTAAAATGACACAAGGCAATGTTATAGGCCTAGTCATTTGTTTCTTTCATGTTTTGGCCACGGAGCGTCAAATGCATAATGCGTCTCACATTCGGATATTTCCACACAGTGCTGCAAACAAAACGTAGCCAAATTGCACAATTTACTGCTACTTGAAGGTATAACAATGACCGAAACAGTTAATTTTAATACTAATTAGATCAACAACTTGCAATTTTTATCAGCCAAATATGAGCTAGGTCATCTATAGGCTATTGTAGACTATTAGAGAGTCTACTTTTGTTTACTGATGGCAACGGTTGCTAAAGGAAGAAAAGTCTTGTTTTAAACCAACGGTACCACTACCGTCAGCCCAAACGGTCGGAAATGGCAAATATATATCAATTTAATAGAAAAACAAGTGATTTTGACCTATTGGCTAGACACACACGTTTAGAACAGTTAACTGCGAAGTCACCGCGGAGAATGCACAAGGCATACCCTAAAGGAGAAACACTGGCAAGTTGGGATCTTATGTCGGCAGCTGCAAACTTCAGCACTGCGAAACTGCATTTAAAAAGTAGCCTAAAATGACACAAGGCAATGTTATAGGCCTAGTCATTTGTTTCCTCCAATTAATTTGACAAGGAGTCATTTAATCCACCGCATCACGGTGGGCAATTGAAATGTACCTTAAGCATTCACAACCAGCACGAGACATAGCCTACAGAGAATGTAGGATTAAGCAGTAAAAGCAATTCAGATTTATTTTATGTGGGGAAGGGGGATTGGTTTGTTATATCATGTCTTTATAGCCTATCCGTAGTTTTTTATGCTTCTCGCGAATTTGCCGGGCTGTTGTTCGCTGAATGTCCAACTTCCTCGTTTCTGCAAACCTCGTCATTTTTTTTTTTTAATTCATGTCGTCTTCTGCCCAGACCACGGAGAGAGCACGGATATATTCAGCTGACCAGAACTGGTGATCCATCTTTTTCATATTCTTCAGTAACAACGGTAATACAGGTGCAGATAATACTCATGCCATCTTCGCTTTATTTTGCTTCCAAATGTTGACGCCGCCCCGACCTTGACACCGCCTCTAGACCCCCTTTAGCCCCTCTAGGACCATCGTTTTAGTTGGGCCAGAAATCGCGGGCTACTAGCACCCAGGACAGCCCCTGTAGGCCCGTGTTAGCACCTCCCCCTGAAGGTGTGAAACCACTTAGCACCGGTACACCCGTGTCGGCTCGGGTTTGGCCCGGTAATGGGAACCCCGCTATTGTGTCCAGTCAGAAAGTCCCAGTAGGCCCAAGATTGTTATCACACATGACATGGGAAAAAAATTCGGACTTTTTAGCACCAAAGTAAAAACATTAGCACCGAGCCCTAACATCTCCATGTGTGGTATGCGGTGAACAGTGCCGGGGTTAAACCAGGCCAGTGTGTTGTGTGTTTGTTTGCTCTCACGACAGGGTGACAGTATGTGTGTGTGTGTGTGTGTGTGTATGTGTGTTTGAGAGAGAGAGAGAGAGAGAGAGGTTTTGTACAGGGTGTGTGAGAAAAACCAGAGGCTAATTCTTTTCTCTCTCTCTCTTTCTGTTACTGTGCTACTGTGCCTTACACAAAAGGCCTGCTTATCTCATCTTTCTGCTGAAGGGGAAAGGGAGGTAAAAAAAATGAGGGAAGGGAAGCTTACATGGAGAACTGTCTGAGTTTGGCCTCGATGCTTCGGTGCCTCATGCACATTCTGGTCAAGGCTGAGCCAATGTCCCTGGTGCCTCCTGAAATGAGAGCAGAGACATTCTCCGTCAAACACAAGCACGGGCCGATCAGTTACAAGATTAAACACGTCGGAACCCATGAGGACTGCAGCCCTTCTCACCGAAACCAAAAGCTGTGATTTAGCTTAGCTGTGTGGCTAATCGTTGTGGTAGCTACGGAAAATTGCACCTTTTTTATGTTTCCTGACTCCAGCTTGCTAGCCTGTCTCCTCCTTATGTGGAATAATGAAACGTAGCAATGTCAAAATACATGGAGTTGATAGGGCAAGTTAAGACCTTTAGAGGGAGGTTGAAGGGCAGGCTGAATGGACACACAGTCCATTTGAGACAGTGGTTTTTGCAGTACGGTCCCATTTTTAACACAACAGTCCCATTTGGGGGGGGGTTCGGGCCACACATCCCCCCTCCCCACTCCACTTTTCCCCTCTACCAAAAAGCCTTCACTTAAGTGTGACCATCAGCTCTTTAGTGCAAACCAAACAAAGCCCATGACCTCATCGCTCTAGACAAGAAGGGCAAAGAGAGAGAAAGACAGAAAGAGGGGGAAAGAGTGAGAGAGAGAGAGAGAGAGAGAGAGAGAGAGAGAGAGAGAGAGAAAGGGAGGTAGAGCTAGTATGGGAAGGAAAAAGTAGGAGAGAAAGAAAGCAGAGAAGGAACTGGTGGGGAGGGGTGGAGGGGTGAGGTAAAGGGGTGGGGAGGGGTGGGGTAAAGGGGTGGGGGGTGGGGGGTGGGGGGAGGCTGAAGTGTGAAGTAGCAGAACATGTTTGTTTGAAAAAAAAATCTTTGAAAAATATTCACCCCACTTGTTTGACAAAGACCCCAACTTTCCCTAGGGACAGTACCAGAGTGGGTCGCCCTCCACACCTCAAACATAGCGGTTCCCAGAGCCAGAACACAGGAGCTGCAACAGCAGCCGCAGTAGAAGTGGTTAAAAAAAAAGGAAAAAAGGCCCCATCGGCCACAGATGGTCACATTCTCTGTGACTGGGACAGTAACCCCCTCCGGAGCTATTGTTGCCGGTTCCCCAGCTTTTGCACTCCTTTGGCAGCCAAAATCCCTCCCTCTCTCCCTCCCTCAAAAAAAAAAAAAGAAAACAGACCACTGAAGGAATTTATCACTGTTGAGCATCAGCAGCTTGGCCAGAAATGAGGAAGATGAGTGATGGTGGCGCAAAAAAAAAAGAGAAAAACAAACAAAACAAAACAAGACAAAAAATGGGGGTGACCATTTCTTAACCTGCAGGGTGGATCGATATCTTATGCTGCATGTCATACACGCAGACAATAGGCGTGACATTCTGACTGTGGTGACCTCTTAATGTGGCCCATCTCCAGCACAAACGACGGCAAACCCACTGAACTGTTAACATGACCTCGCTTCCTAGACAGCGGTCTGCAACAAAGCCTTTGTGTGTCAATGGAAAACCCCGTCCGGCCAATCGGGTCGCTCCGACGCCGTCATGTGACCTGGCTGCTTTTATTTTCCTCCGATGCCGGCCTGTATAATTTAGTCATGTTTCTTTTGGCTCCTACTCACTCACCGCCTGGGCTCTCCAAAAAAAAGGGCCCATCTCAATCATCGCCTTTTCAGAAATGACAGGGCCCCGAAGCTGAACAATGGGACAATGGACGAGTCTGGGCCTATGTGGCGGTGTTTGTTGTCATGAGGCCGAGACAGAGGCTGAGGCAGAAGCACAGGCAGAGGCATTTCCCCGGGTCAGGTCCGGTGAAGGTGAATGCTGGAGTCGTACATTTTTAATGCGTTTGGCGATGGTGTTGAGTTGCAGTGAAACCCAGCCCTTAATCCACATGAATGGACACTCGGTTACGTTTGTGCATCCGTGGCCAAGAAGGATGAGCACACACACACACACACACACACACACACACACACACACACACACACACACACACACACTCTCCGTTTTATCCCCCCCCCCCCCTTCCCTGTCTTCACTCACAGATGCACACACTTACTTATGCACTCACTCACTAACACGCACTCACACACTTTCTCACACACACTCACTCTCTCTCTTCCTATCTGACTTTTCTGTTGCTCTTTGGCACCCCTACACGTGCTTGGGTGTGTCGGGGCTTTTTGTGGCAGCCCCATTAGCAGGGTGCCATCAAGTTTGCAAACCCAGCGGCGAGGGTGGTACGGGGTGGGATGGATGGGGGGGGGGGGGGGGGGGGGGGGGCTATGCCGTTGATCCCCTGCTGGAACACTCCCCCACATTCCCCAGCCATACTTTGGGAGCCCGCTGGCTGAAGTCATTGCCCCGGAGGCCGGGGGTGTCCGGTGTTTCGCCTCCACAAACCCGAGACAAGCCTGGCAGCGGCTATCAACAGCTGAGCAATCCAGGGAAAGGCAGTGACCTCGTTCACCCACGGCTATCGCACACTCCGTGCGCTCTACGGTTTAGATTCATTATGGCCAGAATGTTGTCTGTACGACAGACAGACGAAACTGCTCCCTGATATGGTATGTTTAAGGAGGGCTTACTCTTTCCATGACGCATGCACGCCAAAAAGGCAGACAAATGGTTAAAAAGCCAGTGAGGTGAGAATCTTTTAGGTGTGGCAGATGCAGATTCTGACTTGCTTGCTTGCTTGTGGAGTTCCCCCTTCGTGCGGTGCATGGATAATGGACCGCCATTATGCCTTCATTAATTCTAATTTATGAGAGAATACAATTCGAGGAGGGGTTGTTTGGGAAGGGGGGGGGGGGGGGGGGTGCTGGGAGATGGT
Organism: Coilia nasus; assembly: GCA_027475355.1. Lineage (NCBI taxonomy): Eukaryota > Metazoa > Chordata > Actinopteri > Clupeiformes > Engraulidae > Coilia > Coilia nasus. Next base: position 18,275,902 of record CM050201.1, on the reverse strand, counting down.
GTATGGGTGGATGGTTGCGTGTGTGGTGGTGGTGGGGGTTGGGGGGTCGAACCTACACAGCCCAACCCCCACCTTCAAGCCCTCTCTCTCTCCCTTCCTCTCTCTCTCTCCCTCTCTCTCTCCCTCCCTCCCCCTCTCCTCTCTCTCTCTCTGTCTTTCTCTCTCTCTGCCCTGACCCGGCCTCGTCTCAAGGACCGGCTCCTCTCCTCCATGAAGATATACAGCGGCTGTCAGGGGGGACGGTGCATGCGAGGGAGGTGTTTTGCTTTCTGCAGCTGGCTCCTTCGTGTCTTGTCAGATATGATGAGTTTCCTGTTGCTGCGCAGGAGAGCAGCAGGTACACGGAATCTTTCCCCCTGATGATGCTTTTCTGGTTGCCATAGAGACAGCCAGTCAATACAAATGTACTCTGGGTTTTTTTTTCACAGACACAGACATAGACGTTCACACAAACACACACTCACAACCACAGAGGCACTACAACCCTCTCTCTGCGTCTCACTCTTTCAGTCTCTCTCCCCAGTCTATGAATCACATGTGTGTTTTTGAGTGTTTTTTTTCTCCTTTCTGACACACAATCCATTATTCAGTAGCTCTCGGTAGCAGACAAAATAAAAACACACACATGGGGAAAAAAGAGGGAGAACACCTCTCTCCGCTCCCCGAACACCTCGACTGGAGCTCTGCACTCAGTCCCAGTGGGACGCCCCTCTCCTCCAGCTGTGTCTGGCTCGTCCATGGTTTCAATTAGAGGCGGTGGAAGACTTGAGTGAAAGTCTTGAGAGCATGAAATCCATGATGTGTCTGAGATTACTTGTTTGTCTCCCAGTCCTGTCTCTCTCTCTCTCTCTCTCTCCCTCTCTCCCTCTCTCTCCGTCCACACCCCACCAACACACACACACTCACACTCCCCCACTCCACACTCTTTCCCTCTTTCTCTCTCTCTCTCTCTCTCTCTTCTCCCAGCCCCCCCAATGGTAGGCTCATTTTTTTTAAACTGAAGCCCCAGCCTCAGCCCCAGACTTCCAGCCTCAAATCTTCTGACCCCGAAATCTATAAATACGGCTGGCGCTGGGGTCTGGTTGCCAGGGATCCCTCCTGAGTGGCTGATGTATGGAATAGCGCTCCTTATTAATAGCTGTGTGACACTGGGGGGGGCTGTGGCAGCCACTGCATTGCACCAACCCTCTCCCTCTCCCTCCCTCTCTCTCTGTCTCTGTCTCCGGCCCTCTCTTTCCCTCTCTCTGTCTTCCCTCTCTCCGTCTTCCCTCTCTTTTTCTCTTTCTCTTCCTTTCCTTCTCTCTCTTGCCCTCTATCTCCATCTGTCTTTGTCTCTCTCTTCCTGTCTCTCTCTCACTCCCTCTGTCTCTTACCCTCTTTTTCCCTCTCTCAGTCTTTCTCTCCCTTTCCTTCTCTCTTTGTCTCTGTCTCTCTCTTCCTGTCTCTCTCTCACTCTCCTCTTTCCTTCTTCCGCTTTCTCTCCCTCCCTCTCCTTCAGTGTCTGTACATCTCTTCTTCCTCACTTTGTCTCTCTTTCCATCTCCTTTTTGGGCTCTCTCCTCCATCTCTCTTTCTCTCCCTCTCCTTATTTGTCTCTCTCTCTCTCTCTCTACACTACAGACGCTCTCACACATACACTTACACCCTCACTCTCCCCACACTAGTCTTTCACACGCTCTCTCTATCCCCCTCTCATTTTTTTCCACTGACCTCCCACACATATACGACTTTGCAGACACACACACACACACATGGCCTAACTGTTTCAGTGTCCCTTACACACACACACACACACACACACACACACACACACACATACACACACACACACACACACACACACACACACACACACACACACAACTTCAGTGTTATCATTCCCACACTTGTTTTGCTTTGACGCAGGACTAAGTAGCTCTTCTGGCTAGAGACAGACAGTCTGTCTGTCTGTCTGTCTGTCGGATGATTTGCTTGTCCGCATCTTGGGTTTCTGCTCTTCTATCATCACACTGTTACTACGCGTAATGTGCACTTGTTTTTTATATGCGAGTTGCTTTGTGTGTCAAGGTCAGGGTAGCACGTGCATGTGTGCAGACACTTGCATGTGTACGTTATTTTTACACATACGGTCCGTGTTTGCACAGGTTAAAGTCCATTAGGGGACTGATTTTTCTCTCTGTGTCTCTCCATCTGTCAGTCTCTCTCTTTTTCTCTCTCTCTCTCTGCATCTTTTGCTGTGTCTTACTGTGTGTCTCTTTCTCTCTCTCTCTCTCTCTTTTCCTTTCTCTGGCTTGTGTCTTTCTCTCTGTTTTCCCCTCCCTCCCTCCCTCTCTCTCTCTGTCTGTCTCTCTCTCTCTCCCTTTCTCTCTCTCTGCAATCTTTGCTGTTTTCCTGTGTCTCTGTCTCTCTCTCTCTAGGTCTCCTGTCTAGAGAGCTGGCATGGGCAGGGCTTGCACAGATGGGCGTGCCGAGTCGGCAAAAAAACCCTGATACACCGTGTTCAGCCGTGCCATGGTGACTTTGCGGCTCTGCCGGCCCAGACAACGCCCCTCCGGCACAAAGGCAGTAGGGGCGGGACGGAGGGGGGGGAGGGGGGGAGGGGGGGAGAGAGGCTGGGCCAGAGCGGGCCGGGTCAGGATGGGCGGGGGCGCAGGTATTGATCTTCGGGATGGAGGAAATTTAATGGCAATCAAGCCAGACTGTGCATCTATTTAATCAAAGGCCTAACTGTCTGGCTCCCCTGATGTGTCCATTTCTCTCTCACTCAGAGTCAGACACACACACACACACACACACACACATGCACATACTCTTTTGCTCCCTCTCTGACTCTCTCTGTTCATGTCTCACTCCATCTCTCTCTCTCTCTCTCTCTCTCTCTCTCTCTCTCTCTCCCTCCCTCCCTCTCTCTCCTTGTCTCACTCTCTCTCTCTCCCTTTCTCTCCCTCGCTCTGTCCAACAGACACGATCCGTTCAGCCATCCAGTCATTACTTAAAGTGATTACATGGGACTGGCAGGCCGCAGTAAATCAGCCACGTTCAAATCTGCTGCAGCAACACTGCTGGGTGCCTCTGGAAATCCACACTGATCCTAATGAACGCCACCCAGACACGGGAGCGGTGTTTGGAGAAGGCAGAACAGAGAGCCCTCTATAAATCTTTGTGGAGTAAATCAGAAATATGGCGATAAAAACTCACTATACATTTCCGTGTGCCCGTTGACATTTGAGCAGGAAGGAAGGATTGTGGATTTTGTCATGATAGACTTTTAAATTCTTTTTAAATTCCTTTTTTCTCTCGAATGTTTTGTTTTGTTCACCCGAGCTCCTTCGCCACCTGTCCCAGCCAATCACGGTGTGGAATTAGTGCTCTGCTACCCCTGCGGGTGAGGAGTTGTCCCTCGGTGTTCATGTGTGTGTGTGACACTCGGGCCATGTGACACGGTGGCAGGAATGCGCTCCCTGGAACGCAAAAGACTCCCGGGGATGTGCAGTGACAGCAGTAGTATGTGTGGCCCTCAGTGTGACAGACAGAGTCTCACACACACACACACACACACACAAACACACACACACACACACACACACACACACACACAAACACACACGCACCCTCTTTATACCACTCTGCTACACAATCATATACCGTCAACCCACCATCTCTCTTCGATATAAACACAGACAGAGGTGTGTCTGCCTATGCCCATCAAGCCAAATTGCTGTTAGTTAGCCACCCTGCTGCTGATTGAGGGTGTGTTTTGATGATCTCTGCATTGTTTGTGTTTGGTATGCCCCAAGGTCCTCCCCTCTGCGGCACATGTCTTGGCTGTAGTGATTTTCTCGTATGCCATTTCAGTCAAAGTTATTGATTAACGGTCATCATCATATGACAACCCCTCTGTCCTTGAGGGCAAATCCACTTCTGTGTGTTTGGAGAGCAAACCATCCAGCCTGGAGCAAAAAATCTATGCTGAAGAAGTCAATGGAAGCAGTGTCCTTATTCTGACACATTCATCATTTTTACCTGAGGCTTCCAGGATCTCTGAAAACCTTGATGGCTGCATACAGTTTAGCCAGTAAGCTACACTTGCTCTTGGCCACAGTGGTGTTTTTTGTCTTTGTGTTGATAATTTCTCAGATGTCAGCTTGACTGCTGATGTGAGCACTGTCCTCAGCAGGGCACTCCCCCACCCCCTGTGCCCCTGTCACGAGGCTTGAGCCACAAGAAGGCTGGGTCTCTCTCTCTTTCCCTCTCTCTCTCTCTCTCTCTCTCTTTCACTCTTGGTGCATCTTTCACCTCCAACTTCCCTTCCCCAACCCCCCAACCCTCTCCCCTCACCCCTACTCCCCCACTCACTCATCCTGCTCTGCTTGAGCAATGAGAAGGCTGGGTCTCTCTGTCACTCTCGGTGCATCTTTTGCCTCTGACCCTCCCAATCCAAACCCCAAACCCTCCACCTACGCACTCACCTCTCCATCCCCTTAGCCCTCCACCCACTCACTCACCCCTCCACCCAATTACCCATCCACCCATCCACCCCTCCACCCACTCACTCACCCCTCCACCCAATTACCCATCCACCCATCCACCCCTCCACCCACTCACTCACCCCTCCACCCAATTACCCATCCACCCATCCACCCCTCCACCCACTCACTCACCCCTCCACCCAATTACCCATCCACCCATCCACCCCTCCACCCACTCACTCACCCCTCCACCCAATTACCCATCCACCCATCCACCCCTCCACCCACTCACTCACCCCTCCACCCAATTACCCATCCACCCATCCACCCCTCCACCCACTCACTCACCCCTCCACCCAATTACCCATCCACCCATCCACCCCTCCACCCACTCACTCACCCCTCCACCCAATTACCCATCCACCCATCCACCCACTCACTCACTCCCTCCCTTACTCCCTCCCTTACCCTGCTCCGCTGTCTCTGCTGTCTGTGCAGGCTTGTGTGCTTGCTTGCGCGCCACGCTGCTGTCAGGCTGCGGCAGAGGCGCCGTGGGGCCCTTAAGTCGAGTCAGGGGGCCACGCGAGGACTCAGAGCAGACAAGGACGCCCAGCACAGCTGCGACCTGAATGCTGAATCCTCGCCTCGCATGCTCACTGCACAAACTCGACGTCTCTACCACTCGTCTCAGCAGACAGCTACTTGAGATGTGCTGTATCTGCCAAAAATACACTAACCTGTGCAGAGTGTAGTATAGTATATAGTACTATGCAGTATAATACATACTACATGATATGTAGTAGGCTATGTAAACATTAACAGGTGCCCAACTCATTTCCAAACCTGATTTCAATAAGTTCTTACAATAAATGTCAATATTATTTTGCTATGCTAATGATACACTTAATCCCAGTGCCATGATCAAAAATGTAATTCTATATAATTGTAATGTAAAAAATATATACCTACAAACGTATGTGATAAAGACCATGCAGAGGCATGTAAATACATGTGCAAGGCTTACAAGTTCATGTGTTGGAAAACATGTCAAATATGTTAGACACTTGCCTCCGTGTTCTTAGCAGGGCCTTAGTAGCTATTCCTGGTAATTAGGGGTTAGCAGCTGTAATATGTCATCGCTGATGGCACATGTAAGATCATGTAAGTTATTTTACATTTGAGACTGTTACAACTCAGTCACAGCACTTTGCTTCACTTCCTATTTAAAATGAACTAGCGAGTATGTAGTGGCACCAGGAGAGATTTCTTTTTATTTCAAAGATAATGAAACAACTGCACCACCCTGCAACATCATATAGATTTTTAGAATCCTCTGACCTGACACAGATATACAGTTTTAATACAGCACGCACTGTGTATCTCAAGTGAACTGGTTTTAACTGGTATGACCTACTTCTGTGGCCTAATAAAAGATTTACAGCCAACAGAGACCACCGCCATCAAGTGTTAGGCCGTCTTTGAGACGACGGAGCCCGATTCTCACACACACACACGCACACATACAACGTCGATAGAATGACCCACTCGACAAAGCCCTCCGTGCTGCAGACCGAGAAGTGCTTTGGCCCCCTTGGGACTTCCTCCTGATGGTGACCAAACACTGTGATTGGGTGCCGCTGCTCTGATATGGGTCACGATGACCCACGAGGTCAACAGGGACTCACTTGTGTAGGAGGCTAAATGTGAAATGTACAGTGGAAAGGGCCTTGGCTCCAACATTTGTGTGTGTGTGTGTGTGTGTGTGTGTGTGTGTGTGTGTGTGTGTGTGTGTGTGTGTGTGTGTGTGTGTGTCCGCACTCCTGCTTCTTGACGAGCGGGCAGATTGACGTGATGGCTCTGACAGTCCAGTCAGGAATGAGGTTACATCCATCTCCGTGCCTACCAAGGTCGCCCATTCCAAGACGCAGTCATTCCCATTCCCACTCCCATTCCCATTCCAAAGCCTCTCTCTCTCCACTCCCCAACATTTCGCCTGCCAAGCCAAACCCAGCCCTTCCCTTCCTCTGGGGTCAGTGTGGCAATGACAGTGGGTGGTTGGGTTGGGGGGGGGGGGGGGGGGTTACGCTTAATGGGAGGGGGGGTCTTTCAAAAATGGCACATTCCTCATCATGGGGGGGTCGCGGAGTGCTGGAGTTCTTTAAATTCTTTACAAGTTCTATAAATAATGCGTGGGCGAGAAACCCTGCCCAGCCCTACCCCATCCCCCACCCCCCATCCCCCTCCTCCACCCCCCTCCACCACTCTGCCAGGCCCAAATCCAGGGCACTGGCTTGTGGAACTCGTATTTTGCATCGCAGACAGGTGGCGTCTTAGTGACTTAGTGCGGGCCAGGCCCCCCTCCCCAAGATCCGCCTGGCCATGCTCGTCTCTCGCCCGACTTGGCCAACACCTGCTGGAGTGGCCTGCTCCTTCCAGACAACTGGGGGGGTGATGCTTGGAGCACTCCTTACAGTGTGGCCAGACAGCATGTAGCCTCAGGCATGCTGACTATTCCACCAGACCAGGTGTGGGATAATCAGAGACCCCCCTCTAACGTCTTTCTGCGAACACTTGGCTTCCCAGTGACAGTGATCTGAATTAACTTGCAGGAGTCTGATGGATGTGTCTTTGTTTGGGGTAAAAATGAGTCCTCTAAGCTGACAACCAGCTGACAACCAATTGACAATGTATTTGTGCTGAAGCCATTTCAGGGGCTTCTAAATTAAGTCATTCACTATTCTGCTTTACACTGAATTAGACTGATATGTTTTAAAGTATATTTTTGAGCATGTATTTGATAGGATAGTGAAGAGTGGACAGGAAATGAATGGGAGAGAGATGGGGTAGAGTTGGGGGATGACCCAGGTCGGACTCGAACCTAAGTCCCCGTGGGCACTTTGCCTGTTCATGATACGGGTGCTCTACCCACTACGCCACAGCAGCACACAACTGCTATGTTAAAAAAAAATAACATTTAGCTAACCACTGGGTAAGTTCTTAAGATAAACTTGGCAGGGCTAGCCATGCCCCTTGTGTGGTGAGTAGGTCACCTGGTGCTCCTAATGAGAAATGTCAATAGATGTATTGTGAGGATCATGCTTGTGTTTGTAGGTCAAACAAAGGGTTGACAGTTCCTTTGAACTGGGACTGATCTATGTTTCACTGGCTCTCTCAAGTTACCTGTGCTTGTTGTTAGCATTTCCATACTCTTATTCACAGCCACCTATGAGGAGGAACAGGCACTTCTGGGCTTGACTTTCAATGACCTGACACACACACACACACACACACACACACACACACACACACACACACACACACACACACACACACACACACACACACACACACACACAGCAAGGGAGAGGTGCAGAGTGCAGACACACCAATGCTGTAAGGCAATCTGGGGTACGGGCCTGCACCGACGCCCGCAGTGAATTTCTGATGGGCGCTTAAATGCTGCGGGCCATCGCGGAAGCCCTAGACCATGAAGGGGCACAAACTTCTGTCTCAGAGTGGGGCCCTAAGACACACACAGCCACACATACACACACATACACACACACACACACACACACACACACACACACACACACACACACACACACACACACACACACACACACACACACACACACACACACACACACACACACAGTGAGAGTACCCATCAGCAGCAGCAGCCACCCCTATTCCTATTATTCCACTCCAGTTCCAATGCCAGCTCACCCCTGAAAATCAATTCCTTCATTGAGTGGGAGCGTAAAAGAGGCAAGAGGCCCCACTTAAAGCACGCACCCATGGCACTGGCAATGCCCTAGTGATGCTCTTCCTCTTGGTGGGGGTATGGAGGTTGGGGTAGAGTATGGTGGGGTAGGCTAGGGTGGAGGAGAGAGAGGCTGAGTGGTCAGGGACGAGACAGGGGGCAGGGTAGGGCAGGGTAGGGCAGGGTAGGGCAGGGTAGGGCAGGGTAGGCGGGTGGACAGACAGGCAGGCTCTTTCTTTCATCGCTCCAGATCGCTCCATTAGATCTGCGGTCTATTTATCTGACCGGCTCTCTCTCTCTGTCCACTCCCCTCATTCCCATGCCAGGCGAGACCTACTTCTTTTCATTCGCGCTTTCTTTCTGACACAGATACCAGGGCTGGGATTACTGGTGAAGGCAGCGGGCCTCTGTCACGATGACGAGACACTTTGGACGCTTGAACACAGGGCCCTACGTGGGGATCCGGGTTCCTCTCGCCCTCCCGGCGGCAAATATAATCCCACGAGTAATCCTGGTGTTATATGGTCTAGTGGTCTTGCACATACTTATATAATAATATAATCCCGCTTGGTAGAGTAGCTTGGGAGGATAGCGGTGAGAGGGAGCGGACAAATGAAAGAGGGGGGCACTGAGGATTTGACGGACAGCAGTCCCCACCACTAAGCTTTCCTCTACCCCAGAGACCAATCCGCCACCTAAATATTCTTCTGAATTACCGGGAGATTCGCAGAGCGCTGCCTCCTTTTGTGGGGCCGATCCTCCCATCCCTCCCGGCCTTATCGTTTTTCCGCACAAGAGGCAGCGGCTTGAGGGAGGTGGTTAATTGCCATGTTTGTTCTCTTTGATATCAGGATGAAGCCACACATTGCCAGCTCTCTCTCTCTCTATGTCTCCTTTTCTCCCCGTCTCTCTCTCTCTCTCTGCCTCTATCTATCTCTTTCTGCACATGTTTAATTAGGTCTCATTTGCTTAAAAATTATACTACCTCCTTTGGGTGGTTTTACAAAGAGGAGTAAATGAACAGTGCAGACCTCTGACTTTTTTCCTCTCTCTCTCTCTCTCTCTCTCTCTCTCTCTCTCTCTCTCTCTCTCTACCCCCTTCCTTCCTCCCCACCATCTCCCTCTTGCACCCTCCATCATCCCCACTATTTCTATCTGTAGATCTCTACGTCTATATTTCCCAGTGAAAATTAATCTAATAACAGTCATTCAGGGACAAAATGAGCCCTGCTTCCTCTTATTCCTGCTGCCTGAACTCTTTCTCTTCCTCACTGCTGCTGCCAGATATCGGCTCGTCTCTGCATTAATTCAGCAGGGGTGTGGCCATGGGGAGGGGAGGGGTGGTGTGTGTGTGTGTGGGGGGGGGTTGGAGGGGCTGGAAGGGGGAAGTAGGTCACATCCAGCCATGCTGGCTTTCTGGGTTTTGGGCCCCTGACCAATGGCAGCTCAGCTGAATCCTAATCACCGCTGGCCTGATCATTGATATCTGGTATCCAGGGCTGCTGTTGGGACAATGCCCACCGTTTTCTGTGGTTGTGTGTGTGTGTGTGCGTGTGTTTGTGGAAGGGGGAGAGGAGTCTGAAATAGTTGCAGAATCAAGAAGGGGGAGGGCAGAAAGACAGAGAGAGAGAGAGAGAGAGAGAGAGAGAGAGAGAGAGAGAGAGAGAGAGAGAGAGAGAGAGAGAGAGAGAGAGAGAGAGAGAGAGAGAGGGAAGAGAACACTCTGGCATGGATGTTAAAATCCTTTACCTAGACGCAGCCACAAAACCATGACGCTCCAGAAAATAATGTTGACTTCAGGGGTGGAAAGCTAGCCCAGTTAGTTACTCTGACCATGATGTGGCCTTGACCACAGCTCCAGTGACTACTTATTGCATAAATACGTTGTGTTTTTCTCTCAGGATCTGTAGTGTAGGATTACAGATCCTGTAATATCAGGATATTACTTCCTTCCTTGTGTCAGTCATTTGTGACAACACATGTAACCAGCTACAAAATGCTGTTTTGCCATGAAAATGTATCGTCAGTCATAGCATTTGCATGTTACGTGGTACATATTTTCACCAATTTCCAAACAACTACATTTTCTTTTTTGCCTTCTATGCCTGTCTTGTAAGATTATATAATACTAACACAGCAACTACTACTTCTAATAATAATCTTTATACGTGTAAGCGTAATGTCCCAGTGCTACTCCACCCTTAACAAGACATCTGCAGCCAAGGCATAGTAAAGGACCAGAATGGATGAGCATCTGGCCATAAACGAGGCCTTCAAATAACTACCAGCACTGCTGAGGGAGTTTCTGTGTTTACGGCTAAGCTGTGTGCAGTGAGCACACACACTCCCACACACACACATGGTCACACACATACACACACACATACACAAACAGGCAGACCGACACACTCACACATACACAAACAGACAGATCGACCGACACATATACACATACACACACACACACACACACACACACACACATGCACACACACGCATGCACAGGCACAGGCAGCGCTACGCTAGCACTAGTGTGTGTAAGTCACCGCTGCCAAGCCTGGGCCCCCTTCTTTGATCAGCTGACACCATCTAATCTCTCCCTGCCTGCCCGCACAGCCCCGGCACCATGTGTAAGCGGAGAAGGCAGTGGGGGCCGTGCCAGGGACCACGCGAGGTAGGCTACGCCGGGCCTAGCTCATCAGTGCTATGGCGTGCAGCACGTTGGATGTGTGTGGATGTAACGAAAGGATTCTGTGGTGGCGGGGGCTGGATCGGGTTTCTGTGACTCAAATCCAGACACACTGTTGTGTTCCTTGCTGGCCTTGGCTCAGGGTGCTGTAAACAGGTACATTATTCACCCACCACCCCCCACCCCCACCATCAACGCCACCCACACCTGCATGGGCAATGTTCTCGGAAATGGCCGCATCGACTAGCCCAAACACATTCAGAGAAATTGTACAGGTGTCGATTCCAAGGATGTGGGTGTCGTGGTTGTGCCAGCACCAGTCGTGTTAATGAGTCGTGTTGTACCGGAAGATGGAACAGTGCAGGTAAAAAAACCACCCCGTAGCTGTGTCACTTGATGACGAGTCTGTCGTTGTGTTCTCGAGTTGTGGCTACCGACACCGGCAGAGCTCACTTAAAACCTTAAACAGTTCACTTTCAGTCACACCTGTAAAAGAGAACCCCAAGGAGTGAGAACAAGCTGACAAGTCTTTCTCGAGTTCGACCTCTGCGGGGTTTCAGTGTCTTGTTAAGCAACAACCTGATAGCCCTCCGCTATTGTAACAATTTGACTCTGCAGCCACGGATGGCCTTAGAGGCTTGCCATGACTATTAATAATTAAAGAGCTCCTTCTGCATTCATGAATGTTAAAGCTTACTCACTGGTAATCCCATAATGACGCGATGCCTCTTGAGGCCTACTCTGCCTCAGCATTGCTTAGCTTTATCCATAAACAACATTATGCCATAGACTACAGTAAGCAAACTGACTGTGCTGGACGGCAGGGCTGGTTGAGAATCCCCTAAGAGCTCTCTGTGGTTCGCTCACAAATGATTAGTGGCTTCGCGGCCTGAATCTGTCAGGCCAGACTGGTCAGCACCTGACAAACGAAAGTCCCATGAAGGACTTGTGTGGACACATGAGCTTTGCACAAGTCAGACACTGTTACATGTAACGTTCGCTGGAGCCCACAGGTGCGTGCGGTAAGGCTCTGGCTGTTAGAAGCAAAAAGGCCAGCACCATTAATCAGCAGAGATGCTCAGATTTCAGCTGAATGGCTTTTTCTCTTGCTAGGGACAGACAACATGGCCGCCCAGTCGCCACGGCGACTGTAGCCGGTGGCCTGGTTCCATTTTTGGTGGTGAATTATGCCGTTTGATCCATGCTAACGAGACTGGGTGAGTGCTACTTCATGATTAATTAAAAAGGAGCAAAGTCGAGGCACATGAAAGAGTGTGTGTGTGTGTGTGGGTGGGTGGGTGTATGTGTGAAAGAGTGTGTGTGTGTGTGTGTGTGTGTGTGTGTGCCTCACCTGCTGGGCTCTCTCACTCAATAATTCAGATGTTTAAAACTCCCAGTCAGCTGAGGGGCGGCTGTGGTGGGTTATGGTGGTGGGGGGTCGAGAAATAAAAAGCAGCCTTCAGGAGAAAAGGTCAGAAAGCCTCAGCTGTGGAAGGGAAGGCTACAGTATGTGGATGTTGACTCCACAGTAAAACAGGGCAGTCCGGCTCCAGATAACAGAGTCAGGCTAATTTGGACAAGTTTTGTTTTTGTTTATCTAACAGTATATTTATTGCACCAGATATAGCTAAAAGCTACATTTAAGTCCTGGGGTTTGTGTCAGTCACACACATACACACACTTTCTTGTGCCTTGACTTTGCTCCTTTGCAGAATTTCACTGTTCACTAATCAACACAGACACCACACAAAAATAAAGGATTCCTGTGTGGAGTCAGAGCATGTATACAGATAGTGTAGGAGGGTGATTAACGAGTAGTGCCCTTGGACTGGATGAGATTAAACAGATGTTTTTCAAAGTGTGTCATACAAGATTCTCAGCAGAGTTCTAATCTGATGTTTACATCTTTGGAAAACCCTTAATCAGGCATGTCGATGGGATAGGGGCAGCTGAGGATTGAAAATTGTTTCTGCTCGTCGAGTGGATTCTGACACAGATGCCAGGGGAGCCTGGTGAGCGGGTGACGTCAGACTCGTACCAGCTGTTGTGTGGCGCACGAGCACCGCGCCACATAATTCTATTATTACATCCACCAGAGCCGCGCCACTGAAATCCGTACACACTACGACAGGTGCGCCCCACATGAACAAGGGAAAAGCATGGGCTTGCATACACCCACACAGACACACACACACACACACACACACATACACATAGATACCTTCACCCACACTGACACACACACACACACCCTTCCTTACACACACACACACACACACACACACACACACCTACACACACACACACACACACACACACACACACACACACACACACACACCCTCCCTTACAGACACAGACAGACACTGACACACACACACACACACACACACACACACACACACAGTCTCCCTCCCTTACAGACACAGACACACACACACACTCCTTCCCTTACAGACAGACAGACAGACACACACACACACACACTCACACACACACACACACACACACACACTGGCTGACCACACATGGAGGTTGGGTCATAATATGCTAAAATGGGACCCTATCCCCATCCCAAGGGTCTTTTTCTCCCACTTGTGCCTACAGGAATGAGCATGCAGGACATAGGTGTGAGCAAATGTCTGCTAACTAAATGAGGCCGCCCCTCCATCTTATGTTTCATCCCTTCATAGACACAACAGTTGTTGGGAGACTTTGAAGAGAGTAGAGGAAAGCATCTTTCAATAGACTGGCTAGGTAGCGAATACAAATAAATAAAATAAAAATAATGGGAATAAAAATTGTTGACATAGGTTTCCAAGAACAAAGACAAATGAGGTTGGTGACATTTCATCTCCCGAATCCTCGAGATCCTCTTGCAGGCACAAATGTGCTTATCAAAACTAGTCCTGATAACAAACACCAAAATGACTGAAGAACACCAGACATCAAGTCAGCACACTTTTCAATGTAATCATTCAATCATTGGTCTACACAAATCCACAGATATACGGTTACAAAATCTACTTTAAAAGGTGCAGATGATTTCAAATGCACATGGCTCAGACTAAAACTAAAGACCAGATGAGCCAACAAACACACAATAAGAAACATGTCTGCAGTTCACACTGAGAAAGAATAATAAAACAGAAGCACATCCTATGTCCAGCATCCCCAATCAGGGGCTGGCAGTTGGCTGGGCTTGAGAGGAGAGGCCGTATATTTTTATGTGCTTGCCCTGAGGACATGCACTCAGGAGCGCCGCGTGGCACCTAGGATTTATCTCTCGACCATGACTTAATTATCTAATAGAATCTACTGGAGTTTATCTAATTGAATAATTGATGACCACGCGTAGTAAACAACTCCCGGGGAACTATGGAAAGACAAAAAAAATTCTCCACTCCTCTCCTTTCTTTATTTTTTTCTTGTTTTTTTGTTTAAAAACACCTCCCCTTTGTGTTATTTTTGTACACGCTGACATTCTGCTCACGGACGACCCTAACAGGGGCAGTGGGGGTGGTGGGGTTGGTAGAAGGCAGTCAGTGTGGTGACAAAGTGACAGCACTAACAGGAGCCATGAAAGGCAAGGGCTAATGCTGTCAGGAGGAGGAAGGGGCTGGTTGGGAATGATAAAGGAGGGAAGGGAAGGGAAGGGTGCAGGGGGTGGAGGAAGGCTTCTTGTGGTTGTGGGAGTAAAGTGGTGGAGAGGATGGAGGATATGGTGGGGCTGGGGCTGGGGGTGGGAGTGGTGGGTGGGGGCAGGCCTGCTTTAAGGCAGCCTCTGGCAATGAAGCACTGGTTAGGGGCTGTAGGTTATTTTGGGGGTATAAGACAAAGAGAGAGAGAGAGAGAGAGAGAGAGAGAGAGAGAGAGAGAGAGAGAGAGAGAGAGAGAGAGAGAGAGAGAGAGAGAAAAGGAGGCACAGGAACATTAAACAAAGGGGGGCAGAAAGAGAGAAGCTTAAAATCACAAGAAAGACAAATAACTTATTTAATATGTTAGTAGTTCATGTTCTGGTGCTATCTCTCATATTTCTGCTGTACTAGGCCATTGATTTGCTGCACAAAATTATGGGAGGGAGGGAGGAAGGCAAATAGAATGAAGTAGAGCTGCTGAACCTTCTGGGACAGGAACAGAAGTGGAACATTCGTGTAAGAGGAGAAGATCTAAGACTCCCAGCAGACTAAACACAGAAATATGCATCGCCAGGTGAGGGCCTGGACCCACAAGACGTCTGCAGAACCTCGAGTGCCATACTGAATACAAACCGCACCTCAAATAATCCATTTCAGTCACATTTCAGTTCATTTTCAGTCACCGAACCACAACCATGGTCAACCAAGCTCTTTTACCCCCAACTCCATTCATCCCCCATTTAGGTTTGTAGGTCAAGCATTGTTTATTTATTGGCCATCAGAAGAGGCAGATCAGGGAGGTTTTAAAAGCAAATGCTTAAAAAGGGACTATTCACCCTGCTCATCAGCACTCTGGACACCGTCGGCTTTCCCCCATCGCCACCCCTCTTTGATTAACGAGGCACGGCTCCCACATCCCCGTGGCCTTCCACCACTCCCATAATGCAATGCAAATCAATTCCATGGCACCCAGCGCTGTGTGCGGTACAGGGGAGGGGGGACACGAGCACAAAGCCTAGGATGTCTCCTGCATGTATAGCACATGTCGGCACACCCATAATCGGCCTGACAAGAGAAGGGGAGCGGAGAAAAGAGAAGGAAGAAGAGAAGGATGACATGGAGGAGGAGGAGGAGGAGGAGGAGAAGGAGAATGATGGTAGGGGATCTCTCTCTCTACCTGCTGGTGCCCAACTGTGTTGTTTTGCCCCCCCCCCCTCCTGGTTGGATGACTGAGAGAGAGCTGGCCATGTCTGACACTAACGTTAATGCTAACACAGGGCCTGCTGGAGGAGAGAAGAGTGTGGCTCGCCGGCAACAGGGGCGCCATGGCAACCGTAGCCCGCCACGCACAATACATGGCAAATAGGTGCCGAGCTCCGCTCTGACAACCGGGCTGTGAGAGACACTGATGACAGAGACAGAGACTGAGGTAAAGACAAAGGAAGAGAGACTGACAGACCGAGAAAGAGAGAGAGAGAGAGAGAGAGAGAGAGAGAGGAAGAAAGAAAGAAAGAAAGAAAAAAAGAAAGAAAGAAAAAAAGAAAGATATGTGAAAGGATAAGAGGCAAAGCGAAAGACAGGCAGCTACATCAAACTGTTTTTTATATGCTTAGATTGCCATACAAGAGGCTGGGGGAGAGCGACAGAAATACAAATAAGGAAATGTCATGATTAAAGGAAAGGTGAAATACTGAGACAGCAAGAGAGGAAGGAGCAGCGGAGATGGAGGGAGACAGTGGGACAGACAGGAACAGAGGGAGGAAAAGAGCAATGTGGGGGAGGTGTGGACAGCAGGCGAGAGAGAAAGAGAATGAGAGAGAGAGAGAGAGAGAGAGAAGGGATGAGTGTTTGTTGAGAGATGCTATTAAATCAGTGTGAAAACTGCACAGTGTACCTGCGAGGGGCTGAGGATCTGTGCCTCCCACGCCCCACACCCCCACTGACAACACGGCATTAATTCCAGCACAGTGCATCTGTTCGATTCGCCCACCGTTGAGCTGTGCGTCTAAAGGGAGGGAAATGAGGATGTTTGCTCACTCGCTGGCTCTCTTTTCTCTACCTTGGTGCTGAAGTTTGGGATAAAACAGGTGCCAGAGACAGGGAGACTGATCAATATCTTGCTCAGCTCAAGCAAAAGCAGTTAACAGGGATGTCTGCTTCAGCGAATGTCCACCGAGATCCTCACGACTGCTCCCCTCGCTTAGTGAGACAACAAATGCTTAAACGCAAGGGTAGACAGGGAGAGAGAGAGAGAGAGAGAGAGAGAGAGAGAGAGAGATGGAGGGAAGGAGGGAGAGATGGGGGAAGAGGAGGAGGGGGAACGCTCTTTGGCAGTAAATAATGCCAGTTTGCTGAGTGGAGTGGGGAGAGGGATAACAAGTGGGTCTGCTTCTGGGGAAGGGGAATTTTCCATGTCTGTCAATCACTCCTTAGGGAAGGCAGCCTCTCCAGCATGCAGCGCTATATGTCCTGCTGAGGTGCCCTTTCACTCGCTCTCCTTCTCTCTCTCTCTCTCTCTCCCCCTCTTTCTCTCTCCCTGTCTCTCTCTCTCTCTCTCTCTCCCTGTCTGGCTCTTACTGTATTTCCGACTCTATCTCTTTCTCTCCCCCCCCCCTCTCTCTTTCTCTCTCCCTCTTTTTCTCCTTAGCTTCCCTCCTCCTTCTTTTTCTTCTATTCCTGTCTTCCTCTCCTCCCCTGCCTGGTCCTCTATATTCACCTGCCGTTCCCCTCTTCGCCACTCTTTCAATCTCCCCATCATTTTTCACACCCTTTCCTCCCCATCCTTATTTCCACTCACACTCCTCTCTTCCATTTCCCCTCATCTCTCTCTCTCTCTCACTCTCTCTCTCTCTTTACTTTACCCCCATTGGTTTTCCTCTTTGGACTCTCTCTCTCTCTCTCTCTCTCTCTCTCTCTCTCTCTCTCTCTGTCTCTCTCTCTCTCTCTCTGCGCTCATCATCCCTTTGTTTTCTTTCCTTTGCCTTCTCACTCCTCAGCTCCTGTCAAGCTTCTCAGTAGCAGAAGGTGAGAGGTGTCTCAGCACCCCTCACACACACACACACACACGCGCGCACACACACACACACACACACACACACGCACACACACACGCACACACATACACACATTCACACACATACAAAGACACACACACACACACGCACATACACACACACACACAACCATCCCTCGTCTGCTGATTTCCGCGCTGTTGCCATGAGGACGGGGCCAGCTGTGAGGCTGGGCCTGGGGGACGCGACACGCTCGAGTGCAAAATGGCCACCTGGCACACGCCGGGGTTCTGGGAAGCAAATCAGAACGGGCCACCCGCTCGCTTAGTGGGGTTCGGGGGGGAGGTGGAGGGAGAAGACGTCCCTCTTGTCAGACAGCACACAGGAAATGGAGCACAAGCAAACGGTGAAAGCATCTTCTCAGTAAAAACAATGGGGATCCTACTAGGTGAGGATTTTTTAATGATAATTAGCAGAAGACGTACTATTAATCACTGTAGGCCTACTGCCTGTAATCAGCCATATTTGCTATTGTCCCTCTTAAATCAAGGCTTCACCAAGACTTCACCAGTAAACCTTTGTTTTGAGTTAGTCTTTCTATAAGCACATTTCACATCTACATTTCTCCAACATCTGCCCGAAAATGGGCACACTTACGCTACACTTTTAATGGCAACAATTAAGCAGGGTCATAAAATATTGTATTGGATCTACATAAACAGCCATACAAAGTCAAATAACAAAGAATACTGTAGTGCTGGTGAAATCGGTGTGCAGCACTGCACACACAAAGCCTCGTTGGTACCCACAGCACACACAGCAGGAGCCAGCGCTGTTTAGAAGTCAAATGAGACTAAATAAAGCCACTGCTTCGGTCCGCTCTATATAGAGGCCATTATGCTTTCTTAAGTGACACATTAGCACTAACAAAGTCTGCTGAATACACAACTTTTTTCATAATCACAGTCATCATGAGGAACTGTTTGGCTGCCGGGGTCCACACCCATACGGAGATAGAAGAAGACCAAAGCAGAGAGTAAATAGAGAGAGGGAGAAAGAGAGAAAAAGGGGGGGAGAGAGAAAAAAAGAAAGAGGGCGATGGCGTGAAAAGGGAGAAAGGCAGGGAGCTATTTTGGGTGGATGCCACAGCAAAAGCTGGGCCACATGCTTCACAGACGCTCGTGCCCACTCAATGCAGGGGCCTGTTTACAAGCAGGCCAACGAGGCCGCTCCGCCAAAACCACCCGGCCCTCTCACCGCACACCCCCAAAAAACCACAGACGGGTGTTGTGCATTAGCACAAGCCAACTTGGATCTTTTATATACTTATAAACACACAGCTGTACATGTGTGGATCATTTTAGCACTGCCCTGAGATTAGCAACCAGCAGTGGCCACCGGGCCCCATGTTAAGTTATTGTTCGTTCGTTTTTTCTAACGAAGAGGTTACTGGTACGGCAGCTTCCATGCCCCTAAAACTGGTATTATTGGTACAGAAATTCAAATTAATGGAATCTAGGGTGAAGGTTAGGGTTAGAGTTAGGTTTAGGGTTAGGGTTAGTATAACATTTTTATCTGATAAATCTGTGAGAACCCTGCCTTAATATGGTACAGATTTAAAGTTCCTGACCTATAACTTTTCTACAGGTTCCAATAAGACCAATATCCTTACATCTACTGGTACGGAATTCCGGACCCGTAGCCACTGCCTTTTTCTAATACCAGTGGGCTAGTGTAGGTGCAGCTAACTAATCTAGCCTCTGATGTTTGGCTTTAAAAGCCCCCCAATGATGCCCTTTGACCCCTGAGGTGTTGCACTATTCTGGGAGAGACTAACCAGACAAAAAAACATGGCCGAGTTAATTTTCCGAGACTCAACCCATTAGTGGAACGAGCTCAGAGCTTATGGCCTTATCGCATGCCATTACCACACTGGCTGAGCAGAGACCACTGTAGCCAGGATTATTCATAATGTTGAAGTGAGAGGAGCGGAGATAAGGAATGATTTGTAGCTCAGAAAAAAACTAGGACTGGATTATAAATTGTGGTAGAGAGAAAAGACAAATTATGCACTAATGAGAATATGCAATGAGACAGTGATATATGAAGTTACAGTAATAGTATTTAGCAGACACTTTTCTCCAAAGCGATGTACAGCACTATAAAACACCACATGAAAATCAAAACTAAAAAACACATTACATAACGTAATATGAGCAAGTATGATCACTTACATACACTTATATGCATATATGTAACAAAAAAACGTTTGTTATCCTTGCCACTAAAGTTAATTTAATAAATGGATTAAAGTTTACATTTACATTTTGTAACTCAAATGTGTGTATGGATCTAATATAGCTGACGTTTTAAAGCAATGCTATGTAGTTTTTGTCTTCAGTTGTTGCCCTACAGGTTTGAAGCAGAATTGTCTCTTATAGAAAACTACAGAGAGACGTCCCGCTTCTCCAAACTTGTTTAGTGCAGTTACTGCACATGCAGGGCGGCAAAGCAAATTCAGAAGTGCCTTTCACCCTGTTACAAGTTGATGAACCACTGAAACAATTTTGGAAACATTATTTTAAGGTTGAAAAAAAACTACTTAGTGTTGCTTTAAAAAAAGTCCACCGAGGTCAGTTTTTTTATTTGTATTTGAGGGTATCCCCTACAGTGAAAACGCCTACTCCATAGCCTCTGTATGGGTGCTGCCCCAGTGCTGGATCACAGAGAGGCCTGGGTGCTGTGGGGAAGGTGTGGTTGTTTTGCTCCTGGCCTCCCTATTTATTAACTTCATGCGGAGTGGGACCAGGCAACACATGCTAAGAGATAGCGGCCTGACTCTGGCTGACTAGCTTCAGCTGCAGGATCACTAGCATTAGAGGGCTGCACCCCAGCACCGGCACGGCCTAAAATTAGACCAGGGGATAAGTGGTGGGTCTGCTCCCTGCCACCCCCCCCCCTCTCTACAGGGAGCCTGCGTGTGGTGGCAGAAGGGCAGCTACATACACACACACACACACACACACACACACACACACACCACCCACTATCTCCACCCTGCCCCGTCCCACTGATGTTACCACTCTGTCCAACACATGTTGCCTCTTCAGTTCTCTATGAATAGAATCCCTTTTTCTGCCCAAACAGGGCCATACAAAAAGGGATTACTGTCAGTGCGCCATGCTGATTACCTGACAAACATCAGGCCTGGCTGCACGTACGCAGCACTGTCACACACGCAAGCACACACATGCACAGATGGATTCATGCCTGCCCCAACAGCAGACGCCGGCTAAGCTTCCCTCCTGTGGCAGCTGTGCATCCACCTC
>CM050201.1:18130000-18250000 GCA_027475355.1 Coilia nasus | reverse complement strand
CCAAAATGCAAAACTCAGCAATCAGCCTTAAACACTCTAAAATAGGGAAGTTACCCTGACTTGAATAGAAATGTAAGGCAGTGTTGTAGCACGAGCAAGCGAAAGAGGGACGGTGAAGATGAGAGAGAGTGAGGGGTAACAAAGGGAAGACATAAATACTGTCACTGCAAGGTACAATAGGAGGGGAGCATGGACAGAGAAGACGAGGACTAAATTGATTACATGTGAATGACATTGGCTGACTACCTTGAAAACCATAGGTTGAGACATCCACCAAATTGGACACAGATTATTCTTACAGTAGATTTTTGTCTCCAACAATACTTTACTGCGTTTACTGTGAATGTGGTTCTTTGTAGAAATGGCTGTGTTTCAATGTTCAATATGCAACCATACAACAAGCAAACACTTTAGCATATTGAACGTTCTTGCATTGAAAGTAAAAACAATAGCAATTGAAATATATTATTGAAGTATTAGTCATGTGGTGTGTTTTATAAATGTATTCATGTCATCTCTGAAAAAAATGTAACCCAGATTATGTCATTAGAAAAGTGAGTAACAAAGTGTTACTTGTGGCCAGCTGTGCTCTAGGTGGCCAGCTGTGGTCTAGTGGTTAGGTAGTTGGTCTTGGGATCTGAGAGTTGCAGGTTCAAATCCCACCCTACCCATGGCAGAAATGCCCTTGATCAAGGCACCTAACCCCACACTGCTCCAGGGACTGTAACTGAAACCCTGTAAATGAATGTTGCTCTGGATAAGAGCGTCAGCTACTGTAAGTGTAACATTATAAAAAGTTACATTATTACAAGTCATATGTGCAAATACCTCTTATTCATGCTATGGATGAAGGCTGTAATCACACTGATGCAGCATCCATGCAAGGATGGATTTGCCATGCTAGGAATCTTTTTTCCACATTGCCTAGCAGATGAAGACATTGACTACGAAGTGAATGAAATCCTGTGGCTGTCTAATTTTTTTATGCTTTCAACATATAGTTACAGATTTTTTTTATCATTTATGATTGTCCAAATTGGTTTTCAAAGTCACGTGTACATAGTAAAATACTCTGACAATCAGTAGGATATGTTTTGTTTGGAATATACCTTGTTCTCAAACTGTAATATGTATGGAAAGAATAACTGTGTAGAGAAATAAAAATTTTCATTGGTGTGCAGAATTTGTGTCATTACATGTAGTGTTTGGTGAATTTACTATATTTTCCCTGTCTGTGTACTTTACATGACCATCACGAAAGTGAAAATGTTACAAGTGTTTTGCATTGTTTACCACTGTGTCTAACTCATTCAAACACAAATACAAGATATGACTCATGTGTGTGCAATTTGGCACCAAAATAGCATTTCTATAAATATGTGTACAGTTTTGAAAGAAGAATAGCATTTTGCAATAGATCTGGGGTGTTCTGGACATTGGATGTATGGTTGCATTGACTGTGTGTAGTGTTTTGATAAAATGGGTCAGGTTTGCAAAACTGAGCTTAAGCAATCGTAAAAAACTGTAATGTAATTTTACAGCTAAGGAAAGAGAAGCAATTCATGTTTATGTGTTTGTGTGTTTGTGTGCATGTGTGTGTGTGCATGTGTGTTTGTGTATGTGTGTCTGTGTGTGTGTGTGTGCATGTGTGTGTGTGTCTGTGTGTGTGTGTGTGTGCGGTCATGTGAGTTCCTGGTACAAGTCTCACCTGAGCTGGGACTGCAGTTTGCCAGCTTTGCTGATGAAGTCCTCCCACACTGGGTAGCTGCTCTGGGGAGATAAAAAAAGGCAGAAGGCATTTGAGAGAAGAGCAAAAATGCACGAAAACTCTCTCTCTCTCACACACACACACATGCACAGAAACACACACATTAAATGCACATATGCACACACAAGGACGTACACACATGTACAGCTAAAAACGACGGACAGAAAACATACAGTAAGGACACACAAACAAGGATACGCAAACACAGAGGTAAAAGATGACAGGCATCTCTGATGCAAAACTATCGCCCTCTGCAAGATGCCAGATTGCTCCTTTGGTGTAGGGCTGTGCAGAGGCTGAGAGAGGGATCAAACACACCCAAGCAGAGCACACATCAAGGCGCAAGCCTGACTTTTGGGGCTGCATATAAAATGGAGGACAAGCGCCATGTATAAAAACTGGTGCATCTGAAGGAGTACAGTTCAGCAGATGCTGAGCTGGAGAAGGCTTGCAGGCGATAAAGGACAGTCCTCTCAGTCCCCTAATGATGGGCAGTTATTCAGGAAATAGTCAAAACCAACATTGGCAACAATTCATTGTCTTAAACTTGCTCATGTCAATTAATCATTTCAGTTTTTTTTTATTTTCTTAATTAGGTCATTCATTT
This sequence comes from Coilia nasus, assembly GCA_027475355.1. NCBI lineage: Eukaryota > Metazoa > Chordata > Actinopteri > Clupeiformes > Engraulidae > Coilia > Coilia nasus. The sequence goes on along the minus strand of CM050201.1, from coordinate 18,247,625 downwards.
CATTAGGTTCTGTACATTCCACCATGCACACTCCTGAACTATGAAAACAATACATATGTAGGTTCAAATCAAACAAAGAAACTAAATTTAAATAACTGTTAAATAGTCGACATTAAGGGTAAAACAAAACCATTAATGGGGAGTTTTAATTGAGGTAATAATCACCCAGCTCTACTCGCAGCCTCATTACTCTAAGGAGAACACAAATATGGTGGACACCAAGAGCAAGATAGGACCCCATTTACTGCTAACTACTGTGGCTACATTACACTGTAGATCAGTCTGCCGGGCTTTGAACTGGATATCTCTATCTACCTGTCAGTGTGCCTCTCCCTCTCCTCTTCTTCCTCCATCTCTCTCTCCTTCCCTCTCTCTCTTTTCTCTCTCTCTCTCCCTCTCTCTTTCTTTCACTCCCTGTCTCTCTCTTTCTTTCACTTACTTCCTCCCTCTCTCCTTACTTCATTGTGGCTATCTCTCTTCCCTTCTCTCTCACTCTGTAACCCACCCTGTTTCTTTCTCTGTCTCCCTCCCTCTCTCTCTCTCTCTCTCTCTCTCTCTCCTTTGAGGAAAAAGTGGGGCAGAGTGTATTACAGTAACCAGGAGGCTGTGAGCTGTGGAGGCCAGGGCCGCCTGGCTGCATTTCTGCGGTGCGTCTCTGTGGTCAGGGCGAAGCATCTGTCCGTGACGGTGCAGAGACTAGGTCAAACCCACCGTGCCCTGCACCACAGCTGGTCTGCCTAAATACCACAGGGGGGGGGGGGGGGGGGGTCAGCCGAGGGGATGACCTCACCCACCCACCCCCCCCTTTCCCCTTTGACCTGGTCAGTCTTGGCTGATACAAGGCGTCAGCAGCAGATATGGCAATTCATTTAGAACATGTGGTCAGCTGAAGATCCCATTCCTCTCCCACTTGATGCCAGATGTCATTATCTACCATTAATGTCGAAAGACAATCCCCCTGAGGCCATCTTCTTTTGTTGTCCGGTTCTTGTGAGAGATGTAGGTGTGCCCTGCACTTTGATGCTGACAGCTTGCTTTGTAACATTATAAACATTTCTCTGAGAATGATCTGACTCTGTGATACCCCCCACCCCCAGCACAAACATATTGTCACCAGGTCCCTGCCTGCAGTAAGAACTTGGACGTCTGACATCTTAACACCTGCTTTTGCCCAACCCCCCCACCCCTCACCCCTCTCCTCCTTCCCAATCAGCCCTGGCGCTGTTTATACTTCCGTCTCATATTGTGTGGTAGTCTACAACTGTTGCCGTGACAACGTGCGAAAAAGGGCTGTGGTGCGGAGAGACGATGACGCTGCACTTCGATCTCCCTAGCAGCAGCTCCGTCAGCGCGCTTCCTCCTCACACACCACAAAACAAACACACACACACACACACACACACACACACACACACACACACACACACACACACACACACACAACATCAACAGCATCTCCCATTCAGACAAAATCACAGCATGCTGCACACTGCAATACTCCTACAACATAACCATCCAAAATAGGAGCTCTCCACAACGCTCCCTCTCTCTCTCCTCTACCTCTCTCTACCTCCATCTCTTTCTCTCTGTCCCTCCTCTATGTCTCTCTACTTCCATCTCTCTCTCTCTCTCTCTCTCCCTCTATCTCACATACTCTTCATGGTGGAGGCCTGTTTGGTGTTTGCTGTGCCTGTGCCTGTGTTTGCGTTAGTTGGGTGCTAGCTGTGGGGTGGCCCATGGCACAGGGCTATAAACCTGTCACTAGTAATGGCTATGGTGGGTTTTCCTGGAACCCGTGGCTTTTGGAGAGCCCCGGCTTTCCCTGCGTAATTCCATCTCGACTAGGGCTGGGCGATATATCGATATTATCGTAATATCGTATCGTAATATTTATATCGATATGTATTTGACACTATATCGCCATATCGATATATTTTCAATGATACAATACCACTTTATCAAAACCACTTATCCTAATGTGTTCACACTGTTTAGACAGCCGGAGCTTTCTCGGATCACTCAGTTTTCATTGTGATCGTAACATTGAACGTGTTTTGACAGTCATTTTGCCTGAATGCTTATTGCCTGTCAGAGGAAGGTTAAGTTAAAAAAATAAAAATGAATAGATTTTTCCCTCCTGTTACTTTTAAATAGGTCACACAATGTTTCAATAATTATCGATATCGACCGATATGAAACACTTATATCGTGATACAGATTTCAGCCATATCGCCCAGCCCTAATCTCGACACCCCCCCCCCCCCCCCACCACCACACACACACACACACACACACACACACACACACACACCGCCCCCCCTGGAGAGAGGATTACAGCAGCCTGGGTTATTACCATGGAATATTCAGCTGAAGAGTTGCTCAGGACTAATGAGACAAAGTGCATGGAATAAGCGCAATCACATTAACTTTAAACCAACCCTAAGCCAGCCAGCCAGCCAGCCAGCCGTAGCCAGCCCAAAACTGCAATTTGAGGGAACGAGTGGGGAAGAGTATGTGTGAGCCAGGGAGACCATGAAGATGAATCTTCCCCCTTGAATGAGCAGTTTTGTGGAGCACTGGTGCAGTCATGAGGCTCGAGGCCATGTGTGAAAGTATTTTAAGATATTGAAAGCTAATCTTGGCAGCGTGTGAGGTTAAGTATGTCTCGCAGTAATAAGATTGTAATTGATCTGGTCCATTCATTCAATTCAGTTAGAGGTTGGTCTCATAAAAAGTACCCCCCTCCCCAATGTTTTTGCAGCCTATGGAAAAATGTCTATATTACATGGAGGGTTTGAATTACGCTAATGAATGAGAATACATCTGTTCACACAATGGAACTATGCGAGCAGCCTATTCATCATTTATTAATAGGTGAAGGCACACACACAGACACACACACACACATACACATTCACACTGGCTCACATACAATCCATGACATATTGATTCAATTTGGGAAAAAAAATAATGATTAGCAAATAGAACCACAGAATCTCTCTAATCCAGCCTGTCTCACTCACACACTCTTACATCTTTCCCTGGAAAATCCCTTGGCACACAATGCCAGATTATTCTGGTGCTTACTGAATGAATGCTCTTTGTGAAATGATTCAGATTGCACTATCATTCCAGACAACAACAGTGCTCCCAGTTATGACAAGAACCACGTAACAGAGACCTTTTCATTAACAAGGTAGCTTCAGGCAAAGACAACATAAACCTTTTGAATCAAGACCAGCTGCAGATGGCAATCTTTTTTTCTCAGCTGATGTGTTAAATAAAGTCAAAGCTATTCTTACCTCAAAAATCCAAACCTGGAACTGATCTAGAACTATTAATATCTTTACCTGAATTGGCAGACAGGACTGTAGGAAGAATTGTTTAGTCTCTAAACTCTGCACAGTTGAACTGCTTAGCCTAAGTATGACTGACTAACTCAACATTCAGTCTGGGAAGTATTTACATGTTCTTAAATAGGCCTTGTTGTGTAAATAGTTACATCCTGCTATAATGAATAACTATGGGTTGGATCAGTAATCTCAAGATCTTTATGTAACACGCCGACTTTCCCCTTAATGAGAAACAATGTATTAACCTACAACTGGAAGAGACTTTACTAGTCCAATACTAAACACACAGCATGATAGAGATTAACATGTGGGTGGCTGCTGAAGAAATCTTTTTTCTCCCTCGTCAACCCAGTTTTGACCATCAACTCATCAAACGGCAGCCCAAATCTACGCTTGGTCACGCTAATGCCACGGGTAACCCCTCTGGCCTTTGAGGTCACCTGCCACTTCCCGCATTCCATAATCTCGAACAGGTGTGAACGCGGCTGTGAACGAAGGCGTAGCGATGCGAATCGACGAATTGTGGCGCTCTCTTTAGATCAGCTTTCATATGCCCTTTTATTCAAAACATTGAAAAATCGAAACGCAAGCTCTGTCAACGCATATTATAGCAGGCAGAAGGTAACTTATTACTTTCGTTATGATGCTTTCTGTATCATGGGCCATAAATGGCATACAGAACATCAAGAACAAAACAAATGATTTGATACCACAGACATGATAAGAAAGAAAGCAGTTGACATCAGTTTTTCTTCACAAACTGGATAAGACTTTCCAATTAATGATTTTACAAGACTCATTTAGCAGCACGCACCTTATCAGATCTGTACACAATTGAACACAATTTCCTCTAAATCAGTGTATTCGCAAGGACCTACTTTATACCAGATACTTGACGCAGATAGGCCAACCTTGGCCACTCATTCACGCCACTATATACAATTGCATCACGCAAGACACAACACACAGCAAGAAACAATTCAACGCCAGATATGACAAAGACATTGTTAACGGCTTGTCATTAATTTCTGCTTTCAGACAGAAAAGATATGGGCTTTAACGACACGTTGTCTCTGTAGCCTACCGCTATCTAGCCCGTATGACAAATTACACAGTAGACTAAGTAACAGTAATTAACACTGACTAACATAAACACCCTGAGGATAGACGTTAATAATTATTATCAAATGTATTACCTTCATGTCGCCAATTACTGTTTGAAAAAGTCCTCCAAGCGCACTGCACTCTCTCTCCATGACCGTCTCCATTTTCTACCCAGCGTTTATTGTTTATTCTGTAAACACCCTAGAGTAATATGTTTACTCTCGTTTCCTGGAGAGTGACCACCAAATTCTGTAGACGGCAGCCGTTTTTTCTAGAGGTGTAATTCTGCTCAGAGACTTCTGCGGTATCCCGTCTGCCTGAGCAGCCTATACGCAGCACTCCCCTACGATGGAGAGGAAAATTCATTGAACGACCGCGACCAGATTTCAAGGCAGTCCTAGTTTCCACGCTGGTTTAAGTTCCATGGTTCCATTCCAGAGCAGATTCAAAACCGTATGTGGCCTATAAAGAAATGAAGAAAAAAACTCAACGCAGTCGGTTTTGTTGTTGTCTGAAGAAAATACCTGTCAAGTGCCGCTTATATGTTAACCTAAACAAATATCATTTCAAGTGAGTTCCGACCCTCAGCTGACTGCAACTTGGACGCAATAGCTTACTGGATTGCTCTGCGCGCCCCCCTGAGCACAGCCGCGTGTAAACGCATTGCCCCGCCTTTGTAGGCTACACTTCGGAAGCTAACAGGTTAATGGCAAAGCCTTCAACTCTATCGACAATAGGACATAGGCTTATGCACAGTAATTGTACTCTGAATGAGCTGCTTTTCCCAATTAATATCTGGCGGATCTGGTAATAATATTAAGCTACCCACTTTTTGGATTTATTGATAGGCTTAATTTTAGGTTTAAAAACAATTATCTAACTGCTGCCGATTTTGTATGTCCTTCAATGGATATCGAATCTTTACTAATATAGAGAGGTAATGTTTATATTTGAACAAAAGGTATCCTCATGAGAGCCTTTATGGCGGCTGTTTAATCTGAAGAGGGGTAGGTCGGGGATAGATGGCCTCCCTAATTTGGTTCCAGCGCACTTACGCCACCCTGTGCATAGCTTGTGCATGGCATATATCTTGACATCTCAAGAAGATAAATCATGGTGTTTTCCCAGACGTCACAGAATTGTCGATAGAATTTTGAAAGACATTAGGCCTACCCGAAAGCTCTGCAGGTTTTATAATAAACAATATTTTTTGCAGTTAAAATATGGTCAGATTAAATTTTGAGCAGGCACGTTTTGAAAAGTTATTTACAAAAAGTGAAATTTTAACCAGCAAACCCTATTACTGACTGTGTCAGGTCAGGGATGACGCTGGTTTTATAACAGTTTTATAAGCTGCCGTCACTATCTTGATAAATTGGATGTCCACTAGAGGTCCCTATGCGATTCCTCAGGACTGCTCTCATTAATCCCTTGCAAATCATGAAAGCAATAGGCGGTTACAGTGAATGATTATGTCAATATTGGGTAAAATGTGAGGATATTGTCATATTGTATTGGACAGGTTTTGACCACACCACATTACTGTTATTGAGTAAATTATCTAGATACTAGGTAATATTGGAAGGGGTTTGATATTTAGGATGAAACTTGTCACAGCTGAATACTGGTAAGGATTTTGGTATCTTACACAAATACTTGGAATAGAAATGGAATGTCCATTTTTATATGCCCACAAGATCAGAAACAATGCCCCACCCATGTTCTTCAGCATCAACAGACACAAATTTCTCTGGTCTTTACTGCCACGGTAGAAATCAGAGCAAGTGATGTCACCAGAACCCTTTAGCTGTGGTTCCAAGTGCCTTAATTAATCTGTCAGGCTCCGAGGTCTGAAGCCTCAGCTGTGCGAAAGGCCACCGCCACATCAAAGTCCCCGGCTGCCGAGCCAGGCCCCTCCTCCTCCTCTCTCTGCCTCTCCAAACCTCAGGCTCCAAAATCCCCCTTTTGCACCCTCTGACTCCGACTCCGACCACCTCGCCAGGAGACCAGGCACCCAGTTCCCTCATCCAGCCGTCTAATTATCCCCATGCAGCCCCCCTCCCCCTCCCCCTCCCCCTCCCAAAGCCCCCTGGTTTCTGCTTCTCAGTGGCGCTGTCGTTGTCCTGGCTCCTGATAGCTCTCTTTTGTGCCGGCGGCTGGTGGGTGGCGGGTGGGACTGAATGGGGAAGGGCCTCTTCTCCGAACGCGGAGAGCTGCGGGGGCCAAGCGACGCAGAGTGACACCATAACCACAGACCGAGGCGCGTAATGACAGATGGCAACAGTGCCATTAGCCCCCGGCACAGGCCCAGAGCAATGAAATTACAGGAATCAGAAAGGGCCTGTGTGCTGTGCATGTGTGTCTGTGTTTCTGTGTGTGTGCGTGTGTGTATGTGTGTGCGTGTGCGTGTGCGTGTGTGTGTGTGTGTGTGTGTGTGTGTGTGTGTGTGTGTGTGTGTGTGTGTGTGTGTGTGTGTGTGCGTGCGTGTGTGTGTGTGTCTGTGTCTGTGGGTTACCCATCTGTAAAGCTACTCAGTGCAGACTGAGAGACCATGGATGGGGGACTGGTGGTGGTGGTGGGTTAAACGCAAGCAGGTCTTATATGACATCCAAATTGCGGAGAGAAGTTGTGGTCGAAGGAATGACGAAAATGCATGACATACAGAGATTAATCAAAATAACTACAATCTGACAGCTGGCCTACTTTGTCACAGAAAATAATATATGGATTGAGAAAAACAACAGCCATTTAAGCAAAGAAGAAAACAAAAGGCAGATTCATGGCAAAGTCATGCCATTTCAAACTGTCAGGACTAACCCTACCCTGTTTTGCCATTGGAGAAGCATCTTATTAACTGTCTAAATCATTCCAATGAATGGTGGGAAGGACATCTGTCTTTGTGCATGATAAACTTAACTTTGGTAGAATCACCCCAGATGACAGGGAGATTAACTGTGTTCATCTATGCAGTTTTATGTAGATTAGGCACATTTCAACATTTCTAACATGATAGAAAAAGAAAACAGCTTCAAAACCTTGTTTAACCTCTATAAACAGAAAAGCCAGATTGTGGCACATCTGCGGAAATGGCCATTTAGTTGAGCATGAACACTGTTCACCACATCTCTGTAATTTCCCCCGTCTGTCATTAGCAGTCAGTCGTGTTGGAGGGAGTGCCTGCCTCTTTGTGGAGCACCTGCAGACCAGCAGCGCACCAAAACACCCCTACGCCACCACCAGCCTTGCAAAAACCTGTTTCTCAGTGGTGGTGCCCTTTTTTATGGTTGTGGTTTATAATGTGGTTGCGTGTGTTGTTTGCCCCAAGACCTTTTAGCTGCGCTGCCGTAAGTGGTCTGTAGTGTTTGCATTCATACGCCTTGTGTAGCTGCTATCCATTTAGTTGCCATAGCGTGCAGTGGTGGTTGTGGCTTTCCTGCTTCAGTAGTTTCTAAGCGTTTTATTCCCACCTGTCGTAGGATAATAATTTAATGCCTCCTTGTGGTCTCTTAAGGACAAGAAAGTCTCTAAACTAGAAAGTAGAACTAGAAAGAAAACTGGCTTTAAAACAAGTTTGGTTGCCAGTACAACTGCTTACAGGATTATGATTTGTCTATCAAAAATATCCTCTTTTATTGGACACCATCTGTTGCCTAAGCATTTTTTTTCTCCTCATGCATTACATAATCCCTCTTTATTATCTTACTGTGTTTGCCTGGATGAGTGATTGCGTACGTCCGTGCATGGGTGCATGTCTGTATGCTGAGGCATTACTGGAAGGGAGTCACTAAGTGGCCTCACACAACAGGGTGTGTTTACAAAAGGGACCATTCATGAGACACACAGCTCTAACTGGAAGCATCATGAGTGAAAGCAAGGTTTGGAAGGAATCAATACAACATTGGGCTGGGTTGGTATTAAAACTGGCTAAGGAGGGTGTCGGGAAAAATGACACAGCCAAATTATCCCATCACAGTATGAGCGGGCACTTGGGAGCGCCTCGTCTTTTTTTGGCCAAACCACCACAACATTTGGAGTTCTGCTTTGTTATGACAGAGCAGTTGGTCATTAGGGCTGTACATGAATAGCAAAACATGAATAGCTAGAAAGGGTTATACAGTCTACAAAGACCACAATACACAATACATATATAAACAATACATAATATTACACTTAGCAGGCGCTTTTATCCAAAGCGACTTACAAAAGGAGGATATAGCAAGCTAAGATAACACCGAGTACCACCCCCCCCCCCCCCCCCCCCCATTCTACCCACACCCACACATACATACATGCACAAGGCACTTAGGTTACCAGAGGTTAGGAAGGGAAGCAGTCTCAGAAAAGGGTCTTCAAAGCTTCTTAAAGTTTGTGAAATATTGAGCTGTAGAACGTTTGTCTGTCTGTCTGTGTGTCTATCTATCCTTCCATCCATCTTGGTATCTTTATCTTCAGCACTTTCTTCTACATTTTCTATGATATGTTTGCTTAGATAAATGGGCATTAGCGAATGTGCCTACGTATATGGAGTAGAGTCACTTATTGGAAGGGAGAATTGTGTTTGGAGCGCAGCAGGAGGTCAAACAGAACATTTGAATCCCAAGGTTATATTTAAAATGGTAGTGATCAATACATCAATGCATTTTTTTCTTATCTCTTGCATAGTAGCTCACCAGGGAGTGATCACTATGCCATTTTTATATGCATTAATATTGACAAAGCTTAACATATTAGTATGGTCTTCACATCATAAAGGCAAAGTCCAAAGGGTGTATTGATTTAGACATTAATTGACATTAGACTACTGTGTGCATTTAACAGAGGTGGACAGTAACTAAGTACATTTACTCAAGTACTGTACTTAAGTACAATTATCAAGTATCTGTACTTTACTTGAGTATGAAACATTTTGGCAACTTGTGACTTTCACTTCACTACATTTTTAAGACAAATATTGTACTTTTTACTCCACTACATTTGAAATGTGCATGAAGTACTCATTACATTGATGAGAGGTGGATGCGCTCAACTCCTGTTTAAAAAGTGTGATCAGTATGGTTCCAGTACAAGTTACATTGAAACATGGCTTTGAAGTGATTTTGCAATGATGTGCTAGATCATATCGAAGTCTGAAGTGTCTTTACTTTCAGTCACTGAATTTAAACTTGGTAATGATCTTAATGGCAATGGCAGATAATGGCAAATCTTTATCAAAACATTTGTTACTATGATAAAGTTGGAATGAAAAAAGACACTTGATGTTCAACACACATCTTTGCAACTAAACATTACATTTACCACTCCAATTGAGTTCTGGAGTATCCTGTTTGTGTTCAGGTGTTTCAGATTTGTTAGTAGAGAATGAATAACAATAGTAATATCATTGATGGTTTTAAACATTGACTAGGAATTACACTCTCTCAATGAGAGCTGTCTGTGGCTCCACATTATCAAAAAAGAAAAAAAAAAGATACTTGTACTTCTAATACATAAGTATTTTTAAAAACAATTACTTTTGTACTTGTACTTGAGTAGAAAATTGGCATAGTAACTTTAACTTGTAGTGGAGTAATATTTGACTAGGAGTATCTATACTTTGACTTAAGTAAAGGAATTGTGTACTTTGTCCACCTCTGGCATTTAACAAGCACTTTATTTTACTGCATTGCCATTCACCGAGGCTTCTGTGTCTGTTATATACGGTAAATGTAACATGTATGAGTGCAGAGCCTGTTGATGCAACGGTGTTACGGAGTGGCTACGATGCCCAGAGTAACACACAGACAAAAGGCAAGTGAAGCTTGTTTTACCATTTATTTGGCATATTTTCAACTAACAACATCAAACGTGGCACTGCACTCACTTGTGCCATTTAGCAAGACACCTACAAAATTCGAGCTCAGTGGGACGAATGGTTCGAGAGTTGAGTGCAGAACAGAGTGACACACACATACATACAGACGTTCCTTGCATTAATAGACAGATGCATAATTGTTGTGTTACAAGCAGATATACTTGAGTACTTGGATGAGAAGCACATTTTAATATAGGACATTCGGCTTATATTATGCTGCTTACATTGCTATACGTTAAGGGCACTGCCACTATATAACCAGACAGACCACAGACACACAGATCACAATCACCGACAGAACACATACAAGGAGAGCTCTACATAGGCCTATGTTATGGGCAACACTCCATAGGCCATGTTATAACCAATGTCTATTCCCAAACTTACATTCCTTGCAATTTAAAAGTTAACAAATGTAATAGAAGTACATTATCAGCAAGTTTTTTGCATCAGTGAATTAGCATGTGATGACTTCTAACGAGAGTGTGGAAAAACATGTTCAGCTTTTCCCCCCGACTGTGCCATTGCAGACTTTAAGAGCTGAGCTTGAGCCCTAGACACAGAGCCAGCTCGTTTTTCTGGATCATTCCATCCCCGTTGACATCACAATGGCCCAGCAATGCCTTCCGGAACTTGTCCAGGTCAGCTCCAGTAAGGTCCGGCTTGAGAAAATACACAGGATTAGTCTTAGGTACTAAACAAAGGGAAACAGCGGCTGCAACTGTAGTTGCAACTACAGGAGGGGGTACTAGGAGGTATGGTACCCCCTGATGAAGACCTAGTACTCCCTAAATATACAAAAATAGCAGGGTTGGGGGGTACAGACATAATGTAATTCATGTAAAACGTAAAAGGTAGTACCCCCCAATTATGTAGGGATAATTAACAACCGTTGCTGCAACTCTGTAAAACTAAGACAGCACAAGCGAGGACTAAACAGTATAAAAGACAAAGCAGTTTAATAAAGCTGGAAATTATGTGAAGAAATTTCACTTTAACTGCTGTTTGTATGATTGTGAATGATATTAAAAAGGTGTTTGCAGTATCAACAAATCAGTGATTAGTTTATAGCAGCTCACCTTCACAAGTTCCATCATGTCCTTTACAAAACCATCCACCTCAGGTCCCTCTAAGGCTCCTGTTTTACTCTAGTGAGAAGACAGTAGAAATGTAAGAATATGAGACATGCTTCTATTCACTGATATACAGGTGTGTGAAAATGCTGTAGACTTTTAGTCACTAAATTGACAGCCTACCACATCATAGTGAGCAAATATCTTCTCAAAATCCCTTTTTCTTTCCTCTTGAGAGCAAGCCTACAAAAAATAAACAGCGTCACTGACACAGTTTAAGAATAAAACATGTATAGAAGGCTGCATTTAAAATAATAGTAAATGTTGATGGGTTCAGAGAGGCACAACCAATGGCATGTAAAGAGCACATCTAAACATAAAAGCAACATGCTTACCTCCATCTCAAATTTCAAGAGGAAATTTTCTTTAAGTGCTAAGATTCTAAATGGAAACATGCCCAGCACAGATAAACAAATTAATAACACTTCAAAAACAAAGTAACAAATTGATAATATAACAAATGGTACAGTCATGTCATCTTTGTCAGTCAAGACTGACCCTGCCCCTGTGTGGCATAGGAGAAGGATCTTATTACCTGGCTAAATCATTCAAATCCAGACGGCCATCTCTGTTTTTATCAAACAACAGCATCTGCCAAGACATTTCAAAATGAGCACACTGAGAGAACATTACACAGCATCTGGTCCCCACAGCATCTGCAACACCACCCATCCTCTAGACTCCCCTAAAGCAACAGTAATTAGTTTTTTCAACCTTAAAATAACATTTACAAAATCATTTCAGTGGTTCATCAGCTTGTAACTGGGTCGAAGGCACTTATGAATGAAATAGCCTACCTCCATGGGCTATAACCACACTAAGTAAGTTTGAAGGAGTGGCCTCCTCTCTGTAGTTCGAATGAGAGACAATTTTGCTTCCAAGCTGTAGGGTGACCGAAGATGAAAACTACTTAGTGTTGCTTTAACTACACACAGGACTGCCACAGAGCAGTGAAACCACATTGAGAGTATTAACACCAATCAGTGCCAGTGTTAGCATCTCTCTTGAGATGAATCATATGCTATCCCAGTAAGAACAGCTTCACATTAAACACAGTTGCACTGCCTGCATCCAATTATACCCACAGGCACGCAAAGGTATCAGTCTTATCTACAGATCTGATCCATTCAGTCACTATAAGAGCTACTTGAGAGAGATATCGAGCCATACTGTGAGCAAAATGTGTTGAGACATTCAACTCTTTCACCTATTGCATAATCATAATCCATAACACTCAAAAGCAGGAGAGACACACCACTTAAATGTGACAGACTTCAACTTTTTCGTATCAGTGTGCCCCCCCCCCCCCACCCCATAACAACGGGCCACATGCAAAACAAGATGCTCAAACACGCTCTTCAAATCTAATCTGACTACGTTGCCTCTGCGGGGTTAAGCTCATTTGGCTTGGGGAGAGATACTGCTTTTTTTTCTTCTGCCTGCCTGGGCTGGATACGCCACAAGATGCCGGAGATAAAGTTATGACATAACGAATAACGAGATTACCATTGTATCAGTGTACTCCTGGAGTTTGTCTGAGGAGATTTCCTTCTTGTGTTGCAGAAAGAGATCCTGTAGAAAGCTCTGTACAAAGGCAAGGTAGAATAATAGCCAATAATAAAAAACCAAGGGACCTATAATGTCTGATGAAAAATTCGCTGTATCTTTTTTTACAACAAGCAATGTATTGCTAATTTCCTGTAACTGATTTTTATTATGGGAGGAGACAATCAGAGTTTATCTGACCCACCTTTAGCTCTCCAGACGAAATGTAACCACTACCATCTGCGTCATAGTTCCTCCAAATCTGAAAAGATAGGATTTGCACAAGTGTAAATGATCTTTAACCAAGTGTCCAAAAAATAACAAACAAAATCTTGTTTCTCAGAACTAAAATATTTGTGCATCAAAACCACTGGATATGTTGACTACCATGACTCAGATGAATGAGAATCTTCACAGACACAATGAATGTGTTCTTACCCTCATGAACTCTACACTGCTGTTTAGAGGGGTCTCTCTACGGAACAGGAGCAAGAAGTTTTCGTCTTCAGGCAAAAGCATGCTGGCCAGCTGCAATACCAGAAAACATTTATGTCCATGAGTTTTCTACAGTCTCTTCTTGTGTGCACAGGTCTCTATGCAACTTTTACTAATAGATTGAAGTACATTCAACAACAGATGCAGCATAAAAAGCATGCCTTCTTTTGAAATGTAACCCATACATATTCAAATGAAACTCTCTTGTGTGTTGTTATAAAACCTCTATGATATAAATTGTCTCCACCAAACATTTGACTTTTAAGCATGCTACATAAAACCCCATCCCCATATGAAAAAACTAGTCCAATTTTTCTACTACTTGTTCTGCAGGATTAATGTGGCATACACTGATTTCTAAGAGTGAACATTTTCACATTATTGTCATGCTGTCATACATAACACCTGGGTGCTTTCAAATTAGATGTAAAAACTATAAATTTAACACAAAACATTATTAGGGATTTTTAACGGGTTTATCTGTCACTACTACTGACAAGTATCAAAAAAAGAAACAGTCACGTGCATTTTTTGGTGAAATCGATCTAATCCATTTGTTTTTTTTTTATACGAATACATAAGCCTCGTTGTCAACCTCACCTCTTGAATTTGCAACCGACCGTCCGTGGTTGTATCATACAGTGACATGAAGTTTTCTCTCAGTCTTCGCAGTTTGTCCTCTGTCTCTTCCTCCTTAAAATACATCGTCAGTTTAATACCTAATGCCATCACCCAGAGTTTTGTCTCACACAGTGTAGAACCACTACTTTTGCTACCATGTTTGATTACATGTTACTTACGCTTAGCTGAAGTTTATTTATGATAAAGCGGAAAAACTCATCCAGCTCTTTCCCCTCAATAAAGCCATTATCTGGAAATAAAATCCAAGTTACGTTTCGGAAAGAAATATATATTGGTGGAAACAGCAATACATTACATTTTCTTGTTAAGAGTTGAACATCTTAATTCTTGAGTAGCCTACCGTCAGAGTCAAAATGCTTCCAAATTTGTAAAAAGGAGGCGGCGTCGAGATTGTCAAAGGTGCTGTCCATGGTACCAAATTAAAACTATGGAATAATACACGTAGATGTGAAGATATTGGCACAGAGGTTTCGCTCGTCAGGAAAAGCTAAATGTCATGTCCCTTTTCAACATACTAAACTCCACCTACCTATTACTTATGGGAGGGAATGGTAGGCTACTTAGGAATAACGCCTACGGGTAAAGTGAACGTATGACTTTTGGGGGAGCACGCATCTAACTTATGGTATCAGTAGAAATATTTAGAGGCCTATATGTTAAGATCTGTCACATGTTTCCTAACTGCCAGTGATAATATTGACATTATTAAACACAATAAGTCTGCATGTATACAACATATCGGTTGACTCATTTTAATTTGTTTAAAATATTTTATTGGCACAAATATACATATTGTATAAGATATGGACAAATCGGGGCAGTGCAAAGACGTATAATAAAGTCATCTGAACAAAAAAAGAGCGTTGCTCTAGATAAAAGTTTTCTGTCAGTCAAAAAACATCTTTGTTAAATGTGTTCGTCTTACACATTAATACTCCGAGATAAATAATAGTGCAGTATTAGTAACTGCATTTTTCTTTTAAAAAATCACATAAAGGTGCAGAAAACCATCACCATGTACCAATCTATACATGCATGTATTTAACAAAATATTCCCCCAACTAATTATCCTCATATAAGACTCTCATACATATAGCTAACCATATAGTAAGTCATAACTGAGGGTATAGCTATTACACTAAATTAACATATATTGCACATACACAGAAAGACACTTTACATCATAAGGCTATTTTGCATACATCATTATAATAGCTGATTTGTTCTCAACTAATGCAAGTAAGAAAAAAACTCCATTGACAAGTAGACATAACAGAACAAAAAAAAAAAAACCAAATAGTTAATTCACTGACCAACTGGTTTTGCATATTGGTTGTGATACATAAATGGCAATGTGAGATCTCCAGAGTTTCCACCATGCTACTCCTTTCAGCCATTAGCGAGTAACTGGCCTCCTCTGTAGTTCATTCATTGTGCCACTAGGGGGCGCAATACCATTACATCTGCGGTTGATACCTGGCTCCACGAGGTGTAACGTCATGTGCACTCACATCCCGAAGATTAAGGGAGAGGGCAGCATTTTTGTTGGGTGTGGCCATAACCACAGGGAAAATACTTTGCCAAGTTTTCGCAAAACAGAAAGACACAACAACAAAGAAAAAGAAAGCCAAACAAAAGTGTAGAGGGATAGCAAATGAAATAAATGGTAGACAGTCAGAGGACTAAAACCCTAAATGGGTTTGTTTGCCTTTTTACACAGAAGTGACGTCTTCATTTGTTCATTTGATTTGGTCTGTGGGGAAGAGGAGAGACGGTGGTGTCTATGCGCTGGTGTCCCCATCCGTGGTTTGGTCCTCTGGGATCGGCTCCGGCAGGTCAAGGGCAGGGGAAGGGGGAGGCAGACCAGGGCTCAGGAGTGGGTCATCCTCCGGGCACAGTTTCACTGCAGCAACACACACCACAAAGCATATAAAAAATGCACCATCACTGTCACAGTCATACAAATCCTTAAACTTATTTCCAGTATCAAACCAAGAGGAAAATATGATTGGACAGACCAGGTGTAGGGAGGGACTTGATTCGCTGTCGATCATCTGGTTCCATAACAGGATTGGTTGAGAGGCGAAGGGAGGATGAGTGTTTGATTGCAGCAGAGTCTTGGTCTCCATCGAATACGCTGCCATCTCCTGTTAACTCTGGAGGGGGTGGATCAATGTAAATCAGTCGCTAAACTCTTTCATGTGATTTCATCATACTGCTTTTTGTTGCCATGCCTGACTGTGCTTGGCACAGGTGGTACAAATAAACCACCTCAAACACAATTTTATGTGTGCTGTACAGGTATTTCGTAGATTTTTGAAATTCATTTTTAGTGCCTTTGTCCCCTATCCTACCCAGTGCACGTGTGTGCTTTAGTTACTTTCTGCTATTACTTAAAAAGAACAGGATTTCAGATGTGTACATAAAAGGCAGCTCACCAGAGGGAGACTCCCTCCTTTCTGGGTCTTCAGGTGACGGGCTGGTCACGCTCTCGTGCTCTGCGTCGGAGGACATCCTCTTCAGGCGCTGGGCAGGTATGGGCACCTGCGTAGGACTTGGCATTTTCGGGGGCAAGGCACCACTGGGAGAGTCAGGACTCTCATCTGATTGATTGACAGACAGACACACACAGAGGTAGACAGACACAGAGACAGACAGACACAGAGGCAGACAGACAGACAGACAGACAGACAGGCAGACAGACAGACAGACACAGAGACAGACAGATAGACAGACAGACAGATGGATAGTCAGTCAGACAGACACATAGACACAATATACAGAGGGGGGGGGGCGAGTAAAAGATTGCTAAAACATACTCAGACACAGGGAACAGTTCTGCTAAAGGCAACACATAGCCTTTTCCATTTTTTCCCCTAAAATGTAACTGGGGTACTTCTGTAATTCCCAGAATGCTTTGCTCTGCTACGCACACTGTTGCCATGCCTACCAAAGCTCCTGCTGCTGCTGGTGCGTGTTTTGAGTGGTCCGGAGAGGCGGGGGCCGAGGGCAGGCTTGCTGCTCTGTATGGGGGGCTTCGGGGTGGGGGTACAGATGGTGGGCTTGGCTGAGGTGGGAGGGGGCAAGGTCCTGGGGGCAGGCTCTGGGCGTGTTTCAGGCAGGCTCTTCCTCTCAGGGGACTTGTGGTCTTCCTCATTCGAGGCTAAGTCAGGGTCAATGAGAAAAAAATGGTTAATGGAAGCCGTTACCAGAAGGACTGTTTCAAACATGCCGTCTTACAACAGGAAAATAATACACTGCTTGGCATGATGTTAAAAAGGAAGTCAGCAAAAACAGGGAGTGCAAGACCTTTGTACTCAGGAAACGGTTAAACAGGAAATGTTTGTCCAAAAGCCTTGTGTTTTATTTAACACTGCGACAAACTCTCAGAACAGGAAGATGCGTCAAACACACACCCAAACACAGGACACTTCACGTCTACACAATGACTCACCCCGTGCTTCAGTGGACTCAGCCTTTTCTGGGGCAAGGTGCTCATTAGCCTGAAAAAACAACCAGACGTATTATATCGAGATTTACACCTTAATATTATTATTAATAACAACAACAACAACAATAATAATAATAGTAATAATAATAACTGCTTTAAGCAATTTGAACTGAAGTAAGAAATGTTGTACTTAGTACTGATTGACTGGTATCATTTTCATTTCTTGATTTGACCAGTAGATGGCAGTTTCTTCACACAAAATACTAACAGTTGGATCTGAAGTACATAACTACATTCATGTATAATGTATAATATAAATAATAGAAGTTTTAAACAAAAACATGCAAGAAAATAATAAAATACTAGAACAGCTAATGTGGCTATGACACATACAAGGGCAAGAGGTAAAACTCCAGCCAATAAGAATGTTTTAAGTTGCCGTAGCAACAGGCAGAACGGTAGCTTGAATTGTGCTCACTTTCAAATGAGCCGCGGCCTTCTTCTCCTGCTTGGCTCGCATCTCCGCCAGGAAGTTGTTGCCCATCACCTGCACGCCCAGGTGTCGCCCCATCAGCGGGCTGTGCTTACTCTTGGCCTCTGGCGGCAGAGGAGGGGGAGCAGCTTCCACCTTGGGCTCAACCGCTGGGGCTGGCGGCTCCTCGGGAGGGGGCTCTGGATCGCTGGGCGTGACGATCACCTCGGTCTCCGACATGGGGGCGAGGAGGGGGCTTTTCGCCGGAGGCCTGGGGGGAGGGGGCTCCTCTGGGTCTGGCGTGGGAGTGGGGGGATGGGCTGTGAAGGCTGGTGAGGATGCAGGTGTATGTGTAGGTGTAGGTGCAGGGGCGGGGGCAGGGGCAGGGGCAGGTGTGGGTGTATGCTGGGCGGCGGTGGATGGTGGTGGAGCCGCTGGGCTCTTCTCTATCTTGGAGGAGCGTGGCTTGATGCGGTTGAAGAGGCCGCTCATGCGGGACTCGCGCTTCTTGTCGCCCTCCTGAGCCTGGCTCTGGCTCCCCTTCTGGGACAGACGCCTGGACCAGAGAGAGAGAGAGAGAGAGAGAGAGAGAGAGAGAGAGAGAGAGAGAGAGAGAGAGAGAGAGAGAGGGGGAGGGACAGAGAGAGAGGGACAGAGAGAGAGAGGGAGAGAGAGGGACAGAGAGAGAGAGATAGAGAAAGAGAGGGAGGGAATACAGGTAGAGAAAGATACATAAAAGTCAAATGTCAAATTTGTTTTAGTTTTAGTCAAATGTAATTTAATCTGATTCAATCCAATATTCAAAATTGGCCTAAAAGTTACACTCATATTAAAAAAAAAAAACATATACTAAATATCTCCCAATGGTCAGAATGTCATTAAACGGTCACACACACACACACTAAACAGAGAATGCATCACATCAGCAAACCGGATCACTGGGATCTCCTCAGACTCACCTGAAACAGATTTTGGTGACCTTCTTGGAGAAGAAGTCGTCCATGCCCTCGTCCACCTTCACTGCAGCTCCGTTCTGCTCAGCCTCCTGGGCCTGGCCACTGCTCGCTGCTGCTGCCTTATATCCACACATACACACATTACTCTATCCACATAGAGCATACTAATCAAGTACACATACCTTTTGATTTGTGTTTTAGTGCCTTGTTTTACCTCACTTAACAAATACTGCCCTACAAAGGCAAAGCGCAGTAGCTATGTGAACATAAAAACTGACAAAAATACGTTTAACATTGTCATATTGCCCAGTCAACTATGTTGTAGGTTTAATAGTGGTGATGCTTTTAACTACTCTCTTAATAGCAAGAAGCAAGAGATTTAATCACAAAACATAGGAGGTGTTATAAAGTCAACCCTGAGCATGACACCGTCCTCATGCACTGCTCCCCGGGCGCCGTTGTCATGGCTACCCCCTGCTTAAATGGTTAAATGCAGAGGTGAATTTCGTTGTGTGCTGTGTGTGCTGTGATGTGCTGTGACAAAATGATCACAATGTGATCACAATGACAAAAATGTGACTTTCAATTAATTTACACCTTGTAAATTATGGGGGATTAGTGGGACAACACAACAGTGGGGGCAGGAGATGGGTCTAAAATACAGGAGAACCCCCAGAAAAACGTGTTGGCAGTTATGGACATTGGCATCCCAGCCCGAGCCGGGAGCATGATGAAATGTAACTAATCCACACAAACAGCTTAGCCAGCTGGGAGTGACATCATCATCACCCCAACACAGAGGTAGGGCTGGGCAAAATGAACCAAAACTGACATCACAATATTTCTGGGCTGACTGGTGATGTACGATATATATTGATATTTCAGAAACAAAATGAGCAAAGTTAAGACTGCTCTAAATGAGCTGTGTAAATGAAAAAGTAAACAGTAACACACGCAGGGGCACAGCTGAGCGATCCGAGAAAGCTCCGGCTGTCTGAACAGTGTGAGCACATTAGATTAAGTGGTTCTGACGAAGTGGTATTACAGCATCAAAAATATATCGATGTGGCAATATAGTGTCAAATACATGTCTCCTTCAAAAATATATCGATATTACGATAATATCGATATATTGCACAGCCCTACACAGAGGCATGATGGGAGACCAGAGTTACTCTGCTCTGAGGGGCCTTACTGGGGCTCTGCTGGGCCTGGTCATCTTGCTCCGCTTGGGCCGGAGTTTGGTGATGTGCTGGAGGGTGGTCCCCTCAGCCGGGGGCAGGTCACCGAAGACCCCCGACGGCCTCTTCTCCAGCTTGGGGAGAGGCGTCGGGGGTCCGGGGGGGTCCTCTACGTGAATCGGGACATCCTCCAGGGCCTTGTCCAGGTCAAACTCCATCTCTGAAAGAGGTAAAAAAAAACAGGCCATTTGAACAGTGTTCAATGTTTTCCAAGTTCTAATTAATGAGTATTTGTTCCCAGTCACATAAAGTCAGATGTCACATTACCAAAGGCCACGGAGATGGGCCTAAGCATCCTGTAAAGAATACTCTTCCTCTTGGATTTGGGTGTCAGCTGAAAATACAAGAGCAACAGTTTATATTTTTTATAAATGCATTGCATTTGCAATAAATGCAAAAATAACTATTTGTAATAAAATAAATACATAAGAAATGAACTGAAATGAATGAAAGAATGAAATGAAAAGAAATCTGACAGAATTTCTCACAAAGTAAATTGATCCATTTTCTAGACTAAGCTGCTTTTTTTATGAATCGCAGATGACAGACTTGTGCAGTGAGACATACAGATGTGTGGGAGTCTTACCAAGCAGGAGTCCAGGTCCTCCTCGGCCTCGGAGCTGTGGCTCTCCGGCTGCAGGAGGCTCTCCTCCAGCACCTCCGTCTCCAGGGAGTCATGGTGCAGCAGGGGCTGCCCTCTCCTGCTCAGGTGCTCCGACTGCGGGAGCGGGTAGGACAAAACACACACATTTAGTGCTGTTCTTAAACTACGGTGTGTGTGTGAGTGAGCGAGCGAGAGAGAGTGTGTGTGTGTATGTGAGTGATTGAGTGAGTCAGTGAGTGTGTGTGTGAGAGAGAGAGTGAGTGAGTGAGTGTGTGTGTGTGTGTGTGTGTGAGAGAGAGAGTGAGTGAGTGAGTGAGTTAGTGAGAGAGAGAGAAAGAGAGAGAGAGAGGGAGAGAGAGAGGGGGGGTAGGGAGTAAGGGTAGAGAAAGATACACAAAAGTCAAGAAAGAAGACTGAAAAACAGACAGAGAGAAAGAGAGAGAGAAAAAGAGACGGGGGGAGAGATATAGAGAGAAAGAAAGAGAGACTGACCAGTGTTTGTTGAGAACGGGACAGTGCTTCTAAAATCTCATCTTCCATGCGGTCTGATAGGAAGGATGCCATGTTGAGTTTTACTTCACTGTGGGAATACAAATAGAAACGGTTAAGGCAGGTACAGTGCCGCACCAACTCGAGGCCAGGTGGGTGTGTTGTTTTCAGTATTAAAGTCCAACAATGAAAAAAGTAAATCCACACACCTTCATAGGCAAGGCAAGGCAAGTTTATTTGTATAGCACATTTCATACACAAAGGCAGTTCAGTGTTCTTAACAACAATAAAAGCATAGTATATTTACATTTACTTAGCAGGCAGTCAGCACCCCACCTGATCTTATTGATGATGTCTACAGCAGATTGTTCCAGCAAGGTGGCGGTGACGAATCCCCTGGGGACAGCCATTTTGCTGGCGCTGGCTCGTATGAGCTCCTGCCGCAGGTTGGGCTTCTTCATCACGTTGGGACACAGGCTCTCCGCTGTGTCCACCATGGACTGGAGCAGGTTCTACAGGGCACAGATGGGTAAACAGGGCAAGTACTAAACACTATGTTTACGTTTTTCATACTCCCGCACCAGTTGAAGGGTGTTCCTCAACAAAGTGCAGTGCAAAATGTCTGTGTAGATTTTCATTCTGCAGTTGCTTACAACTTAGCTCCTTTGACTACGATGACCTGGATGAATGAGAATCTACACAGACACTGTGTTTAAGTCTTGATAATACAATTTCTTAAATAATGTTTTAATGATCACTGCACTTTTTGATTTCATTTGTGACTGCTAAATATGTCATTTAATAAATTCTCACATTAAGGAAATGTGTATAATTTCAAGTTGTACATCTACAAAGGTGACACTTTATTCACTTCATCTAGTGTATCACATAGGCAAGGCAAGTTTATTTATATGGCGCATTCCATACACAACGGCAATTCAATATGCTTAACAAAAATAAAAGCAAAGGACAATATGTAAAAGCATAAAAGATAAATATATTGTTATATACAGGTACTACTCGGAAAATTAGAATATCATGTAAAAGTTGTTTTATTCAGGCAATCCAACATAAAACATTTTATAGATTCATTACATGCAAAGTGAGATATCTCGCTTTTTGCTGTTGTAATTTTGCTGATTATGATTTACAGCTTATTAAAACATCAAACCCAAAAACTCAGAAAATGAGAATACTGTGAAAATCTTCAGTATTGTAGGCTCAAAGTGTCACACACTAATCAGGTAAGTAATGCAAAACACTTGCAAAAGGGTCCTGAACCTTTAAACATTTCATCTTTAAAGTTGAGTTACAACTGAAATGCATGCACTTTTTCAGGATATTCTCATTTTCCGAGTAGTACCTGTAAATGAAATATACAGATGTAATTGCGATGTAGTTCTTAAGTACCTGTATCTGTTCCTCCATGACTCTGGTGACCTCTCCTGCCATAGACTGCAGCTTCTGCTGGATGGGGCCCACACACGGGCCCTCGCCAATCTCATCGTTACGAGACGTCCTCAGGTGGTACATGTTGGGCAGCAACTGGAGGCAGAGAGTGCAGGGGGAGATACGAATACAAGATGGGGACAGAAAATAGGTCAGCGTACAGATTCCAACTGCTTAAAATACAGGGTGCGGGGCAGCTGTGGCCTAAGGGTTAGAGAGTTGGTCTTGGGATTGGAGAGTCGCCCTACCCAGGGGCGTCACTAGGTTGTGGAAACATTCGGGGCTTTAGCCCAGAAGTTAGAGTGTTCTTTGAGTGGGGGTTCGGGGGTTTCTCCCCCGAGAAAATTTTAAAAATCGAACTGATGAAAATGCAATTTTAGCGTTGTTTAAGAATGAAAAGAAAGGACAATCGTCATGACTTACGTCGAATAGGTATTACAGGACCTGTAAGGAGTCTCTTCTGGCAAAGTGCATCACATACAGCAGCAGACAAAATGTTACATTAAAGTAGCTTATATAGAATAAACACTATCGCGACACGTACCTACAGAATGTCAGCCCCTACACATAGAAAGAATACCGACGTCTTGAATTTGTAACATTGTAACAAATGATTCTAAAGCTGCCCATATATGGTCCCGCAAGAATTTCCAGGAGCGCTCTAGAATCTTTGGTTTTCACTGACTACAATGTTTCATTTGGGACTACTGGTAATGCAACCACACAAAAGTCTCTTCTACGGGCCTATTTTCATCATTACCATCATTACTTATTTACTTTTTTTGACGGCACAGAGATCCGGGGCTATTCCCAGGAGATCCGGGGCTATAGCCTCGAATGCCCAGGTCTACCGACGCCCATGGCCCTACCCATGGCTGAAATGCTCTTGAGCAAGGCATCGAACCCCACACTGCTCCAGGGACTGTAACTGAAACCCTGTGAATAACTGTAAGTCGCTCTGGATAAGAGTGTCAGCTAAGTGTAATGTAATAAAAATACTGCCAACAACACTAATATTTGCTAGGGTGATACTGACAGAAACTACATCACATTGGTACAAATCTTCATTCAGAAACAAGAGGAGCTATATGTGGTATAGTGGCCAAAACTGGTGCTGGAATCACACTGAAAATACAGTACATCACAGCTCCACCTCTACACGCAATATACCAAACCAAAATGAAAACACAATTTTCAGGCTGGAAATTAAGTTTTAAAATGTAATGTGAATATTCTTGAATATTCTTGCTGTAATATTTTTGTCTGTGAAGTCAGTGTTTTAGTATAAGATGTTTCTAAAATCATCAGGTGAGCACTACAGTCCCTAAACTGTGACCTTTAAATACCAGACTACTAAGCCTTCCATTGCTATCATTTTTTAGGGGTTTAATCATTTAAAAATGTTAGCGTTTCACAGTTTTACCGTTTTAGAGTTCCTGGCATCCTTCATGAGCCTCTCGGCCACCCGCATGTCTTCCTGGACGGGGTCTGTCTCCGAGTACCTCAGGGAGTTCAGGTGGTCCTGCACCTTCACACACATCCTCTCGATCATCTGGAGATGTGGTTTGGGGGGAGACAATATTTAGAATGACTTTAGATGGGTGGAAATGTGATATAGAGTTGTCTGGCATGTAAAGGTATCAGTTAGTCGATCTAATGCAAAAAAAAGACAATGAAAAATCACAGATGTTAAAGCACAGGGAGAACACTAGGAAAATACACCTTTGTGTTGGTCATGAAAGTCAATCCAAAATTCACAAAACACACTGGCCCCTACAGTTCCCTAGCGTGACTTAACAGTCAATTGGGTCAAAGAGCTCCAGAAATAAGCAAAACAGCACAGCTATTAATGACAAAAGCACCTGGTGCGTAGTTGTCGTGACGATGCCTTGCTGGAGTCGGTAGGCTTGTTCCTGGAGGTATTTCCGTGTCTCGTGGTTCCTCAGAAGGTACTGCTCCATCTGGAAAAGATGGAGAAAGACAAACATCGGTTCAAACTGTACCGCATGTTTGTTGGTGACCCCTCATGTCTCTGTGGGTTTACTTGTTTATGACAGACAGATTTTCCATGTCGGTGCTGCCAAAAACTCTGCTTGCTGGGCTTCAGGCTACAGTTCAGTGCAAAAAAGAACACAGTAGTCCACAACTGAATGCTGACAGAAAGGGGGGTCCATGCATATTCATAACTACATCCTAGCGATACAACATGAAGAGTATTGTTTCCATACACGCAGGCACAGATATGAACAACTATCTTACCATGCATTGCCTATCATAGCCTTTAATGGTCTTGTGCTTTGTGTTTGATAATGCAGCATAGTTACATATAGCATAATAGTTACAATTATTACATTAGTATTACATTACACTTAGCAGAAGCTTTTATCCAAAGTGACTTACACTTTGAACAATTAACAATTATTGTTATTCCTGTTACATAATCTCTGAATCTACACTGAGCGTAGATTACTCTTGTTTGTGAGTTCTGGTAGGCAGTTGTAGGTTTGAGTGCAGTCCTGACTGCTGACCTTTAAAAGGGCATCCTCGGTCTTGTCTGGGCTGGCCTTCAGGGCCTGGGCGGCATCGATGATGGGCATTGGCATGAAGCGGATGGTGTAGTTCCTGTGAGCAGGTATGAGTAAATCTGTGAGTGAGTGAGCAGGGCTATGTACAGCATGCCATCATACACTTGATGTTTATTCTAACCTTCAGTCTCACACACACATACCCACACACAGAGAAAGAGAGGGAGAGAGATAGAGTGAGTGAGCAGGGCTAGGTACAACATGCAATAATACAGTTTATATTCACTCTTACCTTCAGTTGCACACAAACAAACAAACAAACAAATAAACTAGAAAAGCACTCAGAGAGCGCAGACCTCCACCAGGGCAGCTCAGATCACCACCAAAATCGAATCACATTTTTGACCTACCCTAAAAATGTAATCAAAATTCATCCATAACTTTTTGAGTTATGTTGCTAACTTAACAAACAAACTAACAAATAAACAAACAATTGCAATGATTACATAACCTCCACTGGCAGAAGTAACAAACGAACACACACGCACACACACACACACACACACACACACACACACACACACACACACACACACACACACACACACACACACACACACACACACACACACACACACGCACACAGAAAGAGAGAGGCGGAGAGAGATAGAGCAGAGAGAAACAGCTCATACTTCTCTAGGGCAGCTGCAACATCCTGTAGTCCTTGTGGGCTTACGTTGTTCTTGTCCCACACAACAGTCCTGCAGAAGGCAAACAATAATATTTTTGTGATATTTGTTCTATGCAAAGTGTTAGGCAGCGTGTAGTTTGCTAAGATTTCAATCAAAGCACGCACATCCTTAATAAATACTGAGAGCAGGACCAAAGGACAGCAGACATATGTAGAAAAGAAAAGTCTGCTCAACCAGGGTTATGCTCCAAAGTTTTTTTTTTTTATTTTAAACCGTGTGACGTTTTGGGCTTACTCACCCTTCCTCAGACGAGGAATCTGGAAGAGCGAGGAAACCCTGAGGAAGGGTGAGTAAGCCCAAAACATCACACGGTTTTAAATAAAAAAAAAAACTTGGGAGCAAAAACCTGGTTGAGCGGACTTTTTCTTTTCTACATATGTAGCCTGTACAGCGAGCCACTAAAGCCCCTACCTCAGTTTAGTGTTGATTTGGAGGGCCTTGGCCAGCATTTTGGCTCCCATGTCACCCATCCCATTACCACTGATATCCAGCTTGGTGAGACTGGTGTTGCTGCCCAGTGCATTGAGAACAATGGAGAGGTCACCCTTTAGCTTTGAGTCAGCCAGAGAAAGGGATGTTAGGGGCTAGGGAGAGAAGAAGAGAAGAGAACTCAGTGGTGCTCTTTTTCACACAGACATATTTTTCCATCATTATCAGCTACACACCATCCAAAATATGAAATATTACATCCTAACAACACCTTGAATTTATGAGGATAAGTTAAGCATTTCTCAGAGTTTTGGTGGATTTGGTAATTTTGGTAGAACATCTGTACTCAGAGCAATGTTGCCTTCACTACAAACTAGGAAGTTCTTGATATACTTTGGGGTAAGACTAAGTAGGCAGTCATTATGCACAGTGCTTCAGAAGTTCAATTCAACCTCAGACTTGGATTATCCTCAATGTCTGTCTGAGTGCACAGCTTGAGAAACACCAGACAGGTGGTTAGACGTGACTGAAGAGCACATAAGACAGGAAAATAACCAACCGATTCATCTTCCTGAATCATGTGAACCAAGTTGCTTAGGACCTGCCCCAAATTCCTACAGAAAAATGCAGAGAGAAAGATAGACAGGGAGACAGAGAGAGGCAGATGCAGACACAGAGAAAAGGGTTTTGTCATCAGTTTGGGTCACACAGAAAATTTCTTAAAGGTTTGACAGTTTAAAAGCAGGCTCATACTTGGTCTTGATGTTGTTGAAGTTCTTGCCCAGGGACAGATGCCGTATGGAGCGATTCTTTGCCAGCCACACCAGCAGGGTGGTAAGGTCGGTGTCAAAGCCTGAGAAACGTCCAGATGATACGAAACATTAGGAGACCATCTTTGCCCACTAACACCATTCAACACTCTATGATCATGATGACCTGACACAGGAGAATGCAACATAATATGTTCACTATGACATGAAGATATGCATGCTTCACAGACAGATCAAAGACTAACCAATGTGTGACCAAATTTATGTGGGCTAAAGGCCTGTTACAGAGATAAAATGTTAACTGTAGGCAGTGTACTGTATATCATCTTAAGTACTAGTTATAGATCTGGGCTCGGAACAGATGGACGGCATTCCAGTGTCTTCGGAGTACTCACTGTTATCCGAGATGTCCAAGCTAGAAATGTTGGTGATCTCAGCAATGCAGCCCTCCAGAATCTGAGAACCTGCTGACCTCAGCTGCAGTCAAGACAAGAACAATCAATCAATCAGATTATGAGGGGTTTGCCTGTTAACAACTTTGGGGTCTAAAAGGTTACAATGCATCAAGAAGTAAGGACCTTAAATTATATAAATTATGGAATGCTTACTGGTAATCATACAAACAAATAAAAGATAGTACAGTGTTTGTACACAAACATACAACCAAGGTGCTGTACACATACACACTAAATCTATGTGCTAAGCTTTATTCAGTGTAAGAAAACATGCATACTACCAGCATGCAAAAGCATGGTCTGTTTTCAGGAAACATATTATATTATTCATCATTTACTATGGCCATTACTACCAAATCCCATTTTAACCTGCAATAACATCAGCTGTGCATTCACGACCGTGAGTCAGCCAACCTGATCCTCTTTAATCCACTACAGGACTGTGTGTGTGTGTGTGTGTGTGTGTGTGTGTGTGTGTGTGTGTGTGTGTGTATGTGAGCGATGACAGGAGGAAACACACTGGTCATGCTTATTATGCCATGTTCTCATTCAGATGTCTCTAAACGAGCCATGTTTTTCATACAGCTACAACACACAAGGCTTTTTAATGCTCTGACTTATAGCTGTGCTTTGCCTTAAAAACCAGGCCAACTAGAGGCCACCAGTAACAAGCCTGGCAGTTGTCTCTCTCCATCATTAAAAAAGGGAAAAAAACAAAACACACACAAGCTCAAACACAGTGCCAACATTTAAAAAGGCATTTCCTGTGGGAACTGCTTTTTGTGAGAGACAGA
Organism: Coilia nasus; assembly: GCA_027475355.1. Lineage (NCBI taxonomy): Eukaryota > Metazoa > Chordata > Actinopteri > Clupeiformes > Engraulidae > Coilia > Coilia nasus. Next base: position 18,219,115 of record CM050201.1, on the reverse strand, counting down.
AATAGGTCCTTTATTGTGTTTTTTGGATCCCCAAATACTTCTACATCATGGCCACTCATCTTCCTGGGGTCCATCAGTGAAAAATTATCACGGTATTCAATATTATGTAAAAAACAACAGCTAACAGGAAAAAAGGATGAAATTATGGAAGTTCAAAGACACACACCAAGCAGTACTCACAATCCAAACTCTAAAATGTAAAACACAGACACACAGCAGAACACGTTAATTCAACCTCAGTCCGAACTCCCAGTGATGACCCATAACTCATTTTCAGACTGACCTCACAGCCGCTCAGATCCAGGGAGACCTCTTTGAGGTTGGTGTTGCTGGCAATCCCAAGCAGAAGGGCTCTGGCACAACAGAACAGAGTACACAGCAGAACCCGGGAACAGAACAAAGACTTGTGTCAAACCGAGTCCAAATGCAGACACAGAGCGGAAACATTATCCGACCCGATTAACGCTTCCTGAATGCAAGGATGGTGCCTTTTGCCCTTGGAAGTATTCAATGAAGAGGCCAAAGACAATCAAATGGAGTTTGGCTTTGAAAATGAACTTTTTTAAACCCCACTTTTAACTCGTATGCAACATTTTGTCATGTCTGGAATATGTCAGGTTAATGGAAACTGCGAAAGCTATGCTCAGATATACATTGTCCAATTAAACACACACACACACACACATGGCCTTTTGTGTACCTGACCTGCCAGAGAGAATGATCCATCATTTTGGCACCAAGTGAATTCTGCAAGTGTTTTTGGATGACAGTATTTCAGGTTTAGGAAACTAGAAAACATGGATGACAGCTGGGTGGCTTACTTGAGGGCCTCGGGGGCTAGTTTTGTGCCTGACAGGTTGACGCTGCTTAGAGCTGCAGCACTGTTGAAGAACTGCTTGAAGGAGGGCGCAATGTCCTTACCCTTCCTGGAACAAGATGAACAAACAAAATAAAAATAGCTGAGATTGTTTACTTTGCATTTATGTAAACAAAGAAACTAAAATATCACCAAGTTCATGGTCCAGGGTAAGAAAAAACTTTTTTTAATAAATGGAGTAGCGGAGCTAACGATTCAGTTGGTTGTGATCTGTTTGTGTGATGTATTGTGTGTTAGTAAGTGTATATTTAAGTGGTCAGACAGACTTATGGTATTCATGGTGAAAACAGTTCAATAGCAATATTCAATTCAATGGCAATTAACTATTTAGATTAGCGCTGTGTTTGTGAGTTTGAGTGTGTGTGTGTGTGTATGTGTGTGTTTTTATAGCTGTGTTTGTGTGTGTGTGTTTATGGTGTGTGTTTGTGTTTTACCTATGAGAAAAAACACTTTTGGACATGTTAAGAACAGAGAGGTTTTTGAGGCATCCTCGAAGCAGTGAAGAGCATATCTATGGAAAATATAAAATACATTTGAAGATGTATATAATAAGATTATAATTGATTGTGTATTTTATAATATTTTATTATATATACATATATAATATATATATTTATACAACATGTATCTATAATTTACAGAGAAAAAATATACAATGAGTAGGTAAGTGCTTGGATTTTAATATTTGCCAACTCACAAGGTCAAGAGGGCAGTCGCTATTAGATAGGTCCAGTGTTTGTAGGTTATTTGGCTGACCCAAAAAGTTACAGAGATTCTTTAAAAGAGGAAACAAACACAACATCAGTCTCAGACACAAACACAAAAAAGAACATTACAGCTACTGGGAGGGCTGTCAAACAGCCATTGATGCACTTTAGAAGTATTGTTTATTTACCCCATTACTTAAAATACATTTCTGGCTTAGGAATTATTTAGTAAATTAGTTATCCAAAACATTTTTCTTCAAGTGATTTTCAATTCTCGAGAATGACTATGTTGAGTTGGCGAGGTGGAGGGACCTACTGCGAGATCATCGCCCCGTAGCGCATTTCCTGATAGGTCCAGGTGTGCCAGTGTGCTGGCCAAGGAAGGATTGGCACTCAGAGACTGTGCAAGAATATTTGCCCCTACAGGGAAAAAAGAGAGAAGAGGGAGAGAAAAATCACAAAAAAGAAGCTGGCATTAGCTTCAAGGAATGCCAGCTGCCTGCAGACAGGGGCATTTTTCCCCCTTTTTCCTGCCAGACAGCATGAAATGAGAGTGGCCGTAAAACATTAGCAGGTGCTGGCGAGGATGAGATGCTTGAGCGGCTTTCACCAGACCGAGGAAATAAGGGCTTAAAAGGGTAAACTGTTTACCTTTGGATGACAGAGAGTTCCTCGACAGGTTCAGCGACTTGAGCCGTGTTTGTTTGGCCAGAGGAGGACTGAGGGCAGCTATGCCTGCGTCAACAGAGGACAACAAATAAACAAACCAAAATGGAAAATAAGCGACCTCAAGAACCTCAACGTAATTGTATTTATAACCTCATTGCTTAGAAATAACCAACCAATCTCTGACATAGCAAGTGCAGCCTGTGTGTGTGTGTGTGTGTGTGTGTGTGTGCGTATTTGTCTATGTGAGTGAGTGAAAGGAAGACAAGAGAGAGAAGGACGAAGAGAGAGACAGAGGGGGAGAGAGAATGTGGACATGTGCATGTGAGTGTGTGTACATAAGTCTCTGTCTTTGTGTGTGTGTGTGTATGTGTGTGTGTGTGTGTGTGTGTGTGTGTGAGTATCTGTGTGTGTGTGTATCTGTGTGTGTGTATCTGTGTGTCTGTGCATGTGTGTTTACGAACATGCCCCTGTCTTGTGTGTGCTTTTATATAATACCTTTGTCCTCCAGTGAGTTGTTGGCTAGGTTGAGGGTATGGAGAGCGGATTTGGGGTTGTGGCTTAGCGCGCTGGCCAGCTTCTGTGTGAAATCTCTGCACACACACACACACACACACACAGAGTTAATCTTTAGGCCAGGGTGAAGCGGTCCGTCGTAACCTGGCCTGCCCCCCCGAATAGCACACATAACTGGCATAAATCAGCATTCCACAGTAGACTTCAGAGAACTAACAATCGATGCCAATGCAGAGAGTGGAGAGAGAAGACCAATATACCACCATATGCCTGCTGTGTGCGTGTGTGTGTGTGACAAAGGAGCTTCTGATTATCATAAAGCACAACTTGGACACCCACACTCCCAAAAAGCCTCATGACACACAAAATGACACAGACAAACAATGAAACAAACTAAAAGGGCCGTAAATTATTTCTTAAACCGAGAGAACATCTGACCACTGAACACACCCATGAATTACACAAGGAATGTCAAAACTGCTAGAGAAAAGAGGCCCATCATGCTGCATTTCCGCCAAATAACAGTTATTTGGCGGAAATGCAGCATGATGGGCCTCTTTTCTATACTGCTAAATATACTGCATCCTAAATGCAGTATACTAAATATACTGCATCATCTGCTTCAATTACCCGTGTAAATACTTTTAAATGATTATTTTGAAATTATGCGCAGTGAGGCACTGTGGTACTTACGCTTTGAGACTGGCATTCTCCAGGACCAACTCCTCCAGTCGCACTGAGCGGGACACAACTTTCAGGATTTGCTCACAAAGGTCTGCGGACTGAAGGGGAAACACCCAAAGACACATATTATGCTAAAAACATTTCTACTCAGAACCACACAAGGTGGGAATATATACATACTGTACATCTATGTTCTGCATTACATAACACTGTCATCTGAACACACTTCTGTACACTTCTCTCTGCGCCTTTGGGGTATCGGCACATAATAGTATTCATACATATAGTATATACATATATATAGTAAATACACATAAATACACATAATAGTAAATACATATATATAGTAAACAGCACATAGTAGTATACAAGCCATTTCATACGCAAGAGACCCAAAAGTCGTTAAATGGTGTAATTACAGAGGATGGTATGATTTGGGCAATTAAAACTACACCACCACCATCATTTGCGCCAAGACTGGGGAGAGAACACACCCATATTTTGGGACGTCATGATCCCTAAAACAAGAAGTCTTACATTACATTTTTGCTGACGTTCTTATCTAGAGGGACTTACATTATTTACAGGGTTTCAGTAGCAGTCCCTGGAGCAGTGTGGGGTTAGATGCCTTGCTTAAGGGCATTTCAGGCATGGGTAGGGCAGGATTCAAACCTACCAACCCCAAGACCAACTTCCCTAACCACTAGACCACAGCTACCACCTCTTAAAGACCCAGGCATGCATAACAGAGTTGTGTGCGGAGGTTTGTGATCAGTACATTAAGCCAACTGTTTAAGAATCTAGATTTTGAAAGACCTACAGTATTTCCAGACATATGTGGCTTTCTGGGACCTAAGCACTACAGCGAGTTTCACTAACATAATCTGTAGAAGAACACATTTTAATATGTGGAGTTCTGGCAGACATACCAGTTTGTAATCCTTGATGGAGAGCTTAGTGAACCACTGGTTGTATTCAAGAGCAGCAATGATGACAACCAAGTCTCTGTGATACAAATACAAGTCAATTATATTTAGTATTCAAACGACTAAAAAAGCAATGTCACTACAAATACGATAATACGCTTAATGTAAACAATGAAGTAAGCTATATCATCATAATATCATCATAATAAGATCATAGTATCCTATTCAAACACAGTACCTGTTTTCTAGATGAATAAAATCTTGCAGATTGAGTTCACGTGTGTCTTGGGTTAGGTATATTGTATCTACATCCTAGAGACACAGGGAGATAAAATTTGTAAAAAAAAAAAAAAAGTGTGTGAGGAAAAATAAGCACCCACAACAAGCTCATTTTCAGGAGAAAAAATGTGTTCTACTAACCCATTGCACTTCATCTCTATATGGAAGACCAAGATGATCACAAAGACACCGGTATGTATGAGAGAATCCACCTAGAAACATAAAGCACGCAAACGAAAAGAGGACAGGTCTTACGTTTACGGTTTACGGTTTTCTGAATGTTTTTGGTCTAAAAACATCACTACAGTTGTGGGTAATTACAATCTCATTAAAAACACACTATCAAACAATTCAATAAACAACAGATTAATAAAGGTAAGCTGATATTCGCAGGAAAGCAATGTTTGCTTAAAAATATGCACCCTAACCCCACATTTTTAACAGCAATTTCTGGCATTTTATTGATGTGACAAAAACTGCTCATGAATAAAATCCTCTTCAGACGGCGCACACAAGCTCACCACATGGTCCACAGTCTACAGGCAACTGGTCCTCCCATTTGGCCAGCATGGCCGTCATCCTATCTTCAGGCCTTAGGGAGCACTTCTTCAGGACCTCCCTGCCAGGCAGCACATGTGGAAGAACAAGAAAACAAACAAAAAAAAAACAAAGAGAAACAAAAAAACTAAATAAATTACTCCTTTTTATGAAACTACAGGAGACTGAAATGTATCTTAATGTGCTTGTTTGTGTGCCTGTGTGTACATGCGAAAAAATGTCATTTGCCTTTAACTTGTGACTTTCCCTTAAACACACTTACAGTGCCAAAGAAAAGAGGACACTGAAAAAACAGAACAGTCAAAACAAAGTCTGTTTTCCCCAGAGAGAGAGAGAGACAGAGAGAGAAAGAAAGAAAGAGAGAGAGAGAGAGAGAGAGAGAGAGAGAGAGAGAGAGAGAGAGAGAGAGAGAGAGAGAGAGAGAGAGAGAGAGAGAGAGAGAGAGAGAGAGAGAGAGAGAGAGAGGACATAGGAGATGAGGGACAGGCACAGAGAGGGCACCTACCCTGGGGACAGACTGGGGCATATCCTCTGCAGGTGACTGCCTACGTGGGCCACCACCTCATCCACATCCTCCACGCTGGGCAGCTTGACGGACAGCAGGCCGCGCTCATGCTTCACCACCAGCTGCAGGGGGCGCCACAAACACACACACAAACACGCAGACACACACAGACATGTGCACACATACACAAACACGCGCGCACACACACAAACATGCACACACACAGACACATACACAGACATGCACACACATACAGACATGCCCACACACACACAGACATACACACACATACACAGACATGCACAAACACACGCTCACACACAAACACGCGCTCACACACAAACACACACACACACACACACACACACACACATTATAAACAAACCTCAGAGGGCCTGAGCCGAGAGCTGTACCAGAGCTGGCAGCAGAGCCTGGTTCGCTTATCAGATCGGGTTACAGCAGAACCAGTCTGCGAGCACAGGTTAGTGGGTAAGGCAATATCATAATGGGCCTCAGGTTTTTTTTTTTGTATGAAATGTCCGAACCAGTACACAGAGAAGCCAGTGTGTGCTCGGGTCATTTCAGGAATACAGTGCTCGCGCACACAAACACACACGCACACACGCACACACGCACACACGCACACACGCACACACGCACACACGCACACACGCACACACGCACACACGCACACACGCACACACGCACACACACACACACACACACACACACACACACACACACACACACACAACACTTCAAAAAAGGCCTCAGACAGTAGCAGTCCATTGTACCTCAGGTTTACGGGAAGGATTAGTCAACTAAATGAGTAGCTCGAGGAACATCAGCTATGAGGCTGGGGATAAGGTGTATTACATTGTTGCCTGGCTACTCACCTGATCTGGCTTGAGACTGCTGATGTTCTGGATGTCCAAATAGCTGAAAGACTGCTCGATCTGGGAAATAACAAAAGCAACAAGTTAGCATGGCTCTTTTAGCATGTCCATTCATAACACACAGAGGACTGCTATAAAGTAGCACACAGGCCAAGAACAACGCAGGCATACACCGTGTCCTGAACTTTACTGGCAATCCAAAGCAAATTATGAAATCCTGGCAAGACTGTTATCCACAGAGTAACAGAGATTTTATTCTGAATTTTATGTGTGTCCATTTTAATATCAAAAGGCAAACACACATACACACACACACAAACACACACACGCCAGCTTAACATGCTGTGATTTTATTCAGAATTGTATGTGTGTCGATTTCAATATAAAAGGCAAACACACATACACACACACACACACAAACAGACCAGCTTAACATGCTGTGATTTTATTCAGAATTTTATGTGTGTCGATTTCAATATCAAAAGGCAAACACACATACACACACACACCAGCTTAACATGCTGTGATTTTATTCAGAATTGTATGTGTGTCGATTTCAATATAAAAGGCAAACACACATACACACACACACACACACACAGACCAGCTTAACATGTTGTGATTTTATTCAGAATTTTATGTGTGTCGATTTCAATATAAAAGGCAAACACGCGTACACAAATACACACACACACACACACACACACACACACACACACACACACACACACACACACACACACACACACACACACTGTAGCCCCAACATGTGCAGGCACATACCACCATATCCAAGCACCGCACACATAAGCCACAAACATTCAAGCGGGAAATTGCATATGCAGATATGTAAAAACATGTTGCCCACACAACTTGACAGGAAGGACAAACATTGGGGGGAGGTCAAACTAATCCAGGAAGCCTCTTCTCTTCCTGCGGACAACAGCCAGAGAAAGCCTGGCTCTGTCCAGCTGTTTCACTGCGGCCATTGTCTGAGCGCGCTCCCTCTCTCCCTGCCCTCCCCCGGGACAGCCCGCTCCCACAAGCACTGGCTCGCACCCAACCCTGCCCGACCCTGGCCGCACAGCCAATGGGAGCCTTTGTGGATCTCGCCTCTCCCCTCTGTTCTGTTCTGCTCTGTCCATCTCTTGTTCTTGTTCTGTCTGTCTGTTCTATCTCTCTCTCTATCTCTGTTTTTTTGCAGGAAAGAAAGAAAGAAAGAAAGAAAGAAAGAAAGGCATGATTTATATGATTTTTTTCTGGCCCTTGCTCTGAATAGCTCGTGAGATTGTTTAGCTGTTTGAGATGTGGAGGACTGTAGTGCCATGAGCCCCCCCCCCCCCCCCCCAAGACAAGGACACTTCTTTGGGGTGTGTGTGTGTGTGGGGGGGGGGGCAGAGGGGGGGTGGGAGTTGTTTTGTGGGTTTGGGTGAATAAGCATGTCCCACGCTAGTGGACTGTCGGCAGCCACCCAAAATCCAGCTGTGAAAACAGCCTGTGGGAAAGAAAAACAGGGGGGCAGACTGGATTCACTTGAAGAAATCTGGGAAGATACACGGGGCAAGACAGAGGGCATAAAGAAGACACAGAAAAGGACAGATGGGGGGTCATAAGAACAGAAGAATGAATAGATGGAAATGAAAACGAATATGATGGTAAGAGAAACAGAATGACACAAAGAAACAGCGAGAGACAAAGAGAAAGAAACTATCAAACAAAAAACTAAGAAAGAAATAAAGAAATAAACAAGTTAGAAATAAATAAATAAATAAAGAAAGAAAGAAAGAAAGAAAGAAAGAAAGAAAGAAATAAAGAAAGAAAGAAAGAAAGAAAGAAAGAAAGAAAGAAAGAAAGAAAGAAAGAAAGAAAGAAAGAAAGAAAGAAAGACAAAGTGTGCAGGCGAGAGGGAAGTAATACCAAGTCAGCTCAAGCACATGCTCAAGACATTCCATATCTCTCGGAGAAGCAAGTAAGGACACGCCTGCATCTACAGTGGGAAGTTCGACACACCAGATTTGAGGTCAAACCCTCTTAAGCACAACAGAGAGAGAGATAGAGGAAGGGAGAGAGCGAGAGGGAGAGAGAAAGAGAGAGAGAGAAAGAGAGAGAGAAAGAGAGAAAGAGAGAGAGAGAGAGAGAGAGAGAGAGAGAGAGAGAGAGACAGAGACAGAGACAGAGACAGAGCAGAGAAAAGACTGCTGGGATCAAACGTCTACCACTTCCTTTGAAAACAGAGAACAGGAGACAAAGGCACGGGGACAAATATGACAACTGTAAAGATTGAGTGTTTGTGAGTTAACACCAGGTTGCTTTCTGTTTTGCTTTGCTTTCTGTTCTACTTAGGTTAGTCTGAATGACTGAAGAGCAATTAAATCAGTTAACTTACAGTGTGTGGACAGCTGGAATTTATATTTATAGCATAACTCTTGACTTATGTCACACTCAAACGCCTTCAGTAGGAAAAAAAAAACACATTTAACTCTGCCCTTAGTTTATCAGGCTGTTGACTCCTCAGTTCGGACACAGATCCAGTTTGCTGCTGGCTGTGGTCAAAAACACGCCAACATGGCCATAGCTCTCATTGCTCTAAGCTCGAGGCATCTCAACAAACATTACACTGTAAGGAAGTATGAGCTTATTAACACTTGTTGTCAGCATTTGCTTTCTTACTTTTCTTTTTCCTTTACTTAAATAACTGATAAATACAGTTGTATACTGAGAAATGTGCATGTGAAATGTGAAATGACATATCTGAATAAGTTTGCAAAACAGGCATTTTCTTGCATTATATGAAAAGAATAAGGAAACAACATTCCAATATATTAAATACTTCCAGGGTACTTCATAGACACTACTTGCCTGATTTATGCTGATGAAATTTGGCCATAACTACTGACATTTTGTAATCATGTACATTTAAAAAAAAATCTTCAACACCGATATACAGTAATGTGCAAAAGTTTTAGACAGGTGTGGAAAAATGCTGTCAACTAGGAATGCCTTCAAAAATGTAAGTGTATATCATTTATGTTCATCAATTAACAAAATGCAGTGACTGAACAAAAGAGAAACCTAAATCAAATCAATATTTGGTGTGACCACCCTTTGCCTTTAAAAGAGCATAAATTCTTCTAGGTCTACTTGCATAGAGTTTTTGAAGGAACTTGGCTGGTAGCTTGTGCCAAACATCTTGAAGAACTACCACAGATCTTCTGTGGATATATGCTTCCTGACATATACAACCAATTTGGTGTAATTGGTTAATCATACACCTGACTAAAATCCTGCAAAATCCCTGACGTGTGTACCCCTTTGTGTGTATTGATGCTGGTTTGAAGGCACCTGCCTACATCTTTGCACAGTACTGTATCTTTTTAACCATCCACATGTTTAATGTTTAAACACCCATAAGGCTGAAAGGACTTGATGGGCATAAGTTGTTTTTTGACAAGTTTAGGCGTAAGTTTTAGGTGCACACAAAGTGTACACACACAGGGGTACACACAATGTACCCCTGATTTTGCAGGACTATAGTCAGGAAAGTATTGGGGTATGAAAAATGAAAATACCGCCCAAGCCTAATAACCACCTAGCTGCTCAAAAGCAGGGATTGGACCAGAAAGATGTCAATCATGGGTGAGAACTCTTTGTCATGCACAAGGTGGGATGCTGTCAAGGAGGAGGTGAACAAATACATAGGTTTGCCTTTACATCTCTGCCTAATTAGTGCTCAATGACTGCTGCAGATTAACACTTAAACCCTTTAAGCTGTAAGGGGCTCTGAAATGGAGTAACACCTACAAATAGTCATTAACACAATCACACCTACAAGCGCACTGGACAAAGTCAACTCCCCCTACATTCACACATGCATGCACGCACACACACACACACACACACACACACACACACACACATACACACACACACACACACACACACACACACACACACACACACACACACACACGATTACAAAATCTGTGCTTCCTTACCTTAGAGGGCACTCTAGCAGTCAACAGGTAGGCCCGATGAGCAGCCAATGCCTGTGGAGAAAGCACAAAGCAGAAACAGGCCTTTTAATATGACATCAAACTGGTGGCAACTTATTATTAGTTGTGCAGTGTCCCTACATATTGTTTCTACATTGTTTCGTAACTAGCTTATCCTTTAAGTCACATTTTCAAAGCATTTTAAAAATATATTATTATGAACTCTATTTCACTTGTCTGTAATGAAGGAAGAATGCATTTGGTAACACACAGTGTCCTTGCATGATAGAAACAAAACATCGTCATGCTTGTCCTTGGAACGATTACAAAATTCAAAGATAAATCTGCATTACACTTAGCTGACGCTCTTATCAACAGCGACTTACAGATATTTACAAGGTTTCAGTTACAGTCCCTGAAGCAGTGTGGGGTTCGATGCCTTCAAGGGCACCTCAAGCATGGGTAGGGCGGGATTTGAACCGGCAACCTTCCGATTGCAAGACCAACTCCCTAACCACTAGGCCACAGCTCAGAAGGCATTCACAATGTGTACCACCAAACAAGATCCCAGCCATTCCTCTGTTTACCATTTCACTCCACTTTCCCTCTCTTGTCTTAGAGCACATGTTTCATCTTATGTTAAATATTTGCCACTCTTTTCAATGGTGGGGTTACCATTGTTTATGTAGGCCATTATTGTATTCTTAACTGACTTTCAACTTTGATAAACAGTGCAAGGGCTCATTCACACCAAACACTCTATGTACAGCATGTGCCCGTTTTCTGTCCGTATTCGTTTAGAAGAGGAGGCATGTTAACAAATTAGACTATTCACACTGCACGCGTGATTCTGCGTATTCTGCCACACATGCAAACGTATTGTTCACGGTTACGTGCTGTACACGCTCAAGTCGGTGTGAATGAGCCCTAAGAGTGATCATAAGTTTACACAAATAAACCTGCACTACAGTGCTTAATGGTTCATGAACTGTCTAGGGCAGAGTAAGCATATTTTCACCAGGAAGGGTGCCTGAATGAATCCATATGAACATTTGTGTAATGTAACTGGAAAAAGCCCAACACATGTAAATCAACCCCACACCCCCTCAAAATATGTGAAATGTTGGCAAATCCTGGATGAATGTAGCATGTTAATGTGAAAAGCAAACAGCAGGAGTTGTCCCCTACTGGGCACAGTTCTTGGTACTGCCCGGCTAAGTCCAAGTCCAAGACCCCTCCTCCAGTGCAGGGCCTGACAGCTCCACTGGCGTAAAGCAGCATAAATAAAAATCTGCAGGAAAATATTCGTGGATTTTCTTTCAAAACTCCTTGCTGCTAATATTAGACTAGCTGACCCGGTTAGTATAGCAATATTGTCATCAACACGTATTTTTCAGTAAATCAATATTTTATTGTGTTTGCCTGGCTGCCAATGCCAAAAACATACCCCTGCTTACTGGACGAGGGCAAAAGTAATTATACAGAGGACTGATTCAACCTCTGTAGGGTGTACTTTTTAAGACAGCAGTGAGAGAAATATTTCCTGCAAGACGACTGACCACTGACAATTCTCACACAGAATGAATGGACAGGAGGTAAGGCAAATGACAGCATAAGCAATAGTGGCTCTGTTCTGTTCTGCAATTTTGTGGTTAGATTTTCCAAAGAAATATGGATGCAACACTTAAATTGGAGAAGTGGAAGAAGCAGTCTGTCAAGTACTGACCATAAAAAGTCACTTGAAGTCCACGTTTGTTTGGAGTCTAGTTCTTCAACTGACAGTAACCTATTCCACATTTTAGTTTGGTTCCTTGATTCTTGTGCCTGAACTTTAGATACCCCTTATCTTCCTAAATAGTATGTCTTATCTCTTAAAAATACATAATGCCTGTACTCTTGATACACATACATACACACACACACACACAGTTTTACAAAGGTCAAGGTTTAATCTGTGCTACACTTCCTGTTAAGCACACATTACCCAGAATCCAACTGAGCAAAGCCCCCCCCGCCTCCTGTGCAAACAAACTGTGCCATGTTCTTTCCCGACATCCACTTCCACTCTTTTGTGAATGTAATAATACAGATTAGAGAAACTCTACAAGCAACCAAAAACCTGACTCGCCCACTTTGCCTTCTCCCAGTCGCTGAGGAGAACTGGAGAGGGGCCAGGTCATACTGAGTGGTGTGGGGACCTGGATACTCATTAAACAGCAAAACAAGGGCATGTGTGTCAGATCACACTCCCGCATCTGGGACTTCCCGCATTAATGCCTGCGCCTTAAAGCCTCCCGACATGAAATGCAGCGTGCCCAACTTCTCCACAAGTCAACGCTCCAGCATTTTTGAAGTCAAAACAGAAAAAGAAAAAAAAAAGTGCCCATGGCGACCCAAAACATTCCTCACAGAGCACGGCAGATTTCCTGCGAATCAGCAGATACACTCTGGGCCCCTCCTGTAGGACAGTGCCTAGTGAGGAAACGGCAGCTCATGAGAGGACATACTTCTTTTATTGCTGACACATAGTCTCAGGGAGAGGGAGAGGCCTCACTGTACTAAAAGTCTCAGTCAGGGACTGGCAAAAAAAAAAAAAAAAAAACACACACACACACACACACACACACACACACACACACACACACACACACACACACACACACACACACTCGATTTACACATCCAAAATGAGCCAACCCACTACATTCACAGCTCAACAGAGGACTGAACATAACATTTTATTATGGTATCTGCCCAAAAGGTTAAGGTTCATGTACGCTTAACACAGATTAAGCCGACTACATGACTTTAATCGTGAAGGCATCCATCAGCCCTGGATCAATATCAGCAGGTGTTAAACATTTAGCTGACGGTTGAGTGTAGTGTAGTGAGTGTGTGAGTTCATGGGTAAAGGATGGGCCCTATGCTACGTGCACTGTTCATCATTCACATTATAGAGTGAAATAATCTGATAGACAAGACCAGGCCCAAACCTGTAGGGATCACTGGCCTACTCTGTCAACAACCTGTTTCTGCTGAGATAGTTGTTTCTACTCTTTCTTTCTTTCTTTCTTTCTTTCTTTCTTTCTTTCTTTCTTTCTGTGTGTCTGTGAGTGGGTAGGGATTTAAAGGGGGGAAGGGAAGTGGAGCCACTTCTTACACACACACACACACACACACACACACACACACACACACACACACACACACACACACACACACACACACACACACACACACACACAGGATAGCAAATCTTATAATTCATAAAAACCTATTGATAAATAGTTAACGTTTACGAATGAAGACTACTAGTGTCTATGAAGTTGCAATTAGATTGAATTAGATTGAAACATGTGATATCAAAAAACTGTTTTTTTTGCCACACTCACTGATATTTGTAGGTACTTAGATGTTACTTTTTACTTTTTGTTACACAAGTTTTTTTCTTTTTCTTTTGGCGAGCGCTGGAATGCATTGTGGCCATGTCTGTGTGGCCTTAAACATCGGGGATCTGTCACGTCAAGTCAGAACAAGACACCAGCAGCGAGGCAGGATACCGAGAAAGAAGGTGGAATTTCACCGAAACACACAGCAAGGCATGTGTGTGTACCTCACAGGACCAAAGGTATCCTTACCTAAAAAACAACAACAACCATACTACTTTGGTTTCTGTACTTTCAACATCATACTGGGTGTTAACATCGCTCAGAACTTTGACAAAGTCAGACCCAATGTTTTAGGCTTGAAATAAAAATGTGTCATACTATAGCGTGTTCAGCAAAAAATCTTCCAATGCATTAATTAAAAAGTAACACATGAGTGATTGCAGTATGCAGTTATTGCAGCCTAGCAGCATGTCTGCGTTCTTACTATGGAAGGCTTGCATCATTTTAAAAATGTGCTGCATCCACCCAGTTTTCATAGGATAGAACTGGTTGCAGTCAAGAGCCATCCACAAAGTATAGCAAAGTCATGGAATTCAGGTAAAATAGGATTATAGCTTTCAGTGTTAAAAAAACATGTTTGTTTTGTCCAAACTGCAACAGCAGCAACAAAGCAATTCTGAGACAATCACATCTCCTCTACTGTGCTGAAGAGATGGTGTCATGCCCTACTCTGGCATCCATTGCTTTGGTCTAAGCTTCAAAAGGTTTCTTCTCTTTGATCAAATCCTCAGTATACTTGAACCCAGACTGTTCCCTTTCCACCAGTTTAGTCATTCTCTTTTGAAGGCCACTTCTGGATATTGCTTCTTTGAAACTGCCTAGAATGACATAATCCTAGAGGCTCTTTACCACTGCTGTTGATGAAGATTCTGGTGCTTGTATAAATACAATCAAAAGAGTAGCCTGCCTGTTCTCAAACCAAAGACCCTGATGCTCTTATTCACTGGCACAATTTCTGCAGTGGTCGCCTGCTTCTTTGTAAGTCTGTGAAGGAAGTGGTGCAAACCTTTGGGAGAAATCTTCTGCTCTCCTTGAACATTTTCCATAGAACAACCTAAATTTCGTAGACCAACAATAGACCTGTGTGTTCCTAAAGAAGGCCTTTCCTTTATTGAAACTCGATCTATATCGTAATCAACTCCAGAAGTGCTGAGTCATCTGATACTTGAATGGTCCAAAGTCGAGCTGTTACTTTGCTCTCTACTAGAACAATAGTCTTCAACCACATTCCTAAGTTAATTCAGAGTCACAAAAGGATATTTGAATGATAGCTTTATAAACATGCTTATGTAGCATTAGCCAACATATTTTTTTACCAACATGCATAAATGATGGCTAAAAAGTAGTCTTTATGCATATGTAGATATTCCATGCTAAGGCAACCATTTCCAGCTACATCAGTAATGTACAACATAAACAACAAACATAAGCAATGTCTACACTACAACTGTGATATATTTAGCTTCTTCTAAATAGATACCAGCATGATTTTCTTCAAAAAAAGGAAGTTCCCAACCTTTCTAAAGGCAGTGTGGTTATTTATAATATATTCTGAGGCCTGACTGTTGGCACCAGCTGATGACTGCATCTGGCTCAGGTGGCTTTCAGGGCTGTTGTTTTAAGATGCGGTACACAGATACCCCGATCACAAGAAAGGGCAGGGTGCCCAATTACTGAGGCAGTGAATAAAGCCTCCTAAACGACTGCCAAAGCCGACGTCCTTGGCAAACAATGGGGAGCTGCTAAAGCTCGTTTACTGTAGCCTTGGGACATGGCTGACTGAAAGAACGCAACAGTCGGCCCCACCCCGTTTTTTTTTCCCCCAAACACACTACTACCACCTCCACCACCACAGGGCTGGCCCTTACCAGACTCTTATCAGGGCATTAAAAGCCACTGATTTTAAATTCACTTTGCCACGCACAGTTTAGCTGACTTTTGTCTGCCTATGTCTGCTTGTTTAGATCGTCTGATTAACCCTGAGGGCAAAATGGCTGTCAGACAACACCATGTATCTGTTGCCTCTAGAGAAGTGAAAAAGGAGGCCCTCACAAAGTAAACTGGGACTAGACGGAACGTGTAGGTACATGTAACCTGATGCCTGAAATGCTCAACTCCCATAAGGGTTTTTGGGTCTTGCTAAATAGCCTCTTGCAAAACACCTGAGGCTGTGCTCATACAGTCTTTCCCAATGTCAGGTTTCTGACAAGAGCAGCATCGAGCTGGTCATCTCACGAGTGAAATATGCGCCCTGTGACTCAGTTTTGGTTTCACACAAGACTGCTGATGTTTGACCCTCACAGCCAATCAAACCTCCGCACTCCCAGGCCTTTGCTGGTGAAACATTGTGTTTACTGAGTGTGACTGTTTATGTTTGTTCCGAGGCAATGCTGTTCCCCAAAGGCCAGAAACTTTGCCTTTTATTCCTAGAAAATGTTTTATGCCATGACAGCATATGAGACTAATAGCAAATGACTGTGCCCATTGATTCGGTGCCAAAAAGGTATTATAACAGGATCTGTGTGTGTGTGTGTGTGTGCGCGTGTGTGTGTGTGTATGCGTGAGTGCATGTGTGTTCCCACTCATTGACAAATAGTTACCCAAATGCTCTTGTTGGTCTGTTCCACAACTATGTTAGGTTTCTGTGTTAATCTCACAGACTCAACAGCTGATTCCATTTGTACTGAGATGCATCTAGAACCCCTAAAGACATAAAAAAGCTATACAGAGTAACTGAGACCACATGTTCAGCTAGCATGCTGAAATATGTTGGCGAGGCGAACAACTGGCGGCACGAACACGCCCGCACAGTTAAAAAGTCCATGCCCGGCGTCCATTCACTTCCTTGACAGCTCGGGCAAGGTCATTTAACAAAATGACGTCACCATTCCAACTCCAGAGGGCTCCCAAAAACACAGGAAGTAGTGAGGTAGTGTCTACTCAGGAGGATGGAGAGTTGCCATGGCAACCAAAGGCAACCTACCAATTCACACCACCAATTTGTGCTAGCAAGCTTTTACTTGTTGCTGCCCTCGCAGAGAAATGGAGACAGAGAGACAGAGACAGAGAGAGAGAGTGAGAGAGAAAGAGAACAAGGAGGAGAGAGCAAAGAAGAGAGAGAAAAGGAGAAAGAGATGTCTAATATTATATTACTATAATAACTATTTCTGAGGTAATATTGAGTAGCATGTCTTGGAAGAGACTGGCCGTGATGGCTGGCCAACCAAAACAAAAACAAACAAAAAAGGAATATATCTATATTTCTAACCTAAATACAAAGGACTGGGAGGTTTGGCACACGGCAGGTGTCTTACCAGGATACGTTTCTCCAGCTTGTCCCCTTTGACCTCCAGGTTAACCCTCTTCTTGAGGGACAGGCTGTTCTTCCTGCCAACAGCATCTCTCACACTCTCTGCAAAGAGAAAGTGGGGTGAGGGTAGGGTGGACATTATAAGGGTACAGTACATTACTACAAATAACACACTGGTTGTATCAGATCTTTGTTGAGCTTTCTCTGCATCTACAGTAGTGCTGACTGACCCTGGAACTGAAACTGGAACTGTTTTGTCTATATTCAGTGACAAACTTGGCTAATCTTCGGAGTGGCAAGAATTGTCAATACCAGTGTAGGTCTTGCATACCAGTCTTGAAAACTTCACTAAATGTCTAAAAGAATGTTTTGACATGTTCTACATGTCTTAAATACCAGTCACACTACAGTATTGTATATTGTAAAAATGTACTATTCAGTCTTTTTTTTTTTTTAAATAATGATCCAATGTTTAGTACACACCTCAACTACAAATACATGACTAAAAATATCTGGTACTCCATCCAGGCATATCAACAAAGTTTGCAGAAAGCCCAACAGTGGGTTTTCTGTCCCTTTTCTCAACCTGCTGACACTATCATAGCACACACAATATGGTGAAGCTAAGCTCACAGGCGCTCCGCCACAACTTCATATCACTTTACATTCTCAACAGCTCCGTCCCATGGCCCAGATGCCAAGCATTCCACAGCTTTGCCCATGTGCTCCCATGAAGTGCAGTAACACTCAGACAACATTTCCCCTCAAACAGATCTGAGAGCAGGGATGAATTGAGGGGAGAGAGAGAGAGAGAGAGAGAGAGAGAGAGAGAGAGAGAGAGAGAGAGAGAGAGAGAGAGAGAGAGAGAGAGAGAGAGAGAGAGAGAGAGAGATAGATAGATAGATAGATAGATAGATAGATAGATAGATAGATAGATAGATAGATAGATAGATAGATAGATGGGTGGGCAGCAGAAAGAGTGCAGCAGAGAGAGAGAAAGAGAAAGAGAGACAGAGAGAGAGAGAGAGAGAGAGAGACAGAGACAGAGACAGAGAGAGAGAGAATCCATTTCCATTTCTATAACTGCAACTAATTAGTAACCCTTTTCCAGTGGTATTTGGGGATGATTTGAGTGGCTCTGCTTCAAGCATTTTTCATTTCCAAAGTTATTTTTACTCATCATCACTTTATTGAGGGGTATAAACGTATATCTAGATGATCATTAAAACTCATTTTAAGTCACCACAACTCCAGCATTTCAATAAAAAAATATTTTCCCTAATCCTATAGACATATTTAAATGTATAAAATTATATGTTTTGTTTTAGCCTATAAACCCATGTAGTTATATAGGATGAAACAACTTAAGCACACAGAGAGAGAGAGAGAGAGAGAGAGAGAGAGAGAGAGAGAGAGAGAGAGAGAGAGAGAGAGAGAGAGAGAGAGAGAGAGAGAGAGACGAAGAGGGAAAGGGCAAAATGACATCACTACACTCTTTTTCCCAGACCTAGTCCTGAGGTCAACAGCACAAACAGGAATTATTTCTTATGAGAAACGTTAGAGCTTAGCTGTATTAGGCCTATAGTTAATGTTAGTAGATAACGGAGAGCAAAGTGTGTTATTGATCAGAATCTGCGAAGGTATTTTGAGACTGAAGTTTTTTATAATCTGAAATGACAACTTCTCTCTATCAGTAGTACGACACTGCAGTGCTCAACCTCAACACTTCCAATAACGAACGTGACTGCGCAAATAACTGATCTTTGGCTTTCATTCAACACACGAGAGAATCATCTGCGAGTACCTGCTTAATTCACCATACGGTGACAACACAAATCACATCACTTGCCCTGAAATATTTTACATCGCCTTGAAGAAAACTACGCAAGTGGAAAAGTAACCCAAGCATTCCACTGTTCCAGCTGTTGTGTGCTGTAAAGTTAATCGACATCAAACACAATCAGAACGGTATACTGCTTTATACATTTTCCCAAAAACAACCACTGTCAATTACTCTTATTGTTTTTGTTTGGTCAAACGTAAAATAATATAAATCGGGGTTTTTCAGATAAGGTGGCTCTCTTACCCAACAATTCCCTAGAAATGTCTGTTTTCTCCTCAGTCATTGCAGCCGATGATATTTCCTACATACAAAACCACGGCCAAAATCCAGTGTTTGGATAGATAACGACTCGGTTAGCTCACAAATAGTTTCAGGTTCTCAATCAGGTGTTTTCCTAAAAATTCCACACCCCATTCTTCACGCGCCTCATAGCACGCTTCAGCACTTTCACGCGTTAATCCAGCAGCACCTCAAATTCCAACATTATAATAGACTAAATAAAAATGCAATGGTGAACACAAACAGACAGAAGACGAACTTTTTACACTTGGAATGTGCCGGAAGACAGCAGTTAGACCCTCGCCCCTCCTTCCACAAACTCCAGTCTCTTCTTCGCATTGGAAATGAAAAGTAGGAGACACCTGGTGGTGTTGAAGAAAATTGCTTACTTGAGGAAGCATTACGACCGATCACGACGCTCGTGCAAAGACGCAACTGTTTGGCTACAGTTATTCTCACAACAAGCGGCAGTGGACTATTGCTTGCACATTTAACTATAATTAAGAGACATTTACATACTGTACATCTAAACGGTCACATTTGTCCTGATGATTTAACTGCACGGGTATCATTTTTAATGTCAGGTATTCTTTGGGAATATTCTGGATTGCATGATTGATATGCCATTGATTCATTACCGCATTGATCACCGCTGTAATGAGTATTTTCGCCTGCAGCAGCAACATTTGGAAACTTCACTGCAGTAGTAATTACACGTGTTTAGTATACAATATCAAGATTTTGTAAATGTTATTGAAAAGAAAAAGATGCAGATGTTGCCTCTGTACCTTGAAAAAGGCGAACATATCAATGTTATGAGCACACTAAATAAGTATGAGTGGATGCCATACCTCAAGCACCATCTAGTGGTTAAATCGGTTGCAGTTCTAGTCATGCGATGTCTGTCAGCTTTCCACACCTAATAATACTTTGAGACCACCACAAGCACGGACTTTTAGGTACTTTCCTACTAAGTCCATCAGGGCATGGGCCTGTCTCACTGTTGAACGTCAAGTGCACGTGCTCTCTCAGGCAGACATTGTGAGCCTCTCTGAACGCGAGTCTGCACTGTGTTGACAGGGAGGAATTGTCCAGTTTATTAGCCTGGTACACCAGTCCCTCGTACTTCATTTCATTTACCAGCCTACCAGTTTATAGCATTCTAATGTGGAAAATTAGGCTACTAGGAACGCATAAAAAGGCGTCAACCAAATAAATGAGCAAAAAAAGGCAAGTGAACTTAATGTGGTATGATGCAACATAGCCTATGTTTGAGCCCTAGCAGTCTTTGGTAGTTAATCATCAAGTGAAACCACCGATTTTGTGAGAAACGTTTAATGGGGGTTATTATTTTATTTAGCTACTTATTTTATTCTATGCTATTTTATTTACACATATTGGCATGCTGAGGTATCCCAACCTGTTCAGATGCTAGGCCTATACTGTATTGATTACAATGGTGATGTTGTGCTTTTGTGTTATGATCACAATAAATGAGTTTCAGGTGATGGAGCCACAAATATGAAAGGCCTGGGACAACAGGACCAAGAGAGTTTTATAGCTGTCTGATTGGCTCTTAGCAACTTCCTGCCTCTGGGAAGCAATCTACTGTACCTTTCCTCCCTCACTTTGGGCTGCTCCTCCCTCTCTATTCTCTTCCTTTGATTGGCTACTTCCTTCTTATTCTCTCTTTTCTCTCTGCTTTGGCTTTGCCTCATTGTAGTCATGCACCACATCACAGCCATTTGCTCTTTACAGAAAGGGACTTTCCTGTTGAATACCAACACGCTGATTTTAGGGGTATAGTGCTGCACTCCTTGTTGGCCTTCACCACTATCCTGCCTCTTCGAATATACTGAAAGGCTTTTTTAACAACAACAACAACAACAACAACAACAATAATAATAATAATAGTAATAACAATAGTAGTAACAATAAATATGTTGTATTTATAAAGTGCTTTTAATACACAAATCAAATTGTGTTGAGGTTATATAAAGCTTACAAAAGAAAACCAAAGGGGCTAAGTTGTAAACAACTGGACTTCTTTTTGGAGCTTGAAGATGTTTCACCTTTCATCCAAAAGGCTTCTTCATTTCTGGCCTGATGATGGGGAACCAGGAGCTATATCTCTGGACCACTGGAGGTGGAGCTGTAGACCACACCAGAAAATGGATATCAGGGTAAGTTGGTTAACAATTCAAATGACTGTTAGGTTAAATAACCCTAAGTTTAGGAGTAAAGGTTAATTAAAGGTCAAGTTAAGAAACAGGGTCTAGGCAGGTAGGCCTATCCATCTTCTTACCTTTCTGTCGCCCCCTCTTTTTGTCCTGCTGCTTGTCAAAATCTTTTTCAGTGTATGGGCATCTCTATTGTTTTAACTTACGTAAAACCTAAAAGTAAAAGATCTATGCAGCATGTTTAATTAAGTTAAATTGGTTTTAAGAACACTTTTTTTTACGGTAAAGACAAGTTACGATTGCATGCTACACTTTTCTTCAGTTTGATGAAGCCAACCCCTCCTTTCTTTATGTCAGTCATTTTTTGGCCACAAGGGGTCACTACTGTACCAAGCGTTAAAATTAAGTCGAGACAAAATTACTGCCGTCACACGAGGAGGCTGACTGAGCTGAGAGTGGAATGAACTGTTGTTTTGAGAGTCAGACACATTACTAGGTTAGCTAAAACTAATGCATGCTTTGACTAAGAAGAAGCATGTTGTTGTTGTTTACCTCAGAGCCCCATCTTGTTTGTTTTAGGGAAACTGAACATATTTGGTGCTGAATGTATATTTCAAAAGCTATGAAATGTTACATTTAGCCAGCTGTTTCTGAAATGTAGTGCCACATGTGGCTCTCCTCACTGAAGTCATAACAGACACAGAATATCACAACAGATATACATGTGCAAAAACATTTTTTGTTTGTTTGTTTGATTGTTTTTTACAGAGATTTAAGCACTGTTTGGAATTTTTGGATTCTTGAGATTTACTTTGATTTGTTTGAAAGTTGTGCAGCTTAAAAGGAATATAAAAACTGCCTAATCAAGACACATAAAAAAACTATCCTCCAGTATGACACTGACGAGGAACCCCAATTTCTAAAGAAGTATTTGCAATTATCATTTAAAATATACAGTGTATTTTCTAGTCGTCTGTGTCTTTGGTTGAAGAAGTGTTATTCAGGTCTGTTAGAAATTCGGATTCACACGCATAGAGGTGTCAGAAAGTACAAACCCTGCCACATGTTTGATCCAAACATTTTCTCAACCATCTGATCCTATTGAGCACGCCAGTCAACAGGCAGCTAGATGGGTTAATTAGTAAAATAACCTAGAGTAGATGACAAGGTTTTTACTTTGTGAAGCCGGGATTGACCACAAATTTGTCTTGAAAATGTGGCCTGGTAATGTTTAACAGCAACAAAGGCGCAGCCATGAATTTGTTTTCTAGTAGCTATGTTTCCGTCACGCATTCAAATCAAAGCCTATTTTGGATGTGGTTTTCTTGAATTTCTGAATAATTTCCAGGCACTATCTTTACTGATAAGACACATTCACCGGAAGGAAATTGTGTGGGTGGCATATCTATAAACACAAGTCCATGACCAAGGATGAAAATAGCCTCTGATCTGAATATGTGATGACCATGGAGGCATTAAAAAAACAAATGCAGACTCGCAACTTTGTTGCTGTTAAATATTACCAGGCAACATTTACAAGACACATTTAAAATGAACTCTGCTTCCTCTTTACAAGTGCTGCATCCATTGTAGAGAGGAAGCATGAACTATGTAAATATGCTTGCCAATGCTAGCATTGTAAATGTCACTGGATGGTCCATCTGAGTGTACACTGTAATCCAGGGAGTGTCAGCTATCTCGGGCCAGTTGAAGCCTAATTTTGAGTTGACCAAAACTCATGATTTGTCTGGCTATGCCCACCACCTCTACACAGTGGTGTTCAGTGTGCACAGTCAATGGATGCCTCGCCCCTGGCTTCACTTTCAATAGCTGGTGTGGATTGTTTGCACCACCTTTAAGGGAAGGCGGTGCAATGGGGGGGCTTAAAACAGGTGTCTGTGCTGTCTAGTAGTCTCGTAGCTAGCTGTCTGTCTTTTATGTTTTATATTTAGTGCCTTGTTGTCTAGTAACTATCAGATGTACTGTATGACACAAAACAAGTTTCCGCGAGGATGAATAAACACTTGTCTGTCATGTTAAAGATATTACCATAGTGCCTCACAGCATAGGCATGGCCACAGGTGGGCTGGGGTGGGCCTGTGCCAACCCACTTGTCAATCAGGACCACCCAAACAGAAGGCTCCCTTTGTCAGATTGGCTGTTGGAGTAATAATATTAATCTATGTGTTTTGAGATATATATAATTTTTTCTGGGCCCACCCATTTTATGATTTCTGGCTACGCCCCTGTCTCACAGTGTGTGGCCCAATTCAATTATTTATTTCAGTCAATGAAGCCTCCCACAAACAGCTACTGTGACTACCAGGTCACATAAGGCACGTCTGAGTGTGTTCAGGGCATGCACATAGTCCAAAGAGTCTGTCTGGAAACTGTCAATATGCATACATTTACTATCTGGTGGGCAGGTACTTTCTGTGAACTTTAAAGCTATTTGGCCTGCTGCCATCAACCAATTGTGACTGCCCAAATGCAGCACACATGCTCAAATGTAATGCACAAGTTAGCCAAAAAATTTGATCCAGGGAAACCAAAGCCTTAGGAGAATTCTCTGATGGAGTGCTAAAGCGAAACAATATATTGAGATGGCTTGGGACCTTAGCCTGGTAAACCAGCCCCTCATAATTTATTTCATTTTGTACAGAGGGTCTGGCCTTGCGGTTCCATTTTGGAGGTGAATATCATGTAGTCCGTAATGTGTACATACTGACTGGTATCACTAAGAGTGGAGTGGAAGGGACTACAGTTATAATTAATGAGAAAGCAGTGAAAGTTTCTCAGCCTTACAAATACCTAGCTAATGGGTTTTTATGTCGGTTAAATAACAGGGCACACAAAGGTGATCATTAAAATGTCAACAACAACAACAGTATTTCCTAAGGCGCTATATGTAGAATTGAAGGCAAAACTGGTACAGCAATCAAATACATAACACTGTATATTTGTTTTCCCCCTCTGGAGGCAAAAGGCAAAACATACAATCAAAACCAACACAGAATTTGCAGGATAAAAAAAGAAATGTTAAAATGTGAATATCCTGGCTTAACTGTTGCTGTGAGTGAAACCAGTGTTTCAATTTAATATGTTTCCTTGATCTAGGATGACATATCATGACTTGTTTATGATTGCTTGTCACAAGTTTCTCACATATATATCACCTTAAACTCCTTTCGAGTGAACAGCTGTATCCTTAAGGAGACAGAGCTCAAGCTCCTGCCTCCAGCCTGCCGGAGCTGAGCTCCCTCTGCTACAGTATTTATAGTAATACAATAGAGTGAGATATTGACCACTGTGAGTAAAGAAGGGCTCACCCTCCTTATAAAAACCAATTTAACCAGTATGTATGCATGTGTCTCCTACTGACATGCCCTCTGCTGTGCCTGTTCTTGGAATTGCAAATGTAAATAAAATATACATTTGCAAAAAATAAAAACATTTTTTTTCATGAATTCATCTTAAATAAGGCAAATGATAAACACATCTTTAATCAGTCTTGTTGTAATTAAATAGGTTCAACAGAGATATAAGCATGTTGTGTTTATGTATGTTTGTAAAGAGTGCCATGATGCATTGAATCATTGATGGAGAGCACATACACAAATGTATTTGTTTGTGGCATTTACATATGGGCACGACACGGTACTTTGTGACCACTTCCTCTTCATTTCAAAGAAGGGGAAATGCACAACCTCTTTCTACACATCAATGGACTGTTATTCACTGCACACAGATGTCCTCAGTTCTGAATACAAGACTTTGTTGTCCTTTAAATAGAGCAAATTTGCACAGGATTAAAGATTATACAGGATTTAATTCTCTGTTTTACCATATTACCATAATCCATCATACCATCATAATTTTACCACCAGCCGCCACTGACACTGTCAATAATGGCATTAAAATAAGAGGGAAAGTGTGGGGGTGGGGAAGTCAATGAGCTAAACTGAACAAGAAAATAAGACCCCCATTTTTTTTGAGACTGACAGTTATTGCCCAAATGTGTTGCTGCCCCGGGCTATTAAAAGATACAGGCACCTTGTGTGGTTTGCACTTAGTGTAGCCTGGTAAACCCAAATGAAATTAAGTAGGAGGGGCGGGTTTACCAGGCTACTCTTAGTGGGTGGTCTGCAGACTGCAGATTGTATGTTTAAAACACATGAAAACATTTATTATATTTAATGATATATGATGTGCATTCCTTGTCTATTCTGTGGGATGACAAATAATAATGAGAGAAGTTCATAGTCATAGTTCGAATTACGTGGGAGCCAATGGGAGCTGAGCTCCCATACCCTCAGGCTCCAATGAAAGAAGCAAATTTCATTTACTGTGGAGGCTTCTCGAATATGTCATATTACCATGATAAGCTTAAATATATCACCATATAAACATAAATAAAATTCGCTTCATTTACGATCACCATGCAGCCATCTTTGTATTTAATTACGACGTGATATTGATTCACCATCACACCACTATGCGCGCAAATCTGAAATTTGGGGCTTGCGAACGTGACGTTCAGTCCGAAGAAGACTTCTCATCTACCTCCTATCTTATATCAATCTTCCTTCATTTTGTAATGCGTTTTTAGAAATACAAAAATAATACATAGGTTGCCTAAACTTTCCGCCATGCCACCGAAAAAAAACAGCACTGGCTGGCCTTGTGTCGTTTGGCTTCACAGCGGAAAAAAATAAAAAGGACAGTGCGTTTTGCTTTTTTTTTTTTTTTAAAGATAGAGACCCCCATAGGGTCAAATTTATAATTCGAACCCTGTTCGTAGTAGTTCGTAATGTTTTATTTACCTCAGAATACATTCAAAGACAAACTACATTCAACTCTCTTTCACAAATGTTGCCCACATATCTCAGATATATCAGCTTGTCATGTTGCTCATTGAGGTTTTGTCTTTTTATATGAAATAGTTATATAAAGAGCTCCCACGTATTGCAGACTTTCTCATTTCTCATTTATTATTATTTATTAATAAAATAAATATACACGGGGTAAAAGCTGCCTAATGTGGGATCACTTCTGCCCCTTTGCACCGTATAACTTGTTGCTCTATTTTTGCCATTTTGCGCTCAAGCTTTTCAGCAGCATGGTAAAGCTGCACGCTTTCTAACTTTTCTGGCAGTTCTGTAAGCTCTTTTGCACTAGCTTTGCTGACCCAAGCGGTGATATCATTAAGAAGGTCATTTATATCGGGCCTGCCGGACTTCCTTTTGCGGATTCTCCTGCTAGCCGGTGTCTGGCGCATCTTTGCCACAAGTCGTTCTAGTTTATTTTTATTCATGTTGAAATGGACGAAGAAGTCCGGGAGCATGTTGCGGAGGATCTTCGAGCTCTCTAAACAAACAAACAAACAAACAACACACACACACACACACACACACACACACACACACACACACACACACACACACACACACACACACACACACACACAATAAATACAATGAATGTTATGTTATGTAATATGCTTTAACATATGAACCAAATTAGTCACATCAATGAACTGTACAGTAAAATAATAATAATAAAAAACATTTTGAGTATTTGCTTTCAGTAAGATTGGACGCAAATAATTTAGAATGACGGATGTACTACCTTCGTTGATACCTTCACAGGAAGCGCAGAAAGCGTTATGCCAGATTGTCCCTTTGAGAACCGTTATCTTTCCTTGAGTTTCACAGTCGGTGTGCTTCTCACAGGTCGCTGGGCTTCCGGCTGCATAAAATCCAGTGGGACACAGCTCACATTCAGTATCTTCATAAGGTGTACCTGAAAAAAATGGGGAGATAAGAAAAATGTGAAATTGACAATAGGAGCCTATTGCGTCCAGTTTGGGTGCAAATATGCTCATGTAGCCTACTTCTGTAGTAACCGGTTTCTGGACGAGGTGTGTCAGTAACCTTTCATTACAGAGCAAGTAAGCTTAAAAAGAGTGACTGAAATCACCAACATCCGTCAACCCGTACATCTCCTATACCAACGACGCACCTGCATGCAAGTGTAAAGTGTATCATGTCATAACTTATTCCTACCTTTAGACTTCACCCCATATCCAGATGAACAAACTTTGTGTCTTTTACAGTAGAACCTATTCCAGAAGTAGCCCTTTTTGCAAACGCATTTGGTGTTTTCCGAAGGTGAACACTGCCTTGAGATGTCTTGGTTTTCGTAGCAGTTGTCGCAAATCAGACATTCAGTAACGTAGTTCCAGCACTCGGTGTACAGTCCTTTCTCGCACAGCGCACATCTTGTGGGATGGGTTGCTGTGCAGTGCTCGACGAGATGGTAACCTGGCTCGCATCTGGAACATGTGAGAATTTGTCCAGTTAATTCGTCTATATGCTGATAAGTCGTGATGTTCTGTCCGCTAGCCCGCGGACCGCCAGAGGCAACCAGCATCAGAAGAAACCACTTGCAAAATAAAGAGGGGGACAGATTACAAGAAGATAATACACCAAATGCGAATGCCCAAATAGTTGCCCAAATAGCCCAATGCCCAAATAGCCAATCATGCATGGACGTAGGTTTACTTACCATGGTGTTCGAGATCTTGTGCGCCTTCTGCATGGGAGAATGAGCTATATATCCCTTGTATGACGACAAAGGAAGCATGCAATTGAAATGATGACTTTCAATGAGCAAGAGTGATAGCATCAGCATCAGCCTCAGAATAGCAGGTTTGTCAACAATACTTTCTCTGGAAGTGGTGGGGTGGAGCATTGATCAAATTTGCTATATGCAAATATGTTTCTTGAGATGCTGATTGCAGTCCCACATAAAAAAGACATAAAGACAACCAATTTGAAACTACTCTGCCAAAGTAGTCTTGTTTTTTGTTATAATCTGTAGTCTTTGGGAAGAGAAAGATAGAAAGAGGAAGAAAGAAAGAAAGAAAGAAAGAAAGAAAGAAAGAAAGAAAAATCTTTTATTTGGTGTGATATGACCAAATGGGCTTTGAGTGATTGTAGCTTGTCACTAGCATAGCCGAGAAACTTTCATTCTCCCTGCTCCATCTCCTTCACCAAACAAGAACAGCCTGTATCAAGAGCACTAAAGCATTTTTTTCCCACTAAAACCGGCTCACAGGGCATTCATTAATACTAGAGACCACTTCAAAATGAATGAAAAAACGATGCATTGAGACCTTTAAGTAACACCAGTGTAAAGGGGCATAGCAGTAATCCTGCGTGGAAGTAGTCAACGCGTCTATGACCTTCTCAAAGTATGAAGCCGTTAAAATGTCTTTTAATGCCTTTTGTTTCCGCCACAGGCTATGTTCCTCAGTTATGGTCCCAAGTTCCTCTCCCACACAGAAGTGGAAGCGTTATTCCGTAATGCTTAATGCTTAGCCTTCTGCATGGGAGAATGAGCTATATATCCCTTGTATGATGACAAAGGAAGCATGCAAATGAAATGATGACTTTCAATGAGCAAGAGTGATAGCATCAGCATCAGCCTCAGAATAGCAGGTTTGTCAACAATACTTTCTCTGGAAGTGGTAGGGTGGAGCATTGATCAAATTTGCTATATGCAAATATGTTTCTTGAGATGCTGATTGCAGTCCCACATAAAAAAGACATAAAGACAACCAATTTGAAACTACTCTTGTAGTTTTTTGTTATAATCGGTAGTCTTTGGGAAGAGAAAGATAGAAAGAGGAAGAAAGAAAGAAAGAAAGAAAAATCTTTTATTTGGTGTGATATGACCAAATGGGCTTTGAGTGATTGTAGCTTGTCACTAGCATAGCCGAGAAACTTTCATTCTCCTTGCTCCATCTCCTTCACCAAACAAGAACAGCCTGTATCAAGAGCACTAAAGCATTTTTTTCCCACTAAAACCGGCTCACAGGGCATTCATTAATACTAGAGACCACTTCAAAATGAACGAAAAAACGATGCATTGAGACCTTTAAGTAACACCAGTGTAAAGGGGCATAGCAGTAATCCTGCGTGGAAGTAGTCAACGCGTCTATGACCTTCTCAAAGTATGAAGCCGTTAAAATGTCTTTTAATGCCTTTTGTTTCCCCCACAGGCTATGTTCCTCAGTTATGGTCCCAAGTTCCTCTCCCACACAGAAGTGGAACCGTTATTCCGTAATGCTTAGGTGGTCAAAACATTGCTCTGTGTCAGTTTGTTAGGTTAGGGTAAAGAGTCTCCTAAGATGCCTACCCAAAAGAAAACATTTTGAAAAGGTTATTTCCAGCACGAGGGAGGTCTGCTGAGATGTTTGCTGGCTATTTCTCTAAAAAAAAAAAAATGCCACTGTGGAATTTTTTGTTGAAAAATCAGCTATTGTCATTTTTTGAACCATGTGGCCAAACATCTTGAATCTATTTCATTGTTTTCTAATACAGACAAAACAATAGCAGCATACACACATGCATACAGCAAAACAATTCTGAAAATCATCTGTGTAAGGCTATCGTATACACGCAAAACAAACACATAAAAGCAGATGATCAGTCAAGAATCAGTCAAGACAAGGTAATTGTCAAGACAAGGTAATTGTCTCCTTTTTTGAAAACTGTCAATCCTCTATTTCTCCGTGCCTCTAGTTTCGTATCTAATTGTGAGTGATGCTCTTTCTGTGAAATGAGAAATGCTTAAAAGATTAATAAGGTATAAATTCCTCTATGTCCAGGTCCACTCCTTCCGTGCTGCATTTTGTTATAATACTGGCACAACCAGGCAGGCTCATAGAAAGGCGCTATAAAAGAACCCAATTTTGGCCCCTGTTATTACTAATCTCCCTTGACAATGGAATTCTCTTTTCTGATTGGCTGATGAGGTGGGAATTAACTTTGTATAACTGGTTACCTTTGAAGTAGATCTCAAAAAGTTGAATTACTGTTCCATATCAATGCATTTATGAATGGTAACCATGACACTCTAGTAGCCAAATTAACGATTAAATCACTATTCTATGCTCGACTTTTTCTAAAAGATGATATAAAGTAGCAAATCATCCATTTATTACTAGTGACCTCGTCGGCCGTTATCCCTTACTAATTATGTTAATAGTGTCCTCAAAGGTGCACCTGTTGGTGCACATGCTGGGCCTTAGGCCTGATTCACACCGACTTCAGTGTGTACAGCACGTAACCGTGTACCATATGTTTGTATAGTGACAGAATATGTTCAGATCACCCGTGCGGTGTGAATAGTCTAATTTGTTAACAGGGATTCTAAACGAATACGGACAGAAAACGGGCACGCGCTGTGTACGCAGAGTGTTTGGTGTGAATCATGCCTTAGAATCATCCTAACACTTCCAGGCTACACGCCAGTGCACAACTTTAAATCAAGCATTAGGCAAGTACCATAAAAGACTTCCGCGCAGAGTAGGCCTAGTGTAGAAAAAATAACTTACCAAAAACCTGATGCTGATATCCGTGATGATATACAGTAATTGCCTTTCCAGAGAAATGCTTTTCTTTATTTTTTTCAGTTGAGATAGAGGGTATAGTCACAAAGTTTATCTGACAATAAAAGTGAAAGCCAGTGCAGACACACAATTTCTGTATACTGTAAAAATTCAAAAAATAATAGCCAAACTTTTATGGCTTTTTATTGCTTTGAGCAAAACTCAATGTATACTGCATACTGGAAGAAAATGCACCTCTCATAGGAATTGCATATATGATTGGCTAAACAATAACATATTATTATTATATTTTTATTTCCTTTCATAATGCTACAACCTTATTTGCACACAATAATTTATACTGTCTCACAGCAACTGTTGTAAATAGTAACATCCTATTCATCACTATCACTGCTATATTGGTTTGGCCTCATGGAAACTCATTCAAATCACTGTGTGCGTGCGAGCGAGTGCGAGCTCTTTACAGCTCTGACTAGCTTGCATAGTAGTGGCCGAAACGATGCTGTCGCCACTCTGCTGATTTGAATGCTTTTAAAGAGACTGGCGTCCGTGCACAAACAAAGGTGCACACATAACTGATGGGGTTAATAATCCTACTAACACCTGCCTGCTTGAACAGCTGTTTTTGCTTTCCTAACAGGAACACAAAAATATAGTTTCTTTGTCTGTGGCCAGTGGTCTTAGACTGTGCAATCTGCAACTGTGTAAATCCGACATAAGAACTTGAACTCATAAATACTCATAATCATGGCGGCAACTAGAAACTGCTGCAAGGTACTACCTGTAAAATGAGTGCTTTTAATCAATGAATTGTACACTTACAAAGTTCTCAGTGCCTCGTTTTGAATGCCAGGGCCCTTGTTATACTACCAAGGAAGTGTGGAGGTACTTCGAGCTTTTCAAATGGTTTGAAAATAGCAATATTTTCAAACTTCCTCCGTGCCCTTATCAGTAGCATTTTGAGCCTTTCGAAATGCAACAGGCTGGCGTAGTTTTGCTCCTCAGCAGACATACCAACTCATTATCATGTTTTAACATACTCAAAGTTAATTTTACACCAAATGTCCACTTTAAGTTTAGGCAGTAGCTATGGGCCCGGAATTCTGTACCAGTACATTTTGTACCAGAAGGATATTGGTCCAGAACCTATACTGTATATTCTTCTGAACCAATACATGTAAAGTTATAGGTCCGGAGCTTCAAATCTGTACCATACTCAGGCAGGGTTCCCACAGATTTATCAGATAAAAATTCCCTACTAATCCTAACCCTAACCCAAAACCCTAAACCTAACCCTACCAATAATACCAGTTCTAAGGGCACGGAAGCTGCCGTCCCAATTGCCACTTCGTTAATTTTAACGTAATCGCTTTTGGCCCTTTCACCAACCTACATCGTTCTCCCTCTGTTTTCTGATTGGTTGCTTGAATTTAGTTGAATTTAGAATTAGTTGTGGAATCTGAAACTTTCGGAGAGTAACTCAAATGTAGTACTGTAGCGAAATACAATGTTGAGTTGAGTTGAATGTTGAGTGTCTATAGCACTAGCTTGGCCACTGCTCTATCTGTAATACTCAATGCTTGAAAGGCCACTGTAAATAAGATGATAAGATTTCCTGTTATGTCATATCATAACATGATAATCGAATTTCCTCCTGGATTAAGGTAATGGACCTATGACCAGACCTGTGACCTTTGACCCAGAAGAGCCACTGAAGTACCCTGAGCATGGTACCATGCCCACCAGAGCATGTAAGCG
Source organism: Coilia nasus (assembly GCA_027475355.1). Lineage (NCBI taxonomy): Eukaryota > Metazoa > Chordata > Actinopteri > Clupeiformes > Engraulidae > Coilia > Coilia nasus. The sequence continues at coordinate 18,186,272 of CM050201.1, read as the reverse complement.
GAGCTGAGCGGCGAAAATTTCTCACGTGGGTGTTCGCTGCCTCACTTCATCACTCAAAGTTAAACCAGACAGCTTCATTCGACGACTGCTCTCTGCTCACCTACAATTTCATTCAGCTCCAGTGAAATCGCTCCCCGCTCGCTCAAATTTCAAAGAGGGAGCAATTCCTGATGTTTTCCACCGAATTGGGCCTGGGACGCGCTGCCCAATGTGGCCTGAACTTATGTGCAGAGTCTTTGTTGCTAGAGAGAGCCTGTTGATTTAAACCCTCTCAGTTAAACTTCTTTTTCAAAAATCACGTAAAGGATACAAATCATTTCATTGTGTGATCAACAGCTAAAGGCACACTTGAGTCTGTGTGGACTTGTGCATGCCCCAGACTTGTGGTGGGAGCGATATTGGAGTGAAACTGAAATATAACTGAAATAACCATCGGCCTTTGTATTAAAACCCGCTCTGGGGCCCGACTATATTTCACGCACTCCACTTCCCGCTCACTCTGTGCTCTGCTCCGCTCACATGCCCTCGTGTCCACACGCTGCTCCTCGCTGCTAGGAATCACTTCCACTTTTCACCTTCAAATAAATTGCCTGTTTCATGGTTCATGTTGATTGGTACAAATTTAACAGGAATTAGGGTTTTGTCCCTGCCTCAGTAGTTGTTTTGACTGTATGATTACACAAGGGAACGACTCCAGCGTAACATGTGGAGGGAATTAGACAGCCAGAGGGTCCAGACAGATCAAAATGTCCAAAACGTGGATTCTGGATTCTCTGCATTGTGTTTTGAGCTTTGAGCAGTTGGCATAGTCTCAAAAAAACAACTGACTAAAGGGGTAAGGATAATAAATAACAGGTTTATTACGAATGAAAATAAAAGCTACAGAAAAGCCTTACAGAGGGCAAATGCTAAATGCACATAAGCTATGACTGAACACTAAGTCTGAGATGAGAGCAGTAAAGTCTGAGCAGACTTAGGCGAGTTGTCTTAAACCAGCAAATGGCAATGGTGAGGCGTTCCTGAGGGTGATCAGTGTCCATAAAATCCCGGCAAAAGCCAGGTCATTTATACCCATATGCAAACATATGCTAACCTGCAGCAGAGGCCATTCTGACTCAGTTGGGCCCCCTTGCAACAAAAAAACACCACTTTCATTAAAACACTGCATTGCAAACACTGAAGTTTAAAGATTGTCAGCCCCTCAGGGCCCTTTAGTGGCCCCGGGGGCCCCAGGCAGTTTCTCTATGTTGCATGTTGGCTAGCTACACGTCTGCAGTGCAGCTGGTTACTCTAGGTGTCCGCCTCACTACTAATTCATGCGGTTTGGGGATACAAGCATGGCATTTTAAAAGAGGGATCAGCTTTGGAATGCTTATTAAAAAATCAGAATCTGAAGAGGAAGAAAATCCTCCTTAGCTTGGTTCACCCTACAGAAACAAAACAGGACAATGACACACAGAAAGACACACAGTATTTACATCTTTAATGGCAGTTGGAATAAACGAGTCATATCCTGCACATTTTACACGCATGCATGTTGAATTGGAAGAATATGTTTGTATGTGAATTGCCTTGTAATTCAGGACAATCGTGTCTTATTTAGTCCTACAACAGTACTGTTTGCTAAAGAGGCTAACATCTGGTAGGAGCGAAGGCGTTGGTGATGTGTAGGGATCTATCTAGATGAGCTGGGGTTTTTTTTTTGTTGAATTGTAAGATTTTATTTTTCTGTGTACATGACAAAACAATTAAACCATATGTCTGACTCACATCCTTGGTGTGCTATTTTACCCACTTTATGACGTCAAGCTGATGAAGTGTCAATATACACATGTGCCATATGTTTTAAATAACAAACAAACAATATATCTGTAGAAATATAATTATGGTAGTGCATGAGGCCAAACAGTTTTGACTTGCTAATAGACCTCAGCCTACAGCGTTTCCTGTGGCAATCTGTGAGGTTTTCCTCCTCATCCGCTTCCCATACACTGGTCATTCCAGTTTTTTTTTAAAAAGCTCAGTGACACGGTAAGAGTTGATCTGCATGTCTGTGACCGCATCTTCCTGCAACAGCTTCCCAGCAGGTTGAAACGCTTTTTTGGAAGTCAGTGATCCTGTTTGAAAGTTCTTTGGAACTGATATTCCCAGTATCAAACGAGGATTCAGAAGAACTCTGCAACTGATTAAGGGTTTTTTTCTCAAGTGCAATATAAAGTAAAACAGCATTCATTTGGGGGAAAAAAAAAAAAATGTTGTCTGTAGCTCTTCATTCACTATCTTTCCTTTAGAATATGGGCAGGAAAAAAGACACAGGACCAAGTCTCTATATATATGGTATAGTCCGTATTTATGCAGTACTCTCTATATATACAGTCATTGACAGAAACGGGACTAAATATAACATCTCATTTCTACTGCTTATATGACAAATGTAAGAAGAGCCTGATTTCTACCACTAGGTGTCACAACAATAATCAATACAGTAATGTGTATGGAACGTGCACAGCACAATATAAGTTTGTATGTATAGCTCAAAAACATAATTTTAATCCCTTATCAGATTTTGCTTGGAGTTTACACAGCCTTTTTTACACAGAATTTTTTATATTTTACTGTCATTGTTTCGTAGAAAAAAGTCTCCAGTCTAGATGTTGATAGATAGTTGGCAATGTACTTGGCAGGCACTTCCCCACAGAATTACTGACAATTACATTTAACAGCATTTACAGTCAGAGCTGTCAAACAGTATATAAAAGAGCCAATATCTGTGTTATATGTTAGTATACAGACAAAATGGTTTGTTCAGCCTGCTTCGAACTGCTGAAGTAAAAATATTTTTTGAACAGTTCATGCCAGTGCGTGAGTCAAGTCTTCTCTTACAATAAATTACATTTAACATTATATCCTTTGAATGTGTAAAAAAGAAAACAATTACTAATAGTGTCATATTCAAGAAAAATAGATAAATCACATTACATGGTCTACAAATATGTCAGTTTATCTACAGGATGTACAAATACTGTTATCATTTGTTTCAGTGACTCAGTATTTTGAGCATACAAATGCAAGCAATCATTTTAGTCATGGTTTACTTACTTACCATTATTCACATCATTAAACAACACTTTTCATGAGAAAGCCATTGTGATATTTTGTGGGTGTGTGTGTGTTTGTGTTTGTGTGTATTTGTGTATGCCTTTTTAGGTCTTCCTGGAAATAGCTGCGGTGGGGCGGGTCTTTACTCGAAGGAGTTCTGGGATTGGCCGGTTGCTGTCTTGATAGAAGTCTAGTCCAGTGATGAGTTCTACATCTCTCACCCGTGATTGGTGGAACCACAACAAGTCCTCCACCCACTGTGATTCAGGCTCTGAGCTCTAGAAGTAAGTTAGAAAGTAACTTGTCATTGTCACTGGTTTTGACAGCTTCAGTATCCCCATGGTAATTCAGCCAATAACTAGAAACCACTTGGAGAGGACAGACATCCACCAAGGCACGCCCTATCTCCTAATAATATAGATTCCTTAAAAAATATATACATTTTTATTGTCCCATTTCGAACCATCACAGAAAATTTCATGCAAATCCATTCATTACTTTTTTGAAGTTCACGGAAAAAAAAAAGATTTGCAAAAGTGTTGATAGAGACTGAAGAGTATCATAGGCATATCAGAAATGCATCAGCAACAATTGCATGCACTGACCCTACTTCTACCATGGAGGTCTTGTTATGTTGATATTGCAGAAAAAAGGAAATAGTTGGTGCAGTTTTTCATTTCATTTCACACATTTATGCACTATTTGTTCCAGAAACAGCTTTCATATCATGACCTCATGATGACCTAATTGCCTCTGCAGACGTCACCTTATTGCCTCACAGGGGTATCTGTAGGTGTGAAACTAGCCTTGAGTAAATAGTTTAGAATCACATTTACATTTTTTTTTCTTGGTGTATTGATGGCTGAGTGGCAAATAGACTATGGTGTCTTAAGTTTTACGTCAAGTAAATATCAAATGCAGTCCCTGAGAGGGAGACTTATCTGTGGCAAACAGACAATAGTGGTAGTGGTGGCGGTGGAGTCGGTGCACACCGGTAATTTCATAAAATATACCCCTTACACAAACATGCAGTTGAAAAGCATGTTATGTTATGTCTAGCATGTCTGGAGACGTTTTAAAGGTGAAAACTTGATAGTCATTAAAAAGTCTTTGAGAGTGGGTTTTGTTACCTTAATGGGGCGTCACCCAGCAATCGGAGGGTTGCTACTTCGATTCCAGTTCATTCCCACCTAGTCAAAATGTCTTTGACACTGAATCCAGTACCGCTTCCTTAAGTGCTGATGGGCACCTTGCATGGTCTTTTGCTATCAGTGTGTGTAACTGTGCATGAATGGATGACTGTGGGACATTCACATATGCACTGCTTTGCATGCTCTACCAAGTACAAAGCAAGTGGTATACAGATGCAGTCTATTTAAACTTAAACCAGTGTAAAGAACCATTTGTTGTGAAAGGCAGTTGTTGCCTCTGAAAGCAGATTTGAGAATAGTGTTTGGTAAACTATTCGTTGCAAAATTGCAGCTCAACAACTCCTCTGTGGTTGCAGAACCCCCTCCCTTAATAAACCTGTATATTAAGAGTACTGACTTACACTGCATGATTCTGAGTTGTCTGGACGATGGGGTATCAGGAAGGAGACTGTCTCCATTTCCTCTTGACGGCCCGAAGAGTTCCAGCAGCTTGTGAGAACCAGGAAGTAGTGTGTGGGGATGGGAATCTGTGTTCCTGACACATGTCTGCAAACCAATATCAATTTTAGGATCTTATCAAGCATTAAAGACTATATTATATTAAAAGACTGCTGAATATATATAAAGACTGCTGAACACCCCACCACTACAGAAAGTAAAAAAAAAAAAAGTAAAGGTTTGTAAGGTTTTTGTATCTATTTTCAGATATTTCTAGTTGCTAACTTTTAACCAAAATTCTTCCTGTAACTTTTAGACACAAGAGTGATTTGACAGAGGAGCTGTGTAAAATGATGGTGTTTAGTGTCCAGAATATTTTCTAAAATATATTTAATTTATTGGTTTGATTGTGGCTTCTTATCAGCAACAATGAACATGAGCATTATTGATGTCAAGTTTTGATGTTAATGTAGCCTATTTGGACAGAAGTCACCTACTCTTGGATTTGGTCAGCCGAGTCATATCGTCCATCGTAGTTGTAATCAAACACAGGACCAGTGACCACGTTCACACCGTTGAACTGCATGGCATATCTCCTCAGCAAGACATTCTGGAAGTAGTCCCAGATTTCTAGAGGAGCAACAAAGTCAAGTTAATACATATGTGAACAGTTACAGCATTTCGGCCATTGCCACGGCTGACTGGGGCTTCGGTTTAACATTTTAAAGCTACAAAATAAAAATCTAATCTGATCTTTTCTGATCAGAAATCAGATTTTTTAGATGTGAAATATGCCTGAAAAAAGTTAAAGTGTTTTTTTCTGTAATACACAGTTGCTACATCATTTGCAAGCTGAATGATTTATGTGTCATTTATGTGTTATGAACTCAATCAAGTCCTCTTTTCTTCACTTTCTTGTGGCACCAGTCACTGCAAATGGTAAAAACATGCTGTGTGTACAGTATGTGCATATCGAGAGGGGAAGAGAGACCAGACTGGACTGTGTCTGATGCCTTTGAAGACTACCAGCTGCACAGGTAGACAGAGAGGGCTGAGGTGTGTTTACTTACCAGATGACAAAAACTGCTTGTCAGGTAGTGTATGGGATGTGAATCACAGACCTCAGTTTTAGTTAAAGGGTAAGTGGAAAATAAATAAATAAATAAATAAACAAACAATCAAATAAATAAAGAAATGAGTGTGGACCGGAGAAATTGTGGGGAGCTGACTAATCAAGGAAGTGGCTTGAGTGAATCTTTTTTTGTTTTTTTTGTTTTTGTGCTTGCTTACTTTTAAACGGATGATACATGGGCACAACATTGCTCATCGTCAGAGCATCATACTGTTCATCAGCAGACTTATTGAGATCTGAGGAAGGAAACACCACAGGGAAATGTCAGTTAAATGATTCTGAAGTGGAGGAATGCAGTACACACACCCTCCTCTTTTAAATGCTTTCCATACAGAGGTAGACATTGTTGGAATTTCTGTAAATGAGTACAGTGTTTAAGTACAGGAATACATGGGTGCATGTGGCAGTAGACATACTTTTGCTGACTTAGCAGAAAGCTAAATAGGTAACAATGAAATCCACATCAGAATGTGCTCAGTTCCATGTTCCATGGGGCTTTCTTAAAAGTTCAGAGTTAGAGCTCCTTGTCTCTGAGTATGGGCACAAGTTAACATGACACTGCTGTATTCTGTTTATAGGGTGGACAGAGTAAGAGTATTGGTCGGAATGGTCAGGAGGCTCTGTTTGTTATGACTATTCTCTCTGTGAAAGCAATAAAGACCTGTTAAACAGAAAGAGAACTCGTCCAACTTATTTTTTGGGTATGTCTCAGAAAACGACAACATCCCAGGTTCAGAGACTCACAATTCTGCCACATATTTGTCCTAGCCAACTCACTGAACCTCCTGATTCAAGCTACCACAACTCATTAGCCAGGTAGACGGGCTCCGTACTGAAGTCACCTGTGTGACTGTAAGAGCACAGGCAGAAGGAATACCCGACAGGACTTAAAGGTGTGATTGCATCCTTTTTTCATTAATTTTGCAATAGTCTCTGGTATTAATAAATGCCCTGTGAGCCAGTTTTTGTGAAAGAAATGCTTCAGTGCTCCTCTTTCAGGCTCTTCTACTTTGGTGAAGGAGGTGGGGTGGGGAGAATGACAGGTTCTGGGCTATGCTAGTCACAGGCTACCATCATTCAAACCCATGCGGTTATAGCACACCAAATAGTTTTAAAGATTTAAACGTGCTAAACAAGCACACATACTTACCCATATGTTGCTAGGTAAATGTGTGCTGCAATGAGACTCCTCCAGTAATCACAACTATGGCATTTCTATTTCTAATTAACAAACTCACATCACTTTGTTTGCCTTTTTTCATATTCGCTGGTTTTCCGCCTACTTTCTTTCATTGACTAATGGAGGCAATCGGGGTAGAAGAACATTTTCACATGCAGCATGCATATGCAACTTGGAGTGACCTATAGTATTTCAGAAAGAGCAAGTACTAAATGGGTTCTCAGGAAATTACACCTTTAAACTTTCTCAAACTGGTTGGTCTACCTTTGCTCCCAGATAGGCTTCTATAATAAAATCTGAAACTGTATGTTTACACCAGAAATGACTAGAGCCACCACAAGCGTGGAAGTCATTCTATCGCTATGGAGTGACAGTGTCTTTCGCCAATGAGAGGAACAAGGCTGTCAGCGAAGCATCTTGGTTGACCAGAGCGAAAAAGACCAATTATAATCTAGTTAACTTTCTGGTAATGACCTATGACACTGCTCAGTGATAACCAATTGGAATGCATAGATTTAGTTTATAACTTAAATTGAAAAGTATAACTAAACGGTCTGTTGTTTAAGATCATGAGCATCACGAGAGACAAAACCTACTAATAGGGTTGCTGTTTGGGCATTTTCATCTTTGCTGTAGTAGTAGCTACTGGTGTAAACGTACAGAAAGAGTGTGTCTGGTTGTCTCCTGTGCTGTGATTGGCTTACGCACTGGGCGGGTAGAGGAAAGCTGCGATGATGTCGCTGGCAGCATTGTACTCATCACAGGTGGCGCTCTGCTTTGTGTCCAGTCTCAAATCGGCTCTCAAGCAGTCAGGTATGACACCTGGAAGAGGGTCTTCACTTGCCTGCATGTGTGTATGTGCATGTGTGTTCAGTGTGTGTGCGTGTGCATGTTTATGGGTGTGTGTTTGTTTTGGTGTGCATGTGTGTGTGTGTGTGTGTGTTTGTGTGTGTGTGTGTGCATGTTTATGGGTGTGTGCGTGTGTGTGTGTGTGGGAAATATAGAGAACAAATGTCAACAGTATTCATGTTTCCATATGTATGCGCTTATGTCTGTGTGAAACATCAGAAGAGTGAGTCCAAATCAACAGAAAATGTTAACACATTGGCTGATTTACTTAGGCATAATTAGTAGTAGTAATAATAATAATAATAATAATAATAATAATAATAATAATAATAATAAAAATAATCTTTATTTGTATAGCACAATTTATACTTATAAGATGCAGCTCAAAATGCTTTACAGTTTGGCAAGGTCACCACATGACAACATTTCTTGCAGTCCGGTGGCGTCTGAGCAGACGAACACAGCTAGGTGTATACTCGCCGCATGCAGAAGTGCGCGTGCAAAAGTGACTATGAGGGGCCGTTCATGACATTATTCATTCTGGCCTTCACACATACATATATTCTCACTCTCACATGCATACATTCTCCTCTCACATGCATACATTCTCCTCGCACATGCATACATTCTCCTCTCACATACATACTCCTCTCACATACATACATTCTCCTCTCACATGCATACATTCTCCTCGCACATGCATACATTGTCCTCAAATACGATTCATTCCAACTATATATGTGACCGGCCACAGCAAAACCTGCCACAACTCGTCCGAGAGGCATTTTGAGTTATTCAGAGATTCTGGAAGTGTAATTTCTAAGCTTTCCAATGATGTCTTGCACATGGAAATCTGATAATATTTGAAGAATTGGTGGTCATTTGAAAGCATGCACACCTTAAAACACAAAACTGAGAAAACTCCTCTTAAAGTTTGCCTCACTCTCGCCGAATAGTGGCCATTAGCATGACATTAAGATAAGCCCTCCCCCCCACAGACTGTCACTGACGTGTGGTATTATGACTAAGATGCTAATGATTTAGCAACAAGCGCTGCAGTAGCTACCAGCTGTATTGCAGTATCAAAGCTGCAGTTTTTACAACAGTATTACTGTTGTATACTGCAGTAAAGATTTAGTCATTACCACCAGTCAATTCGGGCATTATTCAAATTAATCGCCCATCGCAAATCGAAACTGATGCCAACAAACTCCTAGTCTGTCTGTACAAGCTAGCAAGCTAACGGACTAGCTCATTTAAGTCAATAGTATTAACTATGACAACACCAATGTGCTAAACGCTAACTTCACTCACATTGAATTTAACACATTGCTGTAACCTTATACCTTTATATTAATTTGTCCATTTGAGCTAACATCAGTAACAGTATCTAGGTGGGTGTTGGTGAGTAAAGTGACAGCTTTCAATTTAAACCATTACGTTAGCGTAGTTCGCTAGCGTTAGCGCGCTAACAACAACATAGTTAGTGTTACTGCCTGACCTGAAGTAAAGCTACATTTCTCAAAATCCAAACAGTAACAACTTAGACTATTAGGCTTGAAATAATCACAAACAGTTGCGGATTATGACACATGGTTCCAAAAATCATCAACAACTCCAGAAAGACATAAGGACCAATTTATTAGTTAAACTCCACACACGTCCCATTCGAATTTCAATGAAACGGGGAGGGTGGTGGTAGGGGGAGGGTGGTGGTAAGAGTGAGAGAAGAATGTATGTATCTGAGAGGAGAATGTATGCATGTGCGAGGAGAATGTATGCATGTGCGAGGAGAATGTATGTATGTGCGAGGAGAATGTATGCATGTGAGAGAAGAATGTATGTATGTGAGAGGAGAATGTATGTATGTAAGAGGAGAATGTATGCATGTGCGAGGAGAATGTATGTATGTGCGAGGAGAATGTATGTATGTGAGAGGAGAATGTATGTATGTGAATGCAAAATATGTATGTGTGTGAAATGAGAATGTATGTGTGTGTGAAGAGCATGTATGTATGTGAGTGTAAAAAATGAACATATGTGAAAGGAGAATGTAGGCTATGTATGTGAGAGGAGAATATATGTATGTCAGTGTTAAAAATGTATGTATATGAGTGCAAACTATGTATGTATGTGAGAGTGAGAATATATGTATGTGAGAGGGGCAGAATGAATAATGTCTTGAACGGCCCCTCATAAGTGACGTCACAGCACCGCACGCCCATATATACTTCAAATGCCACAGTAGTTCGGGAACCTTGCCTGTCAGAGGAGCGAAACATGACTGAATTGCAGGTTTACATCATGATTTGGGAATTAAACTGGATAAATACGAAAAGGTTTGAGTCAGTGTGTATATTTACAGTATTTTCAGCTTTATAAGACCTTATGAGTGATGATAGGATAAGGCAAAAATTTAGCTTAATAAACGAACTGCAGGTTTGCACCTAAGTTAGTTTGTGGATAAAACTGAACAAAATCCTAAAAGTTTTTAGTCAGTGTTTGTATTTCTTGTGAGTTTCCAGTAATATTAGCTGATTTGTAGCAATGGAAAATACATGTTTAGGCTGGTTACTAGGCTAAAGTTAGCTGAAACCAGACTAGCCATTGCCTAATGTTTTCAATGGGGCTGCCGCGCGCAAGTTACAAAAAATCGGAGGTGCAGACACGGCAACTATGCGCTTGAGAACGCCGCACCAGATGTGCACTGACGTCATTTTGACGTCACTTTTGCGCGCGCACCACTGCGCGCGGCGAGTATATCCAGGCCTTAATAAGTGTCTTCTTTGTACTTTCCCTGAAATTACGTGCTTCTCAGAGACTGCAGAATGACTCATTTTATTGGTGTCAGTAGAAGTTCAGTAGAAAAAAAGTCAAAAAATTGAAAACGTATGGAAATAATTATACTGATTCCTGCGTTTTCCACTGATGAGTGTCAAAATATGTTGGATTTATGTAATCGCCACAAACACCCTGCCATCTGCAGAATGAGTAGTGGTTGCAAACAGGCACCAACACAAGGTATGCTTATTTACTCAGCCACAAAATGACTAACAACAACAGATGAGAATGTTTGAATGTTTGAGAATGTGGAGTTTCTAGTAGAGATGCGTGGATGGCGGCAACCGCGGACTCCATGGATAAACTGCCAGACGGGCGAATGGCGTGACGAAAACTAAACATTTTAATTCAATTTGGGCGGGTGGCGGATAAACTACTCAAATAAAAAATATATAGCCTACATTGTTAAATGGTGCGTGCGGTTTTGAAAGTTGGCCAAAAACCGTGGGTGCAAATGGATAGTGGACCGATGATGAGTTTTGTGATGCGGTTGCGGATGAAAAAATAGCCCATCTTGCATCTCTAGTTTCTAGTGCTCACCATAAAGTTTCACAAGCTCACCAGAAACATTCAACTTTTTTGTTTTCATTGTCCCATGTCTCCATGGGTGCTCCGTACGTATGTGACAGGCTTTTGGGGTGGGAAATGAGGGACACTTACAGGTTTCTCCACAGTGTATGAGCTCCATATGGGCATCAGACTGGCTGTGCTGTAGCCACTGACGAATCCCTGGTGGTGCAGGACGCAGTAGTCAATGCCAGCCTGCAGCAGTCTCGGCCTTCCAAAGGGCAGATGCTTCTTCTCTGTGCTTGATACTGTGAGGAGGTCAGTGGGACTTTGTCACATCACTTTTTCAGTAAATCTTTTTAGTCATAATCAAGCAAACCTCATAAAAACCTTCTGCTTCATTGTAGCACTTTGGCTGCACTCAACATTTTGGTATTGTGTTATATATTGTAGTGTACTCCTGTATCAAAATGTGTTGATGGCAGTCGCTGATAAAACCCATAGTCACAGTTCTATTCTGGGTTTGTTTTGTCTGTACTCAGTTGTATTTAATCTAACAGTTTGTGTCTCTTAAGTGTATTCCTTTCTTAAATTCTTACCATCTGTGCTCTGAGAGCAAAGAGAAACCAAAGTCGAACCCCTTGTCCGTACACTTAAACTTGGCCAAAACATTTTTTCTTCCATATTTGTTAACTTTTTTGTTATGTTATCACTTACTTTCATCTCTTTTGTGTCCTTCATATTTTTTCCTGCCTGTCATTTACTATTGTCTGCTTTTATTGTTTTTGTAGGGTAAAGCTCATGAAACTACCTCTGTGTGTGAAATACACCATATAAATGAATTTGCCTGGCCTTACCTTCACTTGCTGTCAGATTTAGACGTGAGTTAGGGTTGGACCCATCCTAAAAGACACAAAATACACATTTATTTGCTTACACATACATGTAACTATAGTATACACATGCCTCCTACACAAAAGTCATGAGTTAAAGGCCATTCAAGCAAAACTAATAAAGGAATAAAGTATTGTGGGCACTTGGCAAAAACAACTTTGCAAAGCAATACAGCTGAGCTCTGGGATACTCCCCTGCAATCAGGGAAGGTTTTGTCTTGAAAGCTGTCTGGCCTATACCTCTCCCTCCCATTCTTTTCCTTCCAATATGCTCCCTCCTAGCATTGCTAAAACCACGCAGAACCGATTTCCACTGCAGCCTAGCTCACATTTGATTGTACATTCCCCAGGCAGATACACACACACACACACATCAAACACACACACACAAATACATCAAACACACACACACACACACACACACTAACCTAAAAATCACAGCTATTTTTTGCAGATATCCGACAGGTTATCTTACAATAGTGAGTCTAATACAGAAGTGGTATTTCAGCTGTAGTTTTAAAATGTTATAGAATAAATATATGGAATAAAAATGCTATAGAATAATGAAAAGCTATTTCAGCTAGAATAGCACCGAAAAAATACTTTTCCAAATTGTTGAAATTACATCCTCGCTTTGCTCTTCCCAAATACGTAAGTCTGTACAGGAAAAGTTACTGCAAAGAACACCTGAACTGAACCCAGCAAAAGACAGGTCTAGGTGGTCAACATGGTCTTGGCCTACAAGTATAGGCAGGCCCGCTGATAGTCTTGGCTGGGCCCGGGACAAGATAATGTGATGCCTCCACCCCTCCATATTCCATAATGTAAGGAGGGACCAGTTCTGGGCCCCCCCCTTGTCCCATGGCCCAGGACAAGAGACTTGTTTGTCTCCCTCTATCAGTGGGCCTGAGTATAGGGCAAGAAAACAGTCTACCAGGGCCGGGCAGGTGCAGCCGAGTTCATTGCCCGGGATAAGGGTGAGGAGAGGGCACTGGCCCGGGCCTGTCTGCTCGGCTGGGTGCCGCGGAGTGAACCTGGGCTTCCTGAGCAAGTGGTTCATGCTGCCATGGGTGCCGTTGTTTTCCCCCGGCATGATTTCCAGCACGTCTGCAGGAAGCACACGCAGAATGGTTGGCTTAACTCAATCAAAAAACTGCCCACCACCACCACCACTCCACCACCACAACAGGTGAATCATTTCTGATAACTCGATTCCCCTGAAAGGAAACCTGCTTTTTCAGGAAACTCTTCCTGGAGGGCATTGTTGCAATAGTGCTGCTGTTTAATCATACACCACTGTTGAGATAACAGTTTAAAGGGAACTTTATCACCCACCACACATTAGGTTGTACAGTTCAACATTGGAGAATGGTTCCACTTCTGTGTGGGAAAGGAACTTGGGACCATAACTGAGGAACATAGCCTGTGGGGGAAACAAAAGGCATTAAAAGACATTTTAACGGCTTCATACTTTGAGAAGGTCATAGATGCGTTTACTTCTTCCATTAGTGCAGTTTCTTCTTCCATTAGTGCGTTAGTGCTTCTGTCACAGGCGGTTCTACGTAGTTTGGTGGAGGAGATGGAGTGGGGAGAATGACAGGTTCTCATTCATTCATTCAAATCTCATTTGGTCATAGCACACCAAATAGGTTTAAACATTCTAAACATACATACTTACATGTATTACATGTATTATGTGGAGTTGCAGCTGGGATGACTTTACTTGTGTAGTACTTGCTTACTTAGTTAAAAGTGGTCCCGTAAGGATAGGGGCCAAAGGTTTACAATAAAATTAGGCATATTTCAACATCCACTGACACGTGTGAACCTTGTTCTTTACACACACACACACACACACACACACACACACACACACACACACACACACACACACACACACACACACAGTGCAATATGTTCTCATATTCACACACACACACACACTGACACGTGTGAACCTTGTTCTTTACACACACACACACACACACACACACACACACACACACACACACACACACACACACACACAGTGCAATATGTTCTCATATTCACACACACACACACACACACACACACACACACACATACACACACAGACACACACACACACACACACACAAACACACAGTCATTCTCACACACACATACACACACACAGTGCAATATGTTGTCATATTCTGACACACACACACACACACACACACACACACACACACACACACACACAAAAAACACACAAAAACATACACACAGACACACAAACATACACACATACTGTACCTGCATGCTGTAAATATCATTATCGTATCCATGAGTGCCACCAGCACAAAAGGTCAGGGACCCTGGATACCTGCACAACCAACAAACAAACAACCAATCAGTCAACAAACAACCAAAGACACCCGGCCTTGAAAAACAACCCATCCTTGTAATGTTGCTTGAGTCTATCATATTTAGAAAGAAGAGGCAAAAGGAAGGAAAAACAGGCAGAAAAGAAAAGAAAGAAAGAAAGAAACAAACAAACAAACAAAGCAGGAAAGAAGGAAGCTCAAGAACTAAAAAAGAAAGAAATTTGAAAAATGAAGATAAAGAAAAAAAAAACAAATAAAGTAAGACAGAAAGAACAAAGAGAAATAGCAATGGAAAGAAAGTAAAAGAAGCAAATCAATTAGTGTATGGAAAAAGAACGGTGAAAAGATGGGAAGAATAGCTAAAAATAAGGGACACCTTTCAAAAAGCCATTTAGCTTCAACCATCACTGTGACGTCCTCGATGCGTCTGCTGTTGGCGAAGTGAAAGCGCTTTGGTAGATGAGCCTTGAGGTATGGCTTGATCTTCTGGTTGGGTTTTTTGCACTGGTAAATCATAAATAATTTTTTTTATGTAAAGCACCATACCCATTTATATTATGTATTGCATTAGACCATTGAATATTTACATAAAATCCTAATTTATAGTGGGAAGTACTTCAGATTAGGTCAAGTCATCGTGTCTAAATTTTGTTGTGTTTATGTGTGGTCAGACAGTCCATTTAAAACTCCCCAAATAAAAAACTTTGACATGTTTTACGCAAATGATACTAGGGTAAATTCTCCTGAGTTTCCAGAACTTACCGTCATGTTTGCCACAAGACTGGCTGAGTCAACTACCAAAATAAAGAATATGTTTATTTAGAATTCGATTCAAAGGAAAGGGAAATAAAAACATGTGTGGTGTTTAATTCAAATTTACACACAAGGCTGGTCTTTGTTCCTTGGTCTAACTCTCCCAAAAGGACCCTCATTCACATACAAGCTACTAACATCTCCTATCATGTCCTGAAGTACTTCTTTCCTGGCACAGCTGGTTTCCTCCATTCCTTGAACATAACAGAAGAAACACAATAAGTCAGAGGCAACTGATGTGAATCAGAGATGTTTTGGTTCATTCTAACTTTAATGTGTATTGCTTGGGGTGACTGCCGTGTAACACAACAGGCTGTGGTACTTTTTTACAATCACAATATTGAATTCTGGTGAAAGCTAAAAGCAACATGAGTCATTTTGCTGCAAATGAAGGTATCTGTGAACACTTTTCATTCCAATGTGCTTTACTCGTCTTTGATTTACTAATTAACTCTCATAATTTTAACTCAGCTGTACTTCTAAAACCTACAATTCTTTTTCGTAATCATTGCAATCTTAAGTGGTTTAGTAAAGCTGGGCATGATGTCCTTTATATCATGAGAGTATTTGGCTATTTACTGTTCCGTAATACCACTATGTTTCTTACCATGGTCTGCTACGATGATGATGTTGATACACTCAGTGAGTTTTAACATTTTCAGGCCATCCATCAATTGACCAATGATCTTGTCTACCCCTTGGATCCCCTTGATAAGCTGCAAAGCCAGGGAAATACATGAAAATGCTATTTTAAATCTAGATATATGGTAAAAACAAAAACAAAATTAATATAAAAAACATCCTAAATGCTAATTTAGCAGAGCAGCGAAAACACCCTCCACTACATTTATTGCACTATTTATAGCAATTAATAAATATGAGAATGAAAATAATGACTAGAGAGTACTTATCCTACAAGAATGGGCAACAACAGACAGGCCAGACCAAAGAGCAAAATATAACTTCTTTCAAAACTCTCATCTTTGTCTCTCACAAATAAACCAGCCTGGACTTTTTTAAAATCTTAAGTTAAACTTACATGAGGCTTCACAGCCTTTTTCTTAGGAGGTTTTTGTAAAAGGTATCAGACTAAGGCAAATTCTTACGGAATTCAATTTTGAATCATCTCTGAATTATCTTTCTAAAACACAACACAACTCCAAGGAGCAGTATTTTCCACTGAGACAACAGCAGTGGAATGGTGGTACCACTGCTAAAACCCTAAGAACAGTACATTCTTTCGAGGGTTGGTTTTCTGAGGACCCTGCAGTGAGCCATGACTATGGTCTGACACATTTACACTGCTCACAGCATGCCGTAAACACAGCTTTCGCTCAGAGGTGGAAATCCTAGGAATAAGAAGTAAACGGGTCCGTGTACTTTTTCGTTCATTCATTATTCTATTTTGGACTGAAAGATGAAATTTAAAAAAACTGTGCAGCCTGGTGTTTTATTTGGAACAATATAACCAGAAAGGGTTCTATACATTGAATACATTTTGTTTTCAAAATGTATAACCATTGTCAAATATTGGTATTAGAAAAGTGGACACATTTCTGATCGTTTTTAATTTGTAGTATTTGTTTATTCTTTATTTGAATTTCATTTAGGCTACTAATCGTGTTTCACCCGGAAGTAAATGACACCGTTTGACTCGCGCTCACATCAGAGATTGCAACGCTCACACGTTAACATCGTTATGGATATAAGCTTGCAATACATGCTCTTCAAGGGGCCTAAACGCGTCAGTCTTAGAGAAGAAGACATGACGACCCAAAACACTCATAACAGAGCAGCCACCGGGTGCTCCGATGTCTTTCAGGTGCTGTGAAATATCTGCATGTGTAGCATGCTTTCGCAACATTTTGCAAATCAAGTCATAGTATCCCTCCAAAGACGCCATGTCATACGGATGAGTGCCTAACCCATATGTATAGTATGTCTATGGCCTAACCCGCCCAAAAGCTTAGGCTACGGGTAGGCGACTACTTCCAGGGCACCCCAAACCTAACACTTACGAAGCTAGATGCAATTCAGAACGGCATTTTGCTTTTTCCCTTTTTCTACGGTTCAAAAATTCATTTTCAATAACAAAACAAATGTAAAACCATGGCTATTAAACAAAAGACATACAAAAGTGTAAGAATTCATATACGAGTCCTTTTTCATTCCCCATGTGACTTCCAAAATAGAATAATGAATGAATACGCGTCCTTTTTCATTTCCCATGTGACTTCCAAAATTGAATAATGAATGAACGAAAAAGTACACGGACCTAAAAGTCCTGCCATTTTCTTTCCAGCCAATTTACAGAACCATCTGATCCAAAGTAGAAAAACTTTTCAGCCAAGCAGAATTAATTAAGAATCAATTAAGAAATAACACGATGGAAAAGATATAAAGATGAAAGAGTTTCTGCAATGCTTAGCAGCTCTTTTGTCATTTCCATATTTTAGTTTGTACTGGAAGTTTGAAAAGATAAGGTGGCAGCTACAGTTCTTTTCCTGTTTTTCTTGTGTGTGGGCCCAGAAAGGTCTCCTTGTGCAAAAGGAGAAGAGGGAACGTTTCCTTGGGTCAAACAAATGTAAAGTAAAAAAGAGTAGAAACAGACAGAGGGCCTCCAAAACAATGATACAAAAACCCAAAAACATTGAGGCACTTCTGTTAAGATTCAAAAGCCTTTATTAAACATGCGTTTACACGTTTTTGACATTCTGTCCTAATCAGGATATTTTTATCATCAGATAACAGAAGGTTGAACCGTGTAGGCATGTAGCCAGTGTTTAATAAGGGCTTTTTAATCTAATCAGGAGTGCCTCAGTGTTTTCTATTCTTTTTTTTTTTACCTGTCTTTACATCAGTATGTTTGTAGAGAACTCTGCCACTAAGATTGCTGTCTTATACCAACAGGCCTCACTACCCTAGCCTGGTAAACCATCCCTTATTCATTTCATCTTGTACAGAGGTCTAGAGTCACTGAACTGAGAAACAATTTCTCACTGGCTCTCAGAAGCGGCAATTATTTTCATTACTTATTTTAGGTACATATTCCATAAAACTATGGAACCTAGGCCACCCATTGTTACCCTAGCCTAGCTTGTTGGGCAAAAGGCTAAGTAAAAACGCCTGCTTAATTTTGTACAAAGGAAATCTGCCATGCTTATCTGAAAAGGTACTATTGTTACTGTAGTAATCATTTCAATCAGCACATATCACAAATGTAAAATCCAACAGGTAATTCAACCCGAAAATGGTTTGCCTACATTAAAGCAGGTCTAAGTAGGTTGATCTAATGGAAAATTGCTCTCATAGATGACCGATTACAGCTCTGACACTGCATTCCAGATGGTGAATACAGTTTTGCAAAATGTGTGTTTTTCATTATGGAAACACGTTAAACCATTTTAGTGACAAACAAAAGGATGAATAGTGAGTCAGAACAAAAACAATTACAACACAAGTAATCACAGCAAATACTTTTTCTATTCAGTGAATATATATTTTTTTTAAATCACACTGTATTTTTCCTAATACTGGACAAACACACACACACACACACACACACACACACACACACACACACACACACACACACACACACACACACACACAAACACACACGTGGAAGTACTAATCTCCTAACTCAGTGCACATTCAAATTTGGCAATGATGACCCACATAAAATTCTAAACATAATGTCTAAGAGACTGAAATAAGCTGAAAAAGATAAACCACAAACTATCATGACAAAAAAGGCATGCAAAGACAAGCCAACGTTAACAGAATGTTAACAGAACACCAAACTCACAACAGACAGAAACTCAGAAGAACATACAGTAACTAAGAAGAGAAACACAACAGCAACAAACAGCGGTGAAACAAACAGACTGAACAAACTGAACTAAACAAACACATGAACAAAGTACAGCTGTTGTATATCATGGCAAGGGCAAATCACCAAACAAAAGAATGTCGCCATGAAAAAAAGGAAACAGGAAATGAACAAAATTACAAACTAAATTAAACCCTTCTAGCAAAGTTATCTTCTAGGCGTCTAGTTGTATTTCGGGTCAAAAACACCAGGGCCTACTTAAATGAATGGCAAGACAAGAGTATATGCACTCTGTGATGACTGAGGGACGTAAAAAATACATGCTTGAAATGGATGAAAATGTTTGCTGATTTGTATGGCTTTCGAAGCCAATTGTGCCATGGCCTGTATTGAACTGCACTCACGCAGTGTTTCACTGCACATATGGTACAGTGGCGCATGACACCACAAGATGATTGAAACACCATTTGTACAGTTTGGCAGATATATACAGTTCTGCTGGCAATTGCAGGGATAAAAAAGGGCTGCTGTGAAGTTGGATTCCTGGAATTAAACCTCCGAACCCTAACCCTCCGAACCCTAACCATTAGCCTGTGTTTAGCTGCCCCAAACACATAGACTATTCTAGCTGATTCTGGCGATTTGTCAATTTAGAATGTACGCCGTGTTTGATGGTGACGATATCACATGCGTGAGTGTGTCCTCAGGTTGTGGCATGTTAATAAACATTGTGTGGCAAAATTTACAGTGTCTCCTCCACCTAGTTGTATTTTTAATCGGACTTCTGTGATATGTTGATTAAAAAGTCATTAAAAAAGAACAGTGTAAAGCTATTTTAAGATCTTAGATTGAACTTAGATTGGACTTATACCGGACTTCACTGGACACGAGGGCATGTGAGCGGAGCGGAGCACGGAGCGAGAAGAAAGCGGACCGTGCGAAATATAGTCGGGCCGCAGAACGGGTTTTAATCCAAAGGCCAGAGCGGTGGTTCCTTTTCGCTCCAGTTCCACTCTGACACCGCTCTCATCACAAGTCCGGGGCATACACAAGTCCACACAGACTCAAGTGTGCCTTCAGTTGTTGATCACACAATGAAATGATTTGTATCCGTTACGTGATTTTTGAAAAAGAAGTTTAACTGAGAGGGTTTAAATCAACAGGCTCTCTCTAGCAACAAAGACGCTGCACATCAGTTCAGGCCACATCGGGCAGCATGTCCCCAGCAACAATTCGGTGGAAAACATCAGGAATTGCTCCCTCTTGGGAGCATTGAGCGTGGAGCGTGGATTTCACCAGAGCTGAATGAAATTTTAGGTGAGTGGAGAGCGGTCTTTGAGCAGAGCTTTCTTGTTCAACTTTGAGCGATGGAGCGAACACCCATGTGAGTGAGTAGCTGAAATTTTCACCACTCACATACTCTGCTGGACACTGGGGCAGTCATGGGATGGCGGTTAAGGTGTTGGGCTTGTGGCCAGAGGGTCACAGGTTCGATTCCCCACACCGGCAGGTGGGTGGGAAGAGTGATTGCGATGGAAGTTGTACGCGAGTGTGGTTACAAAATCTTCCCTCACCCACTCTATTCTCCAGACCTAGCCCCCAGCGACCTCCACCTCTTTCCCAGACGGAAAACCGGCGATTTGAGGAGGATGACGAGCTGACTGCTGCTGTGGAGGGCTGGTCAGGGGACCAAGATGTTGAGATCTACTGATCGGGTATCAATGACTGGCAAACTAGATGGAACAAGTGTGTGGAGTTGGAAGGTGACTATGTTGAAAAATAAAGCAATACAACTCTGATTATCTTGGTCTTTCTGTGTGAGGCTCAAAACTTTTTGATATCCCCTCATATCTCCCTTGTCACTGAGGTGCCCTAAGCATCGCACCATCCCCACACACACTGCTACACCGGGGGTGCCTGTCGGGCTGCCACCCTGCTCAAACGTGTGATTGAACAGGTTGAATCCTCGGTGTGCTGTGTGTTCAAAATGGGAATCACATCACTGTTTCTTAGGGGTTTATTTTAAGAAGCTTGAGAGAACGGTAAGATCTTACTGAAATTTGAAATATTTCTCCTACAAACTGTTTATAGCAAAAACGTAAAAATCTGCCTAATAAAGGATGTTATTTGTGTCTGAAGCACAAAGTCAATTCTAAGAAGCAATATTTTCTTCTGGGAATACCTCTTATGACTTGCCCAGGAGGTGCAGACATAAGACACAAGGCCAGTTGTCCTATACACTGACAAAACCTAGCCATGCTAGTCACAGCATAACTGAGTAATAAAAAGAGTTTACAAGAATGGATGTGTGATTTATGAACTGATACATCGAACATCTTGGCTTGACATTTGTAATCAACTGAAACCTTATGACTGGAAGAACTGGAAAGATGATATGGCATGTATCATCAACTAAATATTCAAATAAGCCTGACTGTTCTGTAAATTACGCAACTTGTTAGTGTGGACATGATAAGTCAAGAGACTAAAATACTTTCACCTCAAGACTGGTAACAGTTACAGTATGATCTCAATAGGAGACAGAAGATTTTGTCCAAACAAAAACTCATTCATGACATTTGGCAAGCAAGAGAGGGCTTGCACAACTACACTGCTGTGTTGTTGCGCAACAGCCAGTCGCTGTTTCTTGCAGCTACTGTTTCCCAAGAAATGAATTATTTAAAAAAAAAAAGTTGAACTGAGACGGGTTTCAATCAACAGGCTCTCTCTGGGGCAGCATGTCCCAGGCGCAATTCGGTGGAAAACATGCGAATGAATTAAAGATGGAGCCGGAAATACAAACAGTGTGACATCTTGGCTTTTTACGCGGCTATTCAGCTCGGCCTGGATGGTAACTCTGACGTAATTCTTAAGATGAATTTCCACCAAAAGGAAAATAATAATAATTAAGTTGGTGGACAAACAAGCAAACAAACAAACCACCAGCATAAAGCACTGGCAGACATACTCTACCCTGGAAAACCCCAGGAAATGTAGTGCAATGGTAAACTTTGATGACATGATGTACAGAGAAAACAGTTTGAAACAAACAAAAAAGGACCTACTGTAGGCCTAGTCATAGGCTCAATAAACTGCCTGTGTAAATGTCGCTGTTGATTCCATTAGTATTCCACCTAAAAAAGTAGATTTAAAAAAAAGAAACTTCTCAAGATGGTAAAGTTTAGCTGTATGAAGGATTAAAGCAACAGTTTTGAGCTGGTCTAATCATTCTGCCACTTGCATGTGATCTCTCCATCAATGTCCCCTTGTACTTTATTTCATTTTGTGCAGAGGGCCTGGCAATGCTTCCATTGAAATTGCTGTCTTAGGCAGAACTTTGCATAGCCAGTCAGCGAACAGAGGGAGTGTTCACGAGCGATGACGTTGACTTTGCGTGCTACATTTGAATTGTAGTGTGTAGGTAGGATAATTGCATATGTCATGACCAGACGTTAGCGGGTGGGCAAAGGCAGAGCCACTGGTTTTAAACTTCAGCAGAGTCCACACCTCCAGAAAGAAAAGGTTTGTCAATACAGCACTGCCAGGTCTTCTGTACAAAATGAAATGAACTAAGAGGGGCTGATTTACCGGGCTAGTCTACATGGGCACCATACACAGACTCTGGCTGGGTCATGATCTGGTGAAGCAAAGATGTGTGAGCTGCTATACAGGTATGAAGAGTAAAGACACCTGTGTCCATAAGGTGTCATTTTCCTGATGGAAGAGGGAAGAGCGTACGCCTCTGCCTTTATTGTGGGTCTGTTTCTCTGGTAAAAGCGACAGGACAAAGTGGACACTGGTGCCCTCTCAGTGCTTTTTTGCCAGAGCATGATAAGCATATTTAAGATCATACTGCACCAGGGGTGGTTTCTGATATGAGCGACATGGGGGGTTGTCCAGGGGGGTAGGTGGGTGCGGAATGGGTGCTCACCCAGGGCACCAAACAGGTTAGGACTGGCCCTGGGCAGCACATGATGCATGATGGTTTAATATTTTGTCCATGTCCATAATGTTTCGACCATGCCACATGACTAACCTTGCCCCATGACTAACATGACTTCTACCTAAAAATATATTGGCGACATGGGCAATTGCCCAGGGCGGCATCGTAGGGGTGGGGCACATGACCTCAAGGTATTGTGGGAGCAAGATGCCAGCAGTCTGATTGTGCAGTTGCCCTCCTCTCCCTATTCCAGCATGGAATCTGGAGCCACCTCCATCTCATCAGGACTTTGCTCTAATTGGCTTTTATCTAAATTGATGCATAGAGTATGGCAAGTGTTATATTGAATTCCAATATCCATAATCACCTATTGGCTATGTTTCATCACTCTACGGGCAGTAGAAAGTGTCCAACTTGACAGCAGCCCTTTTTTTATCCCTGCAATTGCCAGCAGAACTGTATATATCTGCCAAACTGTACAAATGGTGTTTCAATCATCTTGTGGTGTCATGCGCCACTGTACCATATGTGCAGTGAAACACTGCGTGAGTGCAGTTCAATACAGGCCATGGCACAATTGGCTTCGAAAGCCATGCAAACCAGCAAACATTTTCATCCATTTCAAGCATGTATTTTTTACGTCCCTCAGTCATCACAGAGTGCATATACTCTTGTCTTGCCATTCATTTAAGTAGGCCCTGGTGTTTTTGACCCGAAATACAACTAGACGCCTAGAAGATAACTTTGCTAGAAGGGTTTAATTTAGTTTGTAATTTTGTTCATTTCCCGTTTCCTTTTTTTCATGGCGACATTCTTTTGTTTGGTGATTTGCCCTTGCCATGTGTTTTAGTTTTGTGTCTAGACTTCACCTGTGTTCCTGTTGGTTGTGCTTACTACTTGCCCTTTTGATCTTCCCGATTATTTTATTATAATAGGCACCCATCCCTCTGTATCTCCTTGTTATCCTAATTACTCCTGATATACAACAGCTGTACTTTGTTCATGTGTTTGTTTAGTTCAGTTTGTTCAGTCTGTTTGTTTCACCGCTGTTTGTTGCTGTTGTGTTTCTCTTCTTAGTTACTGTATGTTCTTCTGAGTTTCTGTCTGTTGTGAGTTTGGTGTTCTGTTAACATTCTGTTAACGTTGGCTTGTCTTTGCATGCCTTTTTTGTCATGATAGTTTGTGGTTTATCTTTTTCAGCTTATTTCAGTCTCTTAGACATTATGTTTAGAATTTTATGTGGGTCATCATTGCCAAATTTGAATGTGCACTGAGTTAGGAGATTAGTACTTCCACGTGTGTGTTTGTGTGTGTGTGTGTGTGTGTGTTTGTCCAGTATTAGGAAAAATACAGTGTGATTTAAAAAAAAAAAAATCCACTGAATAGAAAAAGTATTTGCTGTGATTACTTGTGTTGTAATTGTTTTTGTTCTGACTCACTATTCATCCTTTTGTTTGTCACTAAAATGGTTTAACGTGTTTCCATAATGAAAAACACACATTTTGCAAAACTGTATTCACCATCTGGAATGCAGTGTCAGAGCTGCTGTCTGTTACCTCCAGGCTATTCTGATTTCTCAGTTATCCTAATCGGTCATCTATGAGAGCAATTTTCCATTAGATCAACCTACTTAGACCTGCTTTAATGTAGGCAAACCATTTTTTCGGGTTGAATTACCTGTTGGATTTTACATTTGTGATATGTGCTGATTGAAATGATTACTACAGTAACAATAGTACCTTTTCAGATAAGCATGGCAGATTTCCTTTGTACAAAATTAAGCAGCCGTTTTTACTAAGCCTTTTGCCCAACGAGCTAGGGTAGCGTTGGTAACAATGGATGGCCTAGGTTCCATAGTTTTATGGAATATGTACCTAAAATAAGTAATGAAAATAATTGAAAATGAGCCCATTGCCGCTTCTGAGAGGCATTGAACTAAAGGTGCCACTGACATTAGTTAGATTTTGTGGTAATTTTTGTAAGTGTCTTTCTGTGGAGTCTGAAAGTCTGTGTGACAGGAATAGAATGTGTGTGTGTGTGGCATACTGGAGACTCAGCAGAGGAACTGCTGACAGAGGAAACCCATTACCTAGGTGTATGCTATTTGGGAGACACCCTTGTAAGGATAACAGACTAGAAGTCACTGTGTCTGAATTTGGACACTAGTTAACATGATACTGATGTGTGTAGTTTAAAAGGACTCAGAATGGAACAGGAAGGTTAGGATGGCTAGGAGATGCTTCTGTTGCGGTCAGCTTCCTCTCGATGAACACGAATAAAGACCTGTGAACAGTAAACTTCCTCCTTGACTATTTCTCAGAGAAAACCACAATTTCTTCTAACATGTTAAAATATTTTAAATTATTCACAACAGTTATTGCAATAATTTTGGCAGCATTAGTATTCATATCTGTCCATCTGTCAAGTTCTTTAAACTACCACTACATGGATTGCTTTACCATACAGTGTATGAATTACTTTACCATTGTTTCATTGTGTAATATTATTTCAATTTTGCAATGTAGATCATGTCCTCCTACTTAAAGCGAAACTATGCGACTTTTGGTTGATTCCGGGAACGAGTGAGAGAGAGGCAGTTTGTCGGATAAATCAACTTCCCCAACTTCCAAAACATAAGCCTCACTGCCGGGCACTGATGACCTACGTCCTGGCACTTACTCCACAGCTGTGGTTCAGTTGGCTTGGCCAAGGTCATGCCTGACCGTGTGATGGAAAGAACCAGCTATGGAAAGTACCGGCTGCTAGTTTACACCGGATCCACCATCTTTTACATTACATTACACTTAGCAGACGCTTTTATCCAAAACAACTTACAAAAGGAGGACATAATAAGCTAACAGATGTGTAGAGAACATCGAAGGCACCTATATAAAGACATGGTTAGTAGAGATTACTTTTGTAAGGAAGGGAAGCAGTCTCGAAAAAGAAGGGTTTTCACAAGCTTTTTGAAGGTCGTGATGAATGTTGATGCTCTTGTAGCGACTGGTAAGTTGTTCCACCATTGAGGGACAACGACAGAGAAAAGTTTGAAGTGACCTCGCTTTGTCTTAGGAGAGGGTACGGCCAGACGGTTCATATTAGAGGACTCCCTTCCCTCCATCTATCTTCCATTGTCTGATACTTCCCAGGGCAAGGAGCTATAGACCAGGGCCTGGTTGCAATCATGCTCCACCTTGCTTTAATTGCAGGGGAGCGGGGCTCTGATGAACAACAAGATGTATTGTAGCTGCAGGTATGATGTAATATCCATGTGGCCCACACTCCTTCCTGGTAAGCCAGCGTGTGAGACCCATGCATCACTGGTCAGCTGGGACCAGATGGAGGGGCAAGGTGGATAAGCCTGGATTTAGGCTACCAATTTAGTCTCATGGCTAGTCTCATGGCTCCAGAGAGGCCTCCACACCATTGCTATCACTGGGTAGCCTGGTAAACCAGCCCCTCATACTTCATTTCATTGCCGTTGACATTCATGTATTCGGACCAAACGAATCCAAGCCAATCAGTGAACAGAGGGAGTATTTGTGAGCACTGATGTTGACTTTGTGTGCTACATTTGAATTAATTTCTAATTAACAAACTTAAGTCACTTCATTTGCCTTTTTTTATTCGCTTGTTTTTCCGCCTATTTTCTTTCATTGACTCATGGAAGCAATCGAGGGACAAATGCATGTGCACATGCAGCATGCATATGCAACTTGGAGTGACCTGTCGTATTTCAAGAAGAGCAAGACCGGTTGCTCGGGGAATTACATCTTTAAAATAGAAAAAGAGACTGACTGGAATGACCTGTAGATTACTCCTTACCCCTCCGCTCACAGGACCGTAGGAATGCCCTGACTTGTCTGGCTCCTCCAGGTACAGAGTGTAGAAATCAGGCCTGCAAAGATGTACACAAGCCAAGGTGCCTATGAGTCACTCTATTACATTACCGCTGACATGAGCAAATTCCAAATAAGTCATTAGTCGTACCTTTCATGTTCTTGTAAGCGCAACCACTGCAGGACAGAGAAGACTCTTTTCTCAAAAGGTACTTTCCTGGGGGAAAAAATAAGGCCCTCCATTACATTTACATTTCCGACATGGATAAAAATTAAAGAAAGATTTGAGAAGTTTATTGGGCTGTGGAGTACCCGTCATATGGTACGTGTATGTTGGGATAACTTCCGTTAATCTTAACATCAGACCCAGGCCAAAAGAATGTTCCAGCTTTAAGTCCTTGATACATGGCTGTATGCCAGATCTGAGACAGACAACATAATATGCATCAGGTAAATAATAATAAAAAAAAAACATTAAAAAAACAAAGTGAATTAAAAAGGGAAAAGTTTCAGACAGCACATTTTTTTCTTCACTTAAAAAGATTTTATCTGGCTCTTTAGGATTTTTGTGGAAGAAGTCAAAGAAACAGGTCTGAATTCAGCATGTTGGGCACATTATTCATGTTTTTGTTCAACATGTTAATGCACATTTTTGTTACTCTAATAAGAATTCCTAATTTGGAAACACTTCAAATGCAAACTCTTGTTCCAATTCGAGGTCTAAAATTGCTGATGATGCACCTCTCTTTAAGCCGAATTAATATAATTGTGCATAACTGCTGCAAATAGTTTGAATGGAATCCAGACTATTTGGTTATAATAACGGGTGTGTATGCAATGTATTTTGGCAATGCCATATAACAATATGTTTGCCAAGAGAGCTGGACGTCTCACCGGCTGACCTAAGTACCAGCGTGGGTTGTCCTTCTCAGCATTGGACAGGCTGAATGAGGCGTCAAACACAGGGTCATACATGCTGTTGTCCACCAGGCCATGGGACTCCGCATACAGACCCTGGATTTTGTGGGGGGGGGACAAAGAGAGACTCAACATTGCTCCTTCCCTTCTTTCACTGGACTGGGAAGCCCTGACAGTAAAAATTGCTGCTTAAAAACATTACAATTAACAACAAACAAATTAAGCCAATGTGCTGCATGACAGTTTTTACACTGGTTTAACTTGCACTATTTCTCAAGTATCATGAACATATGTTCATGATAGTAGTAGTACAAGGACACAAAAAGCATCTAAAAAGCATATAAAACCAAGGTAAAAAGATCCACACAGCATGTTGCCTTCATTTTTAAAGTTTGCACGCAGCACTTTTTACAGTGCTGCTGTGTTCTGCTGTTGTCTAGGCAAGGCCTTGGTGATGATGGTGGGGGTGGTGACGGTGGTGGTAATGGTGCTAATAGTGGTGACGGTGGAGGAAGAGGGGTGAGGACTAACATATTGCCATTAGTCAGGTGAATGGGGAACAAATGTAATGTGCTGATGCACACATACTGTACCGTTGCAATGGTGTAGTGATTGGGGAAGGTCTTACTGGGAAACACAGCCTGCATGAATGGTGTTGAAATGCCACACTGCTCTGAGAGAGAGAGAGAGAGAGAGAGAGAGAGAGAGAGAGAGAGAAAGAGGAAGAGAAAGAGAAAGAGAAAGAGAAAGAGAAAGAGAAAGAGAGAGACAGACACAGAGAGAGACACAGAGAGAGAGAGACACAGAGAGAGAGAGACAGGGAGCAAGAGCAAGAGGGAGAGAGAGACAGACAGACAGAGAGAGATGGTGCAATGAAAGCCTGTTTGGGTGGATGGGATATGTAAATAGATTCCTCACCATATCTGGGACAAATTGAAGGCAATTTTAATGATTATTATCATATGAGTGAAATATAATGAAATAAAGTGAGTTTAAAGCTTAAAACGTATGCATTTCAACTTCAGAATCAGAATCAGAAGTTTTCCATGGAATTGTAGAGGGAGATTCACAAATCATGCAATATTACTTAAAGGCCTAGTGAAATGCAACACCTTATGGCATGCAAAATCACAGTTGTACTCCTTGACCATTTTCTATGACATTCGCCGTCACAGCTTTTCGCATAACAAAAGGAGAGCAGAATTTTTAACTTCCCGCCGACAAATCTCGGGGAATTCTTTCTCTGCGTGGCCATTGTGGCCGGAGCTATGTGTGACGTCACGAGTTGGACCGCTCTCGAGCTGTTTGTATTCACTTGCGCTGTTTTCCGTCTCGACTATCGAAGTTTCTCTAAAGTTTTTGAATTATTATCGGCTTTCTGGTTAGAATATATATTCATATGTGAATAGAGGAGATTGTCTGGAATCTGGCAATATCAGAACCATGATGGTGGGATATTCAGTGGCTTATCAATGTTGATAAATATGTAGTCTGTGCCTGACGGAAATAAGGGCCTATGTTCCATGTAATGAAGGATGTTATATCAGGATTATACAGGATTATGGATGTTATGCAGAAATTTTCAGTCATTTCAAAACTGTATGAAAGGTGTCTTGACAGAAATGCATGCTAGCAGTAGAATGGGTAAGTTCTGCTATTATGCATTGACTGATAACTGGATAATTAAAATGGGCGAAGTAAAAATTTGTCAAGTCATTATATAAATAATGATGGCAAATATTTGATCCCTTGTTTTAACGTGATAAATTAACGTTATAATATGTAGGCTACTTGGTGTCGTTGGAAAGCTGGTCTGTAGTTTGTAGTGATGTGCGTGTCTTATCTCTCCGATCACGGGTTCGCGAGTAATTTCATCGAGAGTAATGCATGTGCAAAGCCCTAATATGAGAGATTTTGGCGAGTCTTTAAATATTAATATCTCGCCGATACTTGGTCACAAAAATAAGCGGGAGGTCGCGTTGTAAAGCCCTGGTTCTGTTGTTTTGTTTGGTATAAGTGACCAGTGATAAGCCAACGATGTAGGATGTACCGTTCCGGAGTATTTCAACAGAGAAGAATGGGTGTAAATTTGGATCCATCGGGCCCATAAGGTTAGTCATGGAAGTGAAAGAGAAGAGGAAAGGAGGAGGGAAGCGGTGTATTGCTGGTGGATGCAGCAACACAAACGCCGAAGGGGTGTCGATGTGTCTGTTCCCGAAGGATAAAGGCAAGTTTATCATGGCGATTACCGATTGAGTTCTGTTTCGGTCTTCAGAGTAGTTGAAGTATTTTGCTAGGGCGTGGAAGCAAGCTAGATGTATTTGTGGCATTCTGGTTGTATCAGGTTGTAACCTGAGTGAGTGGCTGTGCGTGTGAGAGTGCTGGGATGCGTTTCCCAACACCATAGTTGCTAACCAGTTAGCAACTTAGTTGGCTGGCAATGGGAAATTGCATTGCAACCAACAAAGTAGCTAACTTGGTAAGCAACTACGGTTTTGGGAAACGGACCCCTGATCAGCTGATAGGAGTCACTAAAAGTACCCAAACAAAAGCCTAATCCCCCTATTTATCGCCAACTGCCGTGATTGCGGCCACGCTCAGCATCATGGTGATGCCTAGGCTAGACAAGGTAACTTCAGGCTCGAATCTGTAAGGTTCTATCCCAAGTCTCTTCACTCTGCTCAGTTTGTTCCTCTTCCCTTTCTGTGTCTTCTTCGTCAATAAACGGATCAGAAATGCCGGATGAGGATGAATAATCGCTAAATTCTGCGCTCTCTTCGTCGTCAACTGTACGGTCAGCCACAATGTAAACACAATCTGTGTCCAACTCGTGACGTCACGGCCTTATCGTCTGCTACTTCCGGTTGGATCAAAAGTGGTTCGCATTAAGCGCTATTCTTTGCCAGTTTTCTCGCTGTTTACTGTGCCAAAGGTGGCATCATTTCGTCAGTCAACACAAAAATGTCCCTAGAATCGATATATGAAGTTTACTTAGGAGGCATTTTTTCATTTCGCTAGGCCTTTAATGTACTAGGAGAGGGGTTCACCTGTGTTCAAGCCTGGGTGCATCACAGAGCAACGACAGAATCAGCAAACACTTCTACATAAAGACTGGATTCCAGGAAAGACTCGAGCACAACGAGTGCCTGTTTTTTTTTTTTTAGTAGTTGCTGCAGGCTAACATTTCGACGTTACGGTCTTCATCAGAGTCGTAAAAAGTTGAAACAAGTACTCGGTGTGCTCCGGTCCTTCCTGGGATGCAGTCTTTGTGTAGAAGTGACCCAGTGTTTGCTACAAGTAATTGATGTTCATGGAAAGAAGACTGTGCAAAGATGATATGAAAGGGGGTATCTAAAAGTAGCTTACACAGTTATGGGCTTATCAGTTATGGCAGATTTTTACGAGAGAGTGCTTCTCACATTTTTCTCTTAAACAGCCACAACAACAGAAAATGAACTGATCACTGAACTGAGGCATTTCTCAAAAATTCTGTCTTGTGTTTCATGAACTATAAGAAAACAAGTCTTTGTGTTAAATGCTGAACTTGTCCTTTAAAGTTTACACATTAACAAAACAACCATAATGAAAGTCAAACCAAGGTCTCCTGAGCAATCAAAGAGTCCATGTTTGGGGAACTAACATGTTTGTGATAACACATACATATTTTTTAAGTCACTTCTAAAATGTAGTTTCATTTGTAGATTCATTCAGAGAGTCTCACATACTCATCTTGTTTAGCACAGGAAGCAAAGAGCCCCAGGTTTGGAGATATTCAGCCCTGAGCCCATCCAGTGAAATAAGAAGCAGCGGCTGCCTTTTGAAGCTGCGTGGGAAGGAAAAACACCTTTCACACACAGCGAATTTCAGAACAAAACCAGACAGGAGGAAAACTGCCAAATAACAATGGCGCTCAAAGTAAAACAAGATCAAAGAGAGGAGGTCATAACAGTGACAACGGGAACACATTAGCTACACCCAGTACCTAAATCAAAATGACCCAGACAACAGATAAATTTGAAACAGGACAAAGAGCACTATGATGCACAAAACAAAGAAAAGAAAAGCAAGAAAAAAATGTGTACGAAATCACAGCCGTACCCTGCGGGGCAGCTGTGTTGGGCCATGTCTGGGCATTCGTCTTCCAACCATGTTTTTTCACCTGCATTTAAAACAAATGCAAGTGCCTCAGTTTGTAATTTAGGGGAGAACTCGGCAGTTATAGACAATCTGTACACAATTTGCATGGTTTATCTCAAACTTGTATATATATATATATTGATAAAATATCAATAAAAACATAAATATTATGTTTAATGGTTCCTTTTCATATGGTTATCCATTGGTCATGGGTGAAGTGATTCCAATGTATTACAAGTACAGTAGGTAGTTTAGTGACTAACCCAGATAGTTTAACTCAGGCTAGCTGTTAACCCACCTAATGTCTCATGGCTTCATTTTCTTAGTAAAACAAAGACATAGGACTCTGCTGTTAGAAATATTTACCACCTGCTCTGAGGTAACACATCCTCATAAGTAAGTAACTACACTGGTTTTCTGGAATACCACCCTGGCACTGACTTGTCCATTAACATTTAGTGATGTAATCCAGCAAAGTGAGGACAGATATGTACTTCACTGTTGTTAAAACCGACTGCTGACAGTAGCAGTGCTACTATAACAGAACTAAAAGTAGTTGGATATACCAAATCAGTGACTACTGCAAATCCCAACATGTGTGACCTGGTCTTACCATGGCAGACACTAAATCCCAACATGTGTGACCTGGCCTTACCATGGCAGACACTTCGATAGTTGGTGCAGCAGTCTCCTGCACTTATGCAGTCATCGGTGCAGTGGCAGTTGCTCTGTGTCAGCCTCTTCTCCCCACATCGTAGCCTGGTACATTCCCATTGCTCGCCTACATAAAACGAACGAAAAAAAATGTGTGATTGTGGGGGTGTTTCTTTGTGTGTGGTGCGTGTGTTACAGTGACCATTCTTACAAATTCTTAAATTCTTACAGTCTCGCTTCGAGGCATTTTCAGCCAACAGTCTTACCACAAGACAATGACCATTTCCAGTGCAGTGAAAAATGCAATGTGAGCAAAGATGGTAGATAGGCAGAGCAAGATGCTTCATGGTAGTTCATGTCTATGGGAGCAAAGTGGGGATAAGTTCCAGGCTGCATAAATGGGCATGTTGTTGATGTGCTCGGCTGTAGCAGCTAGTATCGCACACTAAAAAAAAAAAAAAAAACTCTGTGCACACCTGAAGTTGATTTTCTCCAGAGTGGAGAGTCATACTATCACAACATTTTCCTTAAATGGGCAGGGCCCGATACCGCTCTCACCACGAGTCTGGGGCATGCACAGGTCCACACAGACTCATGTGTGCCTTCAGGGGTTAGCCTACAGAGGTTCTTGAGAGGCTACATTTCCTTGAAATCCACGCACGTCTGACATTTATATTATGAGAAGTAAGGTGAGATTTTAGCTATGACGAGTACATTAGTATGTTGTTCGGTATGTTTCATAAAAACAGAAAAGTCAATGTTTTTTTTTTTAAATATGATGGTCAGCCAAATGTGACAACTTACGTTCAAAGTTGAAAAAAGCTGTACGATCATTCAACATATAACCTACTAAATTGAAGGGTTAACTAAGATTATACACATGTGAGTTGTTGATCACACAATTAAATGATTTGTATCCGTTACATGATTTTTGAAAAAAAAGTTTAACTGAGAAAGGTTTTGGTGCACGTCAGTTCAGGCCACATTGGGCAGCTTGTCCCAGGCCACAATTCGGTGGAAAACATCAGGAATTGCTCCCTCTTTGAAATTTGAGCGAGCGTGGAGGGTTTTCACTGCAGCTGAATTAAATTTTAGGTCAGCGGAGAGCAGTCTTCAAATGGAGCTGTCTGGTTAAACTTTGAGTGATGGAGTGAGGGAGCGAACACCCACATGAGCGAGAAGCTGAAAATTCTCGCCGCTCAGCTCCGTTCACATGCTCTGTGTGGAAATCATGATACTGTGCCCAGTATGTACAGCCATTGCTCAGAAAAGTAAGGCTTTTGAATATTCTGTGAAATTCTAGGGTTGTGCCATAGACCTCATGTAATCGTGGTTCCAGGAAGTGGCTTGTCATGAAGGACCTTGCTTTGCTTATTGTTACGGCTGTATGTGTTTTGTCTTCTGTGCTGTTTGTCCCTCTGTCTCTCCCATACCTGCTACCTGCTCAGACAATCATGTGATGGGATTGGCCTGATGAGAAGCACCTGGCCATATGATCAAGTACTACTTAAGAGCACCTGCTCCTTGCTGCCAGGAGAGGCTGTTGGTGTGGGACTGCTGGTTGCTGGCTGTTGCCTCTCAGCCTGGGATTGTCTGTGTATTATGATTTGGACTTTGTGTTAATGTCTTTGTCTTATGTGTTAATGTAATAAATCCCCTTGGATGGGTTGCATTTTAAAGGTGTTTTGGTTTTACTTGGGTCAGTGGTGGCTTTGTTGTTAGCCCCAGTAGGGCCATCCAGTAGTGGGGCGTAACACTATATCTACCATATTGGGTGTAAGTCAGAGGTCCACTGTCATTGTGCAATGGCTTTAATCTCCTAGCAGAAACACCACTTAGATAAGCTTAGACCTCAAAGTTTCTTTTCAGTGGAAGGGTGGCTTTTGTCTGGCCTCAGACTCTCATCAGACGATGACTCTTCATCATTAGCAACTAAGTAACACCATACATCAGAGGAGGGCAGGCCTTTTGGCTCAAGGGCTCTGATGAGGTTAAGAGACAAAAGGTAGCCTAATGTGGGATGCCTGCATCCATATGAATTCTAACAGGTTCCAGATCAAACAAGTAAGCTGGGGAAGAGTCAAAATTATTTTCACACTGTTGCAGTCTATTTTGTGTAATTTGAAGTCATTTTACAACAGAATGCAGACCTTTCTGCCTCTTGGGATGCTTTCACACCTAGCTCGTTGGCACGGCACATTGATCGCTTCCCCCCAGGGATCGGTTTGACTGGGTTTATGTGAAAGTGACAACCATGTTTCCATGAACAAAACAGACGGTCCCGGATCGCTTGGACGAGGTAGTCTCGGCTCATTTCCAATCAATCTCTGGAATGGTTCATTTACAGTGTGAAAGCTATCGTTCCAGTACAAGCGGATAATGTGCTTACTATCTATAGCTTACACACTGTAACATTACATGACATATTATGTTTTTCCTCACTGAAAACAGTATAAACAGTATAACCTTTTATGTTCAAATAACGTTCATTCTCAGTGGAAATTCACATCTATTATTCCGGGTTGAATTGCTCACTGAGACCTCATCACACAGTTTAATCACATGTGGGTGTGCTTACATTATGTGTTCTGTTCTAAAAGTTTGCCATGTGAACACGAAACAAACCCAAGAAGAATGGCAAATATTTGTATTGGTTCAGGGTTTGGACCGGAACAAAGTAGATGTGAAACCAGCCCTACTTTGGGTTTAACAAATTGACAGATCTGCCAGGTAACCCTGGCAACCAGTAGATGAGCCTATATGTTATGTTCCTTAATAAAAGGAATGTCAGGAAAAATATTTTGTCTGGGCCTGTAGCCTAAATTGGGAGGTAAATTCATGAATACATTCGAAGCTGCACTCTCTTTAGAGGACAACCTGCTAGTAAAGTAAACCAATGCGCTGCATGTTGCCCACGGGCCTTAGTTTGCCCACCACTTGCCTAGGCCACATACTCTAATTCTAAGATCAGATCTGAGATAGGTCTCTCCTAGCCTGGTAAACCCGCCCCTCGTACTTCATTTCATTTTGTAGAGACGGTCTAGCCTGGTAAACCCGCCCCTCTTACTTCATTTCATTTTGTACAGAGGGTCTGGACCGGAATGTCTTGAGTGTCATTTAGCAAGTCCCAGCAAGACCGATCCAATCAGCGAACAGAGGGTGTGTTCGTTAGCCGTGACGTTGACCTTGTGTGCTACATTTGAATTGTAGTGCGTAGGTTGGCAAATTGCATATGTGACAACCGGACGTTAGTGATTGGGTAAAGGCAGAGACACTTGTTTGTAAACTTCAGCAGAGTCCACACCTCCAGGAAGAAATTGTTTGTCACGGCCTCCGCTCCAGACCCTCTGTACAAAATGAAATGAAATACGAGGGACTGGTTTACCAGTCTAGGTCTTTCCACCTATCTTCCAACCGTTTGTGGACACTGTCATCAAATAACAGAACGCATAATGCTCTCAAGCAAAGCACAGTCAATAGCACTTGACCCCTGCATACCCCCTACGTTCACCTTCAACCCCCCCCCCCGGCATCCGATAGAAACAAATACCATACCAATACATACAAGCCATACAAACAAATACCATACCGACATGTTTTTGTAGGAGTTTCATTCCATCTGCCATCCTTTCCTTAATTAAGTTATCCAGGAGGTAGCAGTGCTACTATTTGTACTGTTTAAATTCTGTCTAGTGTGGTGTAAGTTTTGATTTGTGATGTCCAGAAGGGTATTTGTTTTGTATTTTGTCTGCTGAATGTTACATTAGAAACAGATGCGAACATAAAAACCAGATTTCATCTTGGGCAGAAATAAAGAATGATTCTCAGTCTGAATCTAAGATCATCAGAGGACACGAAGGAAGCGCTCTCACTTGGCTGGAGACAGATGTCTTGGAAATCGTAGCAACAGCTGCTACTCGCATGACACTGCTGGTCACACCGACATCCAGGCATCTCGTCGTCAAATGGCTCATAGCATCGGTTTTTACAGGAAGTGGGGACTGCTGGGGGAGCAAGAGAAACATCACTGGCAATGACTTTTACAAAATAATCTACCAACGAGAGAATAATTGGGATTCTGGTAAGGGTTCTGGCTCACAAATAGGTGATTTACGTCAAACAACAAGAGGAAATGACATTGTAATAAGTCGTGACAGCTGCCCGCTAACACCAGCCCATTGGGTTGTTGCTTTGGACTTTTTGTCAGTGCTAGCATGAGGTCAATATTGGGGGAAATATGACTCGAATCAAAACGGCATGACCACATTTTGAGGGCGTAAAGGATCATGTTTGTGACTCACCAGATTTCTGACAGTCTTCCAACTGCAGCCCCAATCCCAGTCCCAGTCCCAGAATGATAGTCACTATGGCAACCGCTAAAACACCAATCTGAGCACAACCACATCCAAGGTACACACACACACACACACACACACACATGCACACACACATACACATACACACATACACATAGACACACATACACAGACACACACACACAGACACACATTTACATATTAGTTGACCCTGAATTGAGTTGCACACTAAATTATTTACACAATAAATCCTGATCCACTGTGATTCTCCATGGTTAACTACAATACATCAGTGCTAACACTGGAAAAAGTGAAACTGTGTGAACTGGAATGGTACTATCAAACAGCTGAGGTCATATACTGTCTTATGAATTTAAATCATAAACAGGCAAAAATACAAGCCTTTACCAGGTGGGACATATGTTCTGTATGTAATGGTTTTACGACAGATATTAAAATGAGGCCAACTTGAAAGCTCAGCACAAACTTGAGTGCAGCATACATGTTTTACAGTATATAGGCTAACTGTTATTCCCTTTTGCTGAATAACTTCTCATTCACATATGGAGGCATTTACTGTAAAAGCTGTGTATGGTATGCTATCATGATTAAACGATACAGCAAGACCAACTACCTGCTACTGCACATCTCATTCTGTCTTCTAAAATGTGTGGATGTGTAAAGTGTGTGAACCGTCTGTAGCACAAGTAACTTGCTTCCAACCTTTTTTTTTTCAATCCTGACATTTTAGGTGTGAGCCTTTTAACAAATGTTACTCATCCCTCATCCCTCAGAGATGCAGCATTTGGGTGGGACTCATATTCCAAACTCATACTGAAGCATCTACCCACTCACACTGAATCATATTATACAACAGCATGCCGTAAAACTGGAAATTATTTTACGTGCACAATTGCACACACCCAGAGAAAAATATTACTTCTTAGAAAAGACTTATCTTTGTCTCTCAGAAATAAATTAGATGTTATTGACTTCTGATCTGTTTATCCTAAATTCCCTTTGGTAGAAAAAGATTTAAAATATCATCTTAACATTAAATATTATTTGTTTTTGAGAACTAAAAGACAAATTGAATTGAACAGTATCAATATCGTGTGGGCACTCTGTAACATCTGTCTCTATCTAGAAAAAATCCAAATTTCCAAAAGAGGCTAGAAGTAGGCTACAAGTAAGCACAGCACTTTACTTATGGTACTTTACTTACAATGATTTTCTTTCTCCTTTGCTTCGGCTCCATGCTTGATGGGTGACAGGAATGGTCCTGCTGTAAGTGACAGCTTGGAAATGCTGAACCCGTGACTCAAAACGTGATATGTTGAACAAGAGCCGCATAGCTTATCCAGGTAATTGATTACCTATCTCCTACACACACACACACACACACACACACACACACACACACACACACACACACACACACACACACACACACACACACACACACACATTCTCTCTCTCTCTCTCTCTCTCTCTCTCTCTCTCTCACACACACACGCACACACACGCACACACACGTGTGTTCATTGATTATGCATTAAACATTAGCACACGGAAACATGCATTACTTTGCACCTGCATACGCACACACACATTATGTGCACAAGTGCATGCACATGCTCATACAATACAAACACACACACACACACACACACACACACACGCACGCACACTTAAACAAACTTGTACCAGTCCATAACTTCATGAACCCTGGCAAATTGAGTGGGTGCAATGACGATAGCTGTGAATAGTGAACATTAACAAAGACATGGAACAACTACAAAGAAATAATGATACACTGAAAACTCACTTACATAGAATTAAGATATAGTCATACAATTATATAAGAAATCATTAAATTTATGATTTTGCAAATAAAGCACCAAGCAGCCTTCATGTATTACATGTGTGACTGTAGTAATATGACATCTTAAAACTTAAAAAAATATATATACTTAAATGTATACTTAAAAACATATTTCCCTAGTCTGTCTGAATACTACATATTCCTGACAGGCCTTGTAGTTCCAACGAAAACATTGCAAAAGTGTAATGACATATTTCCCTGGCTTATGTAATTTCCCAAAGCACAGGAGACTATGGTTAATGGTTTTATCTACAGGACATTAGCCTGAATGACTGGTGCCACAAATAGATTTTGATATGACAGTAGATATGATTATAGAGCTTGTTAAGCTGCATTATCAGATACGTTGGAAGTCATTAGGTGCAGCTGCACTTAAAGGGAAATTTTAATCAGAAAAGTTGCGGAAATATAAAGTTCCAGGAAGAAAACACAATTTAAAGAAAAACACACAACTTATTCATCACAGTAAAGGCTAGTCATCACACTGTGTAACCCTTTCCATTTGCACAAATTTCACATCATAGTCAGAGTGTGTTGAGAGAGTACAATGACAGACACAACACTATGTTTGACATTACATGACTTTATTCAAATCAAAACCATGCCACATGTTGATGAATACAGTATTTTAAAAACAAGGGGGAACTACGCAGATCAATAAGCATTTATTTAGTTATCTATTTACCTTTTGTTTCATCAAAGTCCAGAAGTTTATAAATGCTTAGTATGTGATTTATTATCGCGGTAAGAGTTTTCATGAGATCCTCATGTGTTGCCATGACGGCATTCCTTGAGTCCATTTTTCCCCCACCTAAATGCACCATGGGAGGTGACAGTCTCAGTGAAAAGTTCAAGTTCTACGCAGTCACCCATTGGCCAGTAGGAATGTAAGCATTGTGGTATGGCTTATGGGAGATACAGTACACTCCCCTTGCACTGCCCACAGGCCAGCACTGCTAAAATGTCCTGCAACCAGTCCTATTACTATCTCAATTCCCAACAGAATCAACTCAAACACAGAGACACACAAGTGCTCACACACATGCACACACACACACAAACACACACACAGACACACACAGGCAGCCACGCTCACATACACACACAAACACACACACACACACACACACACACACACACACACACACACAATCCTACTGCATTGCTGTTCGCGCACACACACACACACACACACACACACACACACACACACACACACACACACACACACACACACACACACACACACACACACACAATCCTACTGCATTGCTGTTCGCACACACACACACACACACACACACACACACATAAAAAACAAGACAAAACCAATCGTGAGATGAATGTTACCTCAGACACACACAGAAAATGCTATGGGAACTATTGTTAGAGTGTGGCACAGTATTGTTATTTTCTCTTTTCAATGAATAATAAATATGACAAATTGTATAAAAATATACACCTAGGCATCAGAGATGTATCAGGACGAGAAAGAGGTCTGACAGGGAGGGAGAGAAGGGGGGGAGAAAGAGAGAAAAAGGAGAGAGAGAGAGAATGAGAGAGAAGGAGGTTAGGGTACCAAGGAGAGGGGAGGCGGCAGGTTTTATCTTTCTTTCTGTATTTCTTTCTTTCTGTATTTTTTTCTTTCTTTCTTTCGTTTGTTTCTTTCTTTCTAGTATGGCACTTCTCAGATCTCCCCCTCGAATGTATGCAGGTAGGTCTTTAGGGTGAGCACGTCCGTGTACTCCAGCGAGGTGGTGGAGCGGTAAAAGTCCAGGCCTGTGAGGATCTCTACGTCACGGACGCGCGCCGTGTGCATCTTCAGAACCTCCTCCACCCAGCGAGACTCCTCCTCCGCACTCTGTCACATCGGGAGGACGACAAGACAAGACACAAAAACAAAAAGGTCAAACGACGGTCAGCTGTCACGTGCGTTAAGACAAAGGTCGTAGAAAGCAGGATCGCAGCCAGTCATCCTTTCTCCCACAATATTAAACCACTAGGCGCAACCAGTAAAGCTCTGGCCATGAACATAAGCCCCACACATTGTCATGTACGTTCTAACGCATGCATTCCCGCCAACTACACATCACCTTCACAGGCACTTAGGTGCATTAGTGACATTAGTGTGAATGAGGGAATGAGCTGTTATGTCATTCCTGGACTCACCTTGACTGTTCAAAACCTACTTTTTCTAAAGCTACTGCAAAGAAATGGAAACTTACAAAGAAACAAAAGACAGGAAGAAGTCTTGTTCCATAAAAGAACCATAAGCTCTGCCATCAGGTACACACACCAGGTCCATTTCACAATATGAGGTTAAACTTTAACTGTTAAAGGGTGCTGGGTGATAAGAGGCACGCCTTGCGCCAAAAATACATGCAAGCGAAACGTACAGCTTTCTCTCCACTTGCTCCACTTTTAATGGGCATGTACTGAATGGCAGTTATAAAGATATGAAGTTTAAAGGCTAAAGAATTTGAAATGCTTCTTGCATGGCGATATAATGTTAATCAACAGCACTGTTTCAAATTTTATGTATGTCTATTTTTAAATGTTTGTCTCTCCACCTGCCGCCTACCAACTGAAAAGTCATTTGAAACGATGTCATTGGTTACCGCTTGGCAAACACTACTCCTCATTTGCATAAAGTTCAGCAGAGCTCAACGTTTTCGCCCGCCTCGCTGATCTACGTCACCAACTGCTGCCTCCCAACTGAAAAGAATGGAACGTTCCGCTTCATCCGCTTGCATGTATTTTGAGCGTTATGGTACAGATCCACTAGCATCCGTTGCTAACTCCGCACCTTCGCACCACTGCCTTCCCATAGTACGCTTGATGGGCGTAACAGAAGGCAGGTGGTGAACGCTCCGTCTTCATATTCGGAAACTCGGAGGGAAACCACTGTTTTAAGTCAGACGACAACGACATGTGGAATGCACCAGAAATGATATCAGCACATATGATAAATTCATTATCTTTACATGGTTCCTTTTTAACTGAAAAATTCTGTAC
Organism: Coilia nasus; assembly: GCA_027475355.1. Taxonomy (NCBI): domain Eukaryota; kingdom Metazoa; phylum Chordata; class Actinopteri; order Clupeiformes; family Engraulidae; genus Coilia; species Coilia nasus. The sequence continues at coordinate 18,144,479 of CM050201.1, read as the reverse complement.
AATATCCTGCCTTGTAGGTCAGTAGGTATCTTCGTTAATTTATTTTTAAAAAGTTAGCATGTTGGGCCTGTTAGCATGTTGGGCCTTGCCCATAAAAGGCCAGTGACTCCACAGTGAGTACGTAAAGGAACTGGACATTGGTGTACAAAAATATTTATGACAGAGAGTACAAAGGGCAGACAGTAACAAGGAAATTCTATACAGTATAACGACCTTGAGCTTGGAATCAGTTGAACCTGGCAATGCTGACCATCTGACTTTGGAATGTCTGGAGGACAGATGTTTCTCTTTTGGTTTCTCTGTTTACAGTAATCAAGTCAATGAGTGTAAGTGTACTCTAGATCTATTACAGAGCTCTTATAGATGAGGAATCCTCTGAAGAGGACACGAAGACTGAGGGGGTTTCTTGGGGTGGGCACTGTGTGTGTGTGTGTGTGTGTGTGTGTGTGTGTGTGTGTGTGTGTGTGTGTGTGTGTGTGTTTGGGGTAGGGGTGGTGTGGGGAATGGAAACAGAGACAGAAATAGACTAAGATGGAAAAACATGTGCTTAGGTATACAATTTGTGTGTATGTGCATACATCTGTGTGTGTGTGTGTGTGTATACTGTATGTGTGTGTATATGTGTGTGTGTGTGTGTGTGTGTGTGTGTGTGTGTGTGTGTGTGTGTGTATACTGTATGTGTGTGTATATGTGTGTGTGTGTGTGTGTGTGTGTGTGTGTGTGTGTATATGTGTGTGTGTGTGTGTGTGTGTGTGTGTGTGTGTGTGTGTCTGTCTGTTTCTGTGTCCATCCACACAAGTGCAAGGGACTCACATTGCAGCTCTCGTCGCTGTCTGGCCGATGGGGTAGAATGAAGGACAGCACATTGAGGGGCGCCTCACAGGCGTCCGCCGTCTGGTTCGCCTCGGAGCAGCTGGTGATGATGGCGTAGTAGTGAGTGGGGACTGGTGCTGTGTTCCCCGCAAACCTGGTTCAAAAACACAAGACAAGAAACAGACACTAATTGACTCCCACATCCACTGTTTTACCTTCCAGATATTCACTCCTTAAGCCTGTCTTCTTTCAATTAGGGCTGAAGAACTGCAAAAATTCTGTAGGACATTTAGTACAACTCTCTGACCTTGTATTTCCTACGAGGCCTGAATTCAACCACAAAGTATTTAGTTACAATATAATCCACTATAATCCATCTGTACCTCATTGCTTATTGTCAATGTAGGCAATACACTTTGTCATTTTGAGGTAATATTTCCCATATATGTTTTTAGAATTCTATCATCAGTTCAGTGATATATTTATTTATATATTTATTTGATCTATAAGTGCCTACCTGCTGTCAATAGACTACATGTCACTCAAAATCCAATTAAATGAAACACTAGTGACATTGTTGAAATTTGCTACCCAATCAACGAGACTGAAAAATGGTGAGGGAAACAAAGCCTTGTTGCTCACTCTTTGATTTTCTCCACAGTGTCTCGGAGACCATCGTAGTTGTAATCAAAAATAGGTCCAGCGATGACATTAATGCTGTTCAGTTCCTCCGTGTAACGCTTTAGCAAGGTATCTTGGAAGTAGCTCCATATTTCTGGGAGAAGGATAAAGAACAAGGCAAGGTTTACACATGCTACATGTATCTCCTTTGGTTGTTTACCAAAAAGAAATGCACATTTTATGTTTTTGAAAAGTTAGCTATTGGCCTGGGTATGTAAATATGTCTAAATATGTTTTTTGTTTATTTACAGGCCTTTTGTAATGCCTTTTAAATTACAAACCATACATTCTGTCAACACAGGTCCAGTATTCAGTACATGTGATTCAGTAATTCCATCCTACGTAGAGTTCTTGAAACAGCCCAATTCTCAGGACAGAATGGAAATGTACAATGACCTTGACCTTATTGCGTGTTTGGGTGGGTGGTTACTGGTGGTTACAAATAGGTGAGATCAAGTATTTTCCTAATGTTTCATTGGACAAGCGGCATTTCACAATGGGGATATCACAGAATGTCTTCACTCAGACACGGGTAATTACTTTGTGTGTCCTAAACTTTAATTGTTGAATTGTGAGATGTCCACTCATTGAGCGAAACAAAGACCTTAACCTCTAAACTCTGTCTACCAAATTCTAACGTATTCTTACAATTCAATGAAATGTTTGTAACACATTTGAGGAAAATTCCCTCAAGGTGTTCTTTAGGATTGCATTCATGACAATGAGATACAGTATACTGTAGGTTACACAGTAAGTTTGGCTTTTAATGTAGCCAGGCCATGTTTGAGTACAAGTAAACATTTCTACCAATTCCAAAGAAATTTCATCAGACCTGCATTTTTGGAGTTAATGCTTTTATGAGAAAGAGGCCATGCATGATGTCCCAATGAACTCTGACCATTCATTCAAGTGTGTGTGTGTGTGTGTGCGTGCGTGTATGCGTGCATGCATGCATGCGTGCGTGCGTGCGTGCGTGTGTGCGTGCGTCTGTGTGTGTCTGTGTGTGTGTGTGTATGTGTGCATGCGCGTGCGTGTGGGTGTATGTATGTGCGCATATGTGTTTCTTATTTCATGACAGCTCTGTAATATGCACAGAAGCACCTCCTGAGGTGTGAGAAAAAGCATCTACGCCAGCCGAGTCATGGTCCGGTAAGTCCCCGCTCACCCCAATGTGCACTATGACATCAGCTCCTTTAAACACCCACACTAGTCTGCCTCAGGCCATGGCCCTTGACCAAAAGCTGCAGGAAACTGACCAGACAACCAAGGTTTATTTTATAGTCTCTTAAACATGGGTACTCACTCTTGAAGGCTGTGTACATTGGAACAGTGTTTGTAATCAGAGATGCATCATACTTGGCTTCAGGTGTAGCAGCAAGCTCTGGTAGGGACAAGCACACACACACACACACACACACACACACACACACACACACACACACACTCTCTCACACACACACACACACGCACACTCACACACACACACACACATACACACACACCAGGTTGACAAAGTTAGACAAAATATTCCGCTGTTCGGTCTAGGTTGTTAGGCATGTCAAGCCACAGCATGATCTACAGTACTGAGTAAAACAAAACATTTCCCCTGACAAAGATACCTTTCCTAGAAACTGAAGATGAAAAATAAACCAAAAATATTCCCTTTAGGGCGATAGATCCAAGCAGGGAGAGATGTAGGAAACGTCACATTCTGCCTCACGTCACCCTTCAACTAAAACTAAGACAGGGAGTTTTAACTGCCAAAACCACTTACAGATTTGAAAACTAAGGTAGGCAGTTTCAACTGTCAAAACCACTTACAGATTTGAAAAATGGCACGGTGATTATATAGCCACAGTGTTTCACTGTCCTCAGTAACTGGCTGAATAATATGTTTTGGTTATCCTTTCCGATCTGTCTTGTCTGTCTGTCTGTCTGTCTGCCTGCCTGTCTGTCTGTCTGTCTGTTTGCCTGTCTATCTGTCCATCTATTTATTCACTCTATCTGTCCGATCATCACTCCATCCAGCCAGACTGACCTGGCGGGAACAGGAAGCCGTAAGAGAGCTCAGACTGTTGCGTGTAGGATGAGCATGCCTGGCTGTTGGCCTGCGGGTTATTCTTTTAGATCTATCTGTCTGTCTCTCTGCCTGCCTGCCTGTCTGTCTCCCTGTCTGTCTGTCTGCCTGTCAGTCTGTCTGTTTGCCTGTCTGTCTGTCTGCCTGCCTGCCTGTCTGCCTGCCTGTCTGCCTGCCTGCCTGCCTGCCTGTATGTCGGTCTGTCTGTTTGCCTGTCTATCTGTCCATCTATTTATTCACTCTATCTATCCGATCATCACTCCATCCAGATCTGTCTGTCTCTCTGTCTGTCTCTTTGTCTGTCTGCCTGCCTGTCTGCCTGTCTGCCTGCTTGCCTGTCTGCCTGCCTGCCTGCCTGTCGGTCTGTCCACCTATTTATTCACTCTATCTGTCCGATCATCACTCCATCCAGCCAGACTGACCTGGCGGGAACAGGAAGCCGTAAGAGAGCTCAGACTGTTGCGTGTAGGATGAGCATGCCTGGCTGTTGGCCTGCGGGATTCGGACATCCGCCCTCACGCAGTCGCTGGCGGGCAGTGGAAGAGGGGTGCCGTCTGTCTGGAAGGCAACGAGCATGAGTGGGAAGCATTACAAGCTGTGTGCAGATGAATACTGACTGTAATGTGCTGCTACTGTTACTGGTACAGCATTTACCTTTGACCTTTGACCTTTGACACTGTATCAGAAAGTATAAAACAAAACCATAGAGTTGAATACAATACTAGAGTGGACACAGGCGCACTGCTCATGGCAATCGTGGCCGCCATCTTGCGACTGCCGGCCGGCCGGGAATCCTATAGCCCTCGCAGTGAGTAAGGAACACAAATATCGATTTGTATAATAAATTGATATTTTATATTAGCTAGTATATTCATTGTTGATCCATACGTGTCATTTTATACTAACGACAGGTCATATTGTGTCGTTTTAATTATCGTTAATTATCGTTTTCTTTGATACGATTTACGTACATATAGAGTCAGGCATTTCAAATATCATCATTGTAGCATCAGTGGATATTTTCACAGAACAAAGCCGTTTTTGACAGAGGTGGGTCCATTCTACGCTTATTTACATTACAGTGCCTAGCACATGCAAGATGGCGGCCGCTTCGGACGTTTTCCCGAGTGGTCAGCCAATGCCGTGTCCACTCTAGTATTGTATTCAACTCTATGAACAAAACTTACATACACCTTACATAGGTTAATATAGTAAATAAAACCGGTTACTCCAATACACTTTGAAATATATAACCCTGTAATCAATCAACCAAATACAAACCAAAAAGATTCTATTTTAAAATGTAGTGAAGTGTATTACAGTTTTTGTGGGTTGCTTTGGTACAAGCAGTACTACTGTACTTGTTCAACATTCACATCATTGTGTCACTTGTGCACATCAAAAAAGCTGTTTCTCACTTCAATAAACAACTTGCAAATGCTTTGGTACATCCATGCAAATGATTATACATTACAGGCCCTGGAGCAGTATCGGGTTAGATGCCTTGCCCAAGGGCATTTCAGCCTGGATAATGGATAGGGCAGGATTTGAACTACCACTATGTGGAGAATTATGTCCAATTCTCCGCTGCTTCCTTTATTATAAATTGCTTATGTCATGTTGAGAAAAATGTATTATAATGGGTCTCTGTTAAATAGTCTCACACCCCACAACATTTAGGCATTCAGTCATCGCATAAGTCTTGCAAAATGGTTGAACAAGTTGCCATAGTATTCTATACATGCATTCTATACATTTCCATTGGACTTCTTTTTCTAAATCTGTCCTGAATTGGTAAATTGCTCCCTGGTGAATCTTGACAAACGGAGCTGTATGTAAAGTTTTAACTAAGGAGATTGTCCATGTTCACAATTCCACTTTTGTTATATTGTTATATTGACAACATCACAAGTAATTTGACTGTCTTATGTGTACAGAATGGCACAAAGACTTGTCATTCTGAAGGCCCTGACATGTTCATTGACACAGATATTTATAGATATAGTGATATACAGCCAGAGATATTTAAGGATTAGGGAGAACTAAGGATTTTGAGACTGGCTTTTGCAGGTAATCCATGGTATTTCGCTATTTGTACGAGCAGTTTTCAGAAATGCACTTGCTGTTTTGCGAATGTCGAGAATGATTCCAGAAATGTACCAAAGCAACTGAGAAAAACTCTAATAAGCTCTTTTCTGGAGAGCTTATAATATATACATTTAGTAGGATTAAGAGCATAACTGTTCATAGAGCTGAACTGAACTTCCTAACAGTGTTCTTTTACATTACATTACACTTACATTACACAGTAGCAGACGCTTTTATCCAAAGCCACTTACAATAGAGGACACAAACATTGAGTACAACTAACAACTAACATTGAGTAAATGCATGGAGTGACTCAGTGACTGGTGTTTCTCAATGACACCGCTCATTGACGTAGCTCGTAAATCAAAGACATATGAAATGTCCTCATGATAAAAAAAATCCTGGAAGCTACAACATCCAGAGAGTCCCCCAAGGACAGTCTGTAAAAGTAGTGGGTGACTGACACATCGGAACTGGACTGGCTGCAGCCTGTAATATTTTAAAGTGTGTATCACAACCAAATTGGAGCTCAGGGGAATATTTTTACAATGAGGTGAAAATGTGCTGATATGCTCGTCGTGAGTAAGATGAGCCTACACAGGCTCAGTAGTAGCACAAGAGTATGAGTAAGCCTTTCCTATGCAGCAAACACATCCAATATGGATATATTTTTTAGAAAGAAAAAATAAGATAGAAATAAGAAATAAGAAGAAAAATAATGTGCAGATCAATAATGAAATGTAAGTATACAATTTAGGCTAATGGGTAGAAATAGTTTATTTTTATGATGGTTAAAAAGCACACTAGGCTGTAAGAGACATGCTGCAAATGATGCAAGCTGTCACCTGTCTTTGCTATGTTTAGGTAGTTAAATATAGTTTGTTCGTGGTCTGGTCATTTGCCTTTCAAATTTTGACCCCTGCTGTCGTGTGTTGACTGATTTGTAAAGTGTCGGAAAAAATAAACAGGCGCCACGTCCTTACCTGCCTAGGAACAGAGAATGACGTCCACAGAGGCATGGCCAACTCTTCACTGTACCCACTGACGAAGTCGCCATGGTAGAGGAGGAAGTATTTAGTCTGGAAGAGAGCGGCAGGCCGACCGTAGGGCAGGTGTCCGCTGTCTAAAAAAAAGAATGAAAAATACAATAAATAAAAATACAAGTACACCTACATTTCTCTGTTTACAGTTAAAGTTACTGTTATTGGATTAATCAGAGGGTTTTCTCCGAAGCGATGAACAACATTATAAAACACCTCATTATATACAAATGTACTTGGCTAACTTACAAGAAAAAAAGGATTATATATTATATGTGGAAGTATAATCAAAACTTTCACATACTTTATAGTTTAATATAAAATAATACATATTCTGACACATTTAAAAAAAATAAATGGCCAGTAATTAATCAACTAAGTATAACTTTAAAAGATTTTTTTAAGCATTAAACAACTTTTATTCTTTTAAGAGCAACGAGTGATTGTATCCAAACTATTCCACCACTGAGGCCCCCAAAAAGAAGGAAGACAGTCTGTAGATGTCAGTGAAGAGGTACACTGAAACAAACCATCAACTGCTGGACTGAATCGCTGGTTGTTCTCCTCCACTTTGTTCTGCAAAACAATATTTACAGTACATTTGTCGTAAGTAAGTGGCAGGAAATTTCTAAATCGCCAAGTCACTAATCATTGCTTTTATACTATTTTTACAATCAGTTTTTTGATGAAGTAAGTACTGTACTTTACGTATTTTATTCTAATTGTCAAAAGTGTCACAAAACTAACACTACATTGTTTCCATAATGTATTTAAGAAGCATTGCTAAGACAGTGAAAACGTGAAATGCTGCAGAGAGAGAGAGAGAGAGAGAGAGTGAGAGAGAGAGAGAGAGAGAGAGAGAGAGAGAGAATGGCAAAAAGAAGAAGAAGATGAAGATGAAGAGAGAGAGTTTAATGACTATGACTCCACCGCCCCCTAGTGGTGGTTAAGACCATTGCAGTTCAACCTGTGGGCCTACATTCTCCCTCAACGATAAACCAGTGGAAATAAACTTTTCCATTTATCTGTGTGCCAGTACATAAACTGTTTCTGAATGAGTCTCTGCATGCCTGTGTCTGTTTACATTGTTTGTGATTTGGTTTACAGACGCATGTGTCTTCATTCACTCTGTATACTATGTGTTTATCCATATTCCTACATATTTCTATCCATACACAAGCCGCATATACGATGCGTGTGTACCTGTGTGTGCCTGTGTCTGTGTGTCTCTATTTGTGTGTCTGTGTGTATGTTTACACCCAAGAGCCAAGTGTGTGTGTACGTGTGTATACGAGAACATTAAAATATTTCTGTTGCATTCTCACTGACCTCATCGTCACAGCTGCAGCCCAGGTCATACACGGCTGCAGAGGCTGGGTCTAACGGGGTGGGGGCGGCCACCTCCTCTGGCATTGCAGGAGTGTACGGTGGGTTTCGCAAAATGGCATTTAGACTGCCATGAGTCCCATTGTTGGGCGCAGGAGTTAATCCAAGAAGGTCTGAAAAAAAACACAGTAGTAACACAGTTAACTACAAGGGCTTGCAGCAAATGCAACACCCTCTAAGTCCATTTTCAAAAGCAAAATCAAGCCAAAACAATCCAACTGGAGGTGCACTGACAATAAAGTTTACCAAATTATATAAATATGTTTCTGTAAATTAATTGCAAATGGACTTAGAGGGTTTTGCATCTGAGCTCTTCAATTTTAATTCATATTTCTCTATTCTATATTGAAACATATCAGTTGAAGAAAATATACAAAGTGCAAAGCAACTTTCTGGAAACCCTGTATGATAGAATTCTCACAAATAATACTGTCCTACTGTCCAATACTGCCCTACAAAGGCAAAAGGCGGTAATTACATATTTTGTCAAAACTGAATTTAGACAGGAAATTGGCTTTCTAACACTGCTTTGTCTTGTGACTAAATGACTTGCTTCTTCATATTGAGAAAGTACATAAAAGCATCACCACAACATGTCAGATGCATTTTTTTTTTCAGTTTTAATGCTTGTGTAGTTACTGTACTTTGCCTTTGTAGGACAGAATACTTGACAACATCAAGATGTTTTTATCAACGAGTGATGTCCATTTCCTTTGAATAAATTGGCAACATGTACAGTGGAGTACTGCTGATTATCAAACAAATATTGAAGGGAACTTAAAATGAGCAAGGAATTGCAGAATTCAGCTTACCACACATGACATTGTAGAGTTCAATGTTTTCAAATGCTGGCACCTTTGTCTTGAACTTGAAGCTAGGCCCATAGCCCATAAAGATGGTCTGTGTTTTGAAAAAAAGTGCATACAAACAAAAACACATCATTTTATAATTGTTAACAAATCGGGAAATGCAGTTTTTTAATTTGTTAGAGAAAACCATGTACCTGCATACTATTTATCTTGTTGTCATAGCCATGGTCTCCAAAAAACCCACATGATCTTTTTGTCTCTGGGGGTTTGCTGGGTGGACAAAAACATGTGAAGACAGATAGGAAATACATATAATGTTAGAGTAAGTTGGAAACCCTTTTTTTCAGATGTTATAGAGGTAAAGAAGGATACAAGACATATAATAATAATAATAATAATAATAATAATAATAATAATAATAATAATAATAATAATAATAAAAAATCATACATACATACAAACAGACTACCTCTTCTTCCACATTATTAAACAAATACATTTCTCAGCCACAGGGTTGCAAATAACAGAAACCTCTAACATTCACCCACCCAACTATTTTAGTTGACAGAAAAAGTACCTTCCCCCACTCTTTCAGTGAAAAAAAAAAAAGTTCCCTTAGCAGATGTTGTGGGGGAACTCGGGATATAATGTTTACAAAGCTGAGAGTGGGGCCCAGAGCCAAAGAACAAAACAAAGTTTCCAACACCAGTATATGACCAGACGTCTGATGAAGGGCGCATGCCCAAAACGTCCCATTGATTAAAACTTTTGTGTGGTGTCCCAGACTTTGTTTTGTAGTCCAGCACCCAGAGCATTTGAAGCGGATGTGCATGCTTAAGGTCTACACAGTGGTGCCCAGCCTCCCACGACACACACCTGCCAATGTGCCACTTGCGCTCCACTAGGAGGTGGACGTCCTCGATTCTGCGGTTGTTGGCGTAGTGCAGACGCTTAGGAAGATGCTGTTTCAAGTATGGCTTAAAGTGCTGGTTTGGCATCTTACACTGAACACAGGAAATGAGAGAAAACAACAATTCTCAGATGCCACTAAATGGTTGTGATTTTTATGAGAAGGTGTACATGCACACACATAAATGGGGATCCCAGCTTCATCTGATTGAAATCCTACAAGGTATTTGCTCCATACGTTTACTAAACCAGATGATCAGTGAAACGACGTCGTCAGCCTCAGGTAAATCAGCTACTTAAAACAAATCATTTGTTTTAAGTCCACAGATAGAACCAATAAGTGACAGTTTTTGCCACTCTCTGAAGCTGGAGGTTCACATCTCTAGACAAATGCTATAACATTTTATGTAGACAGGATTTTATCCCTTAAAACTGACATACCGTGAGGTTTGCAACAACTTCTTTGGGATCATCTGAAAAGGATTTAGAACAGAAAAGTTCAGTAAAAATTTAATTCAATGATCATTTCAAAGAAGAGAGCTCTTTATAGGTTACTTTGTAGGTTTCTTTCTACTCTTACTATTAAGTACTATAAATACTAGCATTAAATAATATTTGTAGAATGTGAAGATAAATCCAAAAACTGGTCACTGGTTACAGTTACGGTTACAGTTATGGTATTTGCAATTTGATATTTTGTCCAAAGCAACAGTATACAACAGTATAAAAGTGCCAAATTATAAACATACTAGGCCGACTTATTGACAAAATAAAAGACAATATATGACACTGGTTGACTGAAAGAGTCATGAACTGACATGGCGCCGTGAGGTTTTTGGGTCGTAAACGCCCCGAGGAGCGTGGGATCATATGGAAGTCGTCGATGTTGATGGGGTAGGTGCTCAGGTACTCCGTCCGGTCACAGTGAGCCTCCTCCATCCCTGGTGGACAGGAAATAGGCCGCACACTCCACGTTACTTCTTTTGTTTTGCTTTTTATCTGACAATTTGGCCTGACCACCAGTTAGTCTACACAGCCTAGTTCATGCTACGTCAGTTACATCACATGTACATGTACATGTACTGTACACAGGTACATGACTTACACACAACTGCCAATCTGTTTTGTCTTCAAAAGAAATATGAAGAACACACATTTGTTTAATTCACAGGTTTAAAACGGTAATTAAACAGTGTGTGACAATATGTGACAATCTCCAAAAGACTCTTGACAATAATGTCAACATTCACAAAATGTTTATGTTAACTTTCAATTATGCTCAGAAAAGATCAGGGAAAATATAAATAAGGAAACACACATGTGCATACGCATGCATTCACACACGCACGCACGCACGCGTTCTGAAGCGAGTTACACAGCATCTAAAAAAATGCACACAATACAATACAAACATCCAGCAGTGCATAGAGATACAGTATTGATAAAAAGCAAATTATCTGCAGACATACCATGATCTCCAAGTAGCATAAAGTTGACGCAGCGATGGAGGTTCATTTGTTTAAGACCATTCATGAGCTGCCCAATGATGTTGTCGATCTCTCTCAGTGGATTGTCCAGCTGAATTACATACAAAAGAGAAGGTGTCACAGATGATATAATTAATGGTTTATGCCACATACATTTCTGCATAAACCCACTAAAATGATCATAAACCACAAATTTAAATACGTCTTCAAGTCAGTTACACACTAAGTCTGTCTGTCCTGTTGTATTTGTCGAAATGTGCAATACTTTATGCACTGTCTGCACTTTATGTAGCCTTTGTTTTGTTGTTGTACTGTGAGAGCATGTTAATGTCTGCTGTGTGTTCTCATGTAGCTCTGTGGTAACGAAGAAACATTTTATTTCGCTCTGTACTGTGTGTGTTATTGGGAGATAGAAGTGCCATCTTACAATCAGGAAATGTTTGTTTCTTCTTGTGTGGCAGCCTGTACTGTCTCCCTCTACTGGCACTTTATTGCAATACAGTCATTTGAAATAGCCCTCTTGCACGGTCTCGAATTTCTTTACCCTTTAGACACTCTTTTGCTTGGCTTATGTCTCAGTTGTCATCGATCTTGCTTGCCTTATGTGTGGGTGGGTGTGGCCTAATGGTTAGGGAGTTGGTCTTGGGATTGGAGGGTCGCAGGTTTGAATCCCGTACTAGTATGAAGAATGTGGGTGGGGGAGTAAATAACTAATGATCTCCTGCACCCTCATCCATGCCCTTGAGCAAGGCATCTAACATTGCTTCAGGGACTGTACGTGGTACCAAAATAACTCTAAGTTGCTCTGAATAAGTGTCAGCTAAGTGTAATGTCTCAACAAAAGCAGGTTAGTTGTTAGAAGACTGGGGATATCAGAATAGTATCATAGCGGCAAGATTTCAGAGCTGATTTTAGCACTTACCTCATTGCTGAGAGGACCGAGACGATGGCCAAATGTGTCAGGCTGTTCTGAGTGCACAGCATAAACATATGGCCTGCAATTACACACAGTTGTGTTACAGAAACACAATGTGTGTGATAGAGGGAGAGAGAGACAGACAGACAGACAGACAGACAGACAGACAGACAGACAGACAGACAGACAGTAATGCATGAATCAGGGTAAAGTTCCATTTCTTAAAAAACTCAAAAATCAATTCCTTTTCAGTCTCTCCAATAACCCCAAATTATGCAATACCAGTGTTTACAGAAAGCATTTGGTTTTAAACAGAAAACACTAAACAATAATGTTCCGCTGACAAGCCAGAGGTAACAGTCAGCCATGTACAATAAAACTTCAGTAGACCCATACTGTAAATGCAAAAGAGATTGTTTCAGTCATACAGTGACTGTACAAAAGCGTGCGGTCAGATGTAATACCTTTCTTCCTCAGGCAGGTGGAGCCAGTGCAGTATGGTCAATATCCTTCGCTCCAAAGGAATCACCCTGCCAAAGACAACAGAGCTAAGACCAAAGTTGCTGACCACCCATGAGAAATTTTTACTGTCTGCCGAACCCTGTAAACCTAAAACTGCCTTTTCGTCAGCGTTTAGAGCTGTAGTAGGTATTGTATGCATTTTCTGAAAAGTAAACCATTTATATACTATTAAAAATAGCTAAGGTGTGTGGGTTTTATGTTGGTTTGTTTGCAGTTTGGCAAGCACATGTCATCAGTATTTAGGCAGCGTTGCTGATTTCAGTGTGGTTAATGTATCAACGGAGGACTCTAGGACCAGACCGTTCTGGTTTAAGGAGATGTGAGCTAGTGCGAAGTGGCATATTGAGGCTGTCTGAAAGTGTATGTCTGCAATTCCAGAGGAAAATATCATTTATTACAACAGTTTTGTCTTTGTCTCTCAAAAATAATTAAGAACTCTTTAGTCTTTATCCATTTCTCCTACAACTTCTTTAGGAGAAAAAGAGCAGTATAAGTTTTAAAATCATCTGTTGAACTCATAGTGGAGTTACATTGGGCCTTATTGATTACTGTTTCATAAGAGTTCAATTTAAGAAGTATGAGACAGGGGGCAGATCTCACTGAATTCTAAATTGTTTGTCCTAAAAGCCACTATAAATGCACAAATCAGTATACTATAAAATGTTATTTGTTTCATAAAGACAAACTCAAGGAAATTATAAGAAGCAATATTTTCCCTCTGGACGGTTCCAGGCAGTATATTATTTTCTGACCATGGGGCCACAGAACCAGGACTGCAGCAGGGGTACATAAGGCCTGCAACTTAAACCCCTCTGTACACACCAACAACCCTCTAATGACTAGGGTCACCTAACCCGCATGAACCCACCGAATCCACTATAAGCCTGCACTACGCACTTACGCTTGTTACAGACTTTTTCAATGGTAAAACTTTCCCGGCAACAATAAACTAAGACTTGGCAGAATTGTCGGCCTACCCCACAATGCCAAAGCCTCCAGACCACTAAGACTGCTAATAAGCTAGTGGTCTGGTTGCCTGTGAGGAAATCATTTTCACTTCATTAAAATCTACACAAAGGCTTAACCAACTGTAGGATTCTGGCACTCTGCTGTGGTTCAACAAAACTAGGCCAAAAGTGTAGGCCAGAGCTTAGACTGTAGTAGCAACTGCTACTCCACTTTGAGTAAGAGATGGGAATAAAAAGTCTCTGGATCTACAGAGACGTGATTTAAGCTATCTGCTGATCGTTAAAATGCACTTACAGGCCCATTTTGTCACATTTTTGTCCACACTACCACTGAACTCCAATGCAGTGTAAAGGCAGTATAGGATAGCCGTAGGCCGTGATACTATAATAGACATAAATCTGCCACCCGTAAAGTTCTAGGGGAACGTAAACCAAGCTCTTACTGACATTAACAGCAGATTTCATTTCATATAGCTGGAATGGCTGCCTTAAAGCAACACTAACACTTTGGTCGCCCTACAGGTTGAAAGTGGAATTGTCTCTCATTTGAACTACAGAGAGACAGACATTCTCTGCGGTTATGGAGGGCAGCAAAAGAATTCACCCAGTGAAGTGCTTTTCACCCAGTTACAAGTTGATGAACCACTGAAACAATTTTAGAAACATTATTTTTAGGTTGAAAAAATGTAGTGTACTTAGTACTTAGTGTTGCTTTAACCTGCTCTTCACTGTGTTCACTATCTACAAGGCTGCCATTTCATGTGTCCTAACAAGAGACTGCCA
>CM050201.1:18102500-18122500 GCA_027475355.1 Coilia nasus | reverse complement strand
ATGTTGATAATCAGATTTGATGATCAACTTTCTTGCTACCAACAAAGGCATAAAAACTTACAAAAACTGCAAATGCCTCATGCAAGTCAATTCCAAAATGTGCTTGAGTCATTAGTTTGAAGCAGCACACAAACGCCAACATGTTGAGCCTGTTTTCTCTGAAAAGGGAACTGCTTTCCCGGCAGTCCCGTAACCCACAGAGCAATCCCAGAAGGCAAAGCGGGCCAGTGACAGACAGGTGACTGACAGCTGAAGGGTACCTAAGCCCTGCTGGTGCCCCTGGCATGGATTACCTGGCCCCAGCATCCGCTGTGTGATTGGATCGCGTCCCAGTCTTACCAGAGGCTATGATTAACAGCCAGATCTGAGAGGGTGCCAGAGAGAGTCAGGTTTCGTTTTTAGCAGAGGTGGAGTTTAATTAACTCCTCTTTAAAGCGATCTCCCTCCCTCTCCCTCTCTCCCTCTCTCTCTTTCTCTGTCTCTCGCTCTCTGCCTCCTCCTCTCCTTGTCCTTCTGCCTTGTTCTCTCTCGCTGTCTGTCTCCCCTTCTCCCTGTCTGTTCCTTTCTTTCTGTCTTGCTGTCTGTCCGTCTGTTTGTCTGTCTATCTTTTTGGCTGGCTTTATGCTGAAAATGTCCTCACTCACCTTGAAATATTATCTGATGGGATGGGGATGTGTTCCACCTTGTGTGTCCTTTTGGGTTTGACAGGGTTGTCCAGTTGGACAAGGCCTACATTGTTCGACATCTTTGCACCAAAAGCGTTGAGGGCCAGGGGTAGTGTACCTCATTAACGCAAGTATGACTTTGTCCTTGACTCCAGGTTTTTTGAGAGGATTTCTAAACAAGCCTCTATAGACCTGTAAGCTGCAGTCCAGTTCTAAGAATGTAACAATATATTAGTACAGTAAGTATACCATATGTCAATAAGCCCACCACTTTGTTGAATAAATACACAATAAAATAATTAAATAAGTAAATAATACAATATATAACCTCCCAGCAAACAAGTGAATTAACACTCAACACACATTTATCCATACTAAATTATATTTGACAAAGTATAGCAACCTCTTCAACACACATACTCTACAGGCTATGCTGCCATTCCCCTCTCTCAATGTATGACCAAAATGTTATGAACTTTTTTCAAATAAACTCGTGCTGCCATTGTTTGGCAAAAGTCTTTAAGCACGGATGTACTTCGACCAAAGTTTATGCAAATATTGACTTCCTAAAGTGCACACTAAGTGGAATTCAAACATATAAAACAGTTGAAAGGTAAGGATGAGGTCCTATCTCAGCAGTGTGCTGGTTTGTGAGTTCTTTTTCAGAGTTCTGGTTGCCAATGTCATTTTGTTCCCTTTTGTTTTTACGCCTAGCCAGCAGAAAAAAATTTGTGGTTTTGTCATTATCTGAAGAAAAGTGCTCTCGTCTGACATTTCCTGACATCCCGGAGAATCCTTCATATCCTGTGGTTGAAAGGTTGCCCATAATACTAGCCTTTCCTCGTCACGTTAGGGGTCCCGAGCCCTTGGAGGATACTATTTCAGCCTCAGATCTCCAGTACTGGCGCAACTTAAAGCTCCCACACCCCTTACAAAAAAGAACAACAGCGTGGTCTTGTGGTTATTGTCAATAATCCCAAGTCTCAGTTTTGGTTGTTTTGGCACCTTAAAAAGGCCAGGTGAAACTAGATCTTCATCTGCATGCGGCGTGTGTGTGTGTGCATGCACAAAGCTTTGAACTCACTATGACCAAATGGGAATATGGTCTTTGATTCCCTATAAAAAAAAAAAAAAACAGCATTCTCGGATTTTTGTTTCTCGGACTTTGTAAAGGAACGGTTACATATCTACAGTATTACAAGGTGCCCTGGAGGCCAAGAGTTATTAAACTACATGTACAAAATATGTCATGGTATGTATAAGACAGATAGCCATGTTTCTCCTCATGTAACGGACTGAAGCCTGTGTAAACACAGCAGCAGAGCTCCTTCATTTTCTTGTATAAGCCTTCGTGTGTTGTATATTGAAAAACATGCAGGGACCTCCACAGACAGGCCCTCGAGCGACAAGCACCAACGGTTGTGCAACTATGGTACCTCGCTCTCAAAATCCACGCATACAATAACAACTGGCGACAGAGAGCTTTGCCGCTATCCTTTTCCCCATATGCATTAGTGATAAGGGGACCATGCCATTGTGTAATGTTACTGATGTAGAAGAGGTTGAAAAGCAAGACGTCAGCAATACAAGAATACAGTGAAAACACTGAGAACTACTGCACATCTGCTGAGCAAGCTAATATAGAGAACATTGCTCAGACACACAGACACAAATGAACACACACACACACACACACACACATAATCACACGCACGCACGCACACACACACACACACACACACACACACACGAACACACACACACACACACGAACAAGTAAGCGCACGCGCACACACACACTCTCTCTCTCTCTCTCTTTCTCTGTGTGTGTGGGTGTGTGTGTTTGTGTGTGTGAGAGAGAGAGAGAGAGAGAGAGAGAGAGAGAGAGAGAGAGAGAGAGAGAGAGAGAGAGAGAGAGAGGCATACTGTTTAAGACATACACAATGTTACCACACATACACACACATACAGACTTTGTTGTGTAACTGTGTGGTCAATGTGGCAACAGTTTACCACTAAGCAGAAGAACTTCCTGTTCTATTGGAAAGACAAACCCTGCTGCACATATCAGCAACTGCGATGGGGCCTTGCCATATGCACATCTTGCACAGACTTGCTGTTTTTTTTGAACACCACTTCAAGAGAGAGGGAGAAAAAAGAAATCACAACATGCACTACAGCTCAACGCTGCTCCCTCTGCTGGTCAGATAAGGCAGTGGAAGGAGTCCAGGATCTCTCCAGTACCACCCAGTCCACATCACCATCAATTGCTGTCGTTTCCCTTGTGACCTACAGGGGGAGACTTTGTCCACGCATTTTGCTGTTTTTAAGCCACATGTGGGTTAGAGGTTTTGGTGCTTCACACACACTCGCGCACACACACACATAATACATATACAGTACAATACAATACACATAAAATGATCTAGTTCATAGCCTTCTTCTCACGTAGGTAAGCCAGTTACACTGAGGCAGTACGGCGTGTCACACAATTACAGTCTAATTCATGACGGCGCTGAGACAATGCTTATTGTTTTCTCTCTGCTGGAAAGCACTGTGCCTGTTGTGCTAGTCTAGTGTGACACGAACGTCTGGTACTGTAAGTACAAACGCACAGTCAGCAAACATTACATATTCAATTGCTACTTTGTTTTAATTTTATGGAATACCGCTCAGCATCGCTCATTCAAGTAGCGACCATCTTGTGTGTTTATCTTCCTCCCACGGTGAAAGTTATCCATTTAAATTCTGCTTTTTTTTGTTTTTACAGTAATCCATGTTCTCTGTTCCCCATGTGCTCTGTTCCCTAACCCAGGCTCGCTGACAGTCTTGGCTGGGCAAGATATTCTAAAGCCCCCCTCCCCCTCTCTCATACTCCATAATGTAAGGAGGGACCAGTTGTGGGCACCCCCCCTTTCGCTGGGCCTGGGACAACAGACCCGTTTGTCCCTCCCTATCTGCGGGCCTGCCCTAACCTAACAGTCACTGGCAGTTTGAAACTCTTACTGAAGGGCATGCAATGATGGCCAACCTGGCTTCAGAAGCTACAATCTAATGCCACAAGTTTGTTGCAGGCATTCACTAAATCAGCTGGTTCTAATAACACACAACTACTTCAGCCAGGTAGAGGAGTTAATTATTGACACCACCTGTCAGGCCCGCTAACAATCTTGGCTGGGCCCAGGACAAGATAATCTAATGGGGCCCCCCACCCCATAGCCCATAATCTAAAGGAGGGACCAGTTCTGGGCCACCCCTTTCCCTGGACAAGAGACCTGTTTGTCCCCCCTGTCGGCGGGCCTGTCGCCTGTATTCATTGCACAAGTAGAACCAGTCGATCTGGAACCTGTGGTACTACACTATAGCTTCTGAATCTAAATTGCCCTCACTGAGTAGCACCCTATTAGTTTATGCCATTTGATACAATACTGATCTAGGCACTAGCAGGTACAGATTTGCCCTTTGTTCTGCAAGGATGGACTGCTGTTTTTGTGTAAGGAAAAAAGGACACAGAGCTGTATTTACTGGTGTGGATGATGTCACTGGCGTCCGATGCTCTGAGTTGATTTCACTCCTTCCTGATAACCACATGTTGACAAGAGATTGTGTATTGACGAAATTACTGAGCTGTTATCTGCACAAGAAACGTGGCTTGTTTTGTTTACCAAATACCCAATAGCGTCTGGATATGAGGCGTACTTCAATTTAAACAACACCGGTCTGTCCACAATGCCCATCCTGTTCTGACTGAAAATTAGCTGTGATGTTAGACTAAGTAGTTCATTAATGCAGTGATGTTGGGCAAAGATAGCATTGCTAAGGCAAGATTATTGGAAGTGGTAGACAGCAACCTGACCCTGACCTGTTTTTTAATCCAATCTCACTAATGTTGACCAGCAGACAAGTATTGATCTAAGTCCTTTCTCACGAGTCATTCTCTGATTCACTGCTCTGATTCACCGCTGTATGTCAACAGGTAGCCTTATGTACCCCGGATATGAAGCATTCATTAAACACACCAGATTTGGCCATCACAAAAGCCCCTGGCTTTCAGTTGTGTTTGTTCTAGGAGTTGTTTATATTTGATGAGGCAAACACGATCTAACTTAATATTAGGATTTCAGATAAAGTATAACACTAATCATACACTGGAAACAGAGAGGTCCTTTCAATTATGCTTTTGTGAGCCTTGTGGGTATGTTGACAAAAAATACTGAACAAGTATACATTTTTGAATGCATGTTGAACGTATGTCAACTTGCTTTTCAAATGTATTTCCTTAATACTAAGAAATGCACTGTGTGTCACTGTAAGAGGTATTGAAAGCCATGCACGCCTCTGGATGTTGTTTTTGTGGTGACTGTGGTGTTCACGGCCTTGTGTGTCTGTCGTTGTTGTGTTGTGATTTTTTCTTTTATTCACCTTGAGTAAAAAAAATGTCTTGTACATCTGAGCTTTGACTTTCTAGTGACTGACCAATGGAAAAAAACTCCCAGTGTTGCTGTGGCCCAGTGTCTGTCCGCTGAGGATGAGTGATTCCTGCTCTTTTCAGACTCTTATCTCTTCCACCTTCCCGTAGCCTGGCAACAAGTCGTACTGGCCCCTCCCACCGCATGCGGTGTGGCTTGCCGGGTGTTTGCCTTGCTAGTTTAACATTTACACCAGATCAGTGCGCCCACTGTGTCGCTCCAGCCACACTCACCTTGCACACTCTCTTGGCACTCTCTGTTGGCAAGTCTGGTCTGGGGGGCGTCGAAACATGGGACCCCGCACTGCTCGTAAGTCTAGGCCACTTACAGTATAATGTTGATAATAACAGTGTAACTGGGGAGGGGGGGGATAACAGATTTTTTTACTCTTTCCTTCTTTTTTTTTCTTTTTCTTTTTTTTAATTTGCTGTTGTTGTAAATGCTTTGGATAATATATTAGATAATAACGTCTGTCATCTCAGTTAGGTTGTTAGCTTTTGTTTAAAATGTGAAAATGTTCCTAATTATATATATTTTTTAATCACACTTTGAACAAAACTTGTACTCACTGTACATAATGTCAGCTTTTAGTGTGAACAAGATAGCACACCATGACTTCCCTGCCACTATGATGACTTAGGCATCTGACAACACTTGACACACTGATACGTATTGTTCTATAGACAAAGTAGAAGAAGAACTGTCCTTGTTTCAGCATGTCACCGTTTGTCAGTGTGCAGACACAACAGTTTGCTTTTAAGAAATACAGTCTCACAAACTGTGGGCCGCACATTGCTGTGTGCTGTGTGTCTGAGGGGTTTTATTTCAACTCTGAGACGCTTAATCACAGCTTAATAAAAAAAGTGTTATGCAACGCAAATCCCTACTGCCAGGGTAGTAGGTAAATATTAGCTTGCTAGGAATGCAGTGATGGCACAAATAGAGGTAAACAGTGGCACTTGATAAAGCCAGTTTTCAAATCAACCTTGGATCTCTACAGGAGCAGCTCGGGTTTTGGATTAAGACTGTGCATTTATTAACACCAAATTATATTTTTTAAATGTGTATTCACCTTGCTGTGGTTTTGTTCTTATTGTTTCTTTCAAATTGTTGTTGAAATTTCTTCCATGGTGCATGGGGATAACCCAATGAATATAATAACAATGGTCTCCCTATCTTGTTGAGGTGATAATGGATGAGGCCAATTTTTTCATGTACTTCCTGTTTTTCTATCTCCCACCCAAGATAAGGAAGCATTTGGTCAATGTAGCAGTTACACTGGTACTGGTGTCATTATGTAGTTAAGCACATACAGCAGTTGTGTAAACACACACTTTATATTTTAACATAGTGCCACATAAGTGGCTTTAGTGCAAGGATTTTTAAAGGGTGAACCAACTTCCAGTGTATGTGGTCTTGACACAACGTTGTTCACTGAAAGAAAACTTTGGAGTGTCTGTGATCACTGCTTTGGCATAATACTAAAATGGTAACACAACATCCTGACTTTTTATTTTCTTTTTTTTTTTTTACTTTTTTCTTCCTTCCATCCCTGTCCTTCGTAAGAGTACAAGGTCTTCAAAAGCTAAGCATGATATCATGCATACAGTAAAAAGATGCTAGAGCATGGCAAAGGCCCCATTCTCCAGAATAGTTTGTATTACGTACACAATATCAGAAACTATGACTCCTTTTTATCTTCCCTTTTTGGTTACATCATCTCTTTCCTTGTCTCAGCTCATTATGCCCTTTCTCTCTCTCTCCTCTTAATCGTCAGCCTCTCCATCGAAACAAGTCAAGCCCAGGTCTGGGGGTCAGCCTAGCAGAGCAAGTAACGCTGAGTGCCATGCCAACTCACCTGTGTTAAACAACCCAAAGTCAGGTACGAGGAACTGGAAAAGACTTATGACTAGGTTTAAGGCCTGTCTCAGTGTAAACAATATTTGGGACAATTGATATTTGTATCTCTCATGTATTAATGATGGAATAGATTGGATACAATCATTTATTGCTCTGACAGGTTTTTACAAAACAGATTTTAGAAAACAGAGACAGATTTTTAGAAATCATTTTAAGGCACATCTTTTTTATTGATTCTGATTATTATTGACCTATATAAGTCTTTGTAGTTATGTTTATACTTTTTCCTAAACAATTTTTGCTATAGTTCACAAATTTACCCAAGTGTTTTTGTTTGTAAGAGAAAGTTAAATACCATAACCATAACCATAACCATGTACTATATAAACTCTATATTTCTCTCACAGTTGTGAGGAGGCAGGTCAGTCCGGAGGAACTTCAGACACCAGGGGGACCATACATCAAGAGGACGTTCACTGTAAGTGCACTGACCACCACACTTCTTTATGGGCGTACTGTACAGTATAATCGCAAGTAGTAATTCACATTTAAATAATGTAGTAATCAATAATTCAGAATTTCTGAGAGTAAGAGGCTATCTTTCAACCAGTGTTAATAAGAGTATTAGCACGCATACATTTTAAACAGACTAATATCGATGGTGTCCTTTAAAAATTGATTACATTAAAAACCTATTCCGTCGGGATGGTATTCCACGGTAATGTGATTCTCTCCAACGAACCCTCTGTGTCTTGTGCCATGGGTAACTCTCTCTCTCACTATTCACAGATTGTGGGGGATGATGTGGGCTGGGGCTTCGTGGTCAGGGGCAGTGCCCCTTGCCACATCCAAGCGGTGGACCCCAGTGGTCCTGCTGCTGTGGTGGGAATGAAAGTAAGATTTGTTACTATTGCTATTTACAAAGTAACCCTACTTTAGGTCGGTGCAGGGTCTGAACAAAAGTGTATAATCTGAAAAGAAGTCAGATATAATTCACACACTTAGGGAGCTCCCATATACACGTTTATATAAGCCTTAGATGATTTGAGAACTTAAATTAGATTCTCGCCAATGTTTGCTCTAAAGGTGCGCCAGTTTGTGGTGTCTGTGAATGGTGTCAACGCCTTGTCTCTGGACTACCGGACGGTCAGCCACCTCATTCTCACTGGCCCTCGCACTGTTGTCATGGAAGTCATGGAACCCCTCGACCCCTGAGGTCAGAAATACCACTGGTGCTGCTGGTGTGTCCAGAGAGAGCGGTGAGAGCAAATTTAAATCATCATCATCATCACCATCATCAGCAGCAGCAGCAGCTTCAGCAGCAGCATCATCAGCAGCAGCAGCACAACAACAACAACAACAACAACAACAATAACAATAACAACAACAGACATTGGCCATCCAGACGTTTAATGTCTACCCTGTTCATCGGACTGTTCCCTTCCCATCGTGCCTATCTGAGAGTTAAGGCAAAGGATGACCTTTCACCTTTCACCCACTCCACACTTGCTTTCAAGCTCAATGCATTTCAGTGGGGGAATGTGGCAGTGTGTGTGTTGCCTATTACTCATTGTTTATTCCAGTGACCCATCATGGAACAGAAATATATGTGCCAGGTCTCTTAACAGTGAAAATAGCAACAAGTGTCTGTAAGTGGACTTCTCTGTTCCTTAGTCCAGAATGAAATGTGGCTGTTGCCTCTTTCACCTTCAGAGAAATGGAGAGGCAGCAAGGCAACCACACACAGAGCTTTTCTGAGCATCAGCAGATGGCAGTGTGTGCTTTGCCTATTACTGATTGTTTATTCCAGTGACCCATCATGGGACAGAAATAAACGTGCCAGGTCTTTTGACTGTGAAAATAGCAGCAATGCAGTCACAGAATCAAGATAAGAGAAGATGCGTAGCATTTCTTATGTGGCAGGGTACCATTTGTTTTCTACCGAACCAATGTTGAGTGATTATACAGTAATCCTGTCCTTTAACTCCCAAAATAGCACAACACAACATAGTGTCCTACAGATAATTTTACTTTACCTAGAAAAATGATCAGCACTTCAGATAAACCAGTAATGTTTAGTCAATAAATATCAGGCTATGTCTTCGTTATTTTATCACTAGATATTCATTTATGTTTACTTTAGTTTTTTGTTTGTTTGTTTGTTTGCTCATTTAGAGATAAAAGTACTTGTATGATGTCTGCGAGAAAAAAAGGTCAGCTAAGATTGTTCCAGAGTGTTTAATAGGGTCAAAGGTCAAAGAAGGCTCACTGACTCACGAGTTAAGAATTCCATGTAGATACGGCTGGCAATTATTGTTAGTATTTTCATGTTCAGTCTGTGTATGTAGATTGCTCAGATATACAGATATACTTTGATATACTGATTTGTTGACCTCTAAGAAGATTTAAATTTCAAACATATTGCTAATTTTTGAGAATGCATGTGCAATATTAAATATACATTTAAGGAAATTGACAATGTATCACGTACCTCTCCATCAATGCTACTGAATGTGTAATGTCATGTGATGTTCAATTTAGACTTCATATTAATCATGTTAAGTGTGGTAGTAAAACGTCTGATGAATGTGTATGAATATAAAGGAAAATGTTCAAGGAAATATTTAATTTTATTTAAGAACATGAATGTTTTAGTGCTGTTTGCTTTTGTAAGCTATTTTATATGAAATATAATTGATACAATTACATTTATTTATCGACAAAACATGTTATCTTGATCAGTGTTTTCCCTTCAAAGCAAATATTTACATTTAAGTGATACACTCATTGACATGACCACTGAACTGAAGTGACAGTGCTATGAGACAGAAACTAACCAGTAGATGGAGACAGTGATTCAAAAGCTTTACTTTTTCACCCAAGATGTAGCACCCCTCATATATCAATATGACAGAGACTATAGTTTGTGATTATGGAGGAAGTTTCGTTTTTTTGAGGAAGGAAGCTTTGCCTGCCGTTTTGAGAAAAAAAAAAACACTTAACCTATTCACTGACCTCTTTAACTTTAACACACTGGATTGATATATTGCCTGCAGCCAGCACTTTGCAGATGACCCTTGGAATTTACAAGTATGGTGTCCATTCAAGCTATGTTTTGAAGTGCGCGCACAATTCAGACTTCATTCTTTCCACAGGTTAAACCTCTTAGGGTAATGATTCTGAATGTGCACTAGTGCAAAGATTTCTTTTTTTTCTCCACAGCTTTTTACTTCTTTGGGCAGTGTCTGTAAGTGAACTTTTCTATTCCTCAGTCTAGATTCAAATGTGGCTGTTGCCTCTTTCACCTTCAGAGGCGTGGAGAGGCAGCAAGGCAACCACACACAGAGCTTTTCTGAGCATCAGCAGATGGCACTGTGTGCTTTGCCTATTACTGATTGTTTATTCCAGTGACCCATCATGGAACAGAAATAAATGCGCCAGGTCTTTGGGCGGTGAAAATAGGGATTTGTCCTTCCACGTGGATACAGTTTATCTACAACTAACTTACTACTTACTAACCTACTTTATCAACTAGATGTGTGTCATTTACACTTTAAGATGCCAAATTTCTGTGAATCACTCTCTCATTAAAAAAAAAAAAATGTGCAGGTTTACTTTTTATTTACAGGTCTATTCAGGCTATTTTTTATGCTACAGGCAGCTGGTCCAGTTGTTCATTTTACACTGTGTAATTGTTCAAAAGGGCACTTAAAAACAACTAAAGCTGTCTTAATTGCCATTAGGGTTACTTCAGTTAAGTTATTAGCCCTCTAAAATGACCCATTAAATTGACAGGAAGAAAATGGCCTGAAGGGGGGTATGGTCAGGTTCAAGGTCAATCCTTAGTTGGAATGTTCCAAAAATGTCAGAGGTCAGGTCAATGTTTTGGTGGGTTTGGTGCAAAATGCCTTGCTGCTCTTTTCGCCCTAAATCACATCCTGGTGGAACACCTAAATGGTGAATCCTTCATGACATAAATGCCTGGATTGGTTCATCACTGATGACGTGTCCAAGCCAAGCCATTCCATTCCAGAGTTTCTACCACAACCACTGACTACCGCAAGACAAAGTTGAAATAATGTCTTTTTGAACAAGATGAAGTGACTCTAAATGACCAGCGTCTGCTACCAGCAACTGAGTCTGAAAGGTATGCATAGGTTCTGAGTAATGAGTGAAAGGATGGTTTTTGACCTCATTTAACCTGCTGTGACAGTGCTTTCCGAATTTTAAAGTAGCAGTAAAATTTGTCATTTCCATCACTATCTTTGTAGTCCTTTATTTATGTGCAGACCCATACCTGGCCCGTCATTCACGCAAAAGCAAAAACTCCTGGGGCTTGATTCCAAACAGAAACTCTCGCTCTGCACTACGTTTGGCCTTGACCTTCTGTGAAAATGACTTCAACATTCCTCACAACCTGTAGAGACACATAGCCATCACCTTACTGGGTGCGCCTTGCTTGGCAGTTAGCCTGAGGGAACTCTACTTCTACTGTTTGTAGACATATAAAGGGGTCAGTTATGCAACTGCAATTGACACTGATATCTGTGCAATACCATGCTTACTGCTGTTGGGTGTTGCTGAGGATATTACAAGCCATTTGATGATGACAAATAAATGTTATAAATGCACACAATTGTTTTTAATACTGTTGCAGCTGTAAACATGCCCATTTTGCCCATGGGAAATATTTTCTTCACTTATTAGTTACCTTGTTTTCTTTTTCAGCTGTCAGAATTGCATCTAATGTTTCTCGTGCTGATGTTTTAAAATGTTTCTCCAGGGCATAAATATTCCATAATTACAGTCATATCATGAAGATCCAGTGAAAGATTAATGGTAGCCTATAGACCAGGCATTATGCCTTACATATAAAAAACATTACACTTGTTGAAAACACCGGTCTTGTTCAAGAAATCCAATATGTTGCCTACACTTCCCTTCTTTTCAGTGCAAGAATAGGTGTACCATGATGTAATTTGTTGCACAAATGCCTCAAGACAACAGGTAGATTGCTGGATTTAAAAAGCCAAGAAAAACTTTGCCCATCCAATGATGATGCTAGGACCAGGCAATGTGAACATCTCAGGGGGAAAAAAGTTTGTTGGATGCCTACATTGTTTGATTGACTGTAGGATATGCTTTAACCCTGTCTATCAATAACTCTGAAAACAATAAACAAAATCACTGTTCAAATCTTCCAAATAGCTTAAAGTAACACTTTTAAATGTCAGAGACAGACTGCACCTACGAATGTACTATACATTTACTCTAAAATTATTGTCTGATAACTATTCTTGAAGAAACCTTTTGTAAACTCTATCAACACACTAACCCACTAGCCTTCACCTTTTGGTTAGTAGCAAATGAGGTCGAGAAGACATTCGGTTGCCCAGAGACGCTTTCACTTGCTCAAGAATAAACGAGTCTGTAGAGAAATGAATAGCTGGGAGGGATGGATGAATGAATAGCAACGCCAGCTACACCCACCCTCGCATGCCTCAACTGCCAGCGCGCGAGCTGAGGATAGTTTTGCTCGAGCAGCCCGCGGTGACAGACTCAAGGTGCAGTGCACAGGAAAATTCCGTCACTGCATTTTGAAATCTATGTGCTTTACAGGTAAGTGTTTATATATTGCTGAATGACGTTGCTTTATATATATATATATATATATGTGCGCCTTGCTTGAAGGGTATTGCTTGAGATGTAGGCTACTACATATTAATGCTATTTCACTTTGTAATGTTGTGTACATTTATTGAATGGATTCGAATTGTCAGTCGCTCCACTTTTATTTGCTTTTCGTATCACTAATTATAAAGGTCTACACAGACTTAACAATAACGCGTGAACTGAATTCCTGACTTTTTAGTGATAAGCTTAATGCGCTATATCTCATGGTAATTTTAAGACTTGATGTCCTCTTGGCTCCGAATGTATTCACAATAGGTTCACCTTAAGTAGTGACTCGTAATAAACTAGCCTAACATTCAGGTGGACGGGTTTCTAAACATCACCATCACGAGTGTAACGCAAGTTTGATAAAAGTGTGTTCAGTAAATAGAAATTACATTTACCCAACTGTAATATATAGAAAGTTTTTTTTTTCAAAACTGCTACGGATGTTTATGTATGCTGTAATGACAGACTGCACAGGTTTCATTTAACTTCACTCATCGCTTGCGGACTGAGTCGTGCTCTTGGATCTGGAGGGACCTGCTCTTGGTGCCCACTGAATCCACAAAGATGCGGGTGGCAGGGTTCAGCTCTCTGCTGATTCTTGCTTTAGGATGGCTTGTTCCCCTGCCGGTGCAGGGTCAAGGTAATCTCGGTCATGCCTTGTGCTTTAAGCATCTGTCTGTCTTTCTTTTGATGTGCAGAAGGGTCCATGTTTCGTCAGTGTCATGTGTATCACTTTGTTCTCATGTCTCATACGTGTTTGTGTGTATTCATGCACTCTTAATCCCTAATGTCAGACACCCTGTTACATGTTGCTTATTTGTTTTCATGAAAGGCCTGCTGAGGAACTCATTTGTGTGGCTGTAAATCATACCCACTCATACATTTGAGTTCATGACTACTCTTGCAAGAGCACATTTCTCCTCAGGAACAGTTTTTTTTGTCTTTCTGAGACCCATCTTTGATTGAGGACTACTGTACCAAAGACCTTCTTTCCCTAAGGGTGGCTTCACACTTCCCTAAAACCCAGTTGAGTTTAGACTTGAACGGGCCCTGTCTGGAGGGCATCCAGCCAACAGGTTAAGAGACGCTAGCCGAGGAGGAGTCCACCCGGCTTATTCACTCCATGTTTTCTTTAAGTTCTTTGTGGCAGGATTAGGAATTACTGGGGAGTGTAGAGATTTGTCTTAACATGGGCTTTCAACACTTGTAGGATATTTAACACTCCTTTTAGTAGGCTTTTCTCTGCCTTGGTAATTGTAATTGAATTGCATAAGATTACTGTAGCTGAGTGACAGGTTTTAGCTGTAGTCACCTGTTTCAGATATATGTGTAGAAACAGCCCCTTTGAAATAGTTTTACCTGTTACTTCTTGCAGTATCGTAATTCCTGCATGCTTGGTATTATTCAAATACTTCCGCATTGACAAATAAATATTTTCTCACTTCTAGTTTTCCATTTCTGAATTATTCTATGTACCTCAGACAAAAACTCTGAGAATAAACTGTTTATCACCCTTGAGACGCTTGCATAGGTTGTCTCAGAATCCTTCGTAACTCCATTATGTTTTTGAATGAAGACATCCGTTTAACAAGGACAAAGAAGTAACCATCCTCTCTCTAACTGCACAGTCAACTTACAATAGGCCTCACTTGACTGGCATGTACTGTAATACTGCACTGAGTTAAGAGATCTTCCTTTCAGAGACATTTAAGATGGTCCAAAGCCCTGTTCTCTTGACCAGGTTGGTGAGCCCAGCACAGCATCCTGCTTCTGGTTATGATGCATCCCTCCATTTTAACTGTGCCTAATCTTAAGAGTGTAGAAAAATCTTTAACACATGCTTTTTGGGTGTGCTACACCAGAAGGTCTCGCCATATCATAACTGCGTATGCTTATATCCAAAGCACAGTGTGCTTTTAGCAGGTGGAGACCAGGTGTAGCAATCCAAAAAGCGGAGTGGCATCAGAGGGCTGTATTGCTGATGAGCACACAAACAGCAGTGTTTGTGGGGATTGTTTGCTGCATCCTGGTTTTATTTTTATTTATTTTAATTTTTGAAATCATTTCATTTTGTTCTTTGATATTGGCCTCGTTTTTAGAATGTGAATGAATCTGCACTGGGCCTGGCTATGCCAATGTGATGTAGTGAATGATCATGTAGAGTAGGCCTACATGGATAAGGAATGGTGAAAGTGGTTTGCTTCTCTCTGCTCTGTGGATGGATGGTCTGCTGTTAGCCTCCTTGATGGCAGGAATAGACATTAGGACTGCTATTCCAGTATATCTATCTCTTTTTTTTGTACTTTTTCTTCCAGTCTTCCCTCTCAGCAGCCTCTAATGAAAAAAAGTCTCATTCTCTTGTAAGAAGTACAACATAATGTTCAGTAAAAAGGATAAAAATACCAAAACATGACATTCAGCCATATAAATGTTGTGTTTACCTGTTATTGATTTTCTGACAAAATGGCACTGCTTCCCTTGAATACTCAAGCAGTTCCTAGCTGTGAGAGAGAATGAGACTTTGCTTGATTATGATATGTGTACCTTCCGCCATTTTCCTTGTCTCTTTTTGTGCCTATATATAGTCTTCTCTGACTCCTTATTAAAACAGATGGAGAATTCACTCTTTTGAAGCAGTAGGTGGGGTTCGGTCTGTCTTACAACCATCTGTTAACATTAACTTTTATCATTTAATTTCACATCTAGCAGACAGAAGTGCCATACAGGTCTCTGAATTTGATCACTGTGTCTGACCAAGCCTACACCTTACTAAATAAAGTAAGGACTGTGATTTTACACAGGTCAATATGAGTCATTGAACACATCTACAGTAAGTAATGGTTACATTTGCTGTGGCACACACATTATACCTGCATGTGTGCGATCTTCTCTAATTAATAACGATAATGTGTTATCTATGAAAAAGTACGTCAGAGGGACCGTTTTAATATGAAATCCTGTTGCTGCAGTGACAAGCTTTTTACTCCTCTTCCTCCTCAGTCTTCCTGTCAGCTAGTACTCACTGCTGACAGTAAACACAGAATTGGCTCTATTATGTGAAATTGCCACATGAGTGCAAGCAATTTCACATGAAGCAATATGTTAACAGGTAGCAAAGTTTGAAGACTAGACTGAAGCCCACCCACTGCCCCTTCTGCTCTCTGTTTGTGCATGTGGCCGTAGTCAGACAGTCAGTATATACATCATTGTCTACAGTACATGGAGATGACTGACAGAGTTTTGTCATGTTTCATTTTCTTCATCAGTTTCATCCCCAAGAAGACTGCGTTTTAAAGTACTGGGCACAGATAAACTCAGTGTGTCCTGGAAAGAGCCAAAGGGGGATTTTGATGGCTATAAGTTTATCTATGTTCCAGAATCAGGTAAGTTTGATGATTTGCATCGTTGCAATTATGAATAACTGCAAGACACTGGAAAATAGGAAAGAGTCAAATGTGCATTCACTTAGAATTCACTGCACAGTGCATATTCATATTGCCTGGAATCCACAGTAATGTCACTCTAGCAAAGTATGAATTGGGTAAAAAATAGTAAAAATAGTAATTCACTCTTCTCCTGCTTGCAACAAGTATTCCATCCCACATCCAATTTACAGAATAACAGATTTGGGACTGTTGTTAGCCTAGACTGAACTTTGTGTTCTTTCTCAGAGTTGGAAATCACTTCACCCCACAAAGTACTCAGCATTCTTCATTTTATGCGTTCTGATTTGGCCGTAAAATGTTTACAAGAGCTGCTTTAACCGGCTGTTAGCAGCAATTAATGGCAATAACCATAACGTTAACGTTAACCCTTAAAGAGGGATTGTGAACTGGTGAACGGTTGTTGTGTTTTCTCCTCGCTCTCCCTCTCCTCTCCTCTCCTCTCCTCTTTTGTCCTCCCAACAACCCGACCTCAGCTCCTCAGATCTATTAAACCCACACCTGCGGCTCTGCCCCAGTTGTCTGCCTGCGTGTTGATTTAAGGCTGACTCAGGCTCATTTCTCCCCACCGCTGTTTGGCTTTCGCTCTTCGAGTGTGAGCGGCCAACTCTGGTGGCCTGGCCTGGAGG
Organism: Coilia nasus; assembly: GCA_027475355.1. NCBI lineage: Eukaryota > Metazoa > Chordata > Actinopteri > Clupeiformes > Engraulidae > Coilia > Coilia nasus. The sequence goes on along the minus strand of CM050201.1, from coordinate 18,105,752 downwards.
GAGCGTTGATCACCGTGATGAAGGGGGTGTCAGACGACAGAGGCGCAGTAAAGCGGGACAGCACAGCAGCACAGCAGCACAGCACACTGCAGCTGCCTGCTTAGGATTGGCGGCCTAGAATCCCAGGCCACCGCCCTTTGGCTTCCCGTAGACTTCATGTAGACTTCACGTACACGTCCGTAGTTGCTTTAGTGGTTCTTGTACCACACAGACAGACCTAGCCTTGTGCAGAACCCAAATTTGTGGTCAAATCCAAGCCAACGCCTTGGCGTCATGTAGACATAGTCAGTGTTTCAGTAGTTAGTGTATAGTTCAGTATTTCTTTTACCACATAGACAGACCTAGCCAGTCCAGGGTTTAAATCTTGGGAAAACATTACTGTAAATCTAAAAGCATGTTTTGGACTATATAACCAGTGTTGGACAACCTGGATTTAGAAGCTACAATCTAGCTGCACATATTCTAAACTACCTTTTTCTACCTGTGCACCTAATACAGATCATTTCATTAATTAACTTTTTCATCTGGCTGAAGAGCTGTGCTCATTAGAGTCAGTTGATTAAGTGAATGGCTGGAACATATATGTGGTACTGGATTGTGGCTTCTGATGCCAGGTTGCCCATCACTGTATAACTCCAGTGCACAGCTCTGCACAGCTACAGTATGGTCAATGGTTTTCTAGTGACAAGGCAGACAGCTCACTAATTCCAACTCTCTGTTCAGTCACAGGGAACGAAATTGTATTGCTGCATTGCTTTTTTTTACTCCCGTCATGGGAACAGAACTTTGCTTGAAGTAAGGTGCATGGGTACAAGTCCATAGTGATGTTTAGAGCTTGTATCTGCAATGGCGTATAGTCATGGAAGTTATTTTTTTTGCTGGCGTGGTGTATGCAGTTTCAGCTATCCTCAATGGGCATATTTTTTGCACCCTGAGGCAGAATCATTTGTGAAATCAGCTGGTTCATTGTTTGTGTTGTGCATAGTAAATACACATCCAAGAACCATTATCAGATTTTACTGTTTGCAAACCCGGCTCAGTAAAAAGGTTTAAAGAGTAAATAAAATAAGCACACACATACACACGCAAACACTCTCTCTCTCTCTCTCTCTCTCTCGTTCTCTCTCAAACACACACACACATACACACACACACAGAGGCAGGCACCCAGGATAGAATTCTTCTGTAATTTAAATAACTTAAATGTTCTGGCATGCCTCGCAGTTAAATATGCTTGACGGCTCTGGTCGTACAACATGCCCACACAATATCCTGTGCAATCTGTTGCCCGTAGGCAGGCGCGGCTGGAAATGGAGTGAAGAAACCAATGAACGACGGCAGATCACTTTGTCAGATTATTACTGTAGATTGTCGCCCTAATAGGGTACAGAGTGGTTGTGTTGTGACACAGCACACAGCACACAGAACCACAATGATGGTTATGAAGGGGCACGATAATGACGACGAAAAGGCAACACTTTTCGGATAAGACATCAAACCTCTGCCAGAGTTAAAGATCCTTATCCTAACAACCTGCCTGTCTTGTGGGATGACCAAGAGGAGCTCAAAGGGGGCAGTCATTAGCAACTTTGCCCCAGTAGTCTTCAGAATCTTGGGTTCTACCCAAAGGAATGTGGGGTAGGTGCGTTCGAGCACGGAGGCTCTCCTGCTTGTTCGGGCCCTGTCTGTCTGTGAGTGTGCCCCAGAGCAGTAGGTTGAATGCCTGGCTCCCCTCTCACCGGTGGAGAGGCCACTGCGGCTTATTTAAAACAACTCGTTCCTCCCGGCCCTACTGGGAGCATACAGTAACCTGCTTTAGGCCCCGTAGAGACGTAAAGGCTAAAGCTGTCATTAAAACATCAACCCCCATGTCGGATTTAAGCAAGAGCGATGTTAATTAAAAATGTGTTTTAAAATGAATGGCTGTCTCCCTGTCGGCCTGTTCCAATTGCACCTTAGGGGGACCAGTGAAGGAAATTCGCGTGTCTAAGGCTGAGGGGAAGGCTGTGATTGAGAACTTTGACCCCAGGCAGGAGTACAACTTTAAGGTTGTGGCTCTAAGTGGGAACAAGGAGAGCAAACCACTCGTGGGACAATACAAGGGTAAGAAACTCATCATCTCAGGATTAAAGAGAGGCAGACAAACAGTTACAGTTAGCCAATATTAATTATTCATAACCGAAAATATTGCTTCATAGAATGGCCTTGTCTTTGTCTATTAGAAACAAATAATACCTTGTATTAAGTTGATTTTTCTTAAAAGGTTTGAAGTTAAGTTTTGATATTTTCTTATAAGAGACTTTTAGGAGAGGCAATGTAGAATTCCTTAAGATCTGGCCTTTGTCTCATACTTCTTAATTAAATTCCTGAGAAAAAGTGTCCAGTCTAAGCGCAATCTAAGTTTGACTAACATACCTTTTCTCCTAAGGATCAGTCAGTCAGTAAGATATTTTTAATTTCTAAGCAACAAAGATGAGCAATACTTTCCTCTGGGTTGTCATCATGCCACACAGTGCAGATGTTTTTTTTTTTTGTTGTTGATGATGATGATGATTATGATGATGATATTTGTTTATTACAGCACAAGGGGCAGACACAAACAATGAGAATGTGCCACAGCCACAGAAACAGAAAGATCCTTCAGCCAATGAGGAGGACAATGAGATCAGAGAAGGTAAGGTCAAAGGTCATATTGTGTCCAACTTTAAGTTCTCTGTCTTGTCACATCCTTGGTAATGAACTGTGTAAACACTGAAACAGAAGTGCATGTCTCAGGACCGTGGTATGACATGCAAACAGATAACGTGTAAAAACAGATAGGAACATTGAACTGTAATTTGAGTAATTTGCAAATGTGTAAAGAAACTAGACAGGACTTTGTGTAGACAAAATATTGTGCATAATATGGACAGTATACAAGAGCAATTAAACAGTAGATCAGACGGGGAAACCCCACTCTCAGAAAAAGAGTCCTGCCATGATTTGGCTCTACCTGCACACTTAAACAGGTATTTTAGTGAAGTAGCTAGTCTACCTGGCTGGCAAGCTGTGCTAATTAAAATGAGCTGACTTAGTGCATTTCTATAACAAATATGTAGCATGGACGTGTACTCTCTGAAGGTTTGCCACCTCTACAACAGACCACTGGCAGTAACATCAGCTTAAGTATGTTACTGTGTGAGGTACAGTGCTAGCAAGATCTACTTCTGGTAACTGTAGTAGCCATTAAACAAATCCATCAATCATCAGATC
>CM050201.1:17997500-18097500 GCA_027475355.1 Coilia nasus | reverse complement strand
AAAATGCTTTTGTTTAAAACAAAAGTATTTTGTCCACGAAAGTGAGAAGTGACGTCCACGAAAGGAAGTCAGCAGTAAATTTCGTGCACGTAATTAATAACCTGCTTTGTATTTTGTCAATGAAATGACATGCTCTCTTCAACACAGTGCTAACTGATTTATGACAAAAGGCATCATGGTGTTTTATGATTTCGTGATCATTTTATCCATTTCGTGGCACAAAAGGCATTTCGTTCCTGAAATAAGGTGTGTTACACTTGGCACCCCATACACACATGCTCTCTGTGCACTCTATATGCCAGCAACACAACAGAAACATATAAACAAACCAGAGGAGGTGTTGTAAAACGAGAACACTCTCTAAATTTTCTTCGCAACTATGAGAGCTTAGTCCTCCTAAAAGGATATGGACTCCATCAATCTGTAGCTATTAAGAGGCAGACAACACCGTGATAAACACTGTTGTCTCCCTAAGAAACTGTACTATTTACCAGGGAGGAGAAAAAGTTCTTCTTTTTGCCTGAGAATTGTCAAGTTCTCAAGAGCTGATTTGCATAGCCCACGGATACTGGCAAGCATCTGTGCGCTCAGTCACCATTACCCAGCTAAGGGAGCCAAGGAGTTGCATGATTTACGGGATGCCGGTTCTTTTCATACTGTTGTTAGCAGTGTCATGACGTAATGCCAAACTACAGGCGCGACACCATATAACAAACGGCTGGCTATTGTGCGCCTGCGGTTCCTGACCCTGAGCCCGCCTGGCATTACCTCTGGGTGACTCCCATAATTCTCTCTTCCCGCCCACCTTCCCCCCGCCGGGATGGTTCCGAAACGAGTGACGAGAGGCGAAGAAAAATAGCTCGGTAGGCAAGGTGCTGCAGGGACCATCTCCGATCCACTCCACATGAGGAATGAATCAACAAATCAAGCCCGACCCGAAACAAACAGCGCCTGCAGGACGGAAGTCTGCATATCTGCATGGCAAAACTCTTCCCACACACTCACTTTTCACCTTGAGTGATGTCTAAGGGAATAAATACCCTACATACCCTATCACTGAATGTTCAGGCTCTTTGACAGAGTCATTTGGAGGTGCCGGACAAACTGCCGAGGCAACAACTTTGACACCCCCGCCGGCAGACGGTTCGAAAAAGAGAACTAGGATAGGTTGAAGGCACTGTCCGTCTGACACGAAATGCACAGGTTCCGCCTTTGAGACTTCCTTGCAAGTCAATTAATAAACAATTTGGGGGATCCTGCAACTTCCAGCCAGTTTAGCAAGAAACTAAAGGGCAGGGAAGGGAGGCAGACTGATTTGAATTTGCTGTTACTGGAGTGGCTTACAAAATGCAGGCTTCTAAATACCTGTCAGCTCTAAACTGACATTACCAATTCGAACGTGCTGAGAAGGACATTGTATTTTTAGATAAACAAAGGGGATATCTCAAGGTGTAATTAGCGTTCTGTTTAGAGAGCCTAAGCAGTACTTATGAAGTGAAAGCTCTGCTGTACCTGACACATGTTGAGAAGAAGACCGCTAGGAGTGGTCTGACACAAAAGCCAGCACATATGAACACACAGGCACACAGATGTGAACACACCAGCACACAGACGCATATGAACACGCACTGCGTGAAAATAAGAGCATAGAGTATGCATAGTATGCAATCTCTCACTCACACACACACACACACACACACACACACACACACAAACACACACAAGTGCACACACACATATACACACACTCACACTCACCGATAGACAGACACACACACACACACTCACGCACACACGCACACACACACACACACACACACACACACATATGTGCTAATGAGCAGAAACATAAAACATAAAACATGCTCACACAGTCACACCAACACAGATACAGCAGTGCAAACATTATGCACTCAATATATCACACATGAGACACTTGTGAACGCAGACGCACGCACACCATACATTAGTGTGGTGTCAGTGTAGTCTGCGTGATGCTTTGTTTCATACGGGCACTCCACAACCGCTAAATGCACGGCAGAGGTTCATTTGAATATGTGCCGAACGCCGAGGGATACGGTAATTTCCCTGGGGCGAGCCTGCGAGCTCCAGAATTTCATCATAATGTCAGAGGCTTGTTGGTTTGTGTCACTTACGCTGACAGATAAACATGTACTGTAACGTCTCTGCGCTGCCAGCAATATGGCAGACCCGCCATATGGTCTGCTGCCTGACAGCTTCAAAAAATGGACCCACAAAATCATAGAGGAGAATGCTGAGGTCTCAGCCCTGCTCCATATTGTGGTCAGAGGCAGCTGGGTGTGATTGAATAGCGGTTGCAAACAATATTCAGGGTGACACAGTGACTTAGATCCTGCAAAAGACTGCAAATCGGATTTGGTCATAGCAAAATGACATGTATTCCCCTTTGTATTACTGTACTATTATTACAATACATAACTTTTTTAAAGTAATTTTATTTTGTAAATATAAATATTACTTATCAGAGTTTTTTAAATGATGTCGATCTAGCAGGCATGTTTTAATGCCTGGTTTGTCAGCCACGCAGATTTGCAAGTTTGTGGTTTCCAAGGAGTGTCAGCAATTGCATCAGATATTGGGAAGGCAACTCTACATTTACAAGCTTTATCCTCCTCGTTTTCACAGTAGCAGTCTGCTCATATTCCATCCTCAGCGCCTGGCCACATTTCTCTTCTTTTTTTCTCACTTGATCAGGTGATATCACAAAGCCATGTTATCACTGAGGTAATCAATACGCCTCTGTGCAGGATATGATCATCAAGGCGGCTTTGTTATTTCAGGTACTGACAGGAAGCTTCAGCTTGTTAACATTCTTACGTGTTGTCTCACATAGTTGACTGTCTGGCATTGGTAATGAAGTTCTGCTGGTATTTGAGGCTGCAGCAGTGGCAGTGACCGGATGATTGACATGTGGCTAGATTTAAAGATTATGAAATCGATTTACTCCTTAATGTCGGAGGTCTGCCATCCACTGATTGATCCTGTGAAAGGAGAAGAAAAAGACAAAAGGCCCAGCATTCTTATTTTGGAAGCAATTAGACTTTGAGTCCGGGGCTTGGAGCAGGGGGTGGATTGACAGTGCACGTTATATTCATGTGTGTGCATGTGATGTTATTGGGGACCAGGTTGGTTTGCTGTATATGGTTTTGTATTTTTGTGTGTGCATATAGTGTGTGTGTGTGAGAGTGAGAGCTTACAGGTATGTGTGTTTGCACAAGTGTGTGTGTGGGTGGGTGAGGGATGATATTTACAGTATAGTGAGGTGTTGTGATGTGTGATTTGTGATGTGTGATGTGTGTGTGAGTGTGTGTTTACAATATTTGCCCAGGCAACGTGTAGATTCAGCAGTCTCAGAGCAAAGCATATAATAATGAGGCAGTGAAGCAGTCTGAAGAGAGTGGTTTCTCACGTAGATGTACTGCTTGTACTTTTTCTGCAGTTTACACAGATATGCCTTACACAGCTGTCATTGCCAGCCTGAGGTGACCTTAGCCAAGGCATATTAAGCGTACACAAGCAGTACATACATCAGACTGCTGTAGTAATCTGTAAAAACTGTGGCCTAGTGGTTAGGGAGTTGGTCTTGCAATTGAAAAGTTGCCGGTTCAAATCCCGCCCTACCGATGCCCTTAAGCAAGGCATCTAACCCCACACTGCTCCAGGGACTGTAACTGAAACCCTGTAAATATCTGTAAGTTGCTCTGGATAAGAGCGTCAACTAAGTGTAATGTAATGTAATGTAAAAACAAACTGCCAAGTAAAGCAATACAGCTGTAACTGCACTATCGAGTACTTTATGGCTTTAAAATCATATCAAAATTTATTTAAAAAGATAATTATATGTTGTCATTTAAGTATATGTAGGCACGTACAGCCTGACAGACTGCTTTCAAATATTGGTTTATTGACTGCAACAGAAAAATGTAGTGGGAGTGTGACTCTGTAACTACGTGAACTTCCACAGTTATTCTTTGAGCCAGACCACCATTTCCTGAGATCAGCCATGTCAGTGTTGATTCAGAGAATCCCTAATGAAAGCTGTAACACCAAGCAAAACACAGGTGTCTGCCTACCTGGTTACAAATCACCTCGCGCTGGGGCAGGACAGTTTTACTCCTCCGTTCCTCAGTGGCAATCTACCGGTCACCTTTCACCCTTTGCCCCCATGAACTCCCAAAGCCCCCTAGTCTGGATACCTTCCTGTCACAGGTCTGGGATGTCAAAAGAGAGATAGAGAGAGAGAGAGAGACAGAGACAGAGACAGAGAGAGAGCGAAAGAGAGAGAGAGAGAAAGAGAGAGAGAGAGACAGAGACAGAGAGAAGAGAGACAGAGAGAGTGAGAGAGAGAGAGAGAGAGAGAGAGAGAGAGAGAGAGAGAGATCTCTCCTCAGCTGCGGCCTGGAGTGTTTCACAGACAGCAGGGGATCCTGGTATTAGAGGCACTCTTGCTCCAAGGCTGCTCCTCCAATTTAACGCATGCCCAGGGGCCCCCCTGCTCTCCCACAGTGAGCTGTAAAAACCCGACAGGGTAATCTCCACTTGCTTTCATTTTCTCGCACGGTCTCCTCAAATTACCCTCCCTTTCAGTCTGTTCTCTGTGTGCGTGCGTACGTGCACGTCAACACTCGTAATTTATTTTTATGTTATGTATACACACAAGTTTTTTCCCCCTTTTTTTTTCGTGCTGCTGCTGTTACAGGAGCAAGCTTGTGACTCTGTAGGGGCATGTGTAGGGGTAATTGATCTGCATAGCTGTACAGTGGGCGACAGTGGAGTTTCTGCTCCTTTGGCTCTGCAGTCGGTCTGTGCCAAGTGAAATGACTCATGGAAAGCACCATCGGGTTCCTTTGGAGAATTTTCGACGTGTCGCAGCACGATAAGCGGTACATACATTTACTCTGGGCACTCCACACCCCCCACCCCCCCCAACCCCTTTTACTGATGCCTTATAGGGATCTGTCATTTTCTGTTCCACTTAATGTGGGCCTGATCTGATGCGATCCACTCTCCTTTCACCGGCCCCTACAATCTATGAGCGTTCATTTTTAAGTCTTCTTTTCATGTCATCAACCCATCTATTCTACGCCTGTCTGCACCACTCTTTCATTCCCCTTCCTCCCTCTTACTTCCTGCTACAGAGCATAGCATATACCCGCTCTGCTTGCTTCTGTACTGTTCTCAACAAGTGATCTATTCTATTCTACTCTCCTCTGCCTTGCTACCTTATTTTTTATTTTTTATCTTTTCTGCTACCTATTGTACGTGGGCCCACTCCACACCACTGCTACTGCATTTAACTTTTCGTTATTTTGGACTGCTGTTGTCCCCACCCTGCTTGTCTCCACACCTTTGTTCCACACACAGTCCTTTGTTGTCCACTCCCTTTTATATGACATTCAAGAGCCTGTTACGGACCGCACTGTCTCGCTACACCATTTTGTTCTGTTTTAAAATAATCTGCTCAACTTTAGTCAGCACAGCCCCATGGGAATTTCGGATAATCAGATCTCGAAAAAAAAAAAAAAAGTATAGCCATGTAATGTATGCTAAGTGTATGCACGCCTGGCAGGAGAGAAAAGACTTCAGTCTTCAGTTGCTCATTCCCCTCAGCTGCGAGACAAGTTTTGTGCTGATGACTAAGTGATGCCTGTGTTTGTGTGCAATCAGCTCACCATCTTCTTCATGTTTGCTTATTTCCCCAGGGAGCTCCAAGCGGCGATTTTCGGCATTCGGATTTGCATTTTTCTCCCAGCGTGGCTTCTTCGTCGGGTCTGCCTGTGAATCTGGCAGGAGGAGAAGGAGGAGGAAGAGGAAGGGAGAAAAAAACAACGTTCTGTCATTGAGAGCTATCGAGGTTGCAGCAATTTACTGCAGGATTGCCAGCGTGGCTCTGACAAAGACAACTAATCAGATCAGCCCAAACCACAGAGGACTCTGCGGCCATGTGCTGATTTGCACTAAATGCATCGAACCATCTTTTCTTGTCAGTGTGGCTTAAGGAGAGAGTGTGTTGTGAATGACAATACACCCTGTCCTGTCAGGTTGGGCATGTACTGGAAATAATGTGTGTCGAGGGCACATTAATATGTTTTTACAACATGGTAATAGCAGGTGTCTGACAAGTCTCACAGGGGTGAAACTACATTTTTGGACAAGAGCGGTTTGCTGGAGAAACAGTGCCCAAAGTGCTTCTGATTTAAGTGTTATTAGGGCCTCAGAATAACCCCCTTCTCCACTGGGATTCCTTAGCAATATATTTCACCTACACGGTGCAAGGTGCAACATGTCTCATTCAGTATGAATTTATGTTCAGGATCCTGTCAGATTGCTGTCAAGAAAACTGTATGTCACAGTGGCTTTGGTGCAAAAAAGAAACACCCAGGGTGATTTACTTTTGACTGAGTGAAAGAATGTTGATAAAAAATGGTTAAATCAGTGGTAATAAATATGCCATTTAGGTCATGCCAGTAGTTTTAGTGTCTGATCTGAAAACCTTTGGTCCTTATTCAGAGCACATCATTGCTTTTAGCCCATGGCCCTTTCATTCTTGAGTGAAGGCCTGGGGATTTATACACACATTTTTAAACACTCAAATTCTCAACTCAAAAGTTGTATTTAGTTCATTTCCAGACCTTTGAAGGCATGACCCAAATAGACCATTGAAACATATTATTTTTTTATTTTTTGGACCCAAACTGCACATCAAAAGTTCTAAACTTGTTGAATTTTATTGATGTGTTTCAGTGAGGATTTTGATCAAAACAAATTAATCTTGCTGTTATTATTTACAGTGGAAATGTTTACTTGTAAGATCCCAGCTACTGCGGACATCGTGATCCTGGTAGACGGCTCTTGGAGTATTGGCCGCATCAACTTCCGCCTGGTCCGAGCTTTTTTGGAGAACTTGGTCAAGGCCTTCTCAGTGGGCCCAGACAAGACCAGAATTGGTGAGTAGATGTCAATCTTGTTTTGAACATTCACTCCGTGTCTGTAATATACATACATTTGAATAACTGTTTTTAATTCATGTCCTGTAGCTGGTGTAACCTCACAAGAAAAAAAGCATGGTTTATTTTGAAATGTTTTGAAAGGTTCAGGTTGAGCTTTGGATGTTACCCTTTTCTACTTAGTCACTGTGATACATGCCTGTCTATGTAATGAGAAGCACCTGGGATCATTCTGGAGGGGTTGCTCTTGATGTGGACGTATTTTGTGGTTTTAGGTTTGGCGCAGTACAGTGGTGACCCGCGGATTGAGTGGCATTTGAATGCCCACACGACCAAAGAGTCTTTGATTGACGCTGTGAAGAACCTGCCATACAAAGGAGGCAACACACTTACCGGTACTCACAGATCCTTTTGCTGCATTTCTCTGTTACCTGCCTGCGCCTTTGGCTTCTTTGTGTGTGTGTGCTTTTCACCTGAATGTCTGCTGCCCACTAATGGGCTCGGTGCAGTGTAGGGGCTCTAGCATTCAAAATGCTGCTCAGGCCAAAAGCGACAGACCCTCTGGCCTTTAGTCAGTGCTTCTGTAATGAACACTGAGCAGTCGATACCTCGACGAGACATTTACAGATGTAGCTTCTGGTGGACAGCAAATTTTGCCTTGCATTTGTTTTGGTCCTAACAATTCCACAAGTCCCCTTAATCGATACATAGATTCCTTCAGGTTGGTAATTAAGATTACTGAATGCAAACATACCCACAGGGAATTGAGGCACAGTCGATATGCATTCAGTGCATTAACACTAACATGTTCCAGATTGGGCTATTTGTTGTGCTCCCCTTTAAATGTCAACAATGAGGATAAGACATAGTCTCTGTGACTAAGATAACAGGGATTGTGCTTACAATCCTAATGTCATAGATTAGTTACCTGTATTAAATATCTTTATTGTTTGTTCAGCAAACAAAATTTCAATGCACCCAAAGGTAATTTGTAATCTGCCAGGTGAAAAGAGCTGGTTACAGTTTATTTTGACTGTTGATCTGCTGACAGAATTTACAGGTAGTCTGTTGAAGTTCAGTCTTATTTTGTCTACTATTTACTGACTTATCACCTTAGTCAAAGCCAGCCACTAACACTAACAAGACACAGCATTTCAGAAGGTGGTTTATAAGTATAGTCTCAGCATCTGAAGACACTCTATAACACTGTGTATAGGACCATCCAAATAGAGTGTGGTGTCTGATGCACTAATTACTTGTCCTAAATCTGCGAATATATCAGGATGTGGAGGATATTTAATGTAAGTATGATTTTACAGGACTTGCGCTGACGTACATTTTGGAGAACAGTTTTAAGACCGAGGCAGGGGCCAGGGCGGGCATCCCCAAAATCGGCATCCTAATCACAGATGGGAAATCACAGGATGACGTGCAGCCTCCGGCACAGAAACTCCGAAATGCAGGAATAGAGCTCTTTGCCATCGGTAAGACATCAGAGTTTTCTAATATGAATAACAGATCATTAAATAATTCATTAAGTATCACCATTGAGGGGCAATCTGGCTTCAGAAACTACAATCCAGTACCACGTTTTGTTCTAGCTGTTCACTAAATCAGCTGGTTCTTATTAGCAGAGCTCTTCAGCCAGGTAGAAGAGTTAATCAGTAAAATCACCTGTATTACTCTAACCGCACAGGGAGAACCAGGTGATTTGGAATATGTGGTTTTGAATTTCAGCGTCTGAATCCGGGTTTCCCATCACTGTCTGTCACTTTATCTAAGGTGACAACAGTTGATAATAGGATAGTTCTTTATGAACTACTTTACATAAAATCCCATGGAAATTCTCAATGTTAATCTTTACTTATGCCAGTGATAGATACATGGAAATAAACTTTATATAGTGATATTGAGGTAAACTTTTTTGTTGTTGTTTGTAGGTTTGTAAGGTTTTAAACACAGGAGTAAATATTAATTTGGGGAATCTAAAAGGTTTATATACGTATGTGCAGGGGTGTATCATGCAGGAAATGCATGTGTAAAAATAACCCCTTAGATGGGGACTGTTAACTACTGTCGTTATGGCGTTGTGAAGGTGTCAAGAATGCGGACGAGAACGAGTTGAAGGCCATCGCCTCCCCGCCTCAGGAGACCCATGTGTACAACGTGGCGGACTTCAGCGACATGAACAGCATCGTGGAGGGCCTCACCCGCGTCATCTGCGACCGCGTCGAGCAACTCCACAAACAAATCAACCCCCCCACCAGTTGGTATCCCTCTGCTCAGCCTTTAGGGGATAGGAAAATGCTAAACTTTATATGGCTACAGTTGTGGTTGATGGTAGCTGTGGCCTAGTGATTAGGGACTTGGTCTTGCAATCAGAAGGTTGCCGGTTTGAATCCCGCCCTACCCATGGTTGAGATGCCCTTGAGCAAGGCATCTAATCCCACACTGCTCCAGGGACTGTAACTGAAACCCTGTAAGTCACTCTGGATAAGAGTGTCAGCTAAGTGTAATGTAATAATGATGGATAATGGTTTCCTCAGGTGTTTTTTTTTCTTCAAACCGATTTACAACACTAAATACTAAATACTAAAACACAATATAAATAAAACCTAATCTGCTAAATGTTAAAACTCAACAAAAACATTTTAAGGAAAAGTATAAACCTAACACACACAGACTTATATAGGTTCATAACAGTCAAGTGCAATTACGCTAATACAATGCAAAAATACACTACTAATAACTGTCAGCTATTAGGTACTAATCAACTTTATATAATGTCCCACAAAGGCAAAGTGCAGTAACAACCACTGAGCATAGAAACTGAGAAAAATGCCCAGTCAAACATGTTGCTACATATAATAGGAGTGATGCGTTTATCTACTTTTTTAATAGCAAGAAGCAAGGGATTTAGTCACAAGACAAAGGAGGTTTTATGAAGTCAATTTCCTGTCTAAACTCAATTTGACAAAATATGTAGTTTCTGCCTTTTGGCTTTGTACTGTAGGGCAGTATATTTGGAACACATTGTATGAGTAACTCTAGAAGTGTCAAAACACTTTTTTTTGTATTTCTATTCTGGCAGAAACTTAAAATAGTTTTTCATGGAGTCCAGCATGCCAGAAAATATTAACCCGTCTTTGGTGAAACGATTAAAACATTAAACTTTGTGATTGTGAGCCTGCTGTACGCAGCCACAACAAACTGTGAGGATCCAGCAGCTCTTTTGTCACCCCTGACTAAGAAATCAATGAGGCATGAATTCTCCTCATTACCTCACAGTAAGGACGCACCTGACACCTCTGGTGTGTTGTTCTAGTTGCTTCTCCCTGTAAAAAAAAAGTGCTGTTCTTTGACGTTTTGTTCTTTCTTTTTCGTCTTGTTATTCTTCTATCCAATGTTGTGAAGCTTTCATGGCTCACACTGTTTAACGCACAAACTTCGTTCAAACTGCACTGCTTGTATTTTCTACTGGGCAATCTGGAAATGTATTTTTCATTTTTGTCACATTTATACTTTTTCAGATATTAATTAAAGATAAATCAAAACTTTCCTACAGACTTAACATTGAGCATTATGCCAGGTATTCAGACCAGCTGCAGCAATATAACTGTCACACACTTTTAGCATACAGTCTGGTTTTCTAGAACTACAGATGCTGTTCAGCTGTATCCTCTGCCCACAACTGATACAAAATAAAAGTCCTTACTACAATAATTCACTATTCAATGGCTTAACTATTTCCATTACTAGTACAACTCATTTCCATAGGAATCACTTTAGTTTTTGATTATGTTCTGTAACAGTAGCAGTGAAATTCTGACTTTACATGTATCCCGTAGCCCTGACCATTGCCCTGGCCATTTCCTGTCAACCACTTCTGTGATGACATCCTGTTTACCTTAGCAACTAGTGTAGCAACCACGGAAGCTATACTAACCATAAGAAAACTTACCTTGTTTTTTGTCCTTTTAGAATTATAATGGATTAATTGTCAGGCAGTACAATTGTCAGGCAGTACAGTGTGTTGCACAATAGACCTGTTTGTAATTCACTTCAGGTAAAGAAAAACACACCAGCATCTGCATTTTCATGCACTGCGTAATTCCCTGGAATTACGTTTTCTAGTTGTATTACATCCTTTGTATAACCAGAGAAAGTATGCCGTGATCCTTTCTCATCCTGCTTCTCTTCTTGCTGCAACACTGTAAATTTCCCCATTGAGAGACTAATAAAGGAACATCTTATTTTATCTCATGTTATGCTTATCTTACTGTACCTTAGAAGAAGTTCTGCCAGAGGTCCCTGCTCCGCCTCGTGACCTGGTGACCTCTGAGGTGACGGCCAGAAGCTTCAGAGTGACCTGGACGCACGCCCCTGGTGCGGTGGTGAAGTACCGCGTGGTGTACTACCCTGCCAAAGGAGAAAAACCAGAAGAGGTGTGCCTCTCTCTCCTTGCAATTATATCTGTGTGTCTGTGCGCGTGTGTGTGTGTGTGTGTGTGTCAGTCTGTCTTTGTGTATAGGTGTGTGCGTCAGTCTGTCTTTGTATATAGGTGTGTGCGTGTGCGTGTGCGTGTGTGTGTGTGTATGTGTGTGTGCGTGTATGTGTGAGTGTGCATGTGTGTGTTTGCGTTACTCCGCACACATAAATAACTTTAAATTAAATTCCTTTTTACAAAATTTGCCAAAAATGTATCCGCTGTATGTCACAGATATGCCTTAAGACACAGGTAGGAGTTTTATCGCTGGCAGACGTCCAGATTTCTGCTCCTCTGCCTTAGCATCTCCCTCGACCACCATGCCCATATGAAACCACATCTGGACTCATCACTTCCTGTGGTTGCATCACTCGCAGGGGAAGCAGATTGTGCACTGACAGGTGTGAGAGAAGGTTGTGCTGCGCAGCTGTAAATTAACGGTCATGCTCCATGCGGCCGGTTCCAGAGGCCCCTCTCCATCTGTCCATCTTAGGATGAGGACTTGTGGATGCATTGATGATCTGTCTGGGTGTGAATGTGGGGTTTTTAACACAAGCGTGTTTTAGGGTATATGCAAAGTTTTATGACTGATTTTATACAATTTCAGTTTCAAATCTGATTGATGCCACTTTGTCATTCTTGGGGAAATTGACATATTTAGATACCTGAGTACTGAGATTGTTAACTACAGTCAATATCTTTAAATTGCTTCTAAAAATGATCATTTCCATTAAAAGTAATGTGTTCATTGAATTCATTGACCAGAAAAACATATCTGTGGACCCAAAAATCAAGTTTTTATGTTATATCTTGCAAAAATATAAGCAGGGTGTAGTGGCTGCCATCTTGGACGCGATCTTAAATATCTCAACCTCTCCAAGGGTGACAAAGCTGTTGTACATGTAAGATCAGTCATAAAACATTGTATACCCCAAAACAAGCTTTCACCAATTTCTCCCAGACTATGGTGTGTGTGTGTGTGTGTGTGTGTGTGTGTGTGTGTGTGTGTGTGTGTGTGTCTGTGTATGTGTGTGTGTTTGTGTGACAAACAGTGTATATATGATGGACATCTTTGGTGAGACTTGGTGTGTGTAAATATTTGGTGTGGGTGTATGCATAGCTGTGAAATAAACTTGGCAAGGATTAATATTTTAAATGTTTGCAGTGTGTGCTTGTGTGGGTGTGTGTGTGCATGTGCTTTTGTGACTGTGTGTGTGTTTTGTGGGTGTGCTTGTGTCTATGTGTGTGTGTGTTCGCTTTCTCTCTATAACCCCCATGGATGCCATTGCACAGGTGGTGGTGAGCGGCAGTGAGAACACTGTGGTGCTGCGCTACCTGAACTCCCTGACCGAGTACCAGGTGGCTGTGTTCGCCGTCTACAGCAACTCCGCCAGCGAAGCCCTCCGGGGCACCGAGACCACTCGTGAGTGCCTCTACCCCATCTGACTCACCCGCCATATATTAGCAAGGCGGAGAAGCATTATTGTCCTTCGGAAAGCCCATCAGACAAAACCGCTACTGAAAAGCCGAACAGTGAAAAAGCAACAAAATAATCTAATGCATCCCTCTAGAATGTAGCAACAGATAGAAATGGACACAATGAAAAAAAATGTAAGATTGCCCAGCCAGTAGGTGAATGAGCTTGTGAGGAGAAAAAAAACAGGCTCAAAACAGGCAGACAATTAGATCCCAGACACACGCACGCACGCACGCACGCACGCACGCACGCACGCACGCACGCACGCACGCACGCACGCACGCGCACACACACACACACACACACACACACACACACACACACACACACACAAAACACGCACGCACACATATCTGCTGGCCCCAAAGTGATTCTATCCAATACTGATCATGACGTGTGTGTTTGGGTTTAAATGGACGTTAGTGCTGTTACCTAACATAAACCCCCTCTGTTGCTGTCCTAAGGGGGGTATCTGTGCAACAGCCGTCTCCAAGACCGCAATCAGTGTCTGCAATCACACTTCTGTGTTTTTCTATTATTCGTTGAAGGGCCGAGTGGAATTAGAGTCATTATTGCGCCTGTTTTTTCAATGACAGGCTGACCTTGCCTCAAAGTTAATAACACTGTGAATTGGGGTGGGTGGTCTGTTTGTGTGTGCATGTGTGTGGGTGTGTGTTTGTGTGAGTAGTGTAAGGCTTTGCAGAAAACAAGTGCAGACAGATAGATGCCGATGGTGATTTGTCCTCTAAATTGTATTTATTTGTTTAGTTATTGATGTGTTTACTTATTTATGCATTTGTTTATTTTTTCACCTACTTATTTGTTTGTTTATTATTTATTTTCATCCATTTATTTATTTCTTTATTTTTTTAAATAATCTTTTGTGTGTGTGTGTAATGAAATAATGATGTCTCTACTGCAGTGTCCTTGCCAATGGTGGATAACCTGGAGCTCTTTGACGTCACACACAACAGCATGAGGGTCCGCTGGAAGGGGGCGGCGGGTGCTTCGGGCTACATGATCCTCTACGCCCCTCTCACGGAGGGCGAGGCCGCCGACGAAAAAGAGGTGAGAGGAGGAGACGACACGTGTGGACACGTGGCCAGACAAAGGCATGGAGAGGAGATGGGTGTTGGTGGGCAGGATAGCAATGGCTAAAAAAAAGATTTGAATTAGGGGGGGAGATTAACATTTTTTGGGGGCTGGGGCTGAATATTGAGAAACTAAAAGGGTGTTAAAGTAAGATAGGGGAAACTGGAAAGAGGGAAGGGAAAGATAGATATAGAGAGAGAAAAGGCAGGGAGAAAATTGAGGTCAAATTGAGGGAGTAAGGAATTATTAAGAGTGTCCATTAGAGCTTTAACCAGCTCCTAATTCTCATTATGAGATAACACTTCCCTTAGGCACAATAATCACACTGTGTTCACGCACTGCATTTAAAGACTCGGACACCCCCCAAACTTGGCACTAAAATGCGTGTCTACTCTAAACTGGAGGAACCTAATCTCACCCCATTCCTTAGGTAAGGAGTTGGATTTTGGCAGTAAGGTGATTCTACGTTCTACGACTCAAAACTTGACTGCCCCTGCGGGAACATATCTGCTTAGCATTCAGACATTTTATGCAAAATGCAGTCAAATCTTATCTTGCTTCTTTGTTTCTGGTGGATATAATCAGGAAACTGCTCTGGAGCAATATGTGTATTTGTGTGTGTGTGTGTGTGTGTGTGTGTGTGTGTGTGTGTGTGTGTGTGTGTGTGTGTGTGTGTGTGTGTGTGTGTGTGTGTGTATGTGTGTGTGTGTGTATGCGTGTGTGCCCATGTGCATTCATGTGGATATGTGTCTGCTTGCAGGCTTGTACTTATGTGTGTGCACACTTATGTGTGTGTGCTTGTACTTATGTGTATGCATCTATGTGTGTGCACATAGGTGAAAGTGGCGGAAACGGTGACAGAGATTGAGCTGGAGAGTCTGACCCCAGACACAGAGTACACAGTGACCGTCTACGCCATGTACGGAGACGACGCCAGCGACCCCATGACTGGCCAGGAGACCACATGTGAGTCATGAGTGAAGCTGTCCAGAGGGGTATCAAAATTGTATTGTCTGTCATAACAGGACGCCTTCTCAGGCTGGCTTTTAACATGCAAAGGCAATACAGACAAGGACAAAACAGACAGTTAACACACAAATAAAAGCATACTGAAAATGATTGGTGCAATTAAAAATGGGACAAAGGGTGGCCTGTGACGAAGGTAGAGAGCTCACATGTTTATTTAGGCCTTTAATTGCTGTGGGAATTAATTCATTATGGAAAGTGTTTTTCTTGGTGGAGGGTACTTTGTAACAGCAATCTGATGGTAGTAACTGAAGGACTTATGTAGGCGGTGTGTTGAGTCTGCTATGATATGCTCAGCTTTCATTTCAACAGCCCTCCCAAGAACATATTCTTACATCATCATATATAAGTGAAACACCTAGTTAAATTAAATAGATTAAGTATAAAACCCACTAATAGAAGAACTGTGTGGCTTTTTTTTGCGTGGAGAGTGAAGATATTGGGTCTTTCCAATAGGAGGTTTACCACCTACTCTTGAGTTGACTTTAAGGCTGTTCGATTATGGAAAAAAATCTGAATCACGATTATTTGGGCCAAAACTGAAATCACAATTATTCAAACGATTATTTTGTTTTCCTCAGTAACATGCTTCATTTATTTAAAATGTATTCAAAAACATTTCGAAAAAACATTCTTGTACCTTCGGATTTTCCCTAATACCTTTCTTCGTAAACATCTCCTTTGATGTCTAATGTACAAACAGTAGAAATGTCTAATGTATACATCTAATGTACAGTACAAACACTAGAAAATAATTAGGACAAAAACATTGTTTCCCTCGATTTTATGTGTTGCAAGATCGTTTGGCCCTGAAATCGTTATCACGATTAGAATTCGATTAATTGAGCAGCCCTAGTTGACTTAGTCAGGTGTATCACTAATCTGCACTACTGAATAGCCCTTATAGAAGAACTCTCATTATAAAACATTGTTTTGCCACTCAGTCAGTCATTATGGCTTGCTCATGCAATATGATCCAAGGCCTATCAGGGATGCTTAATTATACTGCCATAAATTATGAACAGCCATAGTATATCTTCAGAAACTGATAGCAAACTAATCAGATCATGAATATATTATGGTCAGTACTGGTGTCTAGGGAAGGATATACCATGCTATTAACTCACTCACACACACTCTCTCTCTCTCTCTCTCTCTCTCTCTCTCTCTCTCTCTCACACACACACACACACACACACACACACACACACACACACACAGAAGCGCATACACAGAAGTGTGCACAGATACATGTACACAGAGAAGCACACACACACACACTTAGACTCTCTCACTCACTCACTCACTCACTCACTCACTCACTCACTCACTCACTCACTCACTCACTCACTCACTCACTCTTTCACGATGTGAAAGCAAGCTAAAGAAGCCCTAGTGATGGAGTAGCAACCAGATTCTGCCTGTCCCCTCGCGTTCTTCGGCACAGCTTTAAAATTCTCCGCCAGGACTTCCTCTTCTCTTTTCCTCCTCCTCCTCCTCTCTCCTCCTCCTCCTCCTCTTCCCCCCACTGTGTGAGCACCTCTGCTCAGGCTATTCTGGCGCAGAGACCCTGCGAAATTGAGGAGACTGGACCCTCCTGCCCCTGGTCGCTCTGATGGAAAAACTGCAGCGCTCCAGTTGCACCGGGTGAATTACGAAGCTTACATGCCTACTTCGTAGTCCAGGGGCATAAGTCGGGAAGGAAAGAGAGGCAGTGCTTTAGCTGGGAGAGGTGTGGGACTCTCTTGTATGGTTAGTTAAGGTGTTTATGGATTATGCAATGACACGGGAAGCCATTTGCTCACCTGTCTGTGCCTCACCTTTCCTATTGACATTACTCTTAGCTGACGCTCTTACCCAGAGTGACTGACAGATATTTACAGGGTTTCAGTTACATTCCCTGGAGCAGTGTGGGGTTAGAGGCCTTGCTCAAGGGCATCTCAACCATGGGTAGGGTAGGATTCGAATCGGCAACCTTCCGGTTGCAAGACCAACTCCCTCACCACTAAGCCACAGCTGCCCCTGTGCTTCAATCACTGGGCTTCTACATCTGTTTTCCTCCTTCCCCCTGATTAAAAATGAAATTTATCCTCATTTGGCAGTTAACTGTATTATCTGTGACTTAATTATTCCCTAAAATAAATAGACCCAGACATTGCTTGGTCTGTGATGGTAATGGTTTTTTTTCCTAAACTAAATACATTAAGACATTTGTTAGTCTCTAAGGATAATGTCATAGCTTTGATGCCTTTGGGGTGGAGAGGGCAGGCTGGGGCTGTTCCCCCTACTGCCTATTTCCTTTGACCTTGCTGAAAATCTGCCAGGTTTTCTGTGCTTCTCTAATTAGAGCAGAGAACAATTCATGTTTACATGTCCTAAACTGGGAAACGGGGTGTTAACCAGTGGTCCCAAAATGAACATGAATCACTGTAGACAGCTGCTTTGATGAGAACTACCACATTATCTGGTCACATGAAAAAATCCTGATTAGAAGGCCCTGGACACCTAGATAAACATTTTCGCTACCGAGGCTGTTCTGAGTATTTGGAACAGATGTGTGTGCTGCAGGGTGGCACAGTGACACTAAAAAGTGGCATGGGATGGGAGAGAGCCTTTATATGTTCACACTTCACCTTTAAACACATGAATACATCTTAAAGGTCGGTTAGGAGTTCTTCTATTTAATGCTGATTGAAACTCTAGAAAACTCAAGCATACAAAATACAATAGGAATACAAAGCACTAACAGTTAACATATGCACATGAAGTACAGTGGTCCCTCGCTATATCGCGGTTTACCGCTTATCGTTACCGTTTATCGCTGTTTCACAGATTTTTTTAGTGCATGCAATCTCCTGTACAGTACAGAATTCTCTCAGCTTGTAAAATTTACATAAATCTTCCAACGCTAGCTGTTTGACTCCGAAGTGCTGTATGTTTGCAAGTGTGACCTTTGCCTGTCTGAGAAAAGTATATAAGTGTAGTGAGGGGTTTTACAGCCTTAAAACATTTATAATAATTGTAAAAAATAAAACTGGCTACTTCGCGGATTTCGCCTATCGCGGGTTATTTTTAGAACGTACAGTAACTCCTGCGAATAACGAGGTACCACTGTATACATACTATACAACAATGTTGTGATTTTACTCCCCACATTTATAGGGTTTACATGTTTATGATTTTTTCTTTTACAATTCATGCTCTCTCTGTTGCTTTTTTCTCGCCCTTTCCTTTCTCTCAGTGCCCCTCTCCCCAGCGCGCAACCTCCGCATCACAGACGTCAGCCACAGCTCTGCCAAGCTGGCTTGGGATGAAGCGTCTCGTAAGGTCAAAGGTTACCGCATTGCATACGTGAAGTCTAGAGGTGCACAGAGCAGCGAGGTATGGCTCTTCAAGACTACTGCTTGTGAATTATCTCTGCTTGCAGTACACATACAACAACTAGTCAGAAATATAACACCCCTTGTTGAGCATGAACATCTGCTATTATTTAATGCAACCTAGTTTTAAAAAAGGGCAACAATTCATACTGCATATTTATCACGGAAGGAAGATTAGTTGTTAAGTTGTTAGACTAGTTGTTAAGTCATTAGCTATCGATAATTAAGTCCTTTTGTGTGTACACCTCTAACCTGAAGTTAATACTTTCCTTGACCTCCCTTATCCTTTAATTTGGCACAGTACGAGGTGGGCCGCATCACCTCATATCTGCTGCAGAACCTGACGTCTCTTACGGAGTACAAGGTGGCCATCTATGCCATCTATGATGAGGGTGACGCGGAAGCACTAAAGGGCAGCTTCACCACAAGTATGAACCTGGATTCTTGATTGTGTAGACTAGAGCAGTATAACCACTCAGCCTTATGTCAGCAGTATTGCATGCTACTGAAGCCACAACATATGCAGTGATTAATTCATTCTCATGCCTTTACACCTATTGTCTATTTACGTGCTCTTTTTTACTTACCATTACACACTAGGCCTGGATTTTTTCGATAAAATAACATCAGTCTTGTATGTACTGTTTTATGTGGTCCTAAACATGTGGCTGTTACTGGCCAGAGTCAAACTGTTTTTTTAGAATGCCTACTCTCATGTTGACTATGTACGTTGTTCTTGTGTGTGTTCTTTACCACATGAGAGTGTTCTCTGCTTCTGTTCTAGAGACGGTTCCTGAGCCTCTGAACCTGCGAACTAAAGATATCAGCTACAACAGCTTCCGAGTCAGCTGGCAGCACCCTGCCACCGACATTGTTCTCTACAAGCTCTTGTGGGGAGATAGTGACGGCGAAGGAGATGTAGAGGAGGTGTCAGCCTGTCTGCCTGTCTTGCCTGTTTGACAGTTTCTGTTCACAGGCGTCTGCATGTTTGGAAACTTGGCTGTTTGCCTTTCAGCCTTCGTACTCTACATCTGCCAGTCTGTCTGCCTGTGTGTGGCTATCTGCCATCCTGTCTGTCTCTGTCTCTGTCTCTCGCCATTTGTCATTGTGTGTGTTTTCTCTTTCTGTCCTTTTTCCTCTTAGTCGGTTTAGTCCACTGTGTCTTACATTAATCTCTCTTTTTTTTCTGTTTTGCTGCAGGTGATGGTGAACGCCCAAACAAACACCTACCTTATAACTGGCCTAAAGTCACTCACCGAGTACGAGGTGTCTCTCTCCGCCATCTACAGGGACGAAACAGAGAGTGAATCGGTCATTATTCTGGAAACTACTGGTAATACAATTTGAGAGCACACATTACACATTACAAAGAGATTCAATTAATAGATGCTGTGATGCATTGCCATCTGGCAGATATGCTTTTACTGCAGCAACGTCTATTGATGTCTTGTCCTTTGTGAGCCATCTATAATTTAGACAAAGACATTTTCTTCCAAAAATGTACCGCTTAATGGGTACAAAGCAGTTGTAAATGGGAATACTTGGTGTTAATTTTCTTCACTTGTCTTTGCTTGTCACAGCTGCAGGAACCACTACCGTTAGAACCACCACAACCTCCACTACAACTGCTGGTGAGTTTACCTGAGCACACTTTCTGCTTTCTCTGTATTGCCTGCGCATCTGCAGGATTTGTTGAGTCTGCAGATTTCAACACAATGAGCATGAACAGAAATATATTCAGTGACCTGGATTTTCCTATTCAGAGTACAGAGTATGTTATAGAAAATATAGAACTGCTCTATAAAATAAAATCCTCCATTCAATCCTCTTTCCATCCCTCCATAAATCCATCCATCCATTCATCTATCCATCCAGAATGTATAGTGTATAAATCTGATGCTATCTGATTTCCTGCTTTAAATGGCAACTTAAAAAATGAAGGCTGGTGAGTAAGGCTGCTCGATTATGGAAAAAATCTGAATCACGATTATTTGGGCCAAAACTGAAATCACGATTATTCAAACGATTATTTTGTTTTCCTCAGTAACATGCTTCATTTATTGAAAATGTATTCAAAAACATGTTGAAAAAACATTCTTGTACCTTCGGATTTTCCCTAATACCTTTCTTCGTTTGATGTCTAATGAACAAACAGTAGAAATGTCTAATGTATACATCTAATGTACAGTACAAACAGTGGAACATAATTAGGACAAAAACATTGTTGCCCTCGATTTTATTTGTTTTGAGATCGTTTGGCCCTGAAATCGTTATCACGATTAGAATTCGATTAATTGAGCAGCCCTACTGGTGAGTGTATTGTTGCTCTGTTGTTGGCCATGAAGCATTTCCTCCACCCCCCCCCCCCCCCCCCCGTCTCCCACCATGTAAACACGCCAGGCACACCAATGCCAAGCCCAGCTTGGCTGCTCTGCAAAGATCTGGTGGCATCCGCTGAGAAGATTGCCCACCCACACGCTAAGATGCTGGTTTACAAATTGAGCTAATACCAACGCTGACTGTAGGAATAAATGAATGAGAGCTGGTGCAACTGTGGAATTACCTCCTCCTTATAAGGATTTAGCCACATGCAGTCAATAAATATCCCCGCAGCACATGCTGTCCAGATCTGTAGGAGGTGTATAGGGGGTGGTTTATGTATTCAATGAGGATGAGGGCAGATTGAGTAGAAAAGATTTCTTGACGAAATTGGTGGTTTCATGTCAAATGATAGGTGGGTTTGACTCCAGCTTTGGATTGTGACTCATGCCATACAGTATTTCAAGCTTAAAAGGGCATTTTCCTTGCATAGATGCACTTTTATAGTTATTGTTACTCTCTTGATAAAGACAGCTTTTTTAATATATGCATTTTTATTAATTTATCGACATTCCAGCTAATGTGATAAGTTGAACTTAGAATGTGTCCACATAATACTGGACAACAATATCCACATAACTGTTGTTTGTTCATCTTGTAAACTACCATAGATTTAGTTCAGCTTTAGTTTAATTACTTCCTTGATATAGACACTTAAGATATCTGCATTTTTAAGCATATTAAATTAGTTCAACTTCACTTGTTCACGTAAGATTAGATAACAATATTCACTGAACTGTTGTTTTTTGCCCTGTTTTCAAACAGCAACCTCACATGACCCTTTTTCTTCTCAGTGGTGCGCCAGGCGGTGAGGAACATGCAGATCAGCGACGTGACCACCTTCAGCTTCCACGTCTCCTGGGAGCTGCAGGACTCCAACGTCCGCCAGTACCGCATCTCCTACGTCACAGCACAGGGGAACCGTGCAGAGGAGGTGGTGAGTATGGTTTAGAGACGTTCTAGTGGAGGCCAGACACAAGGTGGCCATCTTGGTAATGCCCCTGGGCAGTTATTTTTTGGACTAATAAGCACCAGGCTCTAATCAAAACTAGAAAATCACTCAGAGAGCGCAGAACTCCACCAGGGCAGCTCAGATCACCACCAGAATCTAATAACTTTTAAGTTAGCCCATTTTTGACCTACCCTAAAACTGTCATCAAAATGCATCCATGACTGTTTGAGTTATGTTGCTAACTAACAAACAAACTAACAAACGAGCAAACAAACACCGAAGATTACATAACCTCCGCTGGAGTCCTCTCCGCTTCTCTCCATACCCTGCTATTGTCCTCTCCTCTTTATTAAAGGAGTAATTTGTGCTGACCCATTTCAGGGGCCTCTGAATTAAGTCATTCACTATTCTACTTTGCACTGAATTAGACTGATATGTTTTTTAAGTATATTTTTTGGGATTTTTGAGCATTTATTGGACAGGATAGTGAAGCGTGGGGCAGGAAATGAGTGGGAGAGAGAGATGGGGTAGGGTTGGGAAATGACCCAGGCCGGACTCAAACCTGGGTCACCATGGACACTTTGATACGGGTGCTCTACCCACTGCGCCCCCAAACTGATATGTTTAAAGGAGTACTTCCACGAGAAACCATTTTGTACTTGCTCTTTTGAAATACGACAGGTCACCCTGAGTTGCATATGCATGCTGCGCGTGAAAATGTTCCTCTAACCCGATTGCCTCCGTTAGTCAGTGAAAGACTGGACTGCATTTCTTGCAGTCCAGTGGTGTCGGAGCAGATGAATACAGTAGCAAACTGACTCTTGCTAGTGAAAGAAAGTAGGCGGAAAAAAACGAGTGAATAAGAAAAAGGCCAACAAAGTGACGTAGGTTTGTAAATTAGAAAAAGCTATGTCACAGTTGTGATTACTGTTGTGAAGTTTTGTTGTAGCACACATTCACTTAGCGAAGTATAGGTAAGTATGTGTGTTTGTGTAGAACGTTTAGATCTTCTATTTGGTTCGCTATGACCGAATGGGCTTCGAATGACTGTAGCCTGTGACTAGCATAGCCGAGAACCTGTCATTCTCCCTGCTCCATCTCCTCCACCAAACTAGAACAGCCTGAAACAGAAGCACTAAAGCATTTTTTTCACCAAAACTGGCTCACAGGGCGTTCATTAATACTAGAGACTAGGGGTGTTGAAATTAATCATATAATCGATGCATCGTGATGCAGACATGAATGATTAATAATCGTTTCAATAGCAGATGATAATCGATTATAATGTATTTTCTTGTGTATTAAACTGTACTGTTACGTTTTATTTCATAATGTTTTTAATTTGCCATGAATATTGGTGGCTGTTGAGTTTTATTAAATAAAATAGGAAGGTAATATCTGACTGCTTGTGCTTGTTGATGAAATCAAAGCCATGTGCAGTAATATAGAAAATTGATGTGAAGAATCGCGATGCATCGTGATGCATCGAGATATCGAATCGAATCGAATGGCTAGCTTAATAATCGTAATCGAATCGAATCGTAAGATGAGTGAAGGTTCACACCTCTACTAGAGACCACCACAAAATGAATGAAAACATGATGGAGGTACACCTTTAAGCCCTTTCAGTTTTGCTGTTTGCTGTACTATGCTGCTGCATTGTTTTTTTGCCTCTCCCCACTCCACCAGCAACAAACATTTAACGACCAAAATAATTCTTGAAGACAGAAAAGAAAATAGGTTTGTCTGTCTTGTAATGTTTGTTTCCAGAAATTTATACTCAGTTGTTATGTCTCCATAAGAAACATACATTCCCGAGACTGGTAGTACAATGATCTATATATTTAGTTTGTGCTTAAGTTCAGTTCAACTTTTTTAAGAGTAATGTGCACTCATTTAAGAATTTCAGCACCACTCCTCAAATGGACAGCTCCAGAAAAAAAAGTTTGCCGAGGGCATTGTGCTGGGCAGCTGGGGTGTGACGTGTTTTCTATGTTCAAATTTGATTTGACTCCTGCCATTATAAATACTTGATGAAGAAGTGCGACTGCATTACAAAATCCAATTTTTCCAGCCTTCGTCTGATAGAGGGGTAGATGTGACTTGGCGTGTACCCAAAGCGCCTTTGGTATTTTTTTTTATCTGTGTGGCCACACGTTTTGCACCAAATTGATTTGTCAGACTCTGTGCTCCGCAGTTGTCACGACTGTGAAGCCCCCTGAATGTGGATGTAGATGTAGATAGGTAGGCACCCAGAATGTAAAACAAGAAAGGGTGCATGACATACTGTCCAGTCTGTTCAGCTGTGTCATTTTAATGTGGTGCTCGTGTATTTTTAAAAAAAAAAATTTGTTTTGTAAATTGGTGCATCTGTGTTTTGTATGCTATTCAGTCACATCGCTAACACATGCCAACACATTTGTCTACATTGGTCATAGCCCTGTACCCCAGTATAGGCTTAATGGGGATTGTTTACTAAAGTTTGCCCATTTTCATATAGTTAACTTAAGTTCAACTTCTGGTTTGTCCACAGCTACACAGTAAAATGTGTGTTCCTGGACTCAAATGAATAGACTACATTCCCATTTAGTTGTTTGCTTTGCCAACTGTGACGCTGCCCTACTTCTGCAATGCATCATCGTGCCAGCCCCCCCCCCCCCCTCCTTTTTCACTTTTTGTTAAGGATGAATTTAATGACTTTTATGTACTCAGTCATAAAAAGGCACAATACCTGCCCTGGCAAGGACTTGTGTTAGGGGAAAAATGAAAAGAAAATGAAAGAAAAGAAAAGAACAGAACAGAAAAACAACCTTAAAAGGATTGACACGCAAGGCTACAGAGCGATTCAAATCCAGTTTCTTGCTTTTTCCCCATCAAAGGGACCTCTTATAGCACCAGAGGAGTATTGCCACATTTTCAACCCCTTAAATCGCTGCAGCGGCATAGAGATAACCCCGTACCCATTTAGAGAATCTTGCATGGCAGGTCAGCGAAGGAGGAGGAAGCAAATGCCTATTGTGACTTATTTATCGACCCAGATTTGATTCAAAAAGGTGAATCATATTTCTGATAAAATGGCCCTATTAAAAAGCCCAGAGGTGGCACATTGTGCCATTTCTCGTCCATTTTGTTTTTTACGCTAAAATTTGATTGGCTTGGTTTGTGTACACTTTTACAGCCCTTTTATTTGCTGTGCAGCTTTCTCAGTATTTTCTTGTACTGTAGCCGCGGTCCCATTTGTTTAGTTGGTTGGCCGGCGTGGGCGCATTGGTATTCTGTAGACACAAAGAACAGTGATGAGTGCACAGTCACAGAGAGAATGTAATAAAAGTCAGATCTTTCCATCATTACTCAAGAGATTGCTGTCCACAAACGGAATACTAATGGTCCTAATGCTCTGTCCAGTCTTGAGCAGGCTTATGAGATTTCTGTTTGACTTTGCACAGTTTTTTGGGCAGCTATTTGTTAAAATGTTTCTGTGTACAGGAGCAGAAAAAAACTCAGCTGGAAGTTGAACTGTTGGCCTTGTTTTGTTTTTTTACCAAACGTGTGAAATCTGATATTGTCACTGTAAATTGCTTACGGGTCCTGGGTAACACGTCTGACCCTGTGTATTCAAACTGTACAAAAGTAATCTCTAATCTTATGAAGCTAAGTGAGGGTGAGATTAATTCGAAGAGTTTAATTAGGCACAATGAAATGGGCCATTCTTTGTGGAAATATATACTAGTTTGCTTTGTTGTGGAGAGTGAACCTGATGAAGCAACAGCGAAACGTGTCATTCACGCAAATAAAAATAATCGGCTGAAATAATTACCACTGTGTGATGATTATTATCACTTCTGATAGCCTGATACTCTTGCTGCACATAATCATTACATAAGACTTAAAAATGTCTGTGCGCAGGCATTTTGGACTTTTTTATTTGACTTGGTTGTGTTGTGTGTTGTTGTGCTGTCAGGCTGCTAATGACTGAATGCTACACTCTTCCCTTCCCCCAGAAAATGGTCCCAAGCCAGCAGAAGAGCATCTTGCTTCAGTCTCTGCTCTCCGACTCCGAGTACCGAGTCACTGTGACCCCCATCTACGCTGACGGACCGGGCCCTGTCATTACCCGTGTGGCCCGCACCTGTGAGTTCCTTGCTTCCTGTTGCCTTTGTTTTTGGGGGGGGGGTCAG
Source organism: Coilia nasus (assembly GCA_027475355.1). Lineage (NCBI taxonomy): Eukaryota > Metazoa > Chordata > Actinopteri > Clupeiformes > Engraulidae > Coilia > Coilia nasus. The sequence continues at coordinate 18,071,541 of CM050201.1, read as the reverse complement.
GCTGTCTCAAAATCGGCCGCGAACCAATGCTGCGAGTGTGGTGCACTCTTCTACCTGTATTTTATTTGATCACATTGTAACAAAGAGCCATTCAGTGTGTCTGGGAATGGGCAGGTAGCTACTTGCTGCCTCACTGCCTTCAATTTATGCCAAGCAGAGGCGTTTGTCCTGGGCTAAGAAAGTAAAACGTCTGCCACATATTCGCCAATTCACCAGCCAATTCACTCAACCAACTCATTGTAATCAGCACAATGCTACAGCCAGGCAGATGGGCTGATTAGTGAAATCAGCTGTGTTAGGAACACAGGCAGGAGGAATACATGGCAGGACGTTTACTTTCTCGAGCCAGTTTGTCTGCTCCCAAACAAGTCATGTTTCTTAGCAGGCATCAAGAACTTTGTTTCAGACAGCCTAGCTACTGTAGACAGCAACACAGAAGAGTAGTAGAGTAGAGTGGAGTAACTTTATTGAAGGAAATTAAGGTGCCCAGCAGGATACACATAATACACATTGCAAAAACAGCTCAAACATATTGCACACATCTGCATTCATACTACATTCACTGAACTGGGGAAACACAAGAATGCTGTTGCCAAGATACAGGTGACAGCTGACTTAGACCTAAATCGTGGTTAGAGGCTGAGGTGCTGATGTGCAAGTTGTGATGGGAAACATCAGAAATCAAAGTAATCGCACATTGGAAGCGGAGCGCACTGTATTTATGCATGCACTGGTGTGCAGTGGCCCTCACCTTCCCTCTGATCATCTGACCCCTCGCTTTAGACATTAATGATTTAATCCATCTGCCTCCCTCAGCGAATCAAATCAGTCAGAAGCATCTTAACCGTGGAGTCAAGGGTCTGTGAATGAAGGTCACCTTGACAGGCCTTCTGGAGGAGACATCCCAGTAACAGAGACCCAGAGCAACATCCTCTGAATATGAAATTAGCTCCTCAGCATTATCACTCTTAACATTTCCATAACCTCCTGGGGAGAAGGTTTCAAACTGTTCTAAGGCTTTGAAGAACCTGTTGACAGGGAAAGGTTCTCTGTGTGTAAAACCCATAGGAAGTTTCGTTGGAATAGTTACATGTCACCAGTGATTGGCACCTAATATTTAACAGGCTCTGCCAGTGGATGAAGGCTCTACCTAACCCATTTGCTATAATATATATGGTAGCTGTTAGTCTTCAGAAGTATCAAATACTTATCTCAACAGATAGTGTTGTTCATGTAGTACTATACTGCTAGCACTGGACCAGTGCAGTGGACTGACTGATGATAGCTTGTGGCCATATCCACTACAGTGCTATTACTTGTCATTGCTGCTTTTAAGGTGAGCAGGGGGTGAAATCTAAGAAAACAGCTTTGATTTGTTTTCTTATTATTAGGTTGTTCATGTCTTTCTGAATGTGTGACAGTACTATAAAAAAGGACTTTTGTAATAAGAAGTCATAAATCAAAGAGCTCACAGCATAATGCAGCAAAGATATTTATTTTTGGGAGAGAGAAAAAAGATAACATCAACCTGCGTGTAGAAATCTTATAAGACCAGCACATCAACAAGTTGTGTGCAAGTGTACAATTTCAGTTTGTGAAACTGAATGCACATGAGAGCATTAACCAAGAGAAATTCCCACCAAATGTATTTTGGAATGGCTAAATAAACCTGAACTTTATGTGCTACTTCGGATAAGTTTCTGAAAAAAGTGCACCCACATGCACAGTACAATATGGTGTCTTATGACCCATTACGCTTGAACAGTGCACACATTTCAAAAGTAACTTCGGTGGTACAACAGAACACAGCATGATTTATGAGGTTATTAACTTATATCTCACATACTATATAGAACAGTGAGGACAATCTCTTTCTCTCGCCTCCAGTAGTTTTCTCAACCCATATTTACAATTGTTTTTTTCTGTTTTTTTTCCCCCCAATTTCCCTCATTCCCCATAGTGCCGCTTACTTCACCCAGGAATCTGAGAGTGTCGGAGGAATGGTACAACCGTTTCCGCATCACCTGGGATACACCGCCATCTCCCACCATGGGCTACAGAATTGTCTACCAGCCCATCTCAGGTACTGACACAGAGACGGCACTGAGGTTCCTATAGAAGCAAACAGTTTTTTTTATTAGTGATGTGACTGAATATTGATGATATTCACACAGTTCATCAATATTCATGATAACTTACTCACTATACCTGTCCTGGTCCTGCATGGCCTATTGCTTCTAGGTTAATAATAGGATAAATGAAAATGAGTCACATAAATACTTACTTATTTACGTATTGGCTTACTTACTTACTTACTACCTATGTATATGAAGTTGCATTTGTGTTGTCCTAGCATTTTCATTATTGTTTACTTTAAAGGAGGGCAGACTACAAACAGTACATTCAGGTCATGCTCAAGAGCACTAAACAGTGGTTGCACTTAAAAAATGGCAGTTTTGTCATGAGGTACTTGACCTCTGACATTTTCTTTTCCACCCCCTTCACAGGGCCAGGGCGTGCCCTGGAAACGTTTGTCGGGGAAGACGTGAACACCATTCTGATCCTCAACCTGCTCTCTGGTACGGAGTACAGTGTGAAAGTCATCGCCTCGTACACCACCGGCTCCAGTGAGGCGCTCGTCGGCAAGGCCAAGACCTGTAAGTGACACTCTATACCCTCTCCCATCATACACACACACCTCACACACACACACATATGTTTGCATTGCTATCCTTATGGGGACCAACCGTTGACTTCCATTATAATACAACTAAAGAATGTTAAACTTTTCCCAGACCAAACCCATCCCTAACCCTAACCTGTCAGTAAAGCAATGTCTTTGCACTTTTAGTTTTTGTTATTAGCAACAAAATAACCAACAAAAACACTGTTAGATTGGCGGGGACCTCAATTTTGTCCCCAAAAACAATCTCTTGTCTGAGTTTTCTATCTTACAGAGGACATTTTGTCCCCACATGTATAGCAATGCAAAGCCCACTCATACACACAGACACACACACACACACACCCTGAACCTCACATTCCACACATGCCTGATTCTAGTTCCACTCTAAATCAAAGCCAAGAGGGCACTGACACTTAGTGTCAGACAGATATGTGCCCAGTGGTGATTTGCCTGATGAGACTCGTCCCATTTAAAGGCAATCATTTCACTGCATTGGAACTCAAATGAGTTAATGTGTTGCAACCGTTTCACAGACAGGCAAGATGGCTTGTTAAATTAGCACGAGGCACGTATTTCTTTTCAAGTCTTCTTTTTTGAAAAACGCATACTCAAACCACCAAGTTACTTTACTGTATAATTACAGGAGAATTTTCTCTGTGTTCACTGTGAAAAGGAGACAGAACTCAATGGAATAACCTATGAGACCAGAAGCTCACAGAGTGTACTATCATCTTAATGTTGCATGCTTGCTACTCTGGCATGGATTGGGTGTTAGTACATTTTAAATGGGCATGTTGAAATATAGTTAATGTGAGCAGACGGCTACCAGCAATATTGGATGGGTTGAGTTCTCCCAGTGACTGAAGGCATATTTGTGTTTGTAATGGCAGGCCTGTGGTCCCCATACTCAGCATGTTTCATCCTCTATCACTGGCCTGTAGAGGTGGAGATCCGGGCTTCAGAAATTAAAAACCTGCCATGTATTCCTTGTTTCTGCCTGTGGACTTAACACAGGTGATTTTGTGAATTACCTCAATTACCTGGCTGATGATTTGTGTGGTCATTAGGATCATCTGGTTTAGGAAATGGTTAGATGTAAATTTAAATATGTGGCAGGGCTTTCACTTTTTGAAGCTGGGATCACCACTTCTGCTGGTGTGTTTAATAGTTTTCACTCTCTGGTAATATCACACACCAACATCTTGGTTTGGGGGGGTGGGGGTATGTAGTGAGTGTGGGTGGGGGGGGCAGGAGGTTCATGCTGGGGGGGGGGGGGTATCACCCCATATCCTTTCTGACTTTAACGAGCTGGAGGTTGATAATTGCACTCCCCCTCACCCAGGAAGATTGAGCCTGCCGTTTCCTCCCTGATATTAGGTGCAGAGGCGGCCATGTGTAGCGTGATGTCTCTGTCTCGCCGTAATTGAGATCATTGTCTTATTAGCACTGGCACTTCTGCGGTAATCAAAGCAGCTGTGTAATGATGCCTGTTCCTGCCGGCATGGGGAATGGCGGGTGGGGGATGGGGGTTGGTGGTGGTGGCTCTGTCTGAGACATCGCTGAGGCACCGCCAGTCAGTAAGATGGGGCGTCTAGCATGCTAATTACTTAATGAATCAAACCTATCAGAGTTCAGCCACCAGCTCAGTTTTACTTGGCTGGTCTTAACAGTTTGCATATTGAGGAGTCGTCGAGGGATTTGCCTTTCTATTTTTAATAATATTAAAAAGAATGAGTTGGATTCTCCTCTTAAAGCAACACTAAAGCACTTTTCCTCTTCAGTCGCCCTACAGGTTGGAAATGGAGTGGTCTTTCTTACTGTATGTCTCATTCCAACTACGAATCTGCGAGCCGCTTCTGCAAACTTGCATAGTGCGGTTATAGCCCATGGAGGACCACAAAGCAAATTCAGAAGTGCCGTTCACCCTGTTACGAGTTGATGAACCACTGAAATGATTTTTGGAAACATTATTTTGAGATTGAAAAACTACCTGCGTCCCTGTCTGTGATTCGTTTTCAGCACAACAGTCGAATTAGTTCCTAAAATACACAAAACAGAAAACAGAATAAACTGAAATTATGCAAAGGGTAGGAGGGAGGCTTTTGCTTGACCGAGCGTGCTCCCATGGGCACATGCAGTTCTGATCAGCTAGTTGGAAGCAGATGCTGTGGTTTGGAGCAACAGTAACTGAAAATGAGTTTATCTTGCTGTAAGGAAAACACCTATTCCCCAACCCATCTGCCACATGGCTGCACACTATTAATTCAGAGTCAACGTTCATAGCACAAAAAAAAAAAATGTTTCTCACAAAAAAAAAAAAAGTTTGTGCTTTGCCTTCTTACTTGGAAACCACCAAGTACCGGGGCTTGCTGCGACATGATTCTTATTTATATGTTATTTTCTTTCAATTATGGGAAATAAAAATCTGCTCTACATTGTTGGAATTAGAATAGCTTTACAAAAAAATCTTGCATATTCTGTCTATTTAATTATTCTCACAATCTAAGCTTGATATAGTATAATTTAGTCATGATGTCTTAAATAAATGTTTAAATGGCAATACAGACCTCGCTGTTATATTTTTGAATCTGTAGCATCAGTTTGCAGTGCAGACGTGCGCAGATACATGTGGTGACCCACTAACACTGCCTCTTTTCCCAATCGATCAGTGTACCTGGGAGTGAACAACCTGAAGACCTACCAGGTGCGGACCACCAGCATGTGTGCACAGTGGCAGCCCCATCGCCATGCCACGCTGTATCGCATCCTGATCGAATCTCTGCTCAGTGAGTATAACGACCTTTCCAGTGCACCTACCAATATGGCCTGTGGTCTTTAGTCAGCTAGGAGATGTACTTCACTGTTGGATCATAACCTGTGCAAGGGATAGTGTACAATGTGAAGGACAATATCGCACAATATTCTGTGATATTGACTGACTTGCTATACATTATCCCGTTTATTACACAGCTAGTACTGCTATTTATGTACTATGTATGGCAAAAAAGGCTGTTGATTTATACCAATAACAATTTTAACAATTCAAGTTTCAGTTTCAGTTTCATAGCAATGTCCTATTTTCTTCGGTGGTCCCCCTTTTACATGGCATCACACATGGCGACACTGTATCACATGGCAATATCTGATCTTAGAATGATGGCATAGCCCATTCAGTTCAATGGAACTTTATGAAACACTTTGATGAGCTGGATTTAATATAACAACCGCTGTATGTACCCATAATGCACTGCAACAAGTGTCTGAAAAAGTAGCCTCACATACTTGGTGTCCGTGTGTCCAATTACATGTGTTTAGGAAAGCTTCTTGCGCATCTCTTTGGCAGGTCATTAGAAAAGACCCAAGTTCGCAAATCAAAAACATAAAAAAGTATCCTGCGCACTGACCATTTCGCAAGCAATTTATTTGAAGTACAATGTTTTGGTCTTAGACATTCATCAGGTAAATAACCCGAAATGCTAAATCGTTCAGTGTGCTAGATACCTTGTTAAGTTTCCCATTTACATATGTGAATTAGATGTTAGACAAAATAAATGCATCTCAGGTCAGTTCATGACCAACAGAAGCACTGAATATGGCACAGCATGTGCTGGAGATGTGGGAAACCCTTTTGTGTGTCTAAAGCATCACAGTAGGTGCTACACTGTGGAGCAACCTCCAGGCTTCAGTGACTAAGACAGAATAGTCACTGAACAAGTCTTGCACAAAAAGATAGGTCTTGCACAAAAAGGCACATCCTTTTTGGACATGTAAGCACATTATGTAAAAAAACACAAAAGACAGAGAGATGGATGATGGGAGGGTGGAATAAAAGAGATAGAGGTAAATTGTAAGAACTAGGGACGAGGATTATAAAAAAAGAACACCTGAATGAATATACTGCCCTAAGAGACCAAGTTAGAGAGAAAGAGTGCTAGTGAGAGGCATGGTGCGCAGGCCATGTATGCACATTATGTAAAAAACGCACAAAAGGATGAGGATTATGAAAAAGAACTTCAGAATGAATATATTGCCTTAAGAGAACAAGTTGGAGATGAAGAGTATTGGTGGGAGGCAGGGTGCACAGGAAACTGACAAAAAGAGTGGAAATCCATGTAAGTTTTACCTAATGGGCTACCATACTGTGCTGTGCTGTGTGCTGTGTTGTGAGGATCCTACCTGCTGTGAGCATCACTGGAAGCCTGGATGGCACACGGATATTAGGCTCAGTTGACACAGGAGACAACACAGGAGACAACACAGAAGGACGTGCGATCTCAATTTCCTCCCTGACGTGTGTGTGTGTGTGTGAATGCTTGTGTGTGTGTGTGTACGACTATGTGAGTGGTTGTTGGTATGTGTCTGTATGTGTGTGTGTGTGTGTGTGTGTGTGTGTGTGTGTGTGTGTGTGTGTGTGTGTGTGTGTGTGTGTGTGTGTGTGTGTGTGTGTGTGTGTGTGTATGTGTGTATGTTTGTGTCTGCTTGTTCTCATGCAGGTCACAAATGTGAGTAAGAAAGTGAAATGCCGTCTGGCTTAAAGCTCATATTAAAGCCCTCTGAGGATGTCCCATATGCACCACACACACACACACGCACACACACACACACACACACACACACACACATGTCACCGTCCGCTAATAGTAGTGATCTGTACGTCTGTGTGTCCTGGTGTTGAAACGCTGAAATTAGTGCTCTATACATGTTAGTGTCTTTAAAACTATGTTAATGTTAGTGTTCCTGTTAGTGTAAATTCCGAAGAATGCGTTAAAGACAGTATTCCATAGGAGTCGATGACAAGGTAAATGAAAATGGCCGCACTTGTGTAGATACACACCACGGCTCTCACTTAGACAGGATGCATAGACACCAGACACCCTCACCACTACTCTCACAACCAAAAATGTATATTCCATAAAAACGGAAAAGAAAAGAAAAGAAAAAAAGCTCACTGTCACTGAGTTCCTTGGATCTGATGTTGGCTTTTTGGGTCAAGATAAAGTGGTGATACGATGGTGCTGAATGTAAAAATTGCTTCTATTTTTATGCGGGTACCGGTAGTTAAAAAACAGTGTTTTTAGATTTGTGATAAAAGCTGTCCCAACACCTCACCGCTTCCCCATTTTTCCCTGAATTAAAAGGAAGATCCTCAAAGCAAAGACTTTTATCACACTGAAGTTGAGACAAACAATCATGACAAAGTGGGAACTTTTTATGGGTCTGTCCTGTTTGACAGGGTACTCATTTCACAGCACGCCAGATAAACATTACCTTGTGTATTTCACGATGCCATTTTAACTTTGAGGAGCTCCAGCACGGCATTTTAAAGGTCTAAATTCAACCCCCCAACCCACGAGTCTGACTGCGTCTACTACACGCAGACCAAGTGGGTTGGTGCAAATACAGGTCCTGAAGGCTTCATGTTTGCCCCAGGCAGTTTGAGGTTGCAATCATGGGGACCCTGGTCTGGGTCTGCCCTTCACAGCCAACTAAGTGGAAGTGGCTTGGACAGAGAGGTCATACAGTCAGACATGGATTTGAATGCTGGCAGGCAGACAGCGTTTCAACCTTTCAGGCCCCCCGCATCGCGTCGCAACCCTGCTCCGAACTCCCAACCACTTCTCCACAGTGCCAGACCACACTATGCATTTCACCAGAGGCCTATGACACACTATGCATTTCACCAGAGGCCTATGACATTTGAGTTTGGAGGCCGTCTTTATTTCAGTCAAAAGATTCACATTCTTGAATGTTTGAAAAAATACAATTACATAATTGTTGATATTTTGTAGGCTGACCATTGAAATGTTAATGCCATTATTTGTTCCACAGCCCTTTATTCTTTTCAGCCATTTTTAACACCCAAAAACTTGGTGAACCACTGGGACTTCTCAAATATTAAAGCTTTTGTCTGATATTACACAAAAATGAGGATTTATACGATGGGGGTGGGCATTGTGATTAATGCGCAAATGCCAGGGAGAATGCTATTCTTGAAAGCCCATATCCACCCACCCTACTCCGAGAGAAAGAGAAAAAGAGAAAAGTACAAAGAAATACTTAAAAAAAAAGAAATATGCAAAGATGAGAAATAAACACAGGCCTATAATTATTTTCCTCTCAGATCAGTTGCCACATATTGAAACACACACACATATTTACACACACTCACACACACACACACACACACACACACACACACACACACACACACACACACTTTTTCACGTTCATCAGACACAGCAGTGGCAACACAAAGCCAATATGAATTCAGGCAGACGTGTCATGCCGCAGATGGAGATGATAACAGATTAGCGGAGTAGTACAGGAAAATAATTTGAGAGCTTTATTTTTCTGCATGACTGTAATTTCATATTAATGAGCACAATATCTCTGTAACCATCAGGGATTGCTGTCATTTTCTGCCTGCTAAAATATATCGAAATGGAAAGTAATGATATTTCATCTCATATTGATTTTGTATTCTGTGCAACATGTTTCCTCTGCAGACTTCAGCCGAGAGTCTTGAGACTGTGGAGAAAGACACGGAGGAAAGAGTGATTGTGTGTGCTACCTTGTTACAGGATATAATTGTCATGCCACTTGTGTGTCTTTCCCAGGCGGGGAGAAACAGGAGGCGTCTTTGGGAGGCGGCGCGTCACGACACTGCTTCAACAACCTGTCGCCCAACACCGACTACAAAATCAGCATCTACGCCCAGCTGCAGGAGACAGAGGGGCCTGCAGTCACCACCATCCAGAAGACATGTGAGTGGAGACGCACGTGCCACCCATGTGCGCTACAATACAAGACATCTTCAGAGCTAAACCTCACATGTCAAAACCATACAAGTGAAACGGCAAATAGAACAGCAACTAAGAAAACACAAACAAACAAATCAACCAGTTCTAGAGACAGAGACTGCTGGGATTGTTTTTTTTTTTTTTTTTTTTTTTTAGACTGATGGCGGAAATAGCAGTGTGCTCTCAACCAGAAGCATTTCTTTCATCACACACCGTGATGTTTTTTTTTTACCATCTATTTAATGATATGACAGTAATACTAATGACTAATGACACATTTCCAGATGAAAACGATTTTTCTGTTACTATCTGTCAGAATTGTCTGACACACTGAAGATCAGTTGCAGATAATTCAGTCAGATGGCAATAGATAAATCATTTCCATCTGCAGATTTGTCATTAGTATTACTGTCAACTCAATAAACAGATGATAAAAAAACACAGTGCATCCTCTTTTGCAGAGGTGCCAGTCACAGAAAGTAAAAACTCTGCCATGTATTCCTTCTGCCCGTGCCCTGAACAGGAGGTGATTTCACTAATTAGCGGATCTGTCTGTCTGATAATTTGTGTGCCCATCACGATCAGAAACTGACTCAAAAAATGGTTGGATTAGATACGTGGCAGGGTTTTTTTTACTTTCTGCCACCGGGGTTGGTACAAAAGTAAATGTGCCATTTTTCCCTTCCCCTCGGATGTGACTGCGTCTGTCCAAATGGCAGCTACCTTGTGACATTCCTTTCTTCACAGCTTACACAACTGCCACACGGCAGAGCACAGCGAGAGCACACAGAGGAGGACACGCAGAGTTCATTCGGAGGAGTGCTTTAAGAGCAGAGCAGTAGTTGAGAAAATGGATGCGGTGATGCGTTGTCATACGCCTCCCTCCCTTCACCCCGACACTGTACAATTGCTTCACACGTCAGCACAGTGCCATTCATTTTAGCAGTTTTTAGTTCTGGTTAGTGTGCAAGTCTTATAGTGGGTTTAGTATGCGCCCTGCATGTAGAGATGGGAGATGGGTTAGATGCACAAACACAGACACAGAAACACATACACACACACATTTACATGCACACAGAAACAAACACACATAGAAAAACACACGCGCGCACACACACACACACACACACACACACACACACACACACACACACACAAAACACACACACACACAAACACACACACACACACACACACAAACACACACACACACACACACACACACACACACACACACACACACACACACACAAACACACACACACATAAAACACACAAACACACACATAAAACACACACACACACACACACACAGTGTAGTTTGGAGTTTTGTGGATTAGCGGCCCTACTGGGGAGTGGTCTCCTTCCCTTATCCCCCAGACCCCCCCCCGCCGAGGTCCTTCCGCTGACTCCAATCATTAATTCAGCCCGTAGAGGAAATCATTACCAAGGCCCGTGGTATTTGTTTGCATTGAGGCGCCCGAACGTTAGCCAGGCTGACACAGATTTATTGCTTTGTTTTGACACAAATAAAAGCTAAATCCTCTTTAAATTGCCACGCTCTCCCCCCGGGCTCTACTTTGGAGGCCGCCATCAAAAGTAATTCACAGTTTCAGGTGCCTAATTTACTGCTGCATTGAGTTCTCCGGGATTTTTTCTCCTTTTTTCAGGAGAGGTGGGGGGGGGTTGGGGGGTTTGTGGGGAGGAGAAAAAACAACAATTCATTTAGACTGCTTCTGCTGCTGCTGCTGCTGCAGTAATCAAACTAGCAAATTATACAGGGTATGTAATCATATATTGGGTGTGAAGTTAAGTGCCAGTGCTTGGATTTACAGTGCTAGATTTACTTACTGAGGCATCAGCTGGCTGTAACATTTCATTCCGCCCTGTGTTTACTACAGGAAATGCGTACGTGCGTGTGCGTCTGCGTGCGCATGTGTGTGTGGTGTGTGTGGGCGTGTGAGAAAGACCATAAACACTTGAATGAATTGAAGTCTTTGCAAACCACTTAATTCGCCTTAAACTGGCCTACCATAATGATGATTCTACCTCTTCATTCTTTCTCTCTCGCTGTATCCCACACCTCATTTAATGTGTATGTGTGTGTGTGTGTATTGTATTGTGTGTGTGTGTGTGTGTGTGTGTGTGTGTGTGTGTGTGTGTGTGTGTCTGTGTCTTTTTTTTCAGTCCCCCTGCCTACCGCAGCCCCGACGAAACCCCCCACCACTCCACCCCCTCCCACTGTGCCCACAGCCAAAGAAGGTATACGAGCACAACCCACAAAGACCACACACAGCACATTACTTAAAATCATACACTTCACTGAACACACACACACATACACTCTCTCTCTGCCCGCCTCTCTTTCTCTTGCTCTTTCTCTCTCTGCTGTCTTTGTCTGTCTGTCTGTCTGTCTGTCTGTCTATTTTTCTCTCTGTTTCTGCTTCCTCGCGTTCTCTCTTATCTGTTTATCACACAGTTATGTACACACACACACACACACACACACACACACACACACACACACACACACACACACACACACACATGCATACAGACCCTACCTCTTTCACAGCCCACCCACTTTGCCCAAATTACAAACAGCATGCGATACACTTCACTTAATACAAGCACACACTTGCACACACTCAGCACACACCTTCTTCATCTTACATGTTACCTAACCTGCAGCTCATGTAATTAACACACATACAGTACAACAGAGAGTCTGTGTAAGGTGAGAGCATTTGGGAATTATAAAGCCTGAAATACCATGCCAACATACACCTTGCTTTGTAGAAATTACAAACCATGCTATACACACACATGTCTGTGCCTGCATATGCACACAGACGCACACAGACAAACACACACATGCTCATGCGCCATTACCCAAGTTAATCAACTCATACTGTTACCATGACACCCTTCACCTCATAGTTCACAGAACTCACACCAACAACAGCTAATGCAAAAAAGGCCAAAGCCTATATTATATTATTTGTTAAAATAGTGTTTTTCTTTTGGCTACCTGTAATGGCCACCTCTCATTCCAATGCGATGGGACATTAGAGGTGGAAACCAAAGAGTTCTCAACCTGTTGCCATGACAATCTTTCTTCTTTTGACTCTCCCGTTGTTGAGTCATTCTCTGACATTTGAAACCCTCGGTGGATGTGTATAAAGATTAGCACAAATCCAGCACACTTTAATCACTATAATAATGCCATTAGCTGATCCTACTTTACGGGCTGGTTGAAAGGTTTGCTAACACTGTTTTCAATCCTTTCAAATTGGTAACATGAAAGTTTGGTCCTGTCATTATCTCTCCGTAATTCTGGTAGTTAAAGGAAATTACTTGAAGTTTCCTGACTTTCCTTTCCTTTGCTTCTGATCTTTGCTGCTAATATGACACCTATTTTTTTTTCTTTTTGTCACTTGAGCTATTGTGCTGCATCTGCAACCGTGAATCCACAAGCCCGTAAATGCCCGTAAACAAGTGGTGCACGGCAACCTCAGAAAAGTTTTTATAGAAGTCCGTAAAAGCTAATTGACAAGCCCTTGCACATCTTAAGCCCTATAAACTCTCTTTTTTTCTCCCTGTAATTTTCTATCGGTGGAATGTTGACTCTGGGCGGAGTGTGTGTGTGTGTGTGGTTGCGACAGGTCCTCGCAACCAGCATGGCTGTTTACCTAAAGTGTATAAAAAGAATTGCCACAATAACACATACCAAACATCAGGAAATGCTCGGCTGCTCAATCTCAGTCTGGAAGGCTCTTGATATGAGATAGAGCCAGCTGAGGTAATTGGCAATCATCCCACTGCCCGTCCCTGTGGTGTGAGGTGGGTGCGCAGGCAACTGCTGTTCTGACTTATTTACCTCCTCCCAATCATTTTCTGTTTTTCTCTTTCCCTCTTCTTGTGTCCACCAATCTACCATCTCCCTCTCTGTCTTTTTCTCTGTCTTTTTCTTTCTGTCCCTCTGTCTTTATCTTTTTGTCAACCTCTCTTTTTCCTCCCTCTCTGCCTGTCTGTTTCTCTGTGTCTCTCTTTTTCTTTCTCTCTCTCCCTGTCTCCCTCTCTCCCTTCATCACAGTATGTAAAGCGGCCAAGGCCGACCTCGTGTTCCTGGTGGACGGCTCCTGGAGTATTGGCGATGACAACTTCCACAAGATCATCCGCTTCCTGCACAGCACGGCGGGCGCGCTCGACCAGATCGGCCCAGATGGCACGCAGGTGAGGAGGAAAACGAGGCACCCAAGGAACCAACCACCCCCACAAAAAAATCAAAAACGGGATTAAAAAATTAAAAAACAGTGCTACTGAACACATCAGCTCACATGCATCAGCTCAGTGCTTTTGACGTGTTGGACACTAATTGCTACACAAGTCTTGATTTGTTTTTTTTCTTTCTTTCTTTCTTCCTTTCTTCCTTGCCTCCTGTGGACACATCACACTAATTTCCTCAATATGACTCTTTTCTCTCCATCCCTCACCCCCCCACACCCACCAAACTTCACCTCTTCCCTACACCCTCGACACACACACCTATCTTTCCTAACAGGTGGCAATTGCTCAGTTCAGCGACGATGCCAGGACGGAGTTTAAACTCAACTCGTACAACAACAAGGAGCGGCTGTTGGAGGCTATCCAGCGCATCTCGTACAAAGGAGGCAACACTAAAACAGGCACGTGCCACACAGCACTGGCATGGCCCACTGGCCGTCTCTTAACACTGACACTGACAACACGGGGCCAGCTGCCCAGTCCTACCAATTACAGCACAATGGGTTTCCGAACCCATTTAGAAGATTTTTTGATGATAAGCCTTCGGAGGTTTATGGGAAGACATTTTACGCTGAGCCAAAATTAGCAGCAGTTGTGTCTAATTAATTTTTTTAACCAGGGCAGAATGTACATCACTTTGACCTAGTGTTTGTCCTTTATGTCTTGGGTGACCTTCCTGGATGCCTGACCAATAGCTGGGCATCCTTGAATGTTCTATATTTTCCAACCCCAGTGAAGGCCCAGTTTTCTGTTTTTTTAATCCCTTCGCGTGTGGCTGCATATCTTAATCACTGCGGCAGAGTAGATGATGCCATGATAATGACCTTACCGCGCAGGAATCTCACTCGCTCCCTGTTGGCGAGGGAGAGTATAATAAGCACATGTGAAGATTATGCTCTGTTTGACTTGGTGTGTTCTGTGTGGAGCCTTTTTCTGTGAGGTTATAGCGGCCTGAGAGCACAGCACAACAGCATCATGTCTGCAATGACCGTAATTGAGTCTGTGCCAGAATATTCTCCACTGTAGTTCTATTTGAATAGCAACACTGCCCAAATGATGCGGATTATGATACATGCAATTCATTTAAAAAGGAAATAAAAATTAACTATTGTAATCAAGGCGAATTATGAGGCGGTAGTTTGAAGTCAGTGAAGCATTGTGATTAATGCATTTTATTGTTTCCAAGAGCATCCTCTCGTCGTAGTCGGAGATGTTCGCTCACAAACTAATGAACACTCATTTTCAGCTTTTCCTATTTGAGTCATGTCTGCGAGCCAGATACTCCAATCCCCCAAAGTCTCTTTGAGATGATTTGAATAACACCGCTATGTGCCCAGAAAACTAAGTAGTCTTTTATCTCTGTCTATTTACACTCCACATTTGGCCTTTTAAAATTCATATTCCGCTGCACTTTTCCTGGAGGAGATGCAGGGAATTGTAATTAGTTTTGTTTTTATTTTTATTTATTTTATTTTTTTTGCACTAATGAGCTCCCCCTCCTCCTCCCCGCTAAGGCAGTGGTGGCCTAGCAGTTAAGTTGTAGGCCTTGTGACCCCAGGGTTGCAGGTCTGAATCCTGGGTTGCCAGTAGTACTCTTAGATGCCCTGAGCATGGTACTGTCCCCACACACTGCTCCCTGGGGGCTGTTGTCATGGCTGGCCATGCTCATGTGTGTGATGGGTTAAATGCAGAGGGTGAATTTTGTTGTGTGATCACAATGGGACTCACTTTCACTTTTCACCCCACCCATGTGCCCTCTGTCCTTAAAGGCAAAGCCATAAAGCATGTGAAGGACTCCATCTTCACGGTGGAAGGGGGCATCCGGAGGGCCGTACCCAGAGTGCTCGTGGTCCTCACAGACGGACGCTCCCAGGACGACGTCCACAAGGTCTCCAAGGAGATGCAGATCGAAGGTGAGACACACACAAACACACACACACACACAGACAAACACACACACACACACACACACACACATGCACACAAACATGTGCACACACACACACATACACACACACACACACACACACACACACACACAAACACACGCCCAAGGTCTCTGGACACAATGGGTCCCTTTTACAATGGCTTTGGTCGCTTCAGTGCCCTTTTTAATGGTGATTTACTGGTGCCAATAACCTGGTGCCAATAACCCATCCTCTCATTAAACACCCTTTGAAGGCAGAATTCCTTTCCGGGGGTTTATGTGAATAAAAAAGCTTTTCAGAAGATGCCAATGAGCATTAGTAAGGGAACACGGTCTTGCCTTCTCAGACAGTCAAACCATTACAAGTGCCCTGTTGACCTATTGAACTGCCTGAAGTGCAGTGAAAAGAAAACAGGCTAACCTTTAGATGGCCCTTAAAAAGAGCATGGCTAGCCAAAGTATGCAAGGCTGCTAACAGACAGGCTAAGCTTGAATGTATCTCTTGCTGTAAAATCACCTTTCCATCAAGGTTGGGTCACTGTAGCTCAGAGGTTGAAACCAAGCCATGTACTCCCTCTGCCTGTGCCCTTAACACAGGTGATTTCACTAATTAGCCGACCTACATGTCTGATGATTTGTGTGCTCATTAGGATTGTCTGGTTCAAAAAATATTTGGATAAAATATGTGGCACGATTTTTACTACTAGAAGGCTAAGCTTGAATATTGCCCTTGTTGATAATTCAACTGTCCATGAAGGTTAGTGACCAACAGCAAATGCCCATTTTCAGGTTACATCGTGTTCGCCATCGGTTTTGCGGACGCTGACTACGGGGAGCTGGTGAGCATGGCCAGCAAGCCCAGCGAGAGGCACGTGTTCTTTGTGGACGACTTGGATGCGTTCCAGAAGATTGAGGAAAAACTGGTGACATTTGTGTGCGAATCTGCATCAGCAAGTGAGTACAAAGCAGTACAAAGACTTTGAAATAGTATCGTTTTTTGAGGAGCAACTCTTTCTTTTCTCTTTCCTTTGTGCCTTTAAGCAAGAAGGGAATAACATAAACCTGTCTTTCTTCTAGCTTGTCCATCGGTGCCAATGAAAGGCAGCACTATTCCAGGTACCTTCATTCAAACATTAGAGTCCTGTGACAGTTTCATAAGGTCACATAATACCACATAATCATACGCATATGTTTCAAAATTTCTTTTCTTGTCCTGGATTTCATTATCTCTTTCAGTGGATGTACTGTGCTAGTTTTGCAGTAGTATAATAGTAAAAGTTTCTCACTATTACCACCTTCCTCCCCATTTGCTTTAACTCACACATGGCCACACTTTCTCTCTCTCTCTCATACAAACACACACACGCACACATACACACACACGCACACACACGCCCACGCCCACACACACACACACTCTCTCTCTCTTTCTCTCTCTCTCTCTGTCTCTCTTCACAGGCTTCAGGATGATGGAGATGTTTGGGCTGACTGAGGAACAGTATAGCAACCTTGATGGCGTGTCCATGGAGCCGGGCACCTTCAACAGCTTCCCCTGCTACAGGCTTCAAAAGGATGCTTCTCTAGTCCAGCCTACCAGGTACCTGCACTGCCTTGCAAAGGCAAAGTGCAGTAACTACTACGTCTACGTCAACATAGAAACTGAGAAAAATGTCTTTAAGGTTGTCACACTGCCCTGTCAAACATGTTGTAGGTATAATAGTGGTGATGCTTATATGTAGCTTCTTAATAGGAAGAAGCATGAGGTTTATTTACAAGACAAAGGAGGTGTTATAAAGTCAATTTCCAGTCTAAATTAAATTTGAGAGATTATGCAGTTACTGCCTTTTGGCTATGTAGGGCAGCACAGTACATTATATTGCATTTAGCTTATGCTCTTATGCAGAGCGATTCACGTTGAATTAGGCACAGGGACAGTTCCCCTGGAGCAAGGTGGGGTTACATTTTCTACTCAAAGGCACTGCAGTCATGGATGAGGGTGAAGGACACCACTGGTTACTGCGTCCTCCACATATATTTTCCTACTGGTAATCGAATTGAACCTACACACACACACACACACACACACACACACACACACACACACACACACACACACACACACACACACACACACACACACACACACCTATGCACACTGCTAATTTAATCAAAACTGTATACTGTGCCACACCAATATAGGTCTCCACTACCCACTGTAGCCTGACTTTCAATTACCAGGGGGATACAGTTGCTATGTATGAATAGATGGTTTCAGATTAAAGCACCACACAGCACATATTCATATAGAAAGTGTATATAAATATATATGTACTGCATACATAGGTATATGAAATATAAGTTTAATAATAAATGTGATCTATGCTGTGTTGTGTGATATGTGAAGTTTGTGTAGTTGAAGCCCCTGGGAAAAAGCAACAAAGATCTAATTTCATATTGTGGTATTTTTAGCAGTGCAGAGAGCGTTTCTGATGAAACACACAATACAGTCTGCACTCTTACAGAACAGTATATCGTATTATACCTTCATCCACCTGTTTTATTTGAAAAGGTCAGGGCTGACTCACTGTAATTACATGATGTAAGTCCTCAGTGCAATCACATTGTGCTGCCAACACAATGTCGTTTATTGACAGTCGTTGATATGCATTGCAGCTATTTAGAAAAATATGTTTTTTAATTTCTTCCTCCTCAGGTACATCCACCCAGAGGGCCTGCCCTCCGACTACACCATCTCCATTCTGTTCCGCCTGCTTCCTGAAACACCGCAGGAGCCATTTTCCTTATGGGAGATCCTTAACAAAGACAACGAGCCTCTAGTTGGTGTAATTCTAGACCGTGAGTGCTACTAATGCCAGTTGTAAAATGTATACAGTACGTGTCTGTCTGTCTTTTGTCTTTTTCACTTTATCTTTTTCTCTTTTTTTTCTTTCTCTCTCTCACACTCGCCTTTCTCACCTATTCTTTTTCTCTGCTTGTCTTTCCTCCGCTGTTTGTCTCTGTGTGTCTCTCTCTATTTCACTCTCTCTTTCAGTGTGTGTCTGAGTATGTTTATGTGTGTGTGTGTGTGTGTGTGTGTGTGTGTGTGTGTGTGTGTGTGTGTGTGTGTGTGTGTGTGTGTGTGTGTGTGCGTGTGTGTGTGTAACAGCACACCTGCTGGTTTATAATCTGTTGTGAGCCCAGGCTACCACAATGATGACTTAGCGGCTCAGCAGCATGTAATTTAAGGATTAGCCTTTATCTACGTGTAAAGTGCAATGGGTGAGCACCAGGGGCTGGAATGAAGAGATAAACAGCCACACGCACACAGACACACACCCGCACACATACACAGACACACACAGACACACACACATGCACACTTTTACACACACACACATACACACACGCACACACACACACACACACACACACACACACACACACACACACACACACACACACACACAGAGTACCCACACTCACTATGCATTAGTATGTAAATCTGCACACACACTAATGGCGTGATGAATGAGCCTTGTCCCTCCCATCTCCATCACCAGATGGCGGGAAGACGCTCACTTTCTTCAACAACGACTACCGGGGGGAGTTCCAGACCGTTACCTTTGAGGGCCCCCAGATCAAGAAGCTATTTTTCGGCAATTTCCACAAGGTATGACTTTCTTTTTCTTTTTCTTTTTTTTTTTTTTTTGTCGATGGGCCCGTCACACGGCATTCACACCCCGCTTTGTCAGTGTCACAGAAACGGTGCATTAAATTCATTCTGTCAGTGCCCTCAATGTCATGAGATTTAATTTGCCTTGCATTTCTTTCATCTCCTCTCGCAGTGTCTGTCTCTGAATGCAGAGCAAGCTGTCCATTTGTTAGGACTGGGAGATCAATGAAGAACCTGTTTGATCCTTTTTTTTATATCGGCTGTGTAGGGAAGAAAATCGTTTTTCAATCAAGCACTTAATTATCTACATTCTAAATAGGGTCATTTTAAGTAAGATTAATGTCTTCGGTCATTTCCCAACATGCACTAGTAAGAGAACTTTTTTAAAATCAACTATATAACTGTAATGTTTTCTAAATTCTAAATTTCCTTTAGATTTGTTGTCATGATTTTTAGGAACCGATGTAGATAGTGGTCTGTGTGGCCTTTTGACATCCTCTGTCATCCAGTGTTAGTAATGTTGGCTGGAGAGCGATGAGAGACTGCGCATTACTGCTTTTTTTCCCCACTGATTCCTACCAGTACATTGTGGACATGCATTCATCCAGAACACTAATTGGGTATGGGGGGACAAGCAATAACTCATTCTTAAAATCCGTCTTATGTCATTTCTATGCAGGAGACTGACTGCCAACCTGCCAAAGAGAGTGACAGGGTGTGTGTGTGTGTGTGTGTGTGTGTGTGTGTGTGTGTGTGTGTGTGTGTGTGTGTGTGTGTGTGTGTCTGTGTGTCTGAGAGAGAGAGAGAGAGAGAGAGAGAGAGAGAGAGAGAGAGAGAGAAAGAGAGTGAATGAATATGACAGAGAGAGATAGAGATAGAAAGGGGGGTAGTGAGAGGGAAGCAGCTGTTCTAGAAATCGAGGGCTTTCCAGGGTTTCTGCCCATAGTCAAGTCAGAAAGTCTTCATTGTTAAAATGTAATGCGCGTGTGGGGTGCATGAAACCAGTCTCCATTCTCCCCAGTGACTGTCCATCAATAATAATTGCACTGCCTATTTCCCTATTTCACCGAATCTAGTTTTTTTTTAAGTATTATAGTAAAATGTGCTTACAGGGTAGAAAACGTGTGGAATGTCTCAGTAGTAGAATATATTTGAATCATATCCAACATTGTTGATGTTGAACATTATTTTTTTTACTGTTGCATATTTTAGCCCCAACGTTTGGCAGTACTATTTTTGTCCTCCTATCGATGCCATTCAAGGTATATGCCAACCCAAGGTTAATATTTACCAGAAACCTATTAGGTTGTAATGCAGCAAAGATCGGTGCATATGCCTGTATTGGACTAAATTGGTTTTAGATGGGTCTGGCCGGTGTTCGCACTTGACACTAATCTGGATGATTGGCTGTGTGATTTGGCAAGCATTCGGCCCTGTTATGAATATGTTCTAGCAATGGGCTCGCCTTTTCACCCACATTTATTGCAAAAAATAAATAAATCAATAAATAAATTGCCATCCAGGATATTGCTGACCGTGGAATATGTAATGTGATAACATCTTACAGAAATTCTGGTGTAGTATTGGAATTGGGGGGGGGGGGGGGGTTGTTGCCAGCGCTGCATTGCAAAGGAGGCTCATGTTCCTAGCAGCTCTTCCAACGGCGCTTTTAGCCGGCGCTGATTAAAGTGGAGGACCTAACCGGTGGAAAGCGTTCCAATTGCCAATCTGTTCCCCTGTCCCCTACGGGAGAGAATCAGGCTCATCAGGCGATGATTGCTGCTATCTCTGTCGACGGGCTTTGCCAGGGCCACATCACTCACTCTACTCAGCTGCCAGGCGCCTCACCCATCACCACCATCCACGCCACTGCCACCGCCTCCACCACCACCCTACAAACTCAGCTACCACCACCATCACCACCATCCACGCCACCGCCACCACCGTCTCCACAACCACCACCACCACCACCTCCACCACCACCCCACTAACACCTGCTCCACAACACACCCTGTCCCATACCACCAACACCACCACAACCACCACAGTCTCCACCACCACCCCACAAACGCCACTACATACCCTGTCTCATAACATCCCAACACACACCACCCCACCAACACCTGCTCCACAACACACCCTGTCCCATACCACCAACACCACCACCACACACACACACGCACACACACACACGCGCACACACACACACACACACACACACACACACACACATTCATTGTTTGATTGTAGGGTTTTCATGCCTTCACCTTCACTGGAAAATGAAAATCCTTATTAAGTGCTAAGGGCTTGCCTGGCTTACAGTAACTGAAACCAAAATCACACGAGTTTGCCTTGCTCAAAGCATGTTGCCGAAAAATATGGCAAGATACGGAAGGCTTTAGTTTAAAAAAAGAGGGAAAAAGTGTCATTTGAATCGCTGCAGGTATTGAGGCGCCACCTGCTTCCTGTCAGCGCTCATTGTGACTCACCGCGGGAAACCTGCAGCAAAGTGTCCGCAGGAGTGCTGGAATTCTCGTGTTAAATTATGTGCGTCGGAGATAACCGCGCATTACGGGATGAAGGGGATTTGCCTGGATTTCCTCGGCCCTTTGTTAATGACGGCTCGCGGCACACTGTGTTCCAGCTTCACCTGGTTGTGAGCAAGACCACAGTCAAGGCCATGATTGACTGCCAGCTGGTGGGGGAGAAGGCGGTGAACGCAGCGGGGAACATCACCACTGATGGCGTGGAGGTGCTGGGGAGGACGGTGCGCTCCAGGAGTCAAAAGGACAATACTGCACCGGCAAGTCATTCTCTCCATCTCTCTTTCTCTCTGCCTGTCTGTCTCTGTCTCTCTGTCTGTCTGTCTCTGTCTGTCTGGCTATCTGTCTGTCTGTCTCTGTCTGTCTGCCTATTTTTCCCTCTCTTACTATCTGTCTGTCTCTCTATATTTCTCTCTCTCTCTATTTCTCTCTCTCTATATTTGTTCTCTCTCTCTCTCGCTCTTTCTCTTTATCTCTCCCTCACTCCCACCCTTTCGCTCTCAGTGGCCTCTCACTTTTATCACTCTTTTGACTTCTTCTGCTTTTGTGTTTTTAAACAAATTCAAAACATACTACAAATACACAAAAACTGTGTACATGGACATGTTTGTGAGTGGGTATTCCCTATGCGCACCTTAGGCGTGTTTCCAGTGATGTCACTGTATATGTATAAGTGTGTGTCAGTGTGTGTTCGTCCTTGTGTGTGAATGTCAGCATGTGTGCACATCATTTGATGAAATATGTATTTGCGAGAGCGAAGAAGTGGGCATTAATCTGAATTTTAAACAGGCACTCCATTTGCGCTGTTGACCTGAGAAAGACCTTGAAGGCTTTGCACTTACTTTCTTTTGTTTCTCTGTCTCTCCAAGGGAAAGAGATGTGGTCAGATTAACCTCTAACTGTTGTTTTTGGTGTTTCCTGGGCTGTACAAATTAGAAGAGAAATGTATTGATAGCACTGAACAAGGAAAACAGACGGTCATTGTAACGGGGAGAAAAACATTCGAAATCCCATCTGGCACAGACTCAATGCTGTATTGACACTTTCTCTTACCCAGTTTGTTAGGACTTTTCTTGCATTCACAGCTTTGTATTTTCTTTGCATTAAAGGAGTCCATGAGTACACCATATCAGATTTGCTTGGCTACATGTAATATCCTTTGTTTGGAAAGGAATTCCTATTTTTTTAATAAGTCGTTAGCTTTTTAGAAAGGGTGTCAAATTTGCCTCTAGGTGTCATTTCCAGAAATGAAATGAGGTTGTTTTTTAAAGTTTCTACCTGAATCTGGCTTGGAAAAAATCATAAAATGCTTAAAAGACACCTATGGACACATGCACTGCCATGCTTTTTTCCCATGATGCCCTGCGCATTCTTCTCGGTTGCCATGAGACCCACAGCAACATGCCAAGATTCCAACATGCGAGTGAAACGTCTGCCTGTCATGTCTGTCCACAGTTCCAGCTCCAGTCCTTCGACATTGTCTGCAGCACATCCTGGGCCAGTAGGGACAAGTGCTGTGATCTCCCAGCCCTGGTAAGCGCCTGTCAGAGTCAGTGTGTGGAAGCCAAATCATGACTGGACGTCAGCCATAGACTTGTCTGGAGTCTGTCTGGATTATGTTATTAGTATATTAAAATTATTATACTTTATTATACTATATATTATGTTGTTATTATCTAATTATGTAAGATATGTGTACCCAGCAATTACTCAAGGAATACAGAATAGGTTTGCAGTCAGCTACACCGTATGCCATTTCAGGCAGTTCTAAGGCATGCGTCATCCCTCACATAGCCTCGGTGACCTGGCCTAATCTCAGGACAATTATCCTCATGTAAATGTTTCTGGTTCATGTCAGCTTGTTGCAAGATTGAAGGTGAATGCCCTGTTTGGCTTTGTGATGGAACTGGTTAGGTGGCTAGATGTCATGAAGTGGATTGTGTGTTTTATTTTGCTCCGCCATGCGTCTCGTGTTACAGAGAAAGGAGGAAGATTGCCCTGCTCTCCCGCGTGCCTGCACCTGCACACAGGACAGCAAAGGCCCACCAGGACCTCCGGGACCACCTGTAAGATCCTTTCCCACAATATGATTTTTCTTATCTCCAATCAGGAACCAAACAGCACAGATAGCTGCAGAGCAGCAGAGATTGCCTCTCTAAGAATGCATCTGCAGACATTCTGGCCATATATCCTTGTGTACTGCTGGTCTGATTCTCAATCAGAGCATATGGAAATAAGCCATAAGCTGCCATATTCTGAAATATTTCTATATCTTCTCTATGGCTGTATATGACATTATGCATGTGACTGATTGGCAGGGTGGCCCAGGAATCAGAGGAGCAAGAGGAGATCGAGGGGAGCCCGGTCCTGTGGTACAGTATACCCACAATGCACCTCTTTCATTTACCACTTAAGATGTGGCATACATGTAACGCTTATTTGTGAGAGCCACTGAGGCGCTGTTTATTACTTGTGGTGATGTGTTGGCACAAAGAGGTTTGCAGGGGATAAAGGGGCACAACCATCATTGGTTGAAATGCTGTTCAAATGGGTTCAAAGACTGCGCTTAAATCCATCGCAACACTGTGTGCCTTCTTCCGAGATTGATTCTTAGTCATAAAATCCAGCACGCCTTAGTGTTATATGTGCACAGCCTAGGTGTTTTGGAAAAAAAAAAAAAAGCATCCACCTCAAAAACCCTTTCAAGAAGTCCTCCAATCACTCCTTTATTAATTCCATTCTAACAACCTCCACCATTACCATTTCCTTTCGTATTCCGTTTTTTCTACCTTGGGAGGTAGCGTGAGGCTCTGCGGTCTGGGGAGATTGTCTGAATCGCGTGCTATCAGCAGCACATGTAGATTTCCCCCGCGGTAATGGCACTGTCACGCTGGGCACACACGCTGCTTCTCCATCTGCCACGATTTCGGTATTCATCAGAGAGACGGAGGGGTGGAGGGCAGATTTAATGACCCTTTCTTCCACTACCCCATGCCTCTGATCCAAGGCTCAAACATGTTGTTAGCCCCAAAGCCCGCCTAGCCAATTTATTGAGGCGACTTCTAAAGCATACAAAGCAGCGCGTGGTCTGTATGGGTGGGTGTTTTATCCACATGCTGTGTTTCTTTTTCTATTTCACTCATATTTGGTTCTGAGTGTATTTCAGTAATATTCAGATGTTGTCTGACATTTTTTATGAAGCAGATTGCAACTGTAAATGTGCATGAATGCATAAATTTAAGCTTAATTAACATAGTCGTAAAATGCTCGTGTATTGTTTCCCTCATGTCATCTACAGTAGTTTATCCAGGAGTGGGTGTTAAAGGTGAATAGGTGAATAGTCGTATCGTATAGGTGTATCATCATCATCACCATCACCATTACCATTATAGTCGTCGTCATCACTATTATCATAATAATCATTGTCATTATATCAGTGTAGCTGTTATCAACAGTTATTTATCAGTAAACATGGTCTCTCAGGTGGATTACATTAAAGTTATAGTCAGTATCTCCAATCAGCAACCACATTTGATTCACAATTAACCTCTCTCACTTTCTTTTCTCTGTCTTGTCAAAGGAGCTAAGTTTTAAGCAACTGGACATCTTTTTGGAGCTTGAAGACGTTTCACCTTTAATCCAAAAGGCTTCTTCAGTTCTTTTGGATGAAAGACGAAACGTCTTCAGGCTCCAAAAAGAAGTCCAGTTGCTTAAAACTTAGCTCCTTTGACCAGACAGAACTTAGCTCCTTTGACTACCGTGACCTGGATGAATGAGAATCTACACAGACATATTTTCTCTGCCTTCTTTCTCGTAGGGGCCAGGTGGACAGGTAGGAGATGCAGGTCTTCCAGGGATGCAGGGCCCTCCTGGCCCCCAGGGGCCCAGCGGCAGAACCATCATCGGGCCCCCGGTAAGACACACCTACAGTGGTTCCCACTCTCTGTCATTGTCCGGTTCTGTCTTTGCCACTAGATATCAGGCTAAAAGCACAGCTTATCATCAGCATTTTACATAATGTCTCTTCCACTAGAAACAGGACAAAATCTGTAGCACCACCACTTCCTCATTCAGTTTTAAGCACTGTCTAGTAAAGGTTTTGTCGTAAAACAGTTTTGAGTGTTTGGAAAATCAACTTTATCAGCCTCAGTACTTCATAAGCCCTGTGTGCTTATCAGTAATTCCTTCAGTAAAAATGTTTCACCATTGTTAAAGAACACATGAGAATGAATCACACAGACGTATGTCTATCCCCGGGACGCCGGGCTGCAATAACATTCTCTTGGACATTTATTATTGTAATTGAACTGTTTGAGGGGCAAACATGCTGTCAAATTAATAAGAGCGCCCAGACACAAACACACAGACACAGACACACTACACACACACATTACACACACACACATACATCAATAATTCAATCAATATGCAGTGTTTCAGCTTATAACTTTCCACTGTATCCATCAGTGTGTGAAGCTGGCAGGTGTCAGGTCAGTGTTTTGCCTCTTGAGGGCTACCAGTGTGAAATGATTGCTGGTTTGGTGAGAGGCCTCATTACCCTCCTAATAGACTGTTAAAATTGCAGTGGGCATCACCTAGGCGGTAGCAGGCCCTCAAATATTGACAGACAGATCATAAAGAGTCACACCTCCAGGAAGTACAAGGAATGTGTCGGAGCTACAGTCAAACATGTAATTGGGAGACGGTGTGACAGTGCTTCCTCAACGGGGTTTGAGAGAAATATTGCCTTGAAGGTTAAATAGTTGTGGGTAGTTTGTGTGTAGTTTGTGTGCGCGCATGTGTGTGTGTGTATGTGTGTGTGTGCATGCACATGTGCATGTGTGCATGTGTGTGCGTGCATGTCTGTGTGTGGGAGGAGTTGTATTAATTAATAGTAGAACCTGTGACAATCTGTATGCTTTGTAGACTTGTCACCTTGTTCATGACTCTTCCCAAAGTGCTTGGATCTTGTGTTCATTGCTTGCCTGTCAGATCCAAATAAAAGCTAATGTGTGTGTGTGTGTGTGTGTGTGTGTGTGTGTGTTGCTGTTTGTAGGGTGGTCCAGGTGAACGTGGACAGAAAGGGGATGCAGGTCCACCAGGAGCTCAGGTATGCTGTGAAACGTATTTGTCTCCTTGCTCATGTCTGAAGCTTTATAATTAGTCAGGAAAGCTCATGCAGGCTTTCTCCAAATTAAATTTGCACATCTGAAAAGTCATCCCAAGTAAGGACTTGGCTCGTGTCTCTTATTATTTTGTTCATCCACCAAAGTGTGTGGTGGAATTCTAAAGCAGTGCTTTGGGCTAACTATGAGGCAGTGTTTACAAAAAAATCACATGTTGCTATGCTCTCTACTTGCACATTTTTTTGCTCTCAAGTAGCACGCAGGTATAGGTTTGGAAGTTGGATATTTCTTACTAAAGGTATAACCTAGCTGACAAAGGAAAAAATATGACAACTGTCTCATAGACATCTCAACAGTGGAAAACACTGCTAAATCCTGTCTTAGCAAAACCGCCCCAAAAAACAGTGTGTCACAATTTGCCAGTTCCCTGCCTCTAGAGCTTTGTACACATTTGCACTGTCAGGTCTGGGCTTCCTGTGACAGGTCCGTGTCAAGAGAGCTCTTTTAGTCTTTATACACACACACACACACACACACACACACACACACACACACACACACACACACACACATACACACACACACACACACACACACACACACACACACACACACACATACAGTATACACATACATTCTAATCCGCCTGTACGAGTGCAGTGCAGTGCAGAGCAGTGTTTGTGTTCATGAGTGCAAGAAGACAGCATACAATAAAGATGCAGACTCAGACTCCTCAGACACCTCCAGCATACAGTCCCTGCCCTCCAGTCCAAAGTGACTGCTCATAGGTTTCATTGTCATGTTTGAATGTCATGCCAGCCTGAAAGACTTCACTGGTGACAGTCCTGCAGAGTTGAAAGAAAAGTCAAAGTCTTAGCCCATGGCCAAGTCACAGTGTGCCTGTACTTGACAGGCTGATCAATATTCAGTGTGTGGCGCTTGTTTGGACCTAAGCAGACATTTGATGAATTAGGAGGTCACTTTTAATTGCGATTTTAAAGCACACTGCAGAGAATTTAACAACAACAGTTATTTTGGCACCGAAAAAGAAGGGGGTCCAAATGTCCTTGGAATTTAATGGAATTTCAGTGTGCTAGAAAATGAGTCTCATATCTTCTTAAGTGAATAAAAAAACAGTGTTGGCTGGATAGTAGTGAAGGACACATCTTCAACTATTAGTAAACACTTTTATTACTTTTAATTTTCAACCCCTTTTGCTTAAAAGCAATTAAGACATACTCAACAACTCTTAAATTGGTGATACATGGGGCAACTTTTTGAGCCATGTTGCCAAGCAAACAACATGATAAGCTCTAATATTCTTATTTGAAGATTACATCAAGTTGCATAGTGATAATTTAAATTGCCCTGATAAAAATTCCTTGTCTTTTAGTGGAAAAGCCCTCAAAAAAGCATCTTTTAGTAACGTTGCCTAGCAACACTGCTTAAAAAAGTTGTACTGTGTCTCATTACCATGAGGCTACATTGCAACATGCAAGTGCTTATCTTGACTTAAGCATAATCATAATCATAATAATAAACATAATAAGCATACTCATTTCAGGGCAACCCAGGACAAACAGGACCACGTGGGAATGCAGGACCACCTGGACCAAGGGTACGCTACCTATTTCATTAGTGCCATGATGCTTGTCAAGTGGTTTTGAAATTTTCAAATTCATCAGAATATTGTATTAAGGATCAAGTATTAAAAATGGCTCACTTATGAATTCCAGTTGGGAGCTGTGTCCAAAATATTGACAGTACATGGCAATATACAGTATGTGTGAATGGGTGAAAGTGAGGCTTTTCTCTTGTCAATTTCTTTGGATACTCTGATGAGGATATGGAAAGGCACTATGTAAATGCCTTATGTACCAATGTCTGAAATCTTCTCCGGTCATTTTGTCACCAAGGGCGAAACTGGCAAAGATGGATCCCAAGGACGACAGGGTCCCTCAGGGAATATTGTAAGTACTTTGTGTGTTCAACGTGTCATTTTGGTGTGACAGCGTGACACCTGCAGTAGTTTTCGGTGTAGGGTTAAAAGCAGTTCTTGTTCTTCAAGTTTTCTTTCCATCAACACCAGCCTTGACAAAACTTCCTACCCCAACAGGGTGGGCCAGGAGCCCCAGGGGCACCGGGCCAAACTGGACCACCTGGACCCGTAGGACAACAAGGCCCGCCTGTAAGTCTGCTTGTTTGCCTTTGAGCTTAAGGTCGCAGCTGTCACGGCTTAGCGACACGACAAAAGATGGAGCCAGCCGGTTTCTGCGAGGCCGGCTTCGGCTGAGGTGAACGGCTCAGGACTCCTAGTTTCATGTGTTCTGTTCAGTTGATCTCCACTGATGCAATCCGGTCTGTCAGTTTGCTCTAGTGGCCAAGTGTTTGCCACGTCTGCTGATGTAGGACAAGCCTGTCCTCAGCGTTTTTTTTTTTTTTTTTCAAAAGAATGTGGCCTCAGTTGTTCCCACACGGAGAATAGGATTAAGTGCTCCTGCTTGCTTTTGAATGGTACTTCTGCCTCGTCTTGTCAGTGCAATGTGAGAGACACATGCCGGAAGCGGAGGTTTAACAGCCAGTGCTTCAGTGTGAGGGATTAGGAAATAGGATCTCTTGACTTGTCGGGGCCAGCAAGGCGAACACTGAGCATGGGGAAAAACAGAATCAAACACTCTGTGACATTTTTAATGCAATACACTTTAAGGAATTTCAATACGCTTCAAGGCACTTAAAGAAGGGTTGTTATGTCAAAGCTTCCTGGTTTTAGGATTGTAAACAGACATTTTGCTTATAGTTAAGGAAAAAGTACATTATATAGTATTTGCATAGCAAACCACAGTTTGTTCTTTGGCTCCATGTTTTAATTTCGTGGTCGTGGAGAGGTTTTCTTGGAATTTAATATGTACAGAATGACTAAATATGCCTTGATAGACATTTCCTAAAGGAACAACTAATTCCAGCACATGCCACATCAATAGGGACATGCACAGTCAATAAGGAGGTGCCACCAGTTCTGTCCTAAATCCTAAACAACTCACTTCAGTTATATTGTCATCTCAGCCAAGGAACACACATTGTCCATATCAAACTTTGACAGTCACCTTGGCAGCAGACTGCTGTAGCTGCTGCCCTGACGGTTTTGTCTATCCCTTTTGTCTGCCAAAGGAGTGGTCTTCACCACAGGAATGCATCTCGCACACCTAAGATAGCAAAACAGAAAGGCCCCTCCCATCTATCGGGGGAACATTCTGCATTTATTTCTTAATGACCTGCCTGTATGACTCATTAAACCCATAAAGAGGAGAAGAGCTGCTGCTGTTATTGTTGTGCATCTCCTCCTCAGCATGCCATAAATTCCTGCCCTTCTTCCTGTCTTTCATATGCAGGGTCCCGCTGGAGTTAAAGGAGAGAGGGGCGAACGAGTAAGAGGCTGCACCCTGAACTGCACTTATCAAATACTCATCATGCTATCCTCTTACCCATAATTACAGGCTGACAGCTTCAGGTGGTCTCTGGCATTTTGCCAGGGTGTAGCTAGCTACCACTGTGTTCTTTTGTACGAAGGTGAATACATGGTATGTTGTGGGGACGGTAGGTGTTACATGGGTGGATACGTGTGGATCTGTGATGATTTTTCTCTCACAGAAGCTTTCACATTAGAAAAAAGATACAGAAGACACAGCAGACACACACACACACACACACACACACACACACACACACACACACACACACACACACACACACACACACACACACACACACACACACACACACAAGTGAACATAAAATGTAGCTATGAATTCCCTATGAGGTAGAACATGAAGGTACAGTAAAACTACCCACAGATTTTTTTAATGAGTGTGTGACGGCCCACAAAAGCTAGTTTACTCACCAGTTCACTGCACAAGGATGGTATCTGCTTTAAGGCATCAGCAACAGCTATCATCACAAGATTACTGCTGTTACTATTACTATGCTCCCTAGGGAGATGTCCAGTCCACATCCTCCATTCAGGCTATTGCCCGGCAGGTCTGTGAACAGCTCATACAAAGTGAGTTCTTACCATACTCTTGAAATTCTTTTTAGTGACATGATACAGATGCTGTGTGTGTGTGTGTGTGTGTGTGTGTGTGTGTGTGTGTGTGTGTGTGTGTGTGTGTGTGTGTGTGTGTGTGTGTGTGTGTGTGTGTGTGTGTGTGTGTGTGTGTGTGTGTGAATGTGTGTGTGTATGGGGGTGTGGGGGTGTGGGTGTGGGCGTGTGTGTGAGTGTGTGTGTGAGTGTGTGTGAGTGAATGTGTGTGTGTGTGTGTGTGTGTGTGTGTGTGTGTGTGTGTGTGTGTGTGTGTGTGTGTGTGTGTGTGTGTGTGAATGTGTGTGTGTATGGGGGTGTGGGGGTGTGGGTGTGGGCGTGTGTGTGTGTATGTGTGTGTGCGTGTGTGTGTGTGTGAGTGAGTGAGTGAGTGAGTGAGTGAGTGAGTGAGTGTGTGGCAACAGGGAATATAAGAACCTGTATTATGTATGTGTGATGTGGGAAGTAGAAAGAGTCTAGATCTTTAGACGGTGCAAATGCTCTCAACTACTGGAGCAATGTCATTCTATCTTCTCTCTCACTCTCTCCCACACACACAGGTCATTTGTCCCGCTTCAACTCTATCATCAACCACGTCCCGAGTGCGCCCGTGTCTGTGCGCACGGTTCCCGGGCCCCCCGGAGAGCCCGGTAGGCCAGGACCCCGTGGTTCTCAGGGAGAACAGGGTCCCCCTGGAAGGCCTGGGTTCCCCGGCAGCAACGGAGAGAATGGCCTGCCAGGAGGCAGAGGTAAGGAGGCAGAGATGTGTCAATGCAGTCTGCGTGTCCGTCGGTTATGAATGACCTTCGTGACGGGCAGCAGCCAAGTGATTAACTTTCAGTCTAGACTGAGAGGAGAGCTCAAGGTTTTGCCACTTTATCTACAATATGTACAGCTTGTGAAAAAGCTCTTGTAAAAATCTCTGGTCTGAACTTGTGCCAAGTATTTAGAAAAGAACAGTATTTTTAAAGGAGGTCAGAAGGGTCTTACACTGTATAAGTAGGGGAGCTGAATTTAAGTGACTGGCACTTTGTCAGTTCTCTGCATTGAACTATGTAAGACACTGTTTAAAATTGTGTGCAATGTCTCTTCAGATTATCATTTTTATTATACTCAGAAAGCCACATGCATAAGTTGCCTGACAAACAAGTCATGGAAATGGAACAAAATTACAATGCTAATTAATACTGCTTGACCAATCTCTATGACCACAGCATAATAAACACAGAGGCGTGAAATGTTCCATTTTCTGATGCAGGACTAATTCTGCTAACTAAGGACTAATTTCTTTCTAATTTCTTTCTAATTTCTTTCACCATGTCCTTTTGCACGAGCTTGATGAAAAATAAATGTGAATTGTGTCAAAGTGTCAAAGTTTTTCTAAGAACGTAGAGGAAATGAACAGGCTAAATGCATAGGAACAAAATGCAGTCAGCTGCAGATCATTCTGCTGGAGAGTTTGCCATGCTTGTGTTGGTGTTGTGTATGCCTGCCTAGGTCCACCAGGTGAGAAGGGAGAGAAGGGAGGCCAAGGGGTCGGAGTCCAGGGTCCCAGAGGTCCTGCTGGTTCTCCAGGTAAGACGGTCCTGGTGAAAAGCCCCAACTCCCAGTCCGAGAGTATAATCTGAGTTGTCACAAAAGTCATGCAAGGAACCACACTAGGAATTTTCTCCATCCTCTTCCTCTCTCTCTCTCTCTGCCTCTCTCTCTTTCTGTCTCTCTCTTTCTCTCTTTTTCTCTTGCGCTCTATCTCTTTCTCTCTATCTTTCTCTATCTCACTGTTTTGCTCTCTCTCTCTATCTCTCTCTTTCTCTCACGCTCTATCTCTTTCTCTCTCTTTCTCTATCTCACTCTTTTGATCTCTCTCTCTCTCTGCCACAGAAAATGTTATACTGTACAATATTAAAATCAAGAAAAAGGAAACAATTCCATCTGTGTTTGATCTGAAGGCCATAGTTTGTCTATCCAGT
The DNA here is from genome assembly GCA_027475355.1 of Coilia nasus. Taxonomy (NCBI): domain Eukaryota; kingdom Metazoa; phylum Chordata; class Actinopteri; order Clupeiformes; family Engraulidae; genus Coilia; species Coilia nasus. The sequence goes on along the minus strand of CM050201.1, from coordinate 18,038,454 downwards.
GGAATATGACATCGGATATTGGTAGTTACTCACTGACTCGTGACTCTTAAGGCTGGTCCTGAATGATGCTACCGGTGACTTTTGGGCCTGATGCTGATTGAGCACCCATGTGCCTGTTGTCAACTGAAAGCTTTAAATGATACTTGTCTGGCTGTTGTGAATGAGAAAGACGATGATTTCTGAAACAGCTGGATATCTGGATACACTGGAAATAGGGCGCATTTTATGTATGAAATGTCTATGCCTGATACCTTGAATATAATTGATACATCTGTGTTTTTTGAAGAAAAGCACATAGAAGCTTGGACAATAAATAGGCTGATGAAGTGATGGGTGATTGGCTATTCAGCAGCCCTCCAGTTGTCCAATCACGTGGACAATGCAGTTAAAGAACTAGTAGTTACCATGCCAACTGTGGCATTCCATTTTTTTGTAGGGCCGCCTGGAGAAGGCAGGACTGGTAGCCCAGGTGCATCTGGTCGCCCGGGCAACCCTGGCTCTCCTGGCCGACCTGGTATTCCGGGCCCCGTGGGACCAGCTGGTCCGCCCGGCTACTGTGACCAGAACTCCTGCGTGGGATACAACATAGGAGGTAACACACCTACACTTGCACCAGCACCTGCCCCATCCTCACATGCAAACACACACACACACACACACACACACACACACACAACAACAACAAACAACAACAACAACAACTTAGACACCACAATCTGGCTTGGTGCCATACAGACATTATGTGAAGCAACTTTCGAAACTGTACTGTGAGACTCTATTCAGTTTTGAGCTTTGTTTCAGTTCACTCTGCAAACTTACAATGAATGTAGTTCTGGAGTTCAATGCAGCAAACTGCATTTCAGCACTTGAGGTACGTGAGTATAGTTGTGCCGCGTACAGTGAGTGGTCCGTGATGATGGAGCACTTGGATGATGAGTGTGCAGACTTGAAATGTAGACTTCTTAAGACTGTGGTCACTATTTGAGCATCAAGTAGCTATTGCACAGAGGTCAATCCCAAACCTTTTCACCTTGGTGCTGTAATTGCAACACACTGAAAATCATAGCTACATAGCCATGGCTAGTTAAGTCAGGTGTGTCTTTGCAAACTGCACCCAAAGGTCAAAGTTTGGATTGAACCCAGCTGACGTTACCCTGGCCTCTATTGCTTGTCTCAGGATTCACCTGCAGCATTTCAAGGTGCATCAAGAAACAGTAGACAGTAATATGTCTCTGTGTCTGTCATGCAACTCCTTGAAATAACCGCAAGGCTGTGACAAAAGAATCCTGTCTAAAAATGAACTGCATTTGTTGCAGAATCTATGTTGTGCGTAGTGTATCTTTAAATGACCACACACTTATTTAAAGATATAATGATTCATATGCTTCTGTTTTTTTTAGTTCTATGAATGACAGTAAAGTATTTTAGTCACTGCCAGCCACCACATGATATTGAATGAAGTGTGTTTTCCATATGCATGTGTGTATAAATATTTGACAGTAAAATATTCATACTTGGGAATGAGTAGACATATTTTGCCATGATAACGAGAAATGCCAACATCTAGAAACTTGCTGTGTCAAAGCATGCAATGTTTTGTAGAGAATGCAGTGTTGATGTTAATTGCATGTTGCACTTCTTTGAATGCACCTGAATGTAGTCCACTTCTCTATGAATACCAAGACCTGCAGAGCTGTCCATCTCTTTGATTCGCCAGTCAGAATGCAAAGATAGACACATCAGGCCAGTGGTATTGTGCCATAGAGGACCTTTGATAACTCATCAGGATGATGTCATCATCTTGTCTTTGTCATTGACATCTGTTGCCCCTGTGTGTGTGTGTGCATGCTTGTTTATGTATCTCTCTGTGTTTGTTCTGTTTCTGTTTTCTGTTGTGTTTCTCCTGCTCTCTCTTTCTCTCTCTCTCTCTCTCTCTTTTCCATGTGTTTTTTCCCTAAAGGCCAACCACAGTATGTGAAGGCCTACTGAGTTGCAGCCTCCTCAGACATACACAGATCACAAGCTGACCTCTGTGATCTGTGTGGATGTGTACAGTAGGCACCCACCAGCAGTACAGTGAACAGTACTCAAACACACTTAAAACCACAGACACTGATGTACTGTGTGTGTGTATACACTCAGAACACACACACACACACGCACACAAAAACGTATGTGACACACACAGGAACAGACCTCTGTTGAGGACCTTGTTTCATTTCCTCCGCCACCAATATTGTGTACCAAATGTCCCACAGTACTAATGGTGTTATTGTGGTCTTATTTATTTAATTGGTTTTAAGCCTGTGGGGTACATTACAAAAGAGTAAATGAGAGGGCGAGAGAGAGAGAGAGAGAGAGAGAGAATAGTGCCAGATATGTGCTTGTGAGGGTGGAATTCATTTGAAATGGAAGGCAGTGGAGGAGAATGGAAGTCTTTGTTGCATGTTGTAGCGTTGCCTTTACATTCTCAATTAAATGAACGCCTCATATGTTACAGATGATGAGGCTGACTAATGGCTTTCTGAAGCCAGGCTGGCTGTCCTCATTTACTCTTTTTGAAATGCAGCCCAATCTCAGCTCCGGGAAATGTTTTTTTTATTATTCTTCCAGAATTATTTGTTACATTGTTGTTATCGTACTGCCACAATAACCAGCACAATTAACAGATTTCCTTTGATACTGAGACTCCTTGTGTAAAACGTCCATGTTTAAACTTCCATTTCCATGTATTTGGTGTTCCTCTGTCTGTGTCAACGTCAACCGTGTCATTGATGCTCTGTCTCCCTTATTTGTGTCTGCTTCTTCCTCTTCCTCCGGGTGTCCCGTGTCTCTAACCCTCCGAACGCACACAAAAAAAAACCTCTCACACTTGCTTTTGCTGGGGGTTGGTGGTGGTTAAAAAGAGGAGGAAACTGAAGACCTGTCTCCCCGGCGTATATCTGTAGCCCAAATGCCCAGCGCCTACCAGCCGTACGACCCCAGCGTGCACGGCGAGGCGGAGGACAGCTCGTACGGCTACGGGGTCGCCTACGGCGCCGAGTACTACCAGCCCAACTACCCGGCCCCGCGGCCCGTCGCCCCAGACGACCCGCTGCTGGAGGCGGACGGCAACGCCGAGCTCCGCTCTCCCGGCGTCCATCGATCCACCCGCAGCCTGGCCGAGGTCGCGGAGAGCGCCGCCATCGCTGGCGCTGCCGCAGAGGAGCGCCGCCTCGGCCAGAAGGGAGACGCGCGGACTGCTGACTTCCACTGATCTCCGCCGGCGAAACCCGAAGCCTACCCGCCAGGACTCGGTGTCACACACACACACAGACGCGCATGTGTGTGTGTGTGTGTGTGCGGTGTCAGCGGGAATGTCATCAAGTGCCTGATGTAAAGCCCCCCTCGGAAAAGGATCTCTTTTGTTGACCGGATGATAGTGTGTGTGTGTGCTCTAGAGGGATGAGAGGAGAGTGGCTGAAGATGAGAGAAAGGAATTGTGGGGGAGGGAGGGAGGGAGGGAGGGAGGGAGGGGTGAGCGTGTGGGGGTGGGGGTGGGGGTAGGGGTTGTTTTAGGACTATCTCTCTGTCTCTCTTGCTGTCAACATGCATGGAGCCCCCCCCCCTGTTGTGTGTGAATCGGCTGTTTGGTGTTTTGTTTTATTCCGTAATTACTTGGGGCCCCCATATCTGTAACCCCCAACCCATGTCTGACAAACGTTTGTACAGTCTGTGATTTAACGCTGGCAACATCTCTCCCTGCCTCAGTCAGTCCGTCGCCTCATCAGGCCTCAGTCACCTCATGTGTTATAAGTGCCTGTTTATACTCAAAGCTGATATGATAGTTAGCCATTTTTATTTCATTTCTGTAGATACAGTACGTGTTAAAAATGTTTTCTTTTTTTTCATGTGATACATACAGCAAGGCATAACATGCAGAGGATACCATAACAGATTGGACAGTTGAGGCATGATCTGATGGCACTTGATTTAGCTCCTGTTAGATTTATTTGATCAAAATGAGTGGAAATACCTGCTTTGGTTTTGTATTTGCTTTTAACTTATCCAAATCATCTACCAATGCTGTTTGGAGGCCTTGAAGTAAAAGTGATCACATGTGCTTGTCACTTGATCGCGTTGGTTATTTATTTTGGACAAACGTAAGAACACATACTACAGTGAATTGCATGTTTTATTTGTTTATTTTGTTTTGTTGTATGTTTTTTTGTGCTGATGTATTTTGTTTTCAGGTCAATTTAGGATTTTACCACTCATGACAAATCAACTGTGTTTCTACACTAGGCCTGTATTCAGTGAAGGCGATTTTTTCTTTTTTGGCAGTAACCTCTGAGTTGTGGTGGGATTGCAGTAAAATTGTGTGATTGCACTGCATTCAGTCTTAAAGTATTAAAAAAACGTATTAATTGGGTTTCCTGGATAAGTGTAAAATGGCAACGAATAAGCTGCGAGCCCTGTGGATATAAATGCTAATATATCTGTGACCTGATGCATTATGTAATATAGCAGTTATTGCAATATGATGGATATGTTTCCTTTACCATGGTTTGTTGTGACATTATAATGGCTGAGTTTGACACTACTGCATTATATTCTATTGTGTTAATTAGTTAGGCCTGTGGTCTAATTGCTGTCCAAAACAAAATCTTATTGAACTGGACGCTGTCAAACCTCTTACCAGAATTGTTGCTATCAAGGAAATAATTTATTTTTGACTTGGTATTGTTTTCTAAACCATTAAATTACATAAGTACAGCCATGGAATCAGCATTTGCTGTTGTATTATTTCTTAATCTACACACACATATAAATCAGAAGGAAAAAGGTTGACCTAAGTCTTTAATATTGCAATGTATAAGTGCTTATAAATCACTTTTACATTAATTTTAAAATGACGTGGGCTTTCATAGGCAAAACCAAATGCACCAATACAGCCTATTACAGATCTGGGTGTAGTTATGGACCGTATTACAGTGCTGTCAATTGTGTGTCTAAAGGCCAAGGTCTTTCTTAAAGCCCTGCCTTGCAATAAAAGTTTTGCTCTCCACAGCATCTACCTCCCTGGTAACAACACTGGCCCCACTGTTATGGCCACTCCTTTAGGCCCATGAGTCATATGCCATCTTAGCCTGGAAGAAAACATATGCTTAGCCCTGAGCACATTCAGCCTTGGTTCTTTATACACATACACACACAGATGCACACAGACACATACAAGTTTTCGAGAGACGAGTTGTGTGCAGGCACAGACAGACAGACAAACAGACCCTGGGCACGGGGCCCTGAGATAGGGAAAGATTATTAACAGCACAGTGAGACATAATGAATTATGGATGACGGTAGAATTTCTAACAGAATGTATGAATGTGTAGTAAGTCCAAAATTTCTGGGTTTGCTCGAGTAATTCATTCTCAACAGTTCGAATGGTTGACTGATCAGTAGATGTTAGGAAGTCAGGGCCTGCCAGAGATCAGCCAGTGTTAAAGGAAGGTGACTTCAATATCAAATACATGAATGAAACTATTTGTATAACGAGTAAAGAAAACAAAATGGTCTGGTCAAGAAGGAAGTGCTGCCCTCTTAAAGTAAGTGGATCACACTGTATCTGTCTGATGAAGCCAGTGTAGCCTCTATCAATAGTGCCTCCCTTGGGAATGTTCCAGAAAGGTCACCTTCCAGATCTGAGTGCAGGTAGGAGTTCTGTGGAGTAGACGGTACCTCTCAAGAGGTCCTCTGAAAGCGGCAGCCAGGCTCACTGTAGACTCACTGTGTTGAGGCAGACCACGCGTTACCATATCAAGGTTTTCCTTTCTTTCACTCTTTTTGTACCACTCTGCTCATCCATCCCCTGGTCTCTTCACACTCTACTACACCATCTGTCTGTCTGCTTTATTGGGGCATTTTACAGTCAGCCTCTCAAGATCACTGTAGGATATTTAAAAAGTGACGCTCGGATATTACTGTGATAAAGACTTCATTTCACCATCAAATTATTCTGAAGTGCTATCTGTGACAGTGTTAGGGCAAAGACTTATGCATATAATTACACTGTACACTTTTATAGCAGATAGTACCTGGGATACAAATGTGCATCAGCCACCAGCCGAATGCTGGTAAAATATGAAAACGGTTGGTAGTTTTCGCACACAAAAAATAAGTTTGACTTTTTTTTTTTTTTTCATTTATTTGCTAGTGGCTGGTAAAGATTTACATTTTTCAAAGTTAATTTCCATCCAGCTGAGGAGGAGTAAATAGGCACCTGAACCACAGCATGATACTATGTGAACTCATCAGGCTGGAGGCATTCTTACTATTGCTCAGGCAAGTTGGGTCACGACCACAACTGGGTTGTAAGTATGTAGGTCAGATGAAGGACTCGGCAGGATACATAGTGGCAGATGTGCCCCCTCCAACCCCCCTACCCCCCCTCCCCTTGTGCAAACTCTCAAACCCAGTCCACTTCACATGTCATTTCCAGGTGCATTCTTTGGTTGCGGCACGGCACAGGTATGACATTATGTGATGCTGCTCATTGTGTACATTTGCGCATTGGCTTACAGTCGCAACAGTGATGGTAGAGATTCCTTATGGGTTCCGCCTTCATGCCATGCCCTGTTGCATATCCTTGAATTATTTGCCTTGGCAATAAGGCACCTGGCCAGACCACAGCTGTCCTGAAATGAACATATATTGCCCCCTAGTGTTTATTGCTAGCTATTGCAAAAGGGTTTTTTGCCTTCCTCGTTCCCTCCCTCCTTCTCTTTTGCTCTCTCTCTCTCTCTCTCTCTCTCTCTCTCACACACACACACACACACACACACATACGGGTCTTTTCAAAGAGTATACGTTCCACGTTTATTAGCTGTAGTGCAGAACAACTTACTACGAAGTATTCATCGGTCATTCACAGGCGTGTGGGTGTGAAACCATTCATTAGCCTGCATTATTGTCTCTGGTGAAATCATTGTAATTATGTAAAGCAAGAGGCTGTTATAGGAACACTGTTTGTGCAGCTTTATGCATCTAAACAACAAAAACAGGCTGCACTAGAAACAGACTTTTTGAGAATGCAAATAGTTATAAGGAAGCTGGCCAATTCAAGTGTAAAATAAATGACTATATAAACCTGTTTAGAGCAAAACACGAGTCATACACATGCAGTTAACAGACATTAAGAAAGGAAGACATGAGTGTTTGCATGTGTAAGTGACGTGTGCTATACCATTTTAAACACAGCAAAAAAGAGAGAGAAAACAAAAAGAAAATCTCATTTCAAAACTTCACATCAGTATTTACTATTATAACCAGACAATGGTTACATAAATACATGCATATGCCATACATACACATAGACAACATTATATATATTATATATATTATGTACATACTTACATGCATACATAAATATGTTATGAACATATATTATTAACAAAATGTGCATTTACAAGTACCGCCAAAGTCTGTGTTGGTTGTTCTCCATATGGCAATTTTTTTTTTTTTTTATGTGTGTGCGCGTGGAGTCAAATGAGGTGACTGACCTTTCTGTGACAGTAGGATCATAATGCCCTCTAGTGGTGACAATTGGTAGAACACAAACAGTCAAAATTTCCTCTGACCTCAGCCGGAATGACAAGCAAGTTATGGTGACTTCACCACTACCCACAAACACATAGCAAGCAAACTTTGCGTTTGCGTTACTGTAATTGATAGTAACGTGTAATACACATAATTGGAGCATATACTTCCATTTATGAAGCACGAATGTACCCAACAACTGACTTAAGAGGGTTTTACACCATAATGACATGTTCATAAATGAAACATGAACAGGGGAATAGTCCGGGTTCTAAAACAAACAAAACCATCTTCATCCGTACGGAAAATTGAATTTCGAATTGGTGTCATATGATACTTTATTTTCAGCCATTCCTAATTCAATTTTCTTTGTTTAAGGTCAGTCAGAACATGAATAAATGAGCAACAACAGAGATGTTATCATTAACATGTGCAGCAACAAAAAGAGTTGTTTGACAAGGGACAGCATTTGTTCCCCAGACCAAAGAAAAACAGCTGCTAATGGACACTGAGAATGCTCTCTCAGATACAGCAGGCCTGTATTGATATTAAATTATGGATTGTAATATAATAGTCCAATCAGGTGTCCGATCTAACGGACATTCCCATGCTTAGGCTACTTTTTATACAGTTTGCATAAAAATCTGCTGTTTTGCACAACTCACAATTTAATCAGTCACAATAATGAAGAAGAAAGTGCTTGCGAGTCTAATGAGCTTTAATTGTTTCTACAGCACAGAAACAGTAGCAGGAAAATGAGTCCAAATTTTATGGAGTTATAATGAGGAAAAAAAGAACAAACTTTAGCCATTTAGGTTTGCATACATGATTGATAAGACTGATTGCACAAAATGCAAATAATATTGATCTTGTGTGTGCACTTCAGTGCAAGGGATGGGAGAGTCTATGGCCTCCTAAGCTACCACAGTCTCAGTATATATTCTCGGGGCGACGGTGATAATTGGCATCTAGTACATGAACAAGCGTGAAGTAAAGACACAAAACTCAGATGGAGATAGTGGGAGAAGTTTATTAATAATGAATTCTCAGCTCATTTGTATGTAAATGTGCCCAGACACCGTGGCGGTCCAGTTTTGGCTCATGCATAATGCAGGGTGAGCCATCCACTGCTGCAAAGTAGCGTGTGGAATTCTCTCTGATATACCTCAGACACACACACACACACACACACAGAAAGAGAGAGAGAGAGAGAGAGAGAGAGAGAGAGAGAGAGAGAGAGAGAGAGAGAGAGAGAGCGTAATTAATGTTCTCCATTATGAAACAGAAAAGGCAACTCCTATCATTTCATCAGAGTTCAATTATTTTTGGCCCTTCTCATCTCAGTTTAATTAGGGGTAAGCAGTAAAACTAAAGGAATTTCGCAAATAAAGTCCTTACTATTGCATGCACCTTTGGTATGTTGTATGCCTATTGATCTCCATAGTCTGTAGACTAGCCTACTACCTGAAATTTCATTTCACAAATAAATCAACCTTGGTCTACTCTAGACAACCCTTACATCAGGAAACCGAAGGAACAGAAACGTAATTTGAAGAGAACAGTAAGTACACCTCACGCCCACATTGTGATTTCACAAAGTCATCTCCTTTCGTCTGCCAAACTGGAGAAATATACTATCTAATGAAGATAAATAGGCCTCCACCTTGCTCACCAACGAATACGGACAGGAGATGTCACTGTTCCCTTTGTTATGGATTCAGTTGCAGCTGTGTTACTGCCACATGATTTAGGTGGGCTAAAACGTTTAGGCTTTTATAGGCTGTAGTTTACACTCACGATGTCCACGCCTGACTAGCCTACGTTTTAGTCTTTATTTGGCTTATGTTGACATGATTCAAGTTTAGACTTATGTCTTTCCGATACTAAAATGGTATTCAGTTTAAGCCCTGTTTGCTTTATTATGGAATATAGCATATTTTATGGAAACTGCCTGTGAAATTGTGAATCAGAAAAGACACGTCAATATTTTAAGTCTACTGTATGAGTCTAACTACATGTCATTTAAGGCTATACCCAGAAAGCCAAATGCTGTTTATGTCGTGAGCTTAAAACGTATTGGGCTACAGGATGAACGATAGCAAGAATTAGACGTAATTAATAGGCTATGTCGATCAGTAGCCTATAATAAGATATTAATACTTGAGAATAAATACATTTCCAATAAATCGCCAACTCAGACAGAAGGTGGATAAGCTTCCTCCCCATCTTCAAATGAAACGTGGTAATATATTCCTCAGCGCGAGTTGGACTCATTCGTGTTTTATGAATAACCTATATTTCTCTGATACTTGAATGAAAATACTTTTGGTGTCGTATGTAAATATATGCTGACGTAAATGATCATGTGGTTTTCGTCGTAGATCTCTCATGCACGACGACTTTTTGTACTGTTGTCTTTAGGTTTCGCCAGAATCTTTAGGATTACCAATTGTTTATGCGTACTAGTGGTCCTCATGAGAATTCCATTCTTGTGGAAATAAACCTGAGTTTGTTCTTACAACAGCAGAGGCACAAGCGACTGGTAAGGATTCGATTAACTTCTATATTGTATGTCTTTCAGAGCATTATGGCAAAAACAATTGGGTAAAGCGAAGTTGCACCGTCTGGTAGCGAGCAGGCTAACCGACTGGCTTGCCTGGCTCGCGTCTTTAGATAGCGACTCTTCCATCATTGCCGCGCGCAGCCACACTGTCTCCACTAACGTTACTGTACCACCAAAATCACCTTGCTAACTCAATGCCAAGCCTTGACATGCCTCTTTTTAGTGTAGCTGTGTACTGTCACGATAATTCGCTGTTTTTTAGGATATGGACTGTAGGGTAACTTTACCATGACTGTGCCAACATAAAATACAGTTAACAGTAAACTTTTATTGTCCTCCGCTATTAGCCAGTAGACACCTGGATCCGCTGGCAGGACCGTGTTGTCGCCCCGCATTTCAGTTTAGTTTAGCGTCTTGCTAAGCAATTGGATAAGTAGCTTTCCTCTGGCTGAACTGCTCTTTGCTGCTATTGCTACTTTGCCACAGGCGGTCTTGTCAGTTAACATCATAAGTTAGCTATGTATTTTCGTGGTGTTCGATGTACATTAATGGGAATACGGCCTTACTTCTCAACATGGCGTTAGCTAGCTTTAGCTACTAGCATGGTCAGCTGCTGTCATTGATATAACGTTAACTGGTAATGTTGCTACGTGAAGATCTTTGACAGTTGATTTGGATGAAGTTATTTCTATCTCGCAGGTGTTGATTAACAATGTTCACTGTCATCGGAAAGTTTGTTTTATTTAGCCAACTGGCTACTCTTTCCAGAAGTGGTCAGATGTATCGATAAGAGTTCGTCATTCGTAGATGAACAGTTTGGTGGGTCAGAGTCCCACTCCTACACTGATTGTATGCACGGTAAAGACTTCGCCAGAAAGATTGCGCAGATATTTTTGCAGAGGCATGACCGCGGCATCCCGCTTTCTAAGTAGTTTAGAATGATAACTTGGTGGTAAAATGGAGTAAAATTCGGAGTGCGAGAGCTATAAGTATTTGTATGTTGTCCTGAATTCTTTCGGCATGAAGGGGTTTGATGGCACCTCGAGGTGTCGGGAATGGCAGTATAGATCAGTTATAACTACATCTCTTGTATGTAAAGACACTTGAGATTAATTAGGTAATTATCACTTAGTCTTAAACTGCTGTTGACACTTAGGCTATAGTCATGTGTGCATTGAGGCGAAGCGGACTTTTATGTAGATATCTTCGAGGATGGAAGATATACAGTTCTTCAGTCGACCCATTCGTGGTCCGCTTGGCTATCACAATTTTAGTGTATTCCTCAGTAGACCACGTAGGTCCCATTAATAACGCGCTTGCTGTACGATCACTGTCAACGAGTAATATATTTTACATGGTTTATATACCGGGCGGTTATACCGCAAAATGTCTGTCCTAGGAGCAAAATAGCCTGTCATTTCAACTTACTGATACACACACTTCACTGTAAGTTAAATGTCAGTATTACGTAAATCGTTTGTAGAGGAAACGCGACTTCCTCCGTTGAAAAGATGACTTTTATCAGGTCCGTGTAATAAAGTATGTTGAGTGACATCCTGTCATATTGGCAAACTGCAAGCACGCCGTGCGTGGTGCTTTAATTTTAAGGGAGAGACTAGATTCACTATATTTTGGTTCACTTTAGCCGTTGACAGGCAGTGTTGCAGGAAAGGACGAAAAGTGAGAGTTTTCTTTGGAATGAGTCATGGAAGTGTGATGTCAAATGGGAAGAGACGTGTGTCATTCTGCCCTGTCCGTGTCCCTGGATGACCGGGGCCTTTACATGCGAGCCATCTAGGAGGTTGACGTCAGCTCGTATTTTATGGCAGACAACAAGTGTTTATGTGTGCGAATGTGAGGGAGGTAGAGAACTTGTTTGTGTCGGTGAATCTGGCAAATAGCTTGTGTGAGAACTTGTCTGGGCAGTTCAGCGTTGGTAACGTCCCACCAAGCAGAAAGTCTTTGGTGATTCAAATAGAAATATCTCGGCATGAAAGTATGGCATTTGGTAAAGGAAAAGAAGAACTCTTCTGAGTGCCCCTAAACGAACCACCATTCACTGTCAGAGAGGAGGAGGGGTTTTGAAACCTTTGGTCCAGACTCAAGGAATTCATTCATCTGCATCTCATTTGAATTTCCTGCTTGCATAATTCGCCGTTTACATGTGCTCTGGAGGACTGTTGTGCAAGGGTGTCATTTTTTTGCCAAAATGTGCAAGTCATGTGGCGCAAATACAAACAATGTGCTTCCCAAAGCCACAGAATGGGAATGCGCACACAATAAGAGCGCTCCCCAGCCGCTCGCAGCTCAAGCAAAGCAGTTTGGTTCGCGGCCACTTAACTTAATGCTGCATCACAGCTCTCCTAATTAGAAGTAAACACGCATATGCCATTTTTGCCGTTTAAACAGAACACACAAAGGACACATTTCAGCAGCACGGCAGTGTATGAAATGGAAGGAGCTCTGCTTGACCTATTTGTAGACCATAAGATGTTAATGTGACAGCTCTTTGGGTGGTGCAAGGAGGTAAAGGCGGTTGGTTTTTTTTTACTCAGGTCAGGTTCTTGTAGTACAGCTGGATGTGGCGTTTAGCATGCCTACTGGAACATAAAGGACTAATGCTTGCCTCTTAGGCAGTTAGAACGATAGGCCTAACTTTTTCCCTCTTTTTTTCAATATTTCCATCGTGTACCCCCCCCCCCCCACCATCATGGTGATCACAATCTAATGCAATGCAAATGTTGTTACTTTGGTGTGGTTCAACATGTCACAGAACGTACCATATATCTTCACAAGGATGTGCCTGTATGCAAATTCTTCGACAGAATTTGATTCTGCGGTGCAATGAAAAATAAGAAAATGGGGAAGAAAACCTCACTGCTCTGGCAAACAAATACTGCTGTTGCTTAGGGCTTAATTCACCCACATTTGGTGCAGCCTCTTTGCAGCCCACAGAGCACTACTCAAGGCTCAGACGGTTAGAACTAACCTGGTGACTATTCTGCCCTACAAAGGCCAAAAATGCAGTAACTACATATTTTGTCAAATTGACTTTAGACTGGAAATTGACTTCCTAACACCTCCATTGTCTTGTGAATATCTGTTCTATAATCTGTTGCGTGTTGCTATTAAGAGAGTAGATAGAAGCGTCACCACTATTATACGTACAACATGTTTGACTGGGCAGTATGACAACATAAAAGGCATTTTTCTCAGTTTTTGTGTTCTCTTAGTTACTGCCATTTGGCTTTCTAGGGCAGTATAGCTGGCAAAGCTGCTGCTCCTGCTGCTGCTGGAGCCTCTGCCTCCCACCACTGCCCTGTGCTATCAGCAAATAGTGTGGCCGTACTGCATATGGCCAAAGGCCCTTCACTGTACAAGTCCTGGCGCTGTGAAGGGCAGACATTTTAGGGTCCTCCTTAGAAGAGGTGTTGGCCGTGTGCAGTCAGTGCTGGTTGGCAGATAGTCATATGACATAAATTAGGCTACTGCAGTCATGAGAGAGAGGGAGTGAGGGGGAGAGAGAGAGTGAGAGGGGGTCGGCCATTTTGGAGTACTGTATGCCTGCTGCACGCCTAACCTCCCTGCCTACCTACCTGCCTCTATGCCCTTCAGTGTTGTGTGATAGCCTAACATTCCTGTTATGGACATGCCGGGCCCATATTTCGCCTAGAAAAACAGTGACGGGCCATAACAGAGCTAACGATGCCTGACCGCCATCTTTTAGCCAGGCGCAGGTTTGGCAGAGCATCGCCCGCTCGGATAGGCTCGGCCTGGCCCGGTTAGGCGCCGTTCCGCAGGGCGGTTGCACCAGCTGTTCCAGGTGGTGGTGTGTGAGATCACCGTTGAGGAGGGATGAGACACTTTTTTTTTTTTTTTTTCCTTTTTGAAGTCCTCCGCCGTGGCCTTAAGCACTGATGTCATCCACAGGAGATTCTCCCCATTATGCGTGTCACTGCGCTGGCTGGCTGGCTGGCAGGGAAATCTGCAGCTGTAACTGCAACTAAAAGCATTATGTATTATTGCATTGTATTATATAACCGCCCCATTGAATCATAATGCCTCCAGTCACTTAGAGGCCTGTTAGAAAGTCTGGTCGGTTTGAAGAGCCCCGATATTGTTCACGTGACTCGACTGGTAGCACAAGCTTCTACTTATGATTAGACTACGTCTCCCAACATCACATCAGGAAGCAGCTCTTTTTTTCGAAACGCATACCTTGTTTGTCTTAAAAATTATTTAAAAAGCAAACATTTGCTTAGTACCAACAGGCCTACTTGAGGAGATTTTTTTCTGACCTTCTGTTATGGTATGTGTGGTGTGTGTGCCTACTCCAAAAGTGGGTTGAATCTACAATGGCCCAATTGGTTACCCCAAATACGAGTCAAGGGAGCCAGGCTCAGGGAGGAACTAATGGATGGATACACTGCTTTTGAAAAGTTGGTGGCTCACGTTGTATGTGCCAGTATCGCATAAGGAAGGGCTGTGTTACCGAAGTATTGGCACAGGGCGCAGCTATGAGGACGCATTCAGAGAAGTAAGGCACAGCCACACACTGGCCTCCATCACAGGTGGTGGTTGTCATTCAAGTAACCTTCCCAATTTGTACAGCCCCTTTCTCTTCTACCACAGGTTTCCAAGGTAACAACCTTCTATTTTTTCGGCAAACACAAAAGCGGTGCAGTTTCAGGGCCCTCTCTCTCGCTCTCTCTTTTTTTTTTTTTTCCTTCCCTCTTCTTTTGGGTTTTGGCTCTGCACCCCCCCCCCCCATCCTATCCAATACACACACACACACACACACACACACACACACACACACACACCCTTACTCCTCCACACACACACACACACACACACACACACACTGAGTCTCACTCACACAAGCACACACCTTCCTGCTGACATTCTTGTCTGGTCTCAGATTCCAGAGGAGGCTACCCAGAGTGCCGCTGGAGCAGACAGTTGAGGGAGGGCGCGGGCCGAGCCGAGGCGAGCGGGAGAGTGGAGCCGGAACCGCAGCGAGATAGGAGGCCTTCCCCCAGGGGAAGCCCCTCCCCTCCGCGGAAGTGCAGTGAGTACACTCGGCCCCTGTGCCCCCTTCCTCTCTTCTCTCTTCTTTTCTCCTCTCCTCTCCTCTCCTCTCCTCTCCTGTCCTCTCCTTTTTCTTTTTCTTTCCTCTCCCCTTCTTCCTCCGTGTTCCGTTCCCTCCGCTTTTCCTTTTCTCCCGCCCCGCCGCTCTTCCATTCTTCCTCTTCTCTGACCCCCTAACCCCCCCCATGTCCTGCACTTCTCCACAGTTTTCCTGCTTTTCCAC
Source organism: Coilia nasus (assembly GCA_027475355.1). NCBI lineage: Eukaryota > Metazoa > Chordata > Actinopteri > Clupeiformes > Engraulidae > Coilia > Coilia nasus. The sequence continues at coordinate 18,023,002 of CM050201.1, read as the reverse complement.
CACTCTTCTTCACTTCTGCTTTATCTCCTCTTTCCTCCCCCTTTTTCTTTAATTTTCTATCCTTTTTTTTCTTCACAGAAACGCTCTGCTCTGGTTCTCTCTCTGATTGTTTTCTCGCATCTGGTTCTACTAGTCATCTGTCTCTTGTGCTCTTCTCTTCTCCTCTCCTCTCCGACCCCCCACTCTCTTTCCCTCCGATATCCCTCTCTTCTCCGACTCACCCACCGACCCACCCACCCACCGACCCCTCTCTAGAGCTATAGTCGTGCCTTGGCTTGGCTGGGCTGGGCTGGGCTCGGGGGGGGGGGGGAGGTCAGTGTCGGGGCCTTGATGTGAGAGCGATGCGGAATACTGATGTAATCTGTGGCCGAGTCCGCGGCTAGCACAGGGTTGCCATGAGATACGCCCGTGCTGACCAGCGCCATCCGAGGGGGCATGAGGAATGTGTGTTATTCGTGGCATTGGTAGGAGAGGAGAGGAGAGGAGAGGAGGGGTGGGGTGGGGTGCGAGTTACATACACACACACACACACACACAAACACAAACGTGCAGATTTACACAAACTCACACACACAAGCCCGTGAGCCAGCAGGATTGCAGGATGGTTACGAGGCTAAAGTTACTTTTCCTAAAAATGCCTTCCTCGGATGCCAGAGATGGAACTAATTCCTGAACGCTGCGCGGCGTTATGATTTGTTTTTCCTCCAGCCAGCGCGCGAATTGAAGAGTCTCCCCAAACACAATCGCGGGCAGAGGGAGCGGCTGTTTTTGAGGTCGACGGCATTTTAATTGATTGGGGACCATGTGATGAGTGTGGTCTTATGGTCTTCACCCAGTGAGTCATGGGAACCCCCCCACCCTAATACAGTCATTGGAAGGGGAGGTTGGGGGGGAGGATGGTGGCTGGGGGATGCCAGGAGAATAATCTAGAACATCCCTCTTGACCCCACTTGACCTTCATCCACCTGTGTTATGACAGTGAACTCTGGCTAAGGCTGCTCGATTATGGAAAAAAATCTGAATCACGATTATTTGGGCCAAAACTGAAATCACAATTATTCAAACGATTATTTTGTTTTCCTCAGTAACATGCTTCATTTTGAAAATGTATTCAAAAACATTTAAAAAAAAACATTCTTGTACCTTCGAATTTTCCCTAATACCTTTCTTCGTAAACATTAGTAAGTCTCCTTTGATGTTTAATGTACAAACAGTAGAAATGTCTAATGTATACATCTAATGTACAGTACAAACAGTAGAAAATAATTAGGACAAAAACATTGTTGCTCTCGATTTTATTTGTTTTGAGATCGTTTGGCCCTGAAATCGTTATCACGATTAGAATTTGATTAATTGAGCAGCCCTAACTCTGGCCTTATATGAGGTAGCACAGAGCATGATTCAGATGTGATATCAGCAAGCTGTAAAAGCAGAAGGGGAAAAAAAGAATTGCCTTTCATTTGCAGTTCATTACTTGCAAAACTAAATGTAACTTTGATCTGCAACGCTTCAACTCAGAATTCGGTCAAAATTTTACTCTCTATAACTCTATTCATGTTGACACGATTTGCAAATTGTGTGCACCATTTTATTAGTGTTTCTTGAATGTGTTCATATCATATAGCTTATCTTTTATTATTTTCACATGATCTCTCAAATAATGTCCATTTAACTCTGAACTATTCTATGCATCTTGAAATTTCTAAGGCATGTTTTTATTCTGGGCTGAACCATGTAAGATCAGTAACTTAAGGCTAGGTCATTGGGTTTATTACAAAACAAAGGCTACCTGTCAAGTTTTATGTCTGATTTAGGGTACGTTGAATAGGCCATTTTGCTAAGCCAATTCAGTTGTTTTTTAGTTATTTATTGCTGAAGGCGTGGAGGGTCAGCTCTCTGTTGGGCAGTTTTCCTAAAAAAAAAAAATCAAACCGGGAAACTCAAATGCAGTGATAAAAGTGCAAGGAATAAATTGCAGTTGTGATATGTTTTTTGCAGTTTTGCAGATTGGCATAGCTGCAGCTGTGAATTCCAACACGTGGACTTGCAAGGAGTGAGTCGTGACTAGCACTTCCCTTCTAACTTTGCCTTTATTTTATGTTATTTCATTTTGATCTTTTCCACCTCAATCCAATACACTTCTTGGTATTTAAGGCTCAAGTCTACCTCCAAGCTCCAAGCCGTGCCCCCCTGAGCCTCACAGCACAGCACAGCACAGCAAAGCACAGTGCAGCTCAGCTCAGCTCAGCTCACCTCAGCACACGGATCGGTCCAGCACGATGACCTCAGGAGAGAGGTCCAGTCTTATGTGTGTTATTCTTGCCGGTCCCCACCCAGACTCTGCTGTGCTTGGGGCAGGCTTCTGAAGCACTGAATACCCCCGCCCCCACCACCTCCACTCCTACTACCTCCACCAGCTCCGCTTGTCCCACTTCACCCAAGGTCGCGCTTTCACCCAAGTCAATATTTTGGTTGGACCTCTGCTGAATTCCTCTCCACGTTAATAAATTCATTCTCGTGCTGTTGCTGGTTTTTTTTTTTCTTTACTTTCATTCCCCCGCTTTTTTTTAAACCATCAAAAGTGTTTTACCGTAGCAGTGGGACCCATCTGGGAGGTGTGTGTGTGTGTGTGCATGCCTGCGTGCATGTGTATGTGTGTGTGTGTGTGTGCACGTGTAGTATAGTGGCATTGGGGGTCATTACACTGGTGGTTTCGTCTTTGATCCTCGCCAGCGTTCAGCAGTGTAGGTCCACGCTTGGAGAGCGGCTCTGCGGAGGGAAGTTTCCCTCTCTTGTCTTGTCACGCCTAATGGCATAATTCATTTGTTTCGCTCTGAGATTTCCGTGCATTTTTTCCCTCTCCTCCCTCCTTCTTTCTCTCTCTCTCTCTCTCTTTCTCTCTTTTCTTTGCCTCTTTCTCTCTTTCTCTCTTTTCTTTGCCTCTTTCTCTCTTTCTCTCTCTCTCTCTGTCTCTTTCTGGCAGAGATTTGGGTCAGAGGAGCGTGACTCCCAGGGTCTTTTGAAGAGACAAAATGTCTACCCCTCTCTCCCACTCGCGCCCGCCCGCCCTCACTCCGATATCGCCCTCCCTACTCCATCCGATATCGATCTGTGAGCCAAAGGGAGGTGACCCTTGTCTAATCAAAGTTGAGCCTAGGCATGTTGGCCTCTGTGAAGCATTTTTTCTGTCTGGCTGCATTTAATTGTAAATTCAGGGGTCTGTGTGTGTGTGTGTGTGTGTGTGTGTGTGTGTATGTGTGTGTGTGTGTGTTTTTTTTTTTCTTTTTCTTTTTTTGTATTTTCAGACTTTGCAGCACACAAAGCTCTGCATTCTGGTGTATTTGTGCTGAATCACTTCTACTACCCAGGTGCTGTGTGCATCTGCTGTTACAGCAAGCGAGAGGCGGGCAGCGAAGCAGTGCTTCTCATACCCCTAAGTATTCTCAGCATGTACATTTCTGTCTGGCTTTTTTTTTCTACCGTAGCCTCGTCGTCTCTTGGTTGCTTTTGTGGAGTTACTGTATTCTGTCTGTGTTTTCAGTTTTTTTTTTTTTTTTTTAGTTTCTACCTGAAGGCCATCGCTTAGATATCTGTCTGCTCTTAATGGTGGTGAATGTCTGTACCCTGTCTGCCATTTCACGGCCTTATCAAGGGGACGCAAGTGTCCCTTGAAATATAGCACCCAAGGTGGCTTTCGTAACTAGCTTGATGTTTCATAACGCCGTCCATGGCTGTCGCGGGACAAAAAGACATGGCAAAGCACCCAGCGCACATCCATACCCCCACCCACCCACCCCCAGTCAGCCCTGATTCACTTTGTGAAACGGCATGCGATGTTCCAGCACGATGCGGTGCCTCTGGGAGGGTTGTCCAGACAGCCTGGGCTCAGAGTCTGTGTATTAATCAGACGACTCGACTAGAGCCTACACGTAAATGAGGAACAATATTGCCAGCAACGTTTCATAAGAGGCCTGCTGGGGGACTTTTTTTGAAGGAGCACCAGCGAACTTCACTGGCTCCCCGCGTCTGAGAACATCAGAACGAGGCACAGAGGAGCCAGATGAGACACCTAGATTACAAGACTGTCTGGAAGGAAGAGTCCTTTTTTTTAATAGTGCTTCCTGATGCAGCTTTAATTAAATCAGCCTTCACACACTGTTGCCAGGTTCGATAGCTTGTAGCTATTTTGTGGATTCTTTGTATTTCTCGCTTGTGGTTTGTGTGTGTGTGTGTGTGTGTGTGTGTGTGTATGCATTGATTTTTAAAAGCCTGTGTCTGCATCTGACAGACAAAGGCTTATGTGACATATATTTGTTACAGTTTGAAGCTGTCTTGTGCCAGCTGTTGAAACCAGTAGAACCAGTATCATAGCTACATATTTTGGCTTTGCCAAATGGCCCATCGCATGCCACGTCAGAAGGCAGCTCTGGCATACAGTATAGCAACACAAATACACCCCTCCTCCAAAATCTCTATCGCTGGTCAGCGTCTCTCTCTCTCTCTCTCTCTCTCTCTCTCTCTCTCTCACTCACTCTCTCTTCTTCCTCTCATTACTTCTCTCTCTCTTCCTCCCTCCCTCCCTCCCTCCGTCCAACTCCCTACCTCCCCTCTTCCCCTCCTCCTCCCCCTCCTCCTCCCCTCCAGTCTCAGGCTGCATCCTCCTCCCACTCCCTCTCCAGCTCGCCCTGATTCGCCAGTAGGATCTTGCATCTCCGAACTCTTCGGGAAGTAAGCCATGGGAGTCCGCTGGCTCGGCAGGGTTCTGTTGCAGCTGGACTTCCCTGTGCGCCGAGTCACAGAGAGCTGGGTGTGCAGTGGCATCTGTGCTACGCTACTACAAGCAGATTGATTTAACAGACAGCCTCCTGCCTTTTTTTAAAATGCAGTCACCCCCTCCCTCCCTCCCTTTACCCACACAACCACCACCAGTCCAAGGGACATAATCTATACTACGCCATACTACTCCTGTAGTATGTATGTGCATGTGGATGTTACTCCTGTATGTATGTATGTATGTATGTATGTATGTATGTATGTATGTATGTATGTATGTATGTATGTATGTATGTATGTATGTATGTATGTATGTATGTATGTATGTATGTATGTATGTATGTATGTATGTATGTGGATGTTATTCCTGTAGTATGTATGTGTGTATGTAGGTGTTACTCCTGTAGTATGTTTGTGTATGTATGTATGTGGCCTATGTGTGTGTATGTATGTATAATTCGTACATGCTACTGGACAGCTTCATTTTCTTTCGGGATGAATAAAGCACTCTACTCTACTCTGATCACTAGCTTCTACCGGCAGCTAGTAAAGCCACTCCACTATTAACAGCTAAATTGCTAACCAACACAGGGCAGGCTGTGTGTTTTCTCATAGTACTCCTGGTCTCTGTGCACATCTGTGTTTGTGTGTGTGTGTGTGTGTGTGTGTGTGTGTTTGTGTTAAGAGAATTTTTTTTTTTTTTTGTCCCAGTCTTAAGTCTCTCAGGTTTGTTATTGTAGCCTTTCTTCTCTGGTCAGTGGCGGTCAGTGCAACGCCTGTCTTTCTTTCTTTCTTTCTTTCTTTCTTTCTTTCTTTCTTTCTTTCTTTCTTTCTTTCTTTCTTTCTTTCTTTCTTTCTTTCTTTCTTTCTTTCTTTCTGTCTTTCTTTCTTTCTTTCTTTCTTTCTTTCTTTCTTTCTCTCTGTCTCTCTGTCTCTCTTTTTCTTTCTCTCTGTTCCTCTGTGTCTCTCTGTCTCTCTTTCTCTCTCTTTTTCTCTCTCTCCCTCTCTCTCTCTGTCTCTCTCTCTGTCTCTCTCTCTCTGTCTCTGTCTCTCTGTTTGTCTCTGTCTGTCTGTCTGTCTCTGTCTCTCTCTCTCCGTCTCTCTCTCTCTGTCTCTGTATCTCTCTCTGTCTCTCTGTTTGTCTCTGTCTCTGTCTGTCTCTGTCTCTCTCTCTGTCTCTGTCTCTTTCTGTCTCTCTCTCTCTCCCTCTCTCTCTCTGTCTCTCTCTCTGCCTCTGTCTCTCTGTCTGTCTCTCTGTTTGTCTCTGTCTCTGTCTGTCTCTCTGTTTGTCTCTGTCTCTGTCTCTCTCTGTCTCTCTCTCTCTCTCTCTCTCTGTATCTTTCTCTCTGTCTCTCTCCCTCTCTCTCTCCCTCTCTCTGTCTTTGTCTCTCTCTCTGTTTCTCCTTGTGTCTGCCATTGTTTAGCCTTGCCGCCATGAGCCGCGTTCACCACAATGTAAATGGATCAATGCTCTCTTTGTCTGCTGGGGTGTGAGGCGGGAAGGCTTGAAAAAAAAAAATTGGCGTTTTCCAAATCGGAGCTTAAACAAGCAGCACAGGATGTGCAGCCAAACAATTTCCTAGCTTGGCCGGCGTCGGCAAGTAAACGTCTTTAATGTGTGGAGGTTTTTCTCTTTTTTTTTTTTTTTTCTTTCGGTTTTCTTTACCAGACAAGATGGAGTCAGAACTGACTGGATGCTGGGTTGCTGAGGTCCCCGTGGCGTTTGCCTTTTCTTCTTTCTTCTTTTTTTTTTTTCCCGCCCCAAAAAAAAAAAAACCCTCCTCACAGGTGGGCATGAGGTGACAGCAGCTTCACCCCTCCTTTTCTTTCGGCCATTTTAGGGGATTTTTTCTTTTTTTTTTTTTTTCTTTCTTTTTTTTCCCCTCTCAGAGAGTCCAGTCCAAGTTCGGGAACTCTGGAGCCCTTTGTGTGGTGAGAGGCTTTTATGTTTTTAAAAAGCGAAACTTTCGCAAAAGCTGTCTTGCTTTACACGATACCATCAGACGAAAGGGAAAACGTAGTGACAGCCATGTTTGATGAGCCACTTTTTTTGGAGGCGGGGGGCGGTTTGGGGGCTGGGTTGTTTGTTTTTCTGACACAAAATTGTGGTTGGCCAGTGGCTGTGCTGCCGTGGAGCTGGTGTAATGCTTTGTTTTGAGAGGCTCTTCCCAAACACCTCGACTTTGAGAGACCTGAGGGAGGCCAGCGTTTGCCATCAAAGGCACCTGAGAGGGAAACGTAACAAATTGTACCTATCATGTGGCTGTTGCCACGGCAACTCGTTAGCGCTGCACGCGGGCTCCACTGGCGTGTGCGTTTTTCTCCTCGGGAGCCCAGCCCCAAATCTGCCATTAAGTTTGAAATTGCCTTAATGGAAACTGATTTCTGAGGTGTTGCAAACCTGGGGGAGGCCTTAACAGCTCATCAGCGAATTGGCATGAAATCTTATGCACACCACCACCACCACTACTACCACTCTTCCTCCTCCTCCTCCTCCACCCTCTGCCCCAACCACCACCCCTATTACCCCAGCCCACCTCCAGCGTTGCACAAAGCCAACTCTGGATCGCCAACCATATTATTTTACCCCACCAAACACACACACACACACACACACACAGCAGACCCTCATATCCATATACTGGCTTCTCTCCTTTACCGCTTTCGACGGGATTGGAGGCCAGAGTAGCCAACGACAACATCCCGCCGCATAGCTCCCCTCTTGGCTGCTCCCATAGAAGGTAACAGGAGCAGCCCTCTTCTCTCCTCTCCTCTCCTCTCCTCCTCTCCTCTCCTCTCCTCTCCTCTTCTCCTCTCCTCTCTGCTCTCTCCCCTCCGTGCCTTGAGCCACAGAGGCTCACCAAAGACGGCTTTTAATACGATTACGGCCCGTTGTCTCCGTGCAGAACAGATAAGGTATTAGAGGGTGGTTTGATGAGATTTAAATTAATTCCGCACTCATTCAAATTCAGCCGTCCCCATTGAGACCGAGCGCTTTATTATTTGGAGGTGGAGTAAAATAGAGATTGGGCCTCTTCTCTCTCTCTCTCTCTCTCTCTTTCGCTCTGCCGAATCCCGACAGGAGCAAAGCAGCTCGTTAGAAAGCGTTTAGGCGAAAGGAAACACGTTTTATCCGTTTGCCGTAGCCCGTATGCGCGTATGCTTGAGGAAATTATTGAAAAAACGCCCAAGGATGCATCCTCTGTGGGCTTAATGGCACAAAGAGGCCCTCTGATACTGTGCAGTATTCAACACCTTTTGATATGAAAATAACTCCAGTGGGAGTGGGAGGCACGTGATCCATTTTTCGGGAAGTATGAACCTTCAATTTAAATCATATTTTTTGAATGAGTTCACTGCCCATTTTTCTGTGGAGACAGAACACAAAACCTGTTCTTGTAATTGTAGCTTTTGTTCAGCAGGAGGGTGTTTTTTTGAGGTTCCTGCTTTCATGTCTATATTCCCTGTCCGATTAAGGTTTCAGGAGCCAGCCGGCTGAATATTTATCAGGAATGGTAAGAGAATTGCATAGTATCGCCCATCAAAGAACTTTTTGTAGACTGCTTTTTTCTATTTTTTTAGCATCACACAAAGAGTTTTAAATGAAAGTGTAAAAGCACTCACAAATCACGGTGTGTATTTGTGTGCCTGGCGTGGGTTTGCATAGGGCTGGATTGATGTGTCTGCCGACACACAGTCTCTCTCTCTCTCTCTCTCTCTCTCTCTCTCTCTCTCTCTCTCTCTCTCTCTCTCTCTCTCTCTCTCTCTCTCTCTCTCTCTCTCTCTCTCTCTTCTCTCTCTCTCTCTCTCTCTCTCTCTCTTTATCTGTGTCTATCTCTCTCTCTCTCTCTCTTGTTTTTGTCTCCACCCTTCTTTTCTGAATTCCTCTTCTTCTGTGTCCCCAATGTTCGTCTGTCCTGGTATCGTTTTCATCGTCCTACCTGTCCCTTCCTCTGTCTTATTTTTCCTCCCGTTCCTTTACTTCCTTTTAACTGTGCTAGGATAAGTTACTGGCCTTGGCCCTCTCTCTCTGTCTGTCTCTCTCTCCCTCTCTCTCTCTTTTTCTCCCTCTCTCTCTCTCTTTTTCTCCCCCTCTCTCTCTCTGCCTCTCCCTCCCTCTCTCTCTCTCTCTCTCTGTCTCTTTTTCTCCCTCTCTCTCTTTTTCTCCCCCTTTCTCTGTCTCTCTCTCTGTCTCTCTCTTTCTCTCTCTCTCTGTTTGTGTTTGTGTGTATACGAGTGCATGAAGGCGCCTGTGTTTGTTTGTGTGTTTGCGAGTAAGCACGCGCCTATATGTGTGTGTGTGTGTGTGAGTGTGAGTGCATGTGTGTTTTCACTGTATGCGTATGTCCGTGTGAGTCATCAGTGAGTCCCTCTGGGAACCTTACCCAGTCTCTTCCCACCGCACAGGACATTGATCATCCCCAGTGATTCATTGTGTTTCTTCCTTCACTTGGCACAGGAGAGGTCCCAACGTTTTGATTTTTGTGAAATCCTTTTCACGTTTTTCACAGAAGCAGCTAAGTAGCTGACCACGTATATAAATATATAAGTTTTAAGCAGACGGTTTCAATTGGTTGTCTAGCGGCTCATCAGCCTTCTGCCTGACAGGATATTTCTCATCTGTGGTCTAGAAAGGAAGAGTAAAACTTTCACGCTTTTCAAGTGTAGGGTTGTGCTCCACTGACAGGCTTTTATATAAAAAAGGCTCCAACTGACACCTTTTCATGAATCAGGGTGTGTGTGTGTGTGCTGTGTATTGTGTGTGTGTGTGTGTGTGTGTGTGTGGTTTCGTACATTCTTTTCTTCCTTTTCTTACTTGTGTGGTGGCGGGGGGGGGGGACTGGGGCAGGAGGAGTGAACCTATTGCTGCTGCGTGATGGATCGCTGCCCGGTACACGAAGCCATCGTCAGTCTGCGTTTCCCACCCTCCTTCTCCTCCTCCCTCCTCCTCTCCTCTCCTCCTCCCCCCCCCCTCCTTCTCCTCCTCCTCCTCTCCTCCCCTCCCCCCCTTCCTCTCCTCCTCTCCTCCCTCCTTCCCCTCCCTTCCCGCGCCGTCCGAACTAGAGCCCGGAGTGAGCTGAGGACACGAGACGGAGGCTCATGCATGTTTTATCAGCCGAGTCCCCGACGCCGCGGCGAGACGGGGCCTGCCCATGTGAGCGGTGCGGATCAAGCGGAACGGAACGGATCGGATCGGCGTGTGATGGCTCCGCCAATGTCCCCCCGCCGCCGTCCGTCCGTCCGTCCGTCCCGCTCGCCCCGCCCAGCGATCGCTGCGCCCAGCCGCCACCGCCGCTCAGCTCAGCTCTGCTCAGCCCTGCCTAATTAGTACCTGCGAGAAGAAATCGTTAATATGCAGCGGCGAGGTAACAGAAGGGCACCTCGCTGTCTCCGCTGTTGCCATAACAACAGCATGGAAATGAAGCCCAGCTTAATTTTTTTTTTTTTTTGTCTACATTTTTAATAAGGGGAATCTGTTTAATTTAATGGAGGGTGTGCCTGAAGAGATCGATATTAAAACTGTTTGTCATCCCCCCCCCCCCCCCCCCTCCCTCTCCTCCTGCTTCTTCTGCTTAGGCAGCTGCAAATGCCATTCAATATGTAGACAGGATTTGGGGTTTCTTCAAAGGGGTCTCTCAGTCACTTCACTTCATTAGGACGTACTCCCCCTATGCAGTTTCTCTCTCTGATGATAAACCCCCATCTGTATGCAGAAAATACTTGACAGGACACCTGGCTAATTGTTAGCCAGGCACAACTGATTCTGCCAAGGGATTTTGACTCCCATTAAAAAAACGTGAGGCACCCAGGACGGTTACCTGAAGGGGAGAATATGGGTTCCTCATACTCGTAGGCTTTTTTGTGAAAAGACTAATGGTCTTCGCCTGCCGGAGGTCGAGACAGGCAAGGGTAATGGTACGTGATCTAGTCCCATAAAGAAACGAATGAGTCTCAACAGCTTTGGGAGCGCTCTGAAGAGCCGTAACATCACTGCTGTCTGACACCTCAGTCTACGTGTACTCTCTGCTTGTCTGACTTTGGAGAGAAAAAAAAAGAAACCTAAAGAAGAAGAAAAACAAAAACAGAAAGTCTGCACAGTCATTCTCTGCAGTTGATTTGTATTCTTTTTCTATTCCCCCCCCCCCTCCTCTCTTTTGTTGTCTTTTACTCTCTTCTTCAGCTTAAAGAGTTTCTTAAACATACAGACCCTCTGTGTCTCTGCTCCCTCTCCCTATTTTGCACTTAATTCAAAATCAAGCTATGCACTTTTGTTGATAAATCTTGGGTCTTCTGCTGAGTTGCGTTGGCCAGCGCCGTGGAATGTTTGCGCTCTTTTCCAACAAACCCAACGACCTTCTGCAGTCTCTGTAACCGTGAGCGCAATTGTTACACCATTCCTGCACAACATGGCAACACTCAGACTCTACATATGGTTTTCTCTGCACGCTGTGCCAGTGAGAGATCTCAGTGAAATACTTTGACTATAAAACTGCCACTTAAAACAAAAAGTTGTGTTGTTTTCTGGCATGACAAATAAAGATGTCTCTGTTAATGTAGCTTCTTTTTTCTCTCTTTCTCTCTCCCTTTCTCTCTCTCTCTCTCTCCTGCCCTCTTCTCAGGTCATCGCTGTCTGTAATGAAGTCTCATGAAGTCCCCTGTCGCAGCTGACATTCCCAGTCAGCAGGAGATTCCCGTGCCGACTGCGGACGACAGAGGAGGCGAGGAGGGTCCTGCTCGGAAACAGGACTTCAGCACCTCTGAGGTCCCGCCTGGATACGCTCCACGCCACCCCTCCCTCCCGTCCTGTCGGGCTGCGCATCCCGACCGAGCCCCAGCCACAGCACCAGCAGCACCATGTCCAGCCGAAGGAAGTCTTCCACGCCCTGCATGATACGCGTGACCGACGCCGTCCAAGAGGAGGAGGAGGATGGCGGCACGGAAATCGAGGCGCCCCCCCCCTTCTTCCGCGGACGACTCGCTGGAGGGCACGTCTTCCCAAGTGCTTCCGGAGCCGAGCTGGAGGTCATCGAGCGGCGGCCCCCCCTCGGAGGGACACAGCAGCCAGCTCCTTGAGAAGGAAGCCGTGGTGGGGGCTGAGGACGAGGTGGAGGTGGAGGGGGAGGGAGAGGGGGAGGGGGAGGAGGTGGCGGGGGAAGCGTGCATGCAGAAGCCCCAGCAGAAGCAGCCCGGAGGAGGATACAAGTGCAAATACTGTCCTTTCTCCACCCAGAATTTAGGCGACTTCAAAGAGCACGTGGACACCAGGCACCCGAACGTCATACTCAACCCGCTGTACTTGTGCGCCGTGTGCAACTTCAGCACGAAAAAATTCGACTCCCTCACGGAGCATAACGAGACGTACCACCCTGGCCAGAGCAACTTTAAGTTTAAGAGAATCAAACTCAACAACCAGACAGTGCTGGAGCAGACAATCGAAGGTGTACACAATTCAGTTGACCTTGACAATGAGGACACAGAGACAGTGGGTGGTGTTCCAGATTTCGCTCTCAGCAAATCAACCACAGTGAAAGCCGGGAAGCCAAAAGCCGAGGAGAAGCACATTTTTGGCCAAGGCAACGAATTGCAGAAGCATTTAGAAAACCTAATCTCAAAGGATCAGATCACTGCTGTAAATGTGAACGGCACTGTAATAATTCCCGACCCGACGATACTGCAAGGACTCTCTCACGTTATGCCTTTGCTTCAGAGGCCGCCCAACTTAAACTCTGTACCAAAAATCGCTGTTCCTCTGAACACCACCAAATACAATCCCTTGCTGGACAACAACGCCATTCTCATCACGTCCTTCAACAAGTTCCCCTACCCCACCCACGCCGAGCTGTCTTGGCTGACGGCGGCCTCCAAGCACCCCGAGGAGCAGATCAAGGTGTGGTTCACCACGCAGAGGTTAAAGCAGGGCATCACCTGGTCGCCGGAGGAAGTGGAGGAGGCCCGCAAGAAGATGTTCAACGGCTCCATCCCGCCCATGCATCACACCTTCACAGTCTTGTCTGATTCCGTTACGGACCCAGCCCGAAGCGGCCAGTCCTTCGTCCTTGGCGGTGGCCTCGGACAGGCCAGCCAGATGCTGACCGCCGCCGCGGTCGCCACCGCCACCCGTACCCCCCTCACGTCCGCGTCCGTCACTGTGACAACGGTGAGCCACGTGCCGTCTCTCAAAAGGCCCCTGGCCGGTGCCTCCTTGCCCACGGATGTCAAGCGTGCTGCCATGCTGCCCCCCGCAGACGACCACCCCAAAGAGAAGCTACCCATGGCACCCCCACCTCCCCCGCCAAAAGACAGGCTGCCTATGGCACCGCCCCCAGTGCCTCCTGAGATCAAGAGGCCGATGCCTTCTCCCTTTTTCGCGCCCGACATGAAGCGGCCCATGGCCGCCCCCATCGTGTCCCTCAAAGGGAAGCCACCGGTGGCACTTCCTCTCGTGGCCTCGCCTAAGGACAGGATGGCCATGGCCATGCCCCCTCCCTTAATGCTGCCCAAGGACAGGCTCGCCATGTCGCCCGCGTTCTCCGCCGAGCTAAAGCGGTCCGCCGTCGCCCCCCAGATGAAGAATCACCTGCCGGCAATCCCCAAAGACAAATTCTCCTTACCTTCTCCCTTTCTGCCCTCTGATGTGAAGTTACCCATGGCGCCTCCGCTGGTGGTGCCGCAAATGAAAAGGCCAACAATCATCCAGACCGCGCGAGGGCCTGGCAAGACACTACCGCTGCCTCCTCCCGTGTTTCCGCTGGAGGGCAGGCAGCCGAAGGAACAGCTCGCGGAGGCGAAAGGAGAGGGCCGACACCCAGACGCCAAGGAAGCTAACGGTGTGCCTCGGGGCGGGGGCGAGGCGAAGAGTTGGCTCAACGGCTCTCTGCATGTGAAGAACGACTTTGCGCCGAAGGAGAGGCCCAAGCCCGTGCCCACTCAGTTTCCCCTTCTGGAGAGGGTGAAGGGAAAGACCACGGAGCAGCTGAAGATCCTGGAGGAGAGCTTTCAGAGAAACAGCTACCCCTCTCACGGTGAAGTGGACAGCATGGCCACGGTCACCAGGATGTCCAGAGAGGAGATCGACAGCTGGTTCCTGGAACGCAGGGCCTTGCGGGACAACCTCGAGCAGGCCCTGCTCAACTCCATGGGAGCGAGGAGGTTTGATGTCTTGGAGAGGAGGCAGCAGCATCAGCAGCAGCAGCATCAGCAGCAACATCAGCAACAAAAACAGCACGCAGTCCTTAATGGAGCACACAAGCTAGGAGGTCTACCCATGACCCCGCTTCGTCCAATCATCGCGCCCCCTAGCTCTCCTCTGCACCTGGAGGGCAAAGCTCTCGGACTCCTGAAAGAGGTGTTTGCCCAAACCCAGTGGCCCTCACCCGAGGAGTACAACCTCCTCGAGAGCCAGACCGGTCTGGCCCGCACGGACATCGTCCGCTGGTTCAAAGACAGCCGGTCGGACCTCCGCAACGGAACCGCGGACTGGCCAGAGCTGAGCCACAAGTCAAACAACGGCGGCCACAACGGCCAAGGGCTACCCCTGACCCCCAACCACGGCGGCAACAACAAGGTCATCCAGCGTTGTCAAGAAACGGCGAAGACCGGCGGGGGCGCGGACGACTCCGCCGGGCTGAGGGACTGTGCCAAACTCAACAGCCAAGAGATCAAGGAGTGGTTTGCCAACACGCTGGGCCACGGCCTGCCAGAGCTGGGCAGAAACGGCAGACAGAACGGCAGAGGGAGAGGGGACTGCGCAGGCTGGATGCAGGATCCCATGAGGAGGAACGTCGGAGGAGTGACTCCAGAGCTGGTCTCAGACACTGACTAAAGTGGCAGAGGAATTCACGGAAGAGAATATAAAGAGGTGGGTACGCACCTCACAAAGTGTGGTGTGTGTGTGTGTGTGTGTGTGTGTGTGTGTGTGTGTGTGTGTGTGTGTGTGTGTGTGTGTGTGTGTGTGTGTGTGTGTGTGTGTGTGTGTTAGGGCTGCACGGTATTTGAAAAATGTGTGATATGCGGTAACATTGCTGGGTGTTGCGATGACTATATGTTTTGAGAGATAGTAGATTATAGTTTTAACATCTTTCAGCTTAATTTAATAAGCCAGTGCACAGCCTATGGGGTGGATATCAAGGGCAGTAAGACTCCATGTGATTTTCCAAATATCTTCATATGTGGACATGGCTTAACTGGAATAAATAGGACATTACTGTAAGCTGTTCCAGTAAAGCCATGTTTTGCGATATGTGTATCAGGATACTGTATGTTGCGATATCACAATATTTTCGATATATTGTGCAGCCCTAGTGTGTGTGTGTGTGTGTGTGTGTGTGTGTGTGTGTGTGTGTGTGTGTGTGTGTGTGTGTGTGTGTGTGTGTGTGTGTGTGTGTGTGTGTGTGGCATCTGACTGTGCGAAACAGAAGAGAGTGGTGTGTTGTGAAAGTCATTCTTGAATGGTCGGGTAAGGCTTCCAGTGTTCTCAGTGGCTCTTTAGCCCCTAGTAATTGACCCTAATTGCGTCAGTGAATAGGAACACTTGGGGTGGTCAATTATGTGATGAAACATAAAATAATCTACTGTTAATGTAAAAAGCGCTTGATTGTTCTCAGATTGCATAACAAGCACAGGTCAGGAGGACAGTTGTCATTACAGATTACCGGTAAAGATTATTGCAGATATGAATAAAAAGTGGCATAATGCTTTTTCATTTTTAAGCAAAACTCTGAAATGAATCGAGTTTATTGTTTGCTGTGCTTTACCACAAGAGACTTTCAAAGAGACGTGTTAATTCTCATGGGTATAGCGAGAACTGCAGATGAAAATATCGGCATTCTGGTGTATAGCTGGCAAGGCAACTCTGTTTTTGATCTGTGTTGTATTCAGACTGTTTTTAGACAGTAAAATGAATGTGTTGGTATCACACTGCATTATGCTGTATAGCTCATGCCTCAGTTGGCAAGACAACCCTAATGTGTTTGATTTGTGTCAAAATTCAGACTGTTTGTAGTCAGAAAAATAACTGGATAATATTGATTACCTTAAAATCTGATTACCACCCTAACTACAATGGCTGGTTTTGTAAATAAGTTTATTTCCTTGCTAAACATCACTCATCTAAGTTCAAGGAAATGTTATCACAAATCTTCCAGTAGCAGCGTTCTTGTCTTTACACTTTAATCAGTCTCTTCGTCATCGTCCAATCACATCCTGATCTGCCCTAGTAACCAGGCAGGGTTGAAACAGTCTGTGAGTCATTGGCACAGGACGAGCCATTTCATTCCCTTTCGGGATTATCAGGGCACTTGTGAATGCGTGTTCCCAACTGTGAAAATTTTAATGATGGCACTATTTCTTCCCCCTCCTCGCAGGTGACGATTGTTGCCGCTGTCATTTGCACAGAAGAGGGAGGAAGGAGGAAGGAAGGAAGGAGAGAGGGGGAAAGAGAGGTTTAATATTAAATATTGTATTTTTGGAACCAATGATTTTACTCTTGCACTCTCACCATCTTAGCCTGTGCGTAATGTTTCCAGGATGCTGTAGGAACGTTGCAAGTATTGTTGGGCGTTTAAAACAAAAAAAACAAAACAAAAAAAAAACAAAGTAAACTAAACACTGTTGGGATGAAAGCGGAGCTACAGAAATTGCACTATGCGTGCGTCTGAAGCACTGAATAGGTAGTGATTCGTTGAGTGCCAAAGCTGGATCTGCTGCATTATTACTTTTAAAAAAAGGGTTCTTGTACATATATTTTTCTGTATTGCTACAGATTTGTAAAGTTTTGGGGGAATTTTGTTACATTTTATAATGGGAGGAACTGTTCCCCACCCACCCAACCACCCACCCACCCCCCTCCCCTTCCCGCTCCACCCCGCCCCCCCTCCACCTCCACTCCCCAAACCCCCACTCCCCGCACCCACACCCACCCACCCCTCCTCGACTCTTTTTTGTGCTCTGGCTGGTCTTTACAGTGGCATGTCCTACATTTTTGTAACAAGACTCCGCTATCCGAACCACTACAGAACCGTTGGCGATACTTCAGTCAGTTTCCACCATGCTCAACATCCGTTGCAGGTTTTTTTTTTTTTTTTTTTTTCCTTTCGTCAGATGGACTTCCTTTGAACCGAATCGCATTTACAACTGGACTGAGGTGCTGTTGTGCTTTTCCGGACGCTTCACCACTGCTCTCGATATGCTCACGCTTCTGTGACCAAGTGACATTTGTGGATTGTTTTGAAAGGAAAAAAAATGGACAAAAAAAAAACATCGCTGGTTAAGATAACAAAACAAACAGAAAACTATACAAAACACACAAAAAAAAAACAGTTATGAACTGGTTAAAAAAATCACAATATATCTAATCCAGAAACACGCTGTCTACACAATCTTCTAATACTCCTGTTAGTACATTCACTCTCTGTCATGCAAATAAACATATACATAAGTAACCGCCTTTATACATAATGGCTTCATAGATGTAGTGCTAGTTCAACTCCGTAGAAAACAAAACTCGTTGACAGATTACAAAGTCTTTAAGTACCGCTCCTGCTGTCGTGTCATTGTCAGAACATATACCGAAAAAAATACTGTACTCATACCAAGGTCCTGCTTACTATTTTCTAAGAAATCATCAGTGTCTGCTGTAATCCAATAAAACACAGCCTATTTAAAAAATGTTTCATGAGTAACTGCTGTTTTAATCTGTGCCATTCGTCATCCATCATCAATGTTTTTTTTTTATTGTTTTTAAGCTGAGGTATCGGTGTCTGCTAATGTCTGTGATTATAGGGCTGCTGTTATTATACCATTAGCTCTTTTAGTTTAATGACCTAACCACTGGACATGCCAGCTGTCAAATTGCATTATAACAGAAACTCTGTTTCGGCTTTGAAGTTGTGGTTGCAAAATGGTCCCGGCAAATGACTCAGGGTGGATACTGGTGGATAGGGTTTTGGTTTATTCAGTGTTGTTCCTATGACTCATCTCCAATGCATACACCGTGCTACGGTAGAGAGCACAACTGAAGGATGGGAGTGTCCATGTGTCAGGGATAGTCAGTCCTTCAGCATTCGTCTTGGGCTCTACTTGTGGACAGAGGTGCACAAACCAACTTGAGAAGGTAAAAGTCCTATGATGCCTGTGCTCTTGAAGATGGTGATACACGGGGCAACTTTTTCAGCTATGTTGCTTGGCAACAACATGATTGGCTCCTGATTTTCAGGGATGGGATGATCACCAAAAGTTAGCTGGTGCTGATCTCAGCTCACCCCAAAACATCCCTGGCCAAATCACATTTGTTTTTATATTGTTGCCCGGTAACATTGCTCAGAAAGTGTCCCAGTGTATCATCACCTTTAAAGATTGTGATACATTGGGCAATGTTGTCAGGCAGTGTTGCCAGTTGATGACGTTTGGGCACTTTATGACTCATATTAGCCTGCACGTTATTTATCAGGTGATCTTAGATCAGTAGCAGTTTTTTTATCATTCCATCGGGAAATTTGATAAGTGGTGGTTGCCAGGCAACATTGCTCAAAAGGTTGCCCTGAATATCATCCCTTTTAACACAGGTAATTTCCCTAGTTAGTCTAGTCAATCTACAGTACCTGGCTGTAGAGTTGTGTGGGGGAATTGACAGGAGTTCTACTTTCTGAACCCTGGTGCCTGCTTCTGCTTATGGGAAGCTGATTCTTAGAGGGCAACATGTATTCAGAAGCTACAATTCAACACTACATCCAATCCAAATCATCTGTTTTTACCTGTGCACTTAATACAGGTGATTTTATTAATTAACTCCTTCTACCTGGCTGTAGAGCTGTGCCAATTAGAATCAGCCAATTTAGTGAATGGCTGAAACAAATATATGGCACTGGATTGTAACATCTGAAGCCGGGTTGCACACACACATACACACTGCAGACAGGAAGGCTAGGCCAGCCTGCTCACTGTACTCATTTGAAATGCTAGTAAACCTGTCGCCAGACATTTGGCATGGTTATGCACAACAGCAAAAAAAATGTGATAGAAAACATTTGTCATGAAATACAATCATGTAAATAATGTCATTAAATAGAAACCACCGAAATCCTTCACTAAGAAAGATCTGCAATCAATTTCCTGAAAATCCCTCCAGAGTATGTTTGAGAATGTTTGTTTGAGAGCAGTTTCCAAAATGATACTTTAGCCAAGAAAGTCTTACTGAAGGATTCGCTTGACATTTACCAGCATCCACATGTTGTGCAGCATTGCACTCACTATCATGTAATCAGCTTGGCACGAAGACACATCTGAGACACAGAAACTCTAGGAGTGTGAATGTTTAGTAATGCCTCACTCAAACTCCCCGTTGTAGTAAGACCCAAATATGTAATATTCATGGCAGATGTCTGAAGCTCTTAGAAGTTTTTCATAACATTATTTACATACGTGATGTCAAGTGTAGATACTTTCTCTCTACCAGCCCGCCAGTTGAGCTCCCCTGGGAACCACGGGGGACACTAGCGGAGCTCTCCACAGCACCCCGGCGGATTTCTGTGGCGGTGCTGGATTATAACAAAGCTTGCTATGTGTATCGCTGTCCTGTGTTCGTCTGCCAAACTGTTGAAGCACTTTGAGCTACATCCTTGATGAAATGTGCTATACAAGTAAAGCTTATTATTATTATTATTATTATTAGTCGTAGTAGTAGTAGTAGTAGTAGTAGTAGTATTACCATTAATAATAATAATAATAATAATAAAATAATCAATAATAATGATATGTTATTAGCATTGTTATTATTGTTGTTGTTGTTGTTGTTATTGTTATTATTATTATTATTATTATTATTATTATTAATATTATTATTAATATTATTAATATTATTAATATTATTAATATTAATAATAAAAATAATAACCTGAAATTCTGTGACCTCCTTCCTGTGGTGCAGTGCTGACTAGCATTTGGCATCTGTCACTGTGCCCTACTCTCAATAACTACTTATGTTAATGTGACCGTCCAGTATCATTTAGGTATTAACTCTTGAGATAAGCTGCTGCTGTGCCATTGTTAAGTCTTCAGTGAAAGGCTTTGAGTAAAGTGGTAATCATCGTTTTAAAGAAATAAAATCACTAGAATTAGCACACACTTGTCATGGATTTTGACCAGGAAATATATAAATATGGAGGTCAGTTAAATCACATTTATAACTAAAAAAATGTGCTGGGAGACTAATTAAATCTTCATGAGCTCTGAATCCAAGCACTTGTTGATGTATTCCTCAACCTTCATATGTTTTACTTTCAATTAGACTGTATGGTTTTTGACATGATCACTACAAGTGAGGTTATGAAGGGAATCAAGAGGTCAAAGTCATGATCCATGCTTACTGAAACCTTATTGCCAATGCAGTCCATATAGATAAAGGTAAAAAAAGAACCCCTGTTTAGATGTGCCTGTAGACAGTATGTTGCAGACATTCAGTATAGATCAGTGGAGAGCACATTCCTTGTAATATCATTGGTCTCAAGCCCCTCTAAAGGACAATAAAAACAAATAGTTCAGAAAGACTGTGTGTAATATATAGGTCTGAACATAGAAACAATACAGGAAGAGATACCTTTGATCACTGACCTGACTTTGGAAACCGGCCATTGATAAAGCAAAATGTACAAAATTGAAACAAAATGCAGCTGTTTTCTTTAATCAGCCAGTGGCTTGTACAACCAGAACGTTCTAAAATTTGGAGCCATGTGCTAGGTCTGTCAGCAAGTCTGCATTATGTCTCATGAGAATAAATTGTCTAGATGGTGTGTTGCATATTACTGTGCAATACACAGTAGACAAGGGTTTATTTTCCAAATGTTGCATGTCTAAGTTGCTTTAATTTAAACACCCCTGACTGCACGTTATGATACAGGATGATTGATCACCAACTAAAAATCTGTTAGATCACATTTTCATCTGTAATTAGGAGGCATAAACCGAGCAGTAGTACAGTATCACTAATCACAGCCACCGTGATTCACTGGCTGCTGCTTACACAATCTGGCTATGAACAACAGTTGAGCAAGTGCTTCAGGGGTTATCAATAGAAAGTACAGTTTCTGTAACAAGCTCAAACTGGGGGAAGGGCATTGCGTAATGTAAACTTGCATGGATGACATCCAAGACACACAAAAAAAAACTAGCTTAGTCGGTACAGTGCTGCAAGATTAAACTTTGCCAAAGACCTTAAAAAAGAAGCTCATTCTTTGGTCATATCTAACCGCGATAAAATGTGTCTGGCTCAGATGGATACTAGCATGTTTGGCATGAACCTGGTCAGGACTACTACAGTGAATGTTCAGTCCCGGCAGGGAAGCATAGAGGTGGGACAGCAGTGATTTGGGGCGGTGTGACAGCAGAAAGGTGTTTGGGGTGATGACATTTCTTCATGGCACCATGATATGGCAAAATACTGGTTGGTTGACCAGAGGATTCCTAGTCTGCAGAACAGGAATAGGCCAGTTACAGTATCATAATGCTTCAAAGCACTTTTTTTGCTTTGAAGCATTATGATATGCTTTTTTTTTAAAGAAAAAAGTGGTAACTTAGCTGGGCAAGCCTGTCACCTGACTTGAATCTGTTTTGGGTATGTTATAGAATAAAGATGTTATGTATATGTATAAATATGTATATAGAATATGTATGTTATAGAAGGTAGAACAACACAACTCCTTTATAAAAGAACAGCTTGGAAAATGCCAAAGGTCTTATCAAAGGTTTTGTGAAGTATTTAGAAACATAGACTTTTAATTGCAGTAATGAAAGGTTTACTGACTTGCTGCATTGAGGTTGTTTCAGCTGTGGTTGGCCTATTCTTTTTCGGTATTTAATTTTTTTTCTGCTTTTAAACTTGTACAACAAAGTTTCACATTGAACCTTTTGACATGTAAGTGAATCAGGTGTGTGTGTGTGTGTGTGTGTGTGTTATTGCACGTGTTTAAGAGTTTTCTCTTAAGTGTTTATCCAGAGCACTGTGGAATGCAGCCATCGAGGAAAGCAGGTATGCATAGCAGCAGGCCTGTAATCTCCAGCCAGACGCTGCGAGGAGAACTGGCTAAACGGCAATCGGGTTTTGGCTCGGTGGCCTCTTTGCGGTAGCAACCGTGTGAACCTCATTACGCAAGACATTTTATTTGCGCTCTTATTATTTAATTGGGAGGAAAATTCAGGGCCTTCTTTCACTGTGAAGGACACGGAAAGTGTACAGTCTGCCAACCAGCAGTCTGTATGGCACTTAGGCAATTACTATTGCATAATTTGGCATTGTTGAGGGGCTTTTTGTTGTTGTTGCTGTCTGGTTTTATAGGCTCTTATGGCTAAACTTCTCTCTATGCCGGCTCATTACTTCAGGTGTGGTTTTACGAAATTGCAATACGGTATGTGCACCGAGCCCAAGTACAGTCAAAGGTGAACAAGCCGGCTTGAGAAAGTAAAAGTCCTGCCACGTATTCCTTCTGCCTGTGCTCCTGACACAGGTAATTTCACCTAATTAGCTCATCTATCTGGCTGAAAATTCGTGCTAATTAGGATCACCCGTTTCAACAAATTGGCTGGAATAAATATGGGGCAGGACTTTTTGCTTTCTGATACCTGGGATGCCCGCCTCCCAATACAGTAGCTTTTCCACCCCTCCCACCACCCAGGAGATAACCCAAAGTTCACTTTTTTGACAGGTCACTCCGTTTATGCATGCATAGCTATTAATTTGCATAGGTCAGCTCAGATGTGGCCCATGTCAAGTCACGTGGGACTGCAAAGAGGTGTTTGCCTGAGCAATCCTGCCCCATATCGCCCACCTCACTATTTTTTGGAAGTTGTTTTTTTTCCCCTCTCTCTCTCTCTTTCTCTCTCTCTCTCTCTCTCTCTCTCCCTCCCTCTCTCTCTCTCTCACTGCAATGCAGACTGGCCTTATTGGGATTGAGAGTGAGAGTGGATGTTGACGCTAGGCTGTGAGGAAATACAAGAAAGTTCTAAATGTAATGTGTGACCATGAGATGCAGTCTCACGTCTACCAGGAAATCACTCCGCTCTCTGCAGCAGACTCAGCAGAAAGCTACAGTGGATGAATGTGAAGCACTCCCAAATAGTTTCAATCATAGTCACACTGTACCATCCGCACTGGGCACTGGAGTGCACTTGATGTCCGGTTCATTTGACCAGTGTGAGTGCAGGTTAGGTATGAGAGACAACAGTACTCTGGTGCGCTTTAAGTGAAACGTTTCTAGAGTGAGTATGCCCTTACAATCCAGCTCTCATATTGAGTTCAGTGGTGTGACCAAGATCACACCTACACTGTTGGTTAGAAAAAGTATAAGAACTAGGCAAACTCTAATTAACAAGTCCACTTTTTTCAAAGCCGACTTCCACACACACACTTTCCTCACAGAGTGGCAAAGCAGCTGCTGTGTCATCTGCATGTGGGACAGCTATTGCTGTACCAGACAGACAGCCAATGCTTCTTTGTCATTCAAAGCGCGCTCGACTGTTTGGCTGCCTAGACACGTGCGAAAAAAAAAGAAAAAAAGGCACATATTCATTTCCCTAAACAGTCACCACACCCACTGGAATTAGATGGGGTTGTTGGTTGCACAGTAGTTGGGGGTGACAACGTGGTTATTGCATGTGTGTTGCCTGGAATGTCAATTGCTCTCGTTGATATGAGGTGGGCGTCTCACTGCCCGCACGCTTGTCAGAAAGGCAGGCTGATCGCATGCCTGTCCGAGATGGCTGTGGTGCTCTGTTGTGAGGTAGCCGAGAGTCCTGCCAGCGTCTCTTGAAAGTTCATCCCACACACACACACACCCAAATCTGTCTGGAGTGTGTAAACAGCTGCGTACGTGCACACGCCACGCTGCCGGAACATGGCTTAACAGGCTTTGAAGGTGGGGAAAAGTTGAGGCTTGCCTGGGAGTACTGGGAGAACATGGATGCCCAGTCTGAAACACAGACAGACAGACTGGGCTGCCACAGGTCAGGCAAGCCTGTTTAACTGACACGCACACACACAAACAAGGTGTGCTGCTAGAAATTTTGGGCCCCATGAAACAATACCCCCCCCCCCCCTTATTATTATAAATAATAATAGTGACACTGTTCTAGAAGGGCCCCTTGTTAATGCTGGGGCCTTAGAATCGTCCTAATTTTGGGCCCCCTTGAAAGAATACAATTTTGCCCCCCCCTTATTATTATAAATAATAGTAGTGACACTGTTCTAAAAGGGCCCCTTGTCAATGCTGGAGCCTTAGAATCGTCCTAATTTTTGGGCCCCTTGAAAGAATACAATTTTGCCCCCCCCCTTATTATTATAAATAATAGTAGTGACACTGTTCTCGAAGGGCCCCTTGTTAATGCTGGGGCCTTAGAATCGTCCTAATTTTGGGCCCCCTTGAAAGAATACAATTTTGCCCCCCCCCCCCCCCCCTTATTATTATAAATAATAGTAGTGACACTGTTCTAGAAGGGCCCCTTGTTAATGCTGGGGCCTTAGAATCGTCCTAATTTTGGGCCCCCTTGAAAGAATACAATTTTGCCCCCCCCTTATTATTATAAATAATAGTAGTGACACTGTTCTAAAAGGGCCCCTTGTCAATGCTGGTGCCTTAGAATCGTCCTAATTTTGGGCCCTATGAAAGAATACAATTTTGGATATTATTGACACTGTCGTCAAAGCCCCCCCCTGTCAATGCTGGGCTCTTACTCCACGTACAGATCAGGAGCGACCAAAGCGAACAGGTCTCCAAGGTTGCTGAAGAAGTTTCACAATTTACTTTGTTCACTCATGACGTGTCATTTGGAATGTTGGATTTAGCTCAGTAATTAACGGACGTTGGTAAATCTATGCATTCTGATTGGTTTTCGCTGAACTGTGTCATAGCTCATTACCATAACGTTAACTGACTTTTAACTTCTCTTTTTCGCTCTGGTCGCCAAAGTCGCTTCGCTGCCGCCGAATCCGCTCTGGTCGCCCAATTCGCCGACTCTCCGTAGAGAAACAATGACTTCCGTTGCTCTGGTCACTTTGGTCCTGATGTGAACACAGCTTTAGAATCGTTAGAATCGTTCTAACTCCCCACCCCACCTCCGGCTGCACACAAGCATCAGAGCCTCCTCAACAGCTGGGCCGGTAAAGATAGGCAGTCACTAGACGAGAGACTAGTGCGCACCACCTACCTGGGAGCTCCTGGCACTGTTTCCCCTGCAGTCTTGTCAGGCCCAGTGTCAGCCCAACAACAAGCAGGTAATGTAGTGTGTCCCAGCAGATGGGAGGCCAAGGCTTCAAGTGGAGAGAATATGCTAAGCGCTCTCACTCTCGCTTGGTGTCCTGTCGCGGAGCTCTGTAAAGACAGGACTATGAGCATCACCAGCAGCTGCCTGCCTGCCTGCCTGCCTGCCGAAATGGAACAGCTGATCTAACGCCCGCTCTATTACTGTCCCCCCACTGCGGAGAGCAAGCAAAGGTGTCGGCAAGACTCGGTGAGCTGCTGTGAAAGCCTGCGTGAAGTGGGAAAGACTAAGGTGACAAATACATTTTTTTTTGTCTGTGAGCCTCACTTTGATGTATAATCTTGTGCAAAAGTGAACATCGTGCTGCTGGTGGCCTTTTTGCAAACATCAGCGGCATCAGAATTCCCCTGGGAGCCAAAAAAAAAAAAAAAAACTAAGACCAGGCCTTGGAGAGGCAGTGAGATGTGAAAACAACAGAACTCGCA
>CM050201.1:17920000-17990000 GCA_027475355.1 Coilia nasus | reverse complement strand
CTCAGAGGGCACGCTGCACGTCTGGAGGTGCCTGGGAGAGAGACACGTTTTCCCCTTTCCCTCCATCTTCTTTTCTTTTAATGGAATTCTTTTTCTTTATGAGACCACATCTGTCTTTGCCCCACCTCTCTCTTTCTCTCTATCTCTCTCTCCAGCGTCCCATTGTCATTCTATGCCTGTCTGACTGGCGCGCTGCCGTCCTCTCACTCTTGCTCCCTTGTCTGACTCCATCTGCCTCTCCGTCTCCGGCTTTTCATGAGATTTACAGCCGGTCGCAGATTGGTGTGGAAGTCCCTCTCTTGAGACTGCAGGGCTTTAATAAAAGACTTAGTGGTGCCCCAGCATCCTACACACTGAGCTGTCAGCAGTAGCCTAGAAGTTGCCTGGCACCAAATCCTGCGCTATCGTGAATTGGATGCTGCGAAAGTCCGAATACATGCAGTACTTTCAAGCCATAACTCAATAGGCCTTTTCATTCCCACTCCTTTAAAAATTAATTAGGCAACATTGTGTTATGAAAGATTTCTCCAAGGCCTACACCTGCTCAAATTCTTAGTGAATACCTTGCCCTTTTTTGTTGGGAGTATTTCATTTGGCATGTCATTCTGGAAATGCATTTCATTATTCAATTCTTTTATTCAGTAATCTACCAGGACCATTTTGCACCAACACAAAGTACTTCAGGTTGCCTTCAAAATTTCGTGGCGCCCAAACTGACATGGCACATATATTTAGACATTGTTTAAAAGGAGCGCTTTATAATTTTTTTTTTTTCAAAAACATCAGGCCTTCTCCGAATTTTAGTTAATTCCATCGTCCGTGTTATCTGTAAGACATTATTTTCGTGTCGCAATGTCTGTACAAGTATAATTCTAGCCTTTAACATTAGCAGTGGATTAGCGGTGACATCTGTGTCAGATATTAGTGGTACATTTTGTTCTGTGCCTCAGCTGTTTTAATGGGGACTGTCAACCCTCAGTGGGGGACATCCGAAAACATATGCAACCATCGCCCCCTACTGGTAAGAACAAAACGCCAAGAGGTATGGCTTCCAGATGGATCATGGAACAGAAAGACACACACATGTTTCCTCCCTGGGAATTTCCCTAAAAATCCAAGTCATAGCGACCTGTTTCATTTATTTGTCTCGCATTGCCATTGTATGGATGTTGATGATCAGTAAGAATATGTAAATCAAATACATACACATGTAGCCAATCTTCACTTTCAGTATTTTTTGTTGTTGCTAGCCTGGTAAAGTGGGAATAGCTGTTTGAGTTGTCTGCTGGACCAATGGCTACTCACTGATGCTGTTGTTTAGCAGGATTTAGCAGGATTTCCCCAAACCTTTGCCCAAAGCAACCCATCATTTACTGTAGTTAGATATACTGGATCCTTCTCTCATTCCTGCCTAGTGTTTGTTTAAGAAGCATCAAGAAAAGAAAAATGTTTAAGAAAAATCTTCAGTCTTAAAACTCAGCCCCCAGCATGAGGGCACGTACTAAAAGGATCATGTATTCAGTAACTCTTCTGTCGACAATGAGTTGACATTACCCCAGTTAATTTTGAAACCATCCAGATATTGTAGCTGTAACTGTCTGATATACGAACTGTAAGACTTGCAGCCTTTGTAATCTACGTGTTTCTAATCCACTTGAATTATGAGTCTATGTCTAGAACAGTTAACTGCACAGAGAAGAAATCTTCTATAAGGGGATATTGCACATCATAAATTGAAAATCATAATAAATATTTAAAAATGGAAGGATTTCAGATAAAATAAGAGACGCAGAGGGTTCGAAACTGTCACTTTGTTATAAATAGCTGAAGACTCTCTTGTGCCTTTTAGATAGAAGAGTACATCAGACTCTTATCAAATGTTGCCCTAACTCCCAGTTCACGTTAGAGAGTGATTCTCCACAGCTCTCTGTACTATACAGAGCGCCGCAGTGAGATACTCCATCTATGCAGCCCATCACTCCAGAGCTCTAATAGACTTCCTGAGTGCCACTTGCATCAGTCACAATCCTTGGCCTGATTGAAATGAATGCTTAAGGACCTTTAATACTTCCTTTGCAATAGGGATATTAATGTAAAATGCATGGTATTGATCAGATGATAATATTTCAATTTCAATTGCAAAGATGGGAAGACAGAATCTCGTCTTTGACTGGTAAGTTTTAGAACCTTGTCTTGTGCATACGTTTAAAACACTGCAATTCTATAAATGACCACATGGTAGCACTGAAGCACCTGCCATGAGTGTAACATGGAATCAAATTAAAACTGAAGAAGCACTGTGCTTGGAACTGCTGTATAGACGAAACAAATATTATTTTATTGATTACCTGAACGAAGAGCGGAAAATTTATAATATTATGTCTGTAAGTAGATACAATACATCAAATCCCTTCCAACCTTTAAAAGGGATGTTTGTTGCTGCAGTGTTATATTAGAGCCATAAACCCTGTATTGAACAAAGTGTTTTTCTTCAGCGGTTATCAATACGTTCTTGGCATATGAATCTGACACACAGGGCAGTAAAACTCAATAACAGTATGAAGGTTACGCTGTTGGTGTTCAGGCTGTGTGAGAGAAGGCAGTCCTCCGGAGAATAGATGCCAAACACACTTGATGGACACGGCTGACCTTCCCCCTTCCCTGTGAGGTGTGTGGGGCTCACAATGAGAAGCTTTTACAACCCTCCACTGGGAACAGGCATCTAAAGAAGTGGAGAGGCGAGACAGGCAGATTGTTTTGTTTTGTGTGTGTGTGTGTGTGTGTGTGTGTGTGTGTGTGTGTGTGTGTGTGTGTGTGTGTGTGTGTGTGTGTGTGTGTGTGAGGAAGAGGTGGTGTCAGAAAAAAAAATGAGGGTTCCGACGAAAGAAAAGATCAGTGAGGGCAAAAGACTGAAAAATTGTATACGAGGAAGAGAAAGAGGCAGAGATGATTGTATGTGTGTGTGTGTGTGTGTGTCTGTGTCCATGTCTGTGTTTATGTCTGTTTGTGTTCGATGTGAGTGTGCTTCCTGCAGTGTCTCGTTTTCTTTCACTAGATGACTGTGTTCATTGTGCATTAGCATAGCTGTGTGTGTATATTGGCTTAGTGGAAGATTTTGTATAAATATTGTAGCTTTCGATGTGTATCTGTGGCTGCATGTGTGTGTGTTTGTGTGTAAATGTGAGTCAGAGAGAGGGGGCGAAAGAAAGAAAGAAAGAAAGAAAGAAAGAAGGGAAAGAGAGAGAGGGAGAGAAGGAGAGATGAAGAGGTAAAAAAAAACAGGGACAAGAAAAATGAATACTGTGCACTGGATCCTCCACTCAGAAGTCTGCCCCACACACAGCTATCCCTCGTGGCAACAGCGTGACGTCGAGGCCGCCATCCCTCCTCCAGGGACCCTTCATCCTCCCGTCTAATTTCCCCCCAGTCGCCACGGGAGAGACGGGCCCCCTTAAATCTCTGCTCCGCCGAGACGCTGGGGACCGAGCACTGTCGCTGCGCTTGGCACCGGCACTGAGAGATTTATCTAGCCATGGCTCTCCGTATGCCAGAGCACACCGTCACCCCCCTCTCCTCTCCTCCTCTCTTCCTCTCCTAAGCTGCTTTTCTGTCGCAGTGGCATAATCGATATGCCCAGACCCCGAGTGCTTCTCACTCTGAGAACACACACATACACACAAGCACACAGATACATACAGATACATGCACGCACACACACACACACAAACACAGACATGCAAGCACAGACACACACACACGCAAACACAGACACACACACACACACACACACACACACACACAGAGTGTAACATCACTTAACCCTTGTCCTCCTTGTGCACATAAGCACGTGCGCACACACATACATACATGCACACACACACACACACACACACTTACTGTAAACACAAACACACACCTCTAAAGGGTATCATATCCCCCTCAAACACCCCCCGAAAAAGTGTGACTGTCTTGGTTCAGTAGCTGCCTGAGACACACCCATTCCTGTCTAGCCCAGTGCACCGCTGAATTTCAATTAAATCCGGCACCTCCAACTGTGTGTGTGTGTGTGTTTGTGTGTGTGTGTGTGTGTGTGTGTGTGAATCGGTAACCAGGTAACAATTTGCCGCCTGTCGAAGCTGCCGGTGGCCGATCATCTGTGGCAGCCATTACAGCGGTGGAACGGAGATCGGATGAAATAGTGTTGTACTGTTGGGGACAGCAGCGGCTGGGGATTCGGGAGGAAAAAAGAAGCAATGCCGGTGCACTAGAGTAGAAGAAGGTGGCTATTAAAATGGCACCGGGCCCAGTGTGGTAATTGACTTCTGAGAAATGGATTGCCTTGGTGCCAGCAGCAAGGCTGAAAGACTTCCGTCTTCCAGTGAAGTCAGAATCAGATAGTTTCACAGACATAACAGGGTGAGAAAAAAAAAGAAAATTGTCTTTCTTTTTTTCCTTTTTTTTCTTCTTTTTTTTTGTTGTCAAAAAGAATTTTCAGTGGGGAATTTCAAACTAATCCATGCAGACAGTATTATCCATGGACAAATCCCTCTTCACAAGAAAGCTATCACAGTTGGTGTGATGTCTAAATGAACACCTCCCATGAAGAAAGATTCTTTTGTGTCCTAGTTTTGATACAACCCAATTTTCGCTCTTTCGACTGTCCGTTCTTTCACTTCTGCCCCCCACCCCACCCCACCCCTTCTTCCTTTTCTTTTCATTCTCTTTCATGCTGTCCTCTCCTCTTGCCAGTTCTTTCCTCTATTTTGTTTTCATCTATTGACTTCACTTCCTTTTTATCTGCAACTGGCCACCAGACAAATGAATTTCATTAAAGTGGTCACATTTGCTGTACGCCTTCAATTGCAAAGTCAGTACAACAGTCCAAGGATCAAAACACTGATTTTCTTTCAAGTGCTGCCATTAATCAGAGTCACTTTACAAAACATGGCAACATTCTAGAAGGCTGGAGCATTCTGGAACCAACTGCAACGCCAATTAGACACAGACTTTAAAAGGAGATCTTATGTCTAATGGAAACAAGAATTGACTGTAAACAATTTAGCCTACCCAGTTCCTCACCTCACAATAGGACACAAGATTCATGACTTGGAATTATGATTCACCCGGCAGAGGTCTATTTACATGCATGTCTCTATGATGTTCACTCGCTAAGCTGTGGCAGCAGACCAAAATTATAGCAGGCATTATTTATAGCCCTCGTGAGACAATGCAAGGCTTTAGCACACAGCACATGCCAGCGTGCAGAGAGTACAAACAACATGGAGCATCAGGGTAGTGGACACAGCACACAAGTATTTATTGAACAAAGTGCCTTGTCACGTGCAAATGCTGTTTAGGAAAACAAACAAACTTGGTAACGCTTTATTTGGATAGTCGGCCCACAGAGACTTTACAAATGGTTTGTTGAAATTCAGTTTGATTTTGTTTATTGTTTACTGATTTATCACCTCAGTAAAAACCCAACTCTAACCTCAGCAATACACAGAGTTTCAACAGATGGTTTTTGTCCAGTCTCAGCATCTGTGAACAGTCTAGAGGACCATCTAAATAAAGTGTTACCTAATTTTGTTTCCCATTTTTTTTGGTAGCCCCCAAAATATTCAAATAAAAGATGCTCTAGAGTTAAAGTTGAAATTGGAGGAAAAGAAACACTAGAAAGTAAAGTTCCGGTGAGCACACACAGGAATGTTATGCTGATTCAAATTCCCGACGCACCACCTCTACCATTGCTGCTGCTGCTGGCTGCAGATGTGCTGTTTGTGGAGAAATGGAGGGCAAGAATATCCCAGGAAGATGCCATTATGGATTCTCTGCTGACTGTCTGGTCAGCAGTCCCACACTGGAGTGTGACCTAGTGAAATAAATTGCTTACTTGGGTATCCTGAAGCAAAGTAGTTCACCACCTAGGCAAAAAAAAAATGAAAAAGAAAAGGCTTTTGCTTCTTTCCACTTAAGATGTTTTTTTCTACATGGCCCATTTAACCTGACTTAACTGTCGTTCAATTCACACACTTTTCCCCACCTCATTTGCAAAATTTCCTAACTGAGAAGTGTGTGTTGCATGCAAATCGCAAGAGACGGAAGTTTCAGCCACCGCACTGTAAAACCAAGTGCTGGTGATTTATCACATGGCCAATGATAAAATAGATATTTAAATGACCGAGACAGTTCTAGGAGTGGGCAGGCGGTCGTTGTACTGTGCCAAAATGTGATGACTATGCAGGTAGGGTTGTGTGTGTGTGTGTGTGTGTGTGTGTGTATGTGTGAGTGTGCATGAACACGTGTGTGAGTGTGAGAGAGAGAGAGAGAGAGAGTATGTGTGTGTGTGTGTGTGTGTGTGTGTGTGTGTGTGTGTGTGTGTGCGTGTGCATGCATGCTTCTGTGTGTGTACTGTATGTGTGTGTGTGCATGCATGTGTGTGTGTGTGTGTGTGTGTGTGTGTGTGTGTGTGTGTGTGTGTATGTGTGTGTGTGGTGCGCAGATGTGTGAATAGGAATGAGGTAGTGGGAAGGCCTGACAGATGCTCTTTCCTATGGCTTCATGCAGTCTCAATGTGCCTGGGTCATCACCAGAGGAAATTAACTGTCACCTGGTTACAGATAAACCACCGCTCCACTTGTCAGGCCCAGGGTTGCAGCAGTGCCTTGCGTGCAGACAGGGCCATTAAATTGTCTGGTGCGTACATGCTTTCTGTAATTGATACATATGTAACTCCCCCGGGGATATGTTCAGAGGGAAGGTCTTTTTCAGTAATACACAGTGAAAAAGAAATTGTGCACCCTTTTCTGACTAAGCGTCTTTTTTTTTTTTTTTTTTTTGTCAGCCAGCAAACAGTTATTGGAGTTAAATACCTGCATCAGCACAATTCAAACCTGGAAACCTGGGTCATGCGCACTACAGGAGTCCATCTTAGGAACACAGGCATGCACAAAATTGCTTTAGACAGCAGCACTCATCTAAAAATAAGAATATTTAAAGTGTGGGAGAGAGGGTGGAAGAGAGGGTGGGAGAGAGAGAGGGAGGGAGGGTGGGAGGGAGGGAGGGCAGGCCGGGGTGAGGTGGGGAATATAGGCCATGTGGGACTATTTTGAGAGCATCTAAACAAGCGAAAGTGAAACATCAAAGGCTTTTACTCTCCCCAAAGCTAAGATAGAAGTGTTTGATAGATAGGAGAAAAAAAAAAAAACTTAAGAGAAGGAGGGTAGAAAAAGAGCAGAAAAGACAAAAAGGGCAAAAACAAGAAAAACTAGAAAAGCACTCAGAGAGCGCAGACCTCCGCCAGGGCAAGTCAGACCACCACCAAAATTTGATCACTTTTAAGTTTTTTGGCCTACCCTCAATCCATCCATAACTTTTTGAGTTATGTTGCTAACTAACAAACAAACAAATAAACAAACAACCAAACGCCGATGATTATACAATTACTCCTGGACCTGCTGGTGCTCAGACAAGGGCAGCTCTCTAGGCCTCGAAGCCTGTGTGGGGTTTGTGTGGGGCTGTTGCTCGGGTGGGCGGGTGTGTGGGTGGGGGGAAGGATTCCATTAGTCTTGTTGTATCCATTTCATTCAATGTGCAATTGAACAGCCCCCTGTGACAGACTGTGCTCAAAGCACCCTATTAGTGTCAGGCAGCGGATTAGGTTACACCGGAGCCAGCCCTCACTCCAGCATCTACCCCCTCACTCCTCAATAAATACAGGTAAGTAACATTTATTTGTATAGCACTTTTTACAGACAGAAAGGTCACAACGTGTTTTACGTGACAGATTAAAATAAAATGCACATAACAGAGAAGCACAAACATAGGACAAAACATAACAATTCCACCTCAAATGCCTCTATTAGTCAATGCAAGGAAATAGGTACAAAAACGAGCAAATCAAGAAAAGACCAACAAAGTGAACGTGCCAATGAATACGCACTAGAAGAGATAGCATGCACAAAGAAATGGCTGAGAAAAGAGAGGGGATCTACCGAAAATGCTTTTCTGTAAAGGTGGGCCTTCAACTGGCTCTTAGTAAGACTGTCTACAGTCTCAGCAAACCTGAGCTGGGTGGGAAGGGCATTCCATAACTTGGTGCCAATGGACTCAAACACTCGGTCACCACCAGTCTTTAAACGGGTATGTGGAACAAGCAGCAAATTTTGGTTATTAGATCTGAAGGAACGAATGGTTGTATGAGGAAGGAGTAAGATGAGTTATATAAGCAGGCGTCTGATCTGGCCATGCAGTGCCCTGTGTGTGCCAATGAGTGCCCCTGTCTACTCAAAGCAGGATTAGGATCATTTATTGGGCCAAGTTTGTAGTGCAGATATCCTGGCCTGTGAGTACAGGTCGGGACATCTAATCCTGTGTATAAAACTAAGCCTCTCATCGGCTTCTGCACGTGTTTTCAGGTTCAGGTTCAGGTTTAGGTTACTTTATTGGTACCCACTCGTAAACTAGATTTGCAGTCTAAGAGGCAGAACATTTTCTTGGCCCTTTGCATTTTCTGGACCTTAATAACGCATAACACATACCTTAGACATATCGGACAGGCAGTAGAATGGGTACATAACAGTACATGACCACACTGACTCATGCAGTTGCTGCCACTTCCCACTTCCCACCCAGGATGAAGAACTCTCTCCCTGCCCTGCCCTCCCTCCCCCATCTGACCCCCACACACACCACTCCCCCCCCCCCCCCCCCCCCCCCCCGGTGCCCTTAGTGTAACCGTCCCAGTCTGGAGAACCCTACCTAAAGCACATCTCTTTACTGTGGAACCCCCCCCCACCCCCCCCCCCCCCCCACTCCACAGACATTTCAATGCACACTTAACATTTGCACTACAACCAATGACACAACTGCTTAAATGGCACCATTTGAGCTTTATTACACTAAACACTGTGTTTTTACTTATTTGTATTATATACAAGCCTACTGTACTTTTTGTTGTGTTCATATTATTATGTCTTATGTCGTCATGTCTTCCTGTCTTGTTTATAAGATGTTTAATGTTCACTGTGGGCCTAGGGAGCGTTGCAATTTAAAATTCTGTGTGCGCAACCTGTACATATGGTTTTTTGACAATAAAGCTGACTTTGACTTTGACTTTGAAGTGCAAAGATAGCTACAGTTAGGGATGCCGCTAGAAATTGTGGGCCCTCTGAAAGAAAATAATTTTAGTCCCCATTCCAACCATATCATAGTCTTCTGTGGGCCCCTGTGAAGCTCTTGGCTCCATGAATTGTCCTGATCTACCTCCCCTTAACAGCACCTCTGGCTACAGTACAGTACAGTTCTGTGTGTATGTCTGTTTGCTGTGCTGCATATTGTATAGCAGGTAGAGTAATGAAAGGTAAACGAGCCTGAATTCAACTGCACGGTACACACACACACAGACCTGAATACATGCAGCATGTGATTATGCGGTATACTGTTACACAGGTCGACTGTGGTGTGGTGGTAAAAAAGAAAGGTAGGGGTAGGTAGGTAAACTACATGCACTGTAAAAAAAGTTGTTAAAATATGACTATCGTTATTAATCATTAGTATACTATATATTATATTATACTGTATATATATACAGTATATATTAAACACTGTTGCATTGCCATTAGTGTACTATATATTATATTATATATTATTAAAAAATATATAATAATAAATATATATATTTATTTATTTATATATATTATATTATATATAATTATATAATTATTATATTATAAAGGTAAGTAAACACTGTAAGCGTTGCCTAAATGTTGTTTACATGCATGTATCACCTACACCATCAGGCTACTGGTTGATGGACCAAAATGAATGTATAGCAGTAGTCAGCAAACAACACTGTCAACATGGCATAGGTGAGCATGTTTTTATGTGTGCATGTGTGCAGGTGTGCATGTGTGCAGGTGTGCATGTGAGCATGAACAAGCTGGGCCTCCTCATTTGTCTGCAGGAGTATAATGGCCACCAACCCCTCAGAGATAACGGAGTCACCCCCTGCTAGGAGTCCCTGGGGGGTATACCACTTGC
The DNA here is from genome assembly GCA_027475355.1 of Coilia nasus. Lineage (NCBI taxonomy): Eukaryota > Metazoa > Chordata > Actinopteri > Clupeiformes > Engraulidae > Coilia > Coilia nasus. Next base: position 17,979,959 of record CM050201.1, on the reverse strand, counting down.
AGGGAAGTAAATGAACTCCTGATTTGTCACGTTCGTGTGACGATCGTGTGATTGTCAGGAGCCTGTTGCTTGGTGATATAACTCCACAAGGGCTTTCCAGACTCACAGAGATCTACAGCAATCAAAAAACTGTTGATTGTGTTGGCGAAAAAGTAAAGGGATGAGTGTGTGTGTGTGTGTGTGTGTGTGTGTGTGTGTGTGTGTGTGTGTGTGTAAGAGAGAGTGAGAGAGAGTGTGTGTGTGAGAGAGATAGATAGATAGATAGATAGATAGATAGATAGATAGATAGATAGATAGATAGATAGATAGATAGATAGATAGATAGATAGATAGATAGATAGATAGATAGATAGATAGATAGATAGATAGATAGATAGATAGATAGATAGATAGATAGATAGAGGGAGAAAGAGAGGGAGACACTGTGGCCTGGCAAACAGTGATAAGAATAGGGCTGAAACTCAAAGCTGGCACTGCTTGATACGAAGCCAGGAGCGGGGGGTGACAGCTCGAGCTAGAACTTCACAGTGCTACTGACGAACACACTCAAGCGAAGCTAACAGAGAGCCACAGAGCTGGAAGCGTGCCCCCCAGGCTGGGGCTGGGGCTGGGGCAGAGGAGCAGGAGCAACAGCGGGGCCAGGCTGCCGAGCCCCGCCGCCCCCACATCCCAGCTAAGGGGTCCTGTCAGGCCAGATGAGCTCATAATCACTCAGGGCCACATAGTTTCTGTGTGATGGATGGCCCTGCCACAGGACCAGAGGGGTAGAAAATCTGTCTCCTGCCCCGATGCCACTCAATTTCAAAGCAGTGTTCAATGCCATTTGCAAAAGATAAACTCACACTGGCGACAGAGGTCCTTCTCATGACTTGTCCACATAGGCAAATCATGCCCTGGCTTTAAGCTGTCACTTCAAAGGCGTGGTGAGCAGTTAACAACATATTAAGGGTTTCAAACATACAATAAAAAATAGTCTGTAGGCTAGATTATTAACCCTTGTATTATGTTCAGATTTTGGTCCTTCTCATGGTGTTCGGGTCACATTGACCCGGGACATTATTTTGACCTTTAAAATCATCAGAGAAATAAAAGAATGCTTCCAAGTTATTTATTATGTGTACTCTAAGCACAATTCCCAACAGATATAGATAAAATTTGGTATAATTAATACAAATTTATTTCTCTTGTATCACATTTAACAATATAAGTACCGTTCATTTTTGTTTAAAAATTACTATCTTTATTATCTTTATTTTATCTTTATTAAAAAAAAAAACTCTGATAAACATTTGGAATGTATAAAACATGTTAATGATTCTTTTTTAAATTGAAATGAAAGTATTTTAGTGTAACCTCTGCCAAGGAGGTTATGCTTTTGCAAGCATTTATGTTTGTCTGTTTGTTTGTTTGTCTGTTAGCAAAATAAGTATTGAACTGCTTGACAGAGGTCTGCACTCTCCAAGTGTTTTTCTAGTTTTTACTGATTTCATTGGCTTATTTTGAAGTGTTGAACAACAGAAGGTATCAGTTCCACACGAGCCTGCCTTGGATGCTCCTTGTAGTGCATGGTCCTACTCAAATTCACTTTCACACTGACTTTTACTGCCACGATGTATACCTAATAATCCACAGTTTCTGAAACATCCTCTCCCATTCCCATTCATCGCCTTTATGATATTTTTTTCTAAATGTTTCAGCAATATTCTTTCTCTTGCTCCTGGTGCTGCTAACTGTAGTACATCTAACCGTTGAAGTGGGGCATGGGATGGCATAGGGGCATAGGATGTTGTGGAGGTGGTGAAAGATGTGGAGGGGGGCTTTCTGATGACATTCAGTGGTTGGAGCAGTGCTTTGTGTGTGTGTGTGTGTGTCTGTGTGAGGGGCGATTGTGAGGGCTGTGTCTTTTGTTTGTGTGTGGGGGGGCTTTGTTGAGGAGGGGATGGGGCAAACTGGTGTGGGGGGGGGGGGGGGGGGGGGGGACTGTAAGGGCTATATGTTGTGTGTTCGTGTAGGGGGAGAGGCTGTATTGAGGTGGAGATGGGACAACTTTGTGTGAGGAGAAAGGGTGATTGCAGTGAGGCAGGGTGTTGGGGCTAAAAGGGAGAAATAGGACTAAAGGGTGTAGAAAGTTGTGTGGTGGGAAAAAAGAGTTTCGCGCACTTAAACAGTAATATTGTTGCATGCAGTAAGGGTATGAGCGGTCAGCAGTTAGTGAGGGTGTGTAAACCTGCACATACATGCACATTTGTGTGTGTGCACGAGTGTGCTTGTGTGTGTGTGTGTGTGTGTGTGTGTGTGTGTGTGTGTGTGTGTTGAGTGAGAGGGATGTCATAGGATTTTTGGGGAGAGTATTGAGCATTTTGCCATTGGATTTTCTGTGGTTTTCTGTGTATATCTGTGTCTCAGTGAATATGCGGGTCAATTTGACCGAACACCTTCTGAAGGATATAAATGTCTAGGGGTATGGTAGCATGGTCACTAAATTATTTTTTTGTTACATGTTTTTCAGACAAAATAACCCAAGGGCATAGAGTATCAGAAAGAAATATGTAACCTTTGTTTTATTTTACTTTAATTAAAAATAAAATATGGGTCAAAATGACCCGAACACCACACAAGGGTTAAATATAGGCTATGTATCTTGTCACGTAGTTCTCTGTGTTTTTTTTGCTTTTTACTTAATGTTTACATGTAAAATATCACCTGTCATACATATCGTTATAGTCCATTGCTACAATCGACTGAATCATCGCCTTTAATACAGCGCTGACAATTCTTGCTCTTGCTTTCTTGTAATAAAGTAAGACATTGTTACAAGAAATTAACTCGTTTAACAGGTTGGTCATCACATCAGTCGTACATACACAGGCGGAGTCTGCAGAGAGGAGTGAAGCTGGAAGCGATGCACCGCCTTTGGTTTGCTCCACTCCTCCCCCGCTGGACCAGAAAGTGATGGTAGTTTCTACTGTTTGAAGAGAAGGTCAAAATGCCTGCGATTGCATTGTGCGCTCGAGAAGACGCTGTTTTGTTAAGACCACACGTGAGCTTCCACAATTTTCTGAAGATTACCACATGACAGACCGATTTTGACTGACGGAAATGCCACATCCTTTCGCTCTGCTCTAAAGTAAGTATAGCCTACTGTCAATGTTCAGTACAGTTGCGGATGTATGGGTGGTTATTGCCATGTACAGTGTATAACCGAGGCTGTTATACATGTAGAAGGTTGTTTTAGCAGTGACTGACAAACTTATTCAGGATAAGTTGAAGCTGCATGTCACCGGTAGCTGCTGCCGTACATGGTAAAAGGAAGGTTTGCTGGATGCTGCGTGTGCATAACACTGGCGTCATGGACCAGTATGAAGTCCATTCACCGAAGAGCCTGTCATCACTAAATCTCATTCATAATTTAAGTCCCTCTTAGTCACCGCTATGCTGTTATTATCCACACAGTTCAAGGATTCCTTCTCTTTTTTCGTCTCTTAAGTTAAACTGTAAAACGTCAACTCAATTATTTTTTACCCAGTGCACAGGCTGGCTGTAGGGTATAAACAGCCTGGGCTACGTTTTTTTATGCTTAGGCAGCTGTTACATAAGCAGGGAGTTGGATACCCCCAGGTATATATTCTGCTTAAGCGCTGAATAAGCCTAAAGGAGAAAAAATGTTAATATGCTACGTCATGTCGACACCTTTTTTTCCAGACTCATCCACAGTAGGCAGAAAACTGCTGTTTATATGTACTCCTGCGCCGCAGGCAACTTGCAGCAGGACGGCACCTAGCCGTTATTGAAATATGGGGCCGCAGCCTGGCTCACGCTGTGTGGGATATCCCCACTCTTAATTACCGCTTAGCAACCGCACATCTCGTCACGACCCAAGGGTGGGACTCAATTTAATTGTCTTTTTAAAAGCACCTACTCATTGATTCGCTCATGTAGACATTATCTGAGTTCAGCATGTTATGCCCTAAGTGAAAAAACATGCCAAGACAAACCTCCAGATGCTGTCATTCATATCTGTCATGTAAACCATGTAGGCTAGTTGATTTTCAAATACTTTTATACCGTGTGTGTGCCTGTCTGTCTGTCTGTCTGTGTGTTTCAGGAGAATGTCTTATTATCATCAAAATGTTGTCTGGTAATGAAGCCTACAGAATGATGAGATATCAAATGCAGGTTTGAATTTACTAAGATCTTTTCAGATCTTGAAACATCTCTGCGCTGGATATAAACACATGGGCCCATGACCTCTAGCTGTCTTTAATATTTAAACACGCACAATGGGTAGCTGTGGTTGGATAACCATGTCCTGCATCAATTTACACAGCTCTGGACTGGTGTTGATCTATGTTGGGCAACAACAATTTTCTGCGGGCACAAACATCTGAGCCAAGTCTTGCAACTGTGTTACCTCATCGACTGACCGTTAAGTAGTTTTGCCAGTGCCAGTGATGTCAAGATACCGGTATGCCAATCAAGATGCTATCCCTCTGATCCTCTCAAGATAATTTACCCTGTGTTCTCTGATCTGTTGCTTTGAGTATCTTGCAACCACTCAGCAAGTCTAAAGAGTATTTCTTTTTGACCGTCTTGAAACTGATTACTGTTGAGATATGTCATACCCACTATCCTTCTTTGTTAAGTTGCAGCCTAAAATGGCTGTATGTTTCTTCTACAGAGTCACAGATCATTATTATGACTTCTTCAGAAGTACAACATGTATGTGTTGGAAACCAGATTGACAGTGTCCTATAACCTTCTGTATAAGACGTGTGGTCTGAGAAGTATCTAAATAGAAAGGTTTTCTCAGACCAACCACAGTGCTTCTTTAAGTTCTGCTTATTGACACAAGGATACAAAGATATAAGGATATTTATTTGTCACATGGATAGACATACTGGGTAGAGTAGGACATGCAGTGAAACTGCTGATTGTTAATCTAAACTGTGCATAAGGAGGGGGGAGTAAAGTGCGTAGAATGCAGTTGTGGGGGATAGCTACCAGAAGGGCAGAGGTAGAATAGGTGATGGGGGGTGGGATAAAGTGCAGTTGCGGTTGGGAGGGAGGACTGGCTGTAGCATGTGCAGCCGACAGCACTGAGGTGGGGTTGGGCAAACGTGTGTGGAGAGGGGCTGATGGCGGCATGAGGCGGGGAGCAAAGCTGTGTGCTGTGTGTGTGGGGCGAGGAGCTTGAGCCGTGAGGACGTGAAGCTGTGTCCTGTGTGCTGGGTGAACAACACTATGTAAACAAGCTATGTAATTATCACGGTTACATATATGGCCCTTATACAGAAACATGGCACACTATTTAATTTAGATTTCTTTAAAAGTATTTGCATTACTATATATACCTTGGCACTTTTATCATGATGTCTGAACAGTGCTGATGATGGTGTACAGTACATTTATAGAACATGCAGCTGCTTTAAGACAATTTCCATTTTGATCTGTGGCAAGTTGCATATGAGGTAACTTTCAGTTCTTCAGACTGTGGTCTAAATATAGCGAAAATGGTGTCTGTACCAGACAAGACCAGAATGTGTATACAAGAATTGCAAAATCTATTAATACAGAAGTAGCCTAAACTCGTGATTGCAGCTGTGACTGTGAGCCTCCCTCTTGATGAAATTTGCCACAGATTGAACAGCAGGCTGTTGGGACTTACCACCATCTCCACTGCTGTCACTGCCAACACCTGCCAACACACACACACACACATACACACATACACACCTACCACTCCACACACACCCTGCCTCCCCCCTCCCATTTCTCATCCTTTGTCATTTTCATTTCCTTAATGAAAAGAGTTTTTCTTTTTTTTTTTTTTTTTCAAATCTGAGTTCAGTGTGTGTTCTCCCTCAGGAGTCAACAACCAGCTCTGTGTTTTTAATAATTGAAAGGGCTCTTTTTTTCCCTCCCTCCCTCTCTCTCTTGCTCCAACAGACCAGCTTCTGTGATGGACTTTTTCTTTTTTTTTACAGCCTCACCACTCTGTTCTGATGTTGTCCTCAAAGCAGAGGCATGAACCTGCTCATATCCCCCCATTGAACCTGTGGGCAGGCGTGGGCTCTCAGGCTTCCCTGTGTCATGGAGAGCTGCCAGCACATGAAGCAACATGAAGCTTATCGATCGGTAGTGGTTTTCCCCATTTCTGGTCTGCAGAGAGCCTCAAACGCTGTGGTACCCAGCGTGGGGAAAGGTATAGGCAGTCTCACGCTGTGGGGAATTACCCACAGCATAGCAACATTAGTGTGTGTGTGTGTGTGTGTGTAGTTTTTTATAAACAACTAGTAACCTGCCACCGCTGTTCAGCCTCCCCTCTTTTGCTCGTCCTGGTCAAGTAAACATCGTCAACTGTCATCTCTTCACCTGTCTTTCCAGAATGTTCTGTCTGAGGAAAACCTTCTTTTTCACAGTGGAAGTCAGATGCTGAAGCCCTCACTGCTCCCAGCCCACTGCTCAGCGAGGGGGAGCTGCCATGTTAGCAGCATCCCGTCTGTTAGCTGCAGATGGGAGAGAAAATGGAGATGGATTTGTGATGTTAGCACCGCCTCCCCCCCCTCCCTCCCTCACACACACACACACACACACACACACACACACACACACACACACACACACACACACACACACACAGACACACACACACACAGACACACACACACACACACACACACACACACACACACACACACACACACACACACACACACACACACCCTTCCCCAGAAGCATTTGTCTGTGGGCCAGATGCTGACTAATTAACACTGTCATCACATCTAGGCCAGGTGTTAGGGAAGTATTATTAGGTTGATGCCGACTGTCGGTTCGCGTCCAAATCCATAAACCTATTTTGATTGTGTTGGCAGTAGTCGCCAGGCAGGAAGTGAGTTTAGCTGTGTGAGGCTTTTTCTGTGCAGATGTCTTCAGTTTGACAGTGGCTACTGGCTAATAGACAGTAGGACTGCTGATTTATAATGCTGCTGTTTCTGCTCTGGCTCCAGAACACTGTGACGGAAGCAGAGATTGACCATGTCTGCTAATAAAACTACAAGATCCGATTAGGCCTCTACTCTCTGTGTCTCATGTTGGCAATGTTGTCAATTTCTCGTATCCATTTTTGTGAATGAAAAAATGAAGTATAATCTTTTTGTTGTCTTTTTTAATGTACTTTAAAAGACCTGGTTTATTAGGGCACATGTTCTGGAAATTGTTGATACTGATAAAACAATATCCAAGAAGCAAAACAGACCTCCCCATTTACAGTAGTGCATGTTGCTAGAGTGCAGTCTTGGTTATAAATGCCTCTTTTTAGTGTATGAGCTAGTTCCGGAAATGTCTTTTTTTAATGTTTTTAAAAAAGACATGGTTTATCAGAGAGAACATTCTGAAAATCATTGATAGTGGGGAAAAAAATCTGAGAAGCAAAACAGATCTCCCTTTTCAAAGCCTTTTGCTAGGGGGCAGTCTTGGCTGTAAATGCCCCCTTTGAGTGTGAGCGAGAGAGCACGCCTTTAACTAGCGGCCTGGCCGTCTCGTCCAGGCACAACAACAGTGGGCCTGTGCCACCGTGCTATTCTGGGCTCTATTAGCGTCCAGTAAGATGGAGGATGTGCTGTCTGCCTGTGTCCTATAACTAGCTGCCTGCACATCAGAGGAAGGAAGCAAGGAAGGGTCTGCCTCCTGTGCCTCCCCGTCCACTAATGCGCACTGTAGCTCTGGGCTCATGTCTGCAGAGACAGTCACAGCGAGGCAGGATGGGCAGATTTAATGAATCTGAGTGGCAGTCACTGAGAATGTCCGACTGTCTGTGTGTCTGACTGTCTGCCTATTAATTTGTGTCTTGTTCAAGCCATTGCTCCACACTGACCAATGCGGTAGAGCTAGTCTATTTTGATTTTAAGACCAAGAATAAAAAGTGTGGTAGCACACTTAAACCGCCAGTGTAAAATTGTTTATTGGACTTTAATAGATGTTTTGGTGTTTCTCATATACTTTTTTCAGGGTCAGGGAGTCATGAAGATTGTTCTAATAGTTTATGCAGTGTCGTTGTTTCAGTGGGAGGTGGTATATATCATCGTGGTAAAAGCAGACATATCTATCATCCTTTAATGGATGGTTGTTTTGTGAGGATGCTGAGTTTTAGCAGAGAACGCCTGAGAAGGCTAATAAAATGTAGGAAATTGTGACTTTCAGAAACAATTCCAATTTATCATGTCCTCTCTTGGGCTTCGTAATGCCATCCAAGCCGCATATCGAGAAGTGATTTGTAGTGCTGACAAGCGCATTTCATATTTCATTTGACAGCGAAATGGATTCCTTGTTTAAAAGATGTCGAATATTTTTGTGTCACATTACTTTTCAAAGATGCGGCGCTTTCAGCATTCTCATTCCTCCCCCCAGTTTGCACCCTCCCAAGGGCGCCATCTGTTGCTCAGGCACGGCAGTACATCTGGTATTTTGTAAATGTTATTATTCATATCCTATTATTACTCTGAGATGGATAGGCTTGTGTGTATATATACATATGTTTCTCATCTGTTTTAAGTGACCCACTGAGACCAGGAATAGGTTTAGTTGTTTGCTACCAAGGTCAATGTGCTGGGCTGCTTTTGCAGTTTATGCTGACCACAAGATAGATGCAGTGGTTGTTCATATTAGATAATGTGGCCAAATCTTTTACAAAGACATGGAAGGACCTTGCAGACTTGCCATGATGGAACTTTTGTTCTGAGAAAAATAGTTTGTTCCTGGTAGTACATGGAGTAATGGTATCTGTATAGGTAAGCATAAAGAGCTTTTCCCCTGCACAAATCCAGTCCAACACAGCTCAGTTTTTTGTTTTCTGCAAGATGTATTCAGTGGGGATTATTTTTTCTATGCATTTGCTTCTATTTTTATGTCAGCAGAATGACGTCTTTCCTGGAATGACAGAATAATGCAATTATGAGCAGTTTCTGTTATCTATTCATCAGTCGACCTAGAAAATGGCAGCTTATCAGTCTTTTTGACGAAGCTGCCCATTTACCATTCAACATCTGCAAATCTGTCTTTGACTATTCAACAATCCACCCATCTTCTCCTGGCTCTTAGGTCGTCTGTCTTATTTTGTTTTTTAATCCGCTGCTTCTTGCTTCACCATTGTTTGGTTGGAGGAGGGAAGGGTGGGGGATGAGGGGATGGGGGGGGGGGTGAGGGAGGAAGATGGGCAGATAGAATATCACTGACTTTATTCAGTGCAATCAGCATGGGAGCCTGCCCCCCACCACACCACACCACCCCACCCCCTCCTGCCTCCCCCGGGCCTTTCGTCATGTATAATGAATACGGGCCGTGCTTGACTGAGCCCAACCGTGGTCCTCCAGCACTCCCTGTATGTGTGTGTGTGTGTGAGTGTGTGTGTGAGTGTGTGTGTGAGTGTGTGTGTGAGTGTGTGTGTGCGTGCGTGTGTGTGTGTGTGCGTGCGTGTGTGTGTGTGTGTGTGAGTGTGTGTGTGAGTGTGTGTGTGAGTGTGTGTGTGAGTGTGTGAGTGTGCGTGTGCCTGTCAGATTTGATCCCAGCTTTGTTATCCTCTCTTGTTTGTCTCACTTCTTGTTTTCCCATGATCGGAGGGGTATTTAAATATATTATGTATTTTTTTTTACGTTGGTAATCACGCCTTTAATTGGCTGTGGTTGCCTTGTGATGTGTTGTAATCAGAACATGGTGTGTGTGTATGTTTGTGTGTGTGTGTGTGTGTGTGTGTGAGAGAGAGAGAGAGATAGAGAGAGCGAGAGATTGTATAAGTGTGTATTGGGAGTGTTGTTGCCAATCAGAGAGAGCGAGAGCAATAGATAGAGAGAACGAGAAAGAGAGAGAGAACAAGAAAGGGAGACAGACAGAGAGAGAAAGAGAGAGAGAGAGAGAAAGAGACCTACAGTATGCAGAGCTAAGGTGCTGGGGAGGGGGGGGGGGGGTGTCTGTCTTATTAAACCAGCAGACCTCTTTCTCACTTGGCTCCACATGCTGGGCGCTCTAAACTAGGCCTCGGTGGCCCCTGGCATTAATTATTAAAGCCCGCTGCTACAGGCAGGCTAACCTTTTCATGAAAAAGCAGGGGCCTCAATGGACATGGTTTTACTTACAGCACACGAAGCTCGTTAAGGTAATTAGACACCAGGTCGTTCTATTGCTTGTCATCCTGGATGGCTTTGATGCCTATCTTGTCTATCTTTAATACACTGTGTGGCTGTGTGGGTGGGTGGGTTAACAAATCAGAAACAGGAATTTATCAGTAGACTTGGAAGTATGCTTGAGAATATGACGAGAGCTTTACAGGAGCAACTGCTAGATGACTTTAGGTTTCTTGTAAAGTCAATGCAGGCAGAGAGCTTTCAGAATCATGCTACCTTTGTTTGTGCATAAAAGGTAGTAAGCAGTTTTTGTCTTTGGTCACCCTACAGGTTTGAAACGGATTTGTTTCTCATAGAGAACTACAGAGGGAAAACGTACTTACTTAGTGCAGTTATATCCCATGGAGTGCAGCAAAGCGAATTCAGAAGTGCCTTTCACCCTGTTACAAGGTGATGAACTTGAAAACATTATTTTAAGGTTACAAAAAACTACTTAGTGTTGCTTTAAGAACTCCACAAGTTCTACATAAGAACCAGACTGCACAGATATGTAGTCTGTCTCCGGGAAATGTTTGTTGTGAAAAACAAAATGGCTGCCAATACAGCTTGTGCTTTTATCAGGGCCAAACAGTCAGCAGTGTACCAGCATGACTTTTTTATTTATTCTAAAGTTTTTAAAGTGACTATCAGGGCTAAAAGATCTCAGGCATGGTGCGTGAAATCTGGCACAGGGCAGTAGGCTACATTTAACATTTGCTATCAGATAGTCATAATAACTTTCTTCTTGCTTTACTCCCTGGATTATGCTCAAACAGCGGGAGGATTGTGACAGCTTTCTGCCTCAGCTGATGATATCTGTGTCTCTCTCTTTCTCTCTTTCTCACTGCCAAATGGAGAAGAAAGTTGCCCAGTCACCCGCTGCAGTGCGGTTTCCCAGCTCAGAAATATCTGTACATCCTTATACTGCTTCAAGACTCCATCTTTTAATGAGGCATATGGGTGTGCCTCTTATTTGCAGGTTAAAAATAGCTGCATTTTTCACACAAGTGCAAAAACAGCTTTATGGAAGCTTCTGGCACTTTCTGTGAAAATGTTGTGAAGACTCTGGCTGATCTGTCTGTCTGTCTTTCTTTTTTGTGTACAAATCTTATGCAATCTACAATCTGCTTTTTCCTGACTTCACTCCTACCTTCCTTTTTTCCCTCCCTTTCCCTCTCCCACACCCCACCCCTTCTCATCCCTCACCACCACCAACTGCCTCGAGGGGGAAGTTCATTTGGCTTTGTTGTGACAGCTCTGTGTGTGTTTGTGTGTGTTTGTGTGTGTGTGTGTTTGCGTGTGTGTCATGGTGAGAAAGAGGCAGCGCGAGAAAGACCTAGTGTTCACCTGACACCGACAGGTAGACCTTGTGATATTCTGGTTGTAACTCTACCTCCTCTCCTCCTCTCCTTCTCTCCTCCTCGGTGCCACAGGTCTGCAGCTGAGGGCTTGAAGGCTGGACCCCGCGGCTTCTTCGTCCGCCTCATCCTCCGGAGCAGGAGGACTCCTTCCCAGAGTGCTGAGGAGAGCAGGAGGGATCGACAGCATGTTCAGCACTAAAAGGTCAGTTTTGGGGCAACACAGTTAAGTGTGTGTCTGTGTGTGTGTGTGTGTGTGTGTAGGAGGATATTCTATGTGAGGTGTTAGGTCAAAACGGAAGAGGATGTGGTGTGTGTGTGTGTGTGTGTGTAGAGGGTATTTTATGTGTTTGGATGTGTGCGCCTGTGACTGGGAGTGTGCATGTGTGTGTGTCTGTGTATGTGTGTGTGTGTGTGTCTGGTGTATGTTGAAGATATTCTGTGTGTGTTTGAATGTGTGCACCTGTGCCTGATAGTGTGAGTGTCTGTGTGTGTATGTTGAGGATATTCTGTGTGTGTTTGAATGTGTGTGCCTGTGCCTGATAGTGTGTGTGTGTGTGTGTGTGTGTGTCTGTGTGTATATGCATGTATGTTCTTGAGATTGATTCCAGGGGCTTACAGTCCCGCTCAATATGGAGAAGTGCAAAGCTGTACTCATCGCATCTGTGCAATTAGCAAGATGGCCAGGGAGAAAGAAAGAGAGGGGGAAAAAAGAGGAGAGAGAGAGAGAAAGACAAGACAGAGAGACACGATTAAAGCTCAGGATGGAGAGTACGGCGTGGTAAAGAAAAGAAAAAAAACAAAAGAAGAGAAAGCAGAGGAAGAAAAGAGAGAGAGAGAGAGAGAGAGAGAGGAGTTGAGAATGAAGTGTAGGAGACAAAGGTCCCTCAGACCGCACTCATGCTGTCTCGGAAGGTTGAGAGAGGAGAATGCTCTGTGGCATTATGATTAGACTCGGTGTATTGATTTTGGAGGAACGTTTTCATTTCAGTTTCTATTGCTTGCTCACCTGTCCAAGTAAAGCATTTGTTGTTGACACTCTGAAATGTGAAAACAACCTGCAAGAAAGTGTGGTAGGTATTTGAGTCACATTCATTTCTGACGACCATTATTGATACTCCACCACTGATTAGGAAGCATTGGTAATGAAGGTGAGTAGGGCTGGGTATCATCTAGGACATGGCGATTCGATACGATTTTTGATGCAGGTCTCACAATACGATACAATTTTCGATACAGTGCAATTCGATTCTGATATCGATACATATTACTTTATAATTATTACTCAATGTCATTCACTCAACCAAACCAGACAAATATTATTTTTATGTTCAATTTATTGAACAGGAAAATAAAGTGCATTTTTTCAATGCTTTTTACTGAACATGTCACAGAAAAGGTGCCCAGTCTCACTAGGTACCTGTAGTCAACTTATAAAATCTTGTAAAAATAACTTATAAAAATTTGTGCAAAAGAATACAATATGGCTAAAGTACATTTGTACTGAACAAAGTACATTTACTGCATTTTGGTTTAGAATCAATAGTGCATTTCTCTGTGCAGTAGCTACTGGGGGGGTGTATCGATATTAATAGCCAGAATATCGATATTATACCGTTTTTAAAAATATCAATATATATCAATGTATTGTTTTTTTTAGCACAGCAGTAAAGGTGAGAGAGAAATGATTTGCAACAAGACCACTTTAACAACAGCACAGCACAAATCAGTTAGTACAACTTAGAATTCATTTCCAGCTCACACTTTCGCTGGCTTGCACTTTTTTTCTTTTTTTCTGTGTTTGTTCCCACATTTTCTCTCACATTTATTCACAACCACCCTCACACATTTCAAGTGTTGGTTTCTCTCTCTCTCCCTCTCTCTCTCCCTCTCTCTCTCTCTCTCTCTCTCTCCCTCTCTCTCTCTCCCTCGCTCTCTCCCTCTCTCTCTCTCTCCCTCCCTCTCTCTTTCTCTCCCTCTCTCTCTCTCTCTCTCTCTCCCTCTCTCTTTCTCCCTCTCTCTCTCTCTCTCTCTCTGTTTTTTGCTGATCCTAGTGTTATTCTGAAGATTAAAAAAGCCATTCTCTTGCGTTGAACTCGGCGTTGTATAACACAGCACATTTATAGGGCATCGCTTTCTGCCCTGTGCTCACCTGAAGGCTCGCCTTGCGCTCGTGGTATCACAGAAACTCCTGGCACACACACACATCCACATCCACACACACACATGCATAAATACACACACACAGCCAAAACACACACACACACACACATCCACATCCACACACACACATGCATAAATACACACACACAGCCAAAACACACACACACACACACTCTAGGGGTGCTACGGTTTCGGATTGTATTCAAATCCGTTCGGTTCGTTTAGCACGGTTCGGTTCATTCTGTAGATCGGATCGGATTTTGGATACGCGAGATATTAAACTTGCTTGTTTAATAGAAAGTCATTGCTTATGCATTCTGTGTAGCGTACGACGCGCAAGGGTGTTTAGGACCCGGGGGAATGGTTTCTCTTCAGTACCACCTTCAAAGACGCAAGAGCCAATGATAATTTTCCCGAGCTTGCCTTCAACCTATCAGCGTTCCGACACAGACGCTGGGGAAGAGACACGTGTATGCGAGACAAACTTTTGAGCGCAGAAAACATGGCAAGTGTAGGAGAAGACACGAGACCCAAGTTTGAAGAGGCACCATCGTCTCGGAAATCCGCGGTGTGGGAACATTTTGGTTTCAGCGTAGAATATGATGACCAAGGAAACAAGACGGTAAACAAGCAACGCACGGTCTGCAAACACTGCTCCGCATCGTTCTTGTATTCATCAGGCTCCACTTCAAACATGGCAGCACACTTACGCCGCAACCACCCGACTATAAATATAAGCGGAGCAAAACGTAAAGATACTTCCTCTTCAACCAAAATACAGACAACTATTGCGAATTATTTAATGTTTATTAACACCCACAAATCATGGACCGAACCGAACCGTGGACACACTGATCCGTTGCACCCCTAACACACACACACACACACACACAAACACACATGCACGCACACATGCATGCACACAAACACATGCGTAAATACACACACAGCCAAAACACACACACACACACACACCCATCCACGCACACAAGTACCATGTACACACACAAACAAATGCATAAATTCACACACACAGCCAAAACACACACACACACACACACACCCATATACACACACATGTACCATGTACACACACAAACAAATGCATAAATACACACACAGAGCCAAAACACACACACACCCTTCCACACACATATGCACACACACAAACACACAGCCAAAACAGACACACAATCCCACCCATCCACACGCACATGTACACACACAAACACATGCACAAATGTACACACAGCCAAAACACACACACACACACACAAATGAATACACACACACACCCATCCACACACACATGCACACACAGAAACACATGCAAAAATATACACACAGCCAAAACACGCGCACACACAAACAAATAAATAAACACACACACACATACACACACACAAACCTCCTGGCCGACCTGTCACTACCAGGTGACGCATGGCACGTGGCGGTGGCATAGGGCAGCTGCATGGCATTGTGGTGTGGCCTGGCTGACGTAACCGGCACCGAGCTCCAAGCTGGCACCGCACACCTCCACCCACCCAACCAGCCAACCACCGACCAGGTGACATCATCCGCAGTGACATGACCACATGACCACATGTCACATGTCACCCATTTGCCCAGACGTCAGCACCTTGCGTGCAGAGGAGATGATTGAGCCGAGTTGTTGGAGGAGGAGGAGGAGGAGGATGAAGAGGAAAGAGGAGGAGTGGGTGTTGGACACATGTGGAAAGGTGTCAATATGTTTTGTCCTGCAACGGCTAACAGAGTGGGAGGGGACGCGCTCAATCTGCCAGCGGGGACGGTCGGTGTCCATCTGTCTTAATTAGGAGAGGTGCTCGGTGTGTGTTTTGGCGAAAGCAACGTCAGCACTTCGGTGTTAGATGTGTTCCTGGTCAGGTTGTTGGCCGTGAATTATTGAGTCACTGAATCCTTCATTTAAAGCACGAGGCCAACACCGCTTCGATAGCTGTGTGTCTTTACTGGGACACATAAGAGGAAATAAAGTATGTGTAATGGAGTTTATTTCTTCTGACAAAACAACAACAATTATCATTGTTACTGGTTTTATTGTTATGTTGTTGTTGTTGTTGTTGCTTATTTAAATCTACCTTGAAAGCAAGTATAGCTTACACATTCACACCTGCCTGCTCACTCCCCACAGCCAAACACACTCTCTTCCTCTGTCTGTCTCTGTCTGCTTTGACACAGAAACACACCCACACACCCACACCCACACACACACACACACACACACACACACACACACACACACAAACTGTGCCAGACGGTAACCCATTTTTCCAGACAGCAGTGTTCTCTCTTGGGCTTCTCTACTTAACACACAGAAGCACATTAAGTGACAGTTTGCCGCGCCCAAGGGATTCACTGAAAGATTCCGGACTTTTCCGTAAACAGAGAGAAGGGAATGTACGTTTTTCAGGGCTGCTCTGGGATCCCTGAGCTCTGTGTGGGTGGGGGGGGGGAAGAAAGAAAGAAAGAAAGAAACAGACAGACAGACAGTGCTGTTCAGTGTCAGCTCAAGCCCCAGGTCTTTATGATTCAGCAGAGATGCCGAAACAGCTGATGTTGAGTCATTGTTCCTTGGGGGGTTGGGGCGGCCGTGGAAGGAATAATCTACATTCAGCAATCCCTCTCCACCGACGGTGGCCCTCCCACACAAGATTGCCTCAGCGCTCCCTCCCTCCATCTCATTCTGTCTGTCAAGATTTTTTTTTTTTGCTATTTGAAAACCATTTAATGGATTTTTATCCCGCTAATGCCGTTTAAATAAAGGATTTTAAAGCCATAACTGACTTTCTGGTTTTCATTTCATTGCTGTGTGTGTGTGTGTGTGTATGTGTGTGTGTGTGTGTGTGTGTGTGTGTGTAATTTTCCTTTTATCCTGTCAGATGCCCTGACAGTATTGCTCCATGAGATCTAAATCACAGACCTTAGTTTTTTTTGTTTGGTCTTGTTTAGGGAAAAATGGTTGTGCTTGAAGATGCATTATTCTATGTCTTGTTAATATTTTATTGACCTGGTATTATATATGACTGTATGGCCACTATTAACATAGTTTCCTTTCAGTCGTACTCCTGGAGGTGTGTGTGTGTATGTGTGTGTGTGTATGTGTGTGTGTGTGTCTTGTGTGTGTGTGTCTGTGTGTGCGTGTGTATGTGTATGTGTGTGTGTGTGTGTGTGTGTGTGTGTGTGTGTGTGTGTGTGTGTTCGGTCTTGCAGCTGTTGTGCTTCAGAGAGGGAGGTGGCCTTGCACTGTGTGATGGGCGGGGGGATTGGAATATGTTTTATGAGCCAGTAGTCTAGATGTCAGGACACTGATCATTAAGGTGCTCCTGGGTTCTTGGAAAAGTCTTTCTGCTATCGCATAACAGTCTACTCCACTGTTTATACCCCCATCCCATCCCACACCACCCCTACCCCCTGTAATACACACAGCCGTCATCCATTGTAATAAATGTTCCCTTGCGACTGCCTCGATATGCACATTCAATCTTGGCGACAAGTTAGAAGATGAAATATCCGCCCCGCAGCCAGGAGGCCAGATTTAATGGCTGGCCTCGTTGCATCGTATCAAATCACAGCGACTCCCATTCCTCCTGTGTGTGTGTGTGTGTGTGTGAGGATGTTGCTTGTTTATGTGCTGACTTGACACCCCCTAAACACACACATGAATAACACACTAACACACACACACGCAAACATACTCACACACATTTTAGAATGCTCTTGATGAAGAGATGATTCACATTTAATTTGTATAATACAACAGTTATTAATCTTTTCTTAAGTTCTTCTCATAAATTTACCCCGATAACCCAAACATTTTGGTCCCATAGCTCCTCACAACTCCAGCCTTAATTAACTAAGCCTCTATTTTTTAATCTGCATCACAAAGATGTAGACCCACCATTTCCTTTAGAAAAATGTTTTTGAAACATGGCAAGGCAAGGCAAGGCAAGTTTATTTGTATAGCCCATTTCATATACAATGGCAATTCAATGTGCTTAACAACAATTAAAGCAAAGGACAATATATAAAAGCATAAAAGATAAAGTAAGTGTAAAAGCATAAAAGTAAAATAGCTATGTGGTAAAAGATACACAAAAAAGCATAAAAACACACAAAATAACTATAAAATTAGTAGAAATCATGGGTGATAACTCTGTTGTATTAGCACCTCATAAGTAGAGTACAGTTACTGATGAAAGCTGTACTGATTTTGCCTCTTTTTCATGAAATGAAACTGTGATGTGACGTCATCCCCTTGCTCCACAACCGTGAAAGACAGTGGCTTGTCTCCCAGTAGGCTATATACTGTATAACCTTTAACGTTTGACCTATAAAATTGCCAGTCTAATACTGTAATCAATATTCATTCATCGGCCTCAGATTGTTTGTCTGCTGGTGTGAACTTTGCCAGGAGAGGTCACTGGTTTAAGGCCAGATAAATGGCCGTCCTCTCCAGAGTGCTCTGGCACAGCTCCTCCAGAGCAAGGTACTTTAATGTGATTCAATGAGTCACTGAATCAACCCCCCGTCTCGCTCTAAGTGGATCGTGTGTGCTGCACTGAGCAGGATATGGAAATCCCCTGGGGGTCTGTGTGTGTGTGCGTGTTGTTGGTGGGGGGTGGGGGGGTGTTTATGTGGGTTAAATTGTTGGTTTGGTTTTGGGGGTGGGGAGGTGGGGCAAAGGGAGATGTTGATGCAATCTAACATGCCAGTAGTTGCAGCTGGACTCAAACAACCACCACAGCTCTAAGCACTTGCCCAGTGGTCAGTAGCCACTGTCGGGCAAAAAGGGGTGTCAAACAGGGGCGTACCAGGGCTTCTAGCATTCGCACTGTCCAGCCCAGGGTGCTAATTGGTGCTGAAGGAGGGCTTTGTTGGGGCTACAGGCCCACAATTTCTGGCCTTGTCCTAACCTTCTGCTATCACAGTAAATCCCAGTAGTAGCACTCGGCTACACTCAAAGCAGCCAAAGTGCTGTCATCGACCTCAGGTCAAAGGCCTGTCGGGACTCAAACAAACATCTGATTCTACGCAAGACACCTTTTTAGAAACAGGGACTAATGCACTATGCAACCATCATGCTATGCTGACAAGAAGTACAGTTCGACCAGAAAGACTCAGAGAATAAGAATTCCAATTAAAGCATTTTAATATGGTCAGAATAAACAACAGAACATTAATTAGAAAGTAGATATTCTTTGGCGTAGGTCTGGTCATCAGCCTGGGTCTTGCATCGTTGGGATCCGGCAGAACCAGCCGTTGCCGTTTAGCAGAACCCAGAATTTTCCCCCCAGGCGGATGGACAGGGACCAACCAGGTGGTGGTGGGGAGGGAGGAGGATGTGTCAAAACGTCCGCACCTGAAGCAGCGAAAAAGGTAAATTAGACAGGTCATTATAAAGCAGGTGGCGGCCGCTGATTGGTCGGAGACAGCGCCCGTCCCAGCCATTGTCGTCTTCCTGGCAGAACTTTCGCAGGCTTTCATTTCAACATATCTTCGTCTAAGATGATTGAAACAGTTTTTTTTTTTCTTTTATTGTTTTTTAGCATTTGCAAATATGGCAACACTAGTGCTACACTAGTTATCTAACTAACTAGTTAGATAATACAAACATCTGAACTATTGATTTAGTTGGACTGAAACTGTAACCTGTACCTAAATTTTAGTAAATAATTTATAGGTAAGACCTTATGTCTTTTTCAGCAGCTGCTAGGGTTGCTTCAAGCTTCTCCTTTTTGCTAATCACAACATCAACACCCGTCTGAGAACATACACCACGATTCATTTCCCTCTCAATTTAAAAGTAGTAATAACGTGCAACTACAAAATGTTTTGGCCCCCGAGACTGACTGTGGCACAGTGTGCGGTCACCACCCTGAGAGGCCCTGCGTCACACACATCCGTTTGTGTGTTCATTTTCACCCAGTTATCCGTGTACTAAAAAGGGTTAAATATCTCCAGTTGATGAAATTGTTTTAACATTGAGGGAAGCCATTTTAAAGATATGATTTTTCAGCTTTGGAACACAACTCTGTGATGAATTGTGTGGTTGTCACACATTTTTTTTCACTTGAAAATGCTATTATTTTTCATTTTACGATTTACATGTACGCTTTCCTAATTGCACAGATGTTTAATTCAAAATGTTCCAAAATGACTCACCGGATATTCTTTTACGTTTCCTGGTGCAAGAATTTCAAGCATTATGAGACTTTGTTGAGAAACTTTGTACAGTAGGTAGATTTTTCCAAGGGCACACAAGGCATCTTAAATGTATCTAAGTCCCTCCCTATTTGTGGGGGAAATCATTCTCTTTCATCTATTTCAAACCCAGCTTCTGACTGAGTTTTTTATTTATTTTAAAATCGCAGACTTCAGGGAAGGGCCGTAATTGCTTCTCAGGCTGTTGCACCTTTGTGACCTGCTCAGATGTGTGAGCGAGCTTAATATTGTCTGCTTTCATCAGCGAAACGGAACGGTCTTGCCACCATACGCACCCTAAGAAACGATTAACAGAGCACATTGTCGCAGTCTCAAGGTCATCTTGCCAGGAGTATTCTATTTTGCTGTCGTGGTGGGATCTCAATGGAAACGATTAGCAGAATCGCTCCTTTTTTTATGGATTTATCAGATTTATCTCCCTCTACCCCATCTGGCATGTTTTTGTGAAAAATTAATTGATTTATTTGATGAAATATAATTTGCAAAATAAAAAAATAAAATTGGCCATCTTGTCTCGGCCTTGGCAGCCAAAGTGTTGTAAGTGTTTGGAGGGCCTGCCGATGTTCTGTGATAAGATACAGTATTTCATATTCAAAAGCATAGTCTTTAGTAAAACTCTCAGCCAACTGTTCAAATTCCAATAAAACTTTATGACCTTCAAAGCCTACTTTAACCCAACTTTTCTTTTCCAGTTATTATTTTTGTCTGTAAGTTTGTCTGTAAGTGGACTGATTATTTGAATGATATGAATCTAAAGTGGTAGTCTTTCCAAAGACTGTGGCCTTGCTCAGCCAGCTGCACATGAGCCAGCATGAGACTATGGGGTCAGTGTGTCATGAGCCCCTTTCTTCTGACTCCCAGAAGCTCCTGGGTCTCTGCTTTGTGGCATGGCTAGATTAATTTTTTTTTTTTTTTACCTGTTAAATGTACTTACTCTGATCTATTTTTATTAATTTATTCAGAACTTACAGTGCTGTGCAAAAGTTTGAGGCAGGTGCTTTCAAACCATTATCAATTCACACAAAGGGGTAGACACAAAGTCAAGGATTTTGTAGGATTATAGTCAGGTGTATGATCAACCAATTTATACCAAATTGGTTGTATATGTGAGGAAGCCTACATCCACAGAAGATCTGTTGTTAGTTCTTCAAGATGTTTGGAACAACCTACAAGCTGAGTTCCTTCAAAAACTATATGCAAGTATATTGCAAGTATATATGCAAGTATACAAGAACTAATGCTCTTTTGAAGGCAAAGGGTGGTCACACCAAATATTGATTTGATCTAGATTTCTCTTTTGTTCATTCATTGCATTTTGTTCGAAAATAAATTATTCACACTTCCATTTTTGAAGGCATTTCTAGTTTACAGCTTTTTTTCACACCTGCCTATAACTTTTGCACAGTACTGTATATGTATGTGTTTAAATACTCACATGCTTCTGAAAGTGATTTAACAGTTTTTTTTTGACTGGTGATACCAAGTCTTTTTTTTTACACTTATTGTGTTCTTTCTATTAGTCTGGATGGTAGCATGTGGTGAGAATGATGACCCTTCACAAACTAAAAGTGCATTTTTTATCATCATAAACAACCAGGCTTGCGCCAGTAGCCACATGTTCACTACGCACTCAGCTTGTAACCAGAACATCTATTTTTGAAAGCTGTCATGTTTTGCCGTTGGCCGCAGTGAAGAGAACAATCGGAACTGCATGCCCAGCAGTAACAGCGGCAGAACTGTTAGGTTAATGTTATTGTCGCCATTTTTCTTCTATTGATGTGTTATTGCCAAGGGACTCTGCCAGATCACCAGATCACCACTCTTTCTCTCTCTCTCTTCTTTTCTTCTTCCGCCGGCCTTCATTTCTCTCTCTCTCTCTCTCTCTCTCTCTCTTTTGTCTTTCTCTCTCTCTCTCTCGCTCTCTCTCTCTCTCTCTCTCATTTAGCACAAAAACAGTTTTAATCAGGCCTTGATGGATGGTGTGTGTGTTTTTGCCTCTTGTTCAGCATAAGGTGGAGGGCCTACAGATGGGGTGTCAAATCACTGAGCCTGACATGAGAAAAGCTGTTCAGTTCACACACACACACACACACACACACACACACACACACACACACACACACACACACACACACATTCACACACACACATTATCTCTCTCTCTCTCTCACACACACACACACACACACACACACACACACACACACACACACACACACACACACACACACACACACACACACACACACACACATTCCTCTCAGGAGGTCCACACTGTCCAGGGAGCAACACCACCAGTGTCTGCCTGTCAGCAAGCTCCCGAGAGTAGCCTCATAGTGATAGTGTCACACAGTGACTTCACTATCTCCCATGCTGTTGTGACATCGGCACATAGAATTGGCAAAAAATGTAGTCTTGAGCACAAAGAAACTTCTTGAGAACAAACTTTTTTTTTCATTTTGTTCTTCTCTGAATTTGGTTGGCTGACAGAGAGTATTAATGCAGGTCCCCCCCAGGGATTAATGAAGTATTTTTAATTTTGATTAATGCTAGCAGGCACAAACAAGCATCATTTAAGAGGAAAGACTCATGCCAAAGCAGCCATTGTGGCCTGAAAAAACTTGTAAACTGAATGATCATGTACTTTAAATAGCCTTCTATTAGGGCTGGGCGATCCCAAAAAATGGGATCCCCCCCCCCCCCCCAAAAAAAATCTTCGAAAACTCGATTCACGATTCGACATGTCAGCGTATACAGCGCGTGAGCAGGAATTCAGCTGCCAGCCCCGTATGCACTTGGCCAGTGTCTTTACGTGCACATAGCCATGTTTCCCGTTGATCTCTCACTTTAATAAACACAATATATGTTTCTCTGGTTTTATTTCCTTACTTTAAACGTTGTTTAGAAAGCACCACTGCACCGATAATGCAACTTGACACTTTGATAAGGCCAGTGGAACATTGTCAAAGCCTTTTTTCACTCCTGGTACAAAAAAACGAATGCGTTTTAACCCCTTCCATGAAGTTATGATAAACTCTACCTCTTTGGCAACAATCACTTTGTCCTACCTCGGGTAAATAAATTATTAAACGTAGTGACTTATGGACCTCAGTTTTGCCCAGTGGCTTGTCCACCTGATTTATCAAACCAAATAGGAAACACTGAATGACAAGAACGAGGCTGCCATTTTTTATAGCTCGAGTGATCGACAGAAGACTAGCGATTGATGCTCTTCTTGTATTAAGAATACTCCGAAGTTTATGAGCCCTCAGACGGATGTTTTGTGCTTCAAATGCTGAAACAAATTGGTCGTCCTGCTACCACTTATGATAACCGCTTTCAGACACAAGTTGCAACGAGGCGTTGTTTGGTGTTCATCAGATGCTGCAAAACGAAACCAATTCCAAATTATGGACGTGTGGGACTTTTGGGCAGGAGCCCCTCTTTCTCGCCGTCTGTTTCTGTCGCCATGTTTGTTTGTGCATGTGATGTTACTGGGGGTTTGAGAGAAAATGCACTGTAGGAAGTGCAGTAGGGATAGCCTTGGGTCTTGGCGAATGTAAAAATGAAATGCATGCGCTGTGCGCTTGGAATATAAACTGTATGGGGACGGGGTTAAAAAAAAAAATCTTTTAACTTGAGTTTCAGGGAAAATGAATCGATTTGACCTGCCAACTCGATTTTTAAATCGTATCGATTTTTTGCACAGGCCCACCTTCTATGTTTTCACCCCATAGATTCCATTGTAACACTATGCTGAACCTTGTCTGTTTTACTGTCAGTGAAGCGACATTGTAACTGTTTACAGTCTGGGTAGCTTTATGCTGTCCATGTTTTTTTCACCACCTTCGTCACACTGCTGTCTATACCCCAGCAGTGTTGAATGCAACGGACATTTAGCTGTGTCCTGTCCTGTAGCACCTTTACTTGTGCTTTCGATGGGGGGTTTTCTGTATGAAATGGAATGCATTCGTAATTCAATGCTTTTATGAAGCAGCGAATTCAAAATGCTTTTCTTTTGTCATCACAAAGAGGCCAAAGTGAATGCTGTGTATCCTTGTTTGTGTGTCAACGTCAGTGCACTGAAGATGCCTGCAGCTTATAAAGGAGACCCATGCAACCTTGGCATTGTCAGTACCACGCTCTGCCAACTGAGCCATGACTACATTTGTTTCTTTTTATTTACTTATTTATTTTTTATTTTGCGCTGCCGAGGGATCAACAGCTGTAAGTGCTGTTGCATAATAGTCATCCAGGAAGGCCCTGAAAGCATGTAGATGCCAGGCATTGCCCATAATGTGATTGAGAGGCAGCCAGGGTCAGAATTAAACAGGCAATGACAAGATGACTGGCTCGAGGGAAAGTCTCTGTGTCCTTTACAACAGAGATGGTTTTTCTTTTTTTCTGACTGATGGTTTCTAGCTTTGCACCACCACTCTACTCCCAAGGACTACATACAGTAAGGCTGTTGCATGGAATGTAATGCGTGCCTCTCTTTCTCTCTGGCTGTCGACAGGCACCCATTTTAGAAGTCTCTCTTGGATTTGAAATATGGGACTGCCTAAAAGGCTTTGCCATTTGCGTCAAGAGAAACAAGGCAGGAGATGAGATTCTAATCCACCTCCTGGCTCGGCCAGACCAAGTGCAATTTCTCTAGTCACCGTTCGTCTCCCTGTTAAAGTGTTGTCATTAGTCATGGCGGATTTATGCTATGCTAGGCCTCTTTATTCGTCTCTTCACCTGGCGGGAACCTGGTGTGTAGACTCTCCTCACCTCTCTCTGAAGGTAGTTGACCTGAGTTTCACCCACTTAACCATACAAAGGCCACCACCTGGATTAGCAGGTGTCTCTGTCCTTATGATGACTGTCTGGTTCCCTACCCAAAAGATGCTGACGCATAATGTCTGTAAAGGTTCTCATTCATCCAGGTCATAGCAGTCATAAGTTGAAGGAAACTAGACTTCTGTTTGGAGATATTCTTCTTGAAAAGCTCCAAATAAAAGTCCAGTTACCTACAACTTACATCTAATGACTTTGTTGATGCTTTGTTTTTGTAGCCATTCATTAGTATGCCGAGGCAGTTTCAGCACTGATGATTTTCTGGCCTCCTGAAGTGACCTTGAGCATTCTCACTTGTGTGAAGGTTAAGGGAAGAAACTTGCAGTCCTTTCCAAAAAAAAAAAAAAACATCTGCAGTTGCCATGGGAGAGGCCAGTTTACTTAGTCAGTAGAAGTGTTTACAAAGATGTCTGTGCAGAACTGAAGAAGCCTTTTGGATGAAAGGTGAAACGTCTTCAAGCTCCAAGAAGACGTCCAGTTGCTTACAACTTAACTCCTTTGACTGTTTACAAAGGTGTGTGAAAAGGTGCAGGGTGTGCAGTAGGGTTGCTTTGTTTTTTTTTGTTTTTTTGGCGGCTGTCTGTGCCCAGAGCCTACAGCATTTGCCCCTGACTCTCTTCTCTCTTCTTGTTGAAGTCCCAGGCAGGAGTTAACTGGCTTTAGGCTACTATGCCACCACAGCAACTCCGACAGGGGATTGGGGTCGCTGAGCTTACTGAGTCCAGTGGGGGCTGTTGTGTAATCTCTCCCGGCCTGCCGATATACAGCTGGCATTGTTTGTAACCAAGGGCCTTCGCTGTTCATCAGGTCATTTCAGGTGCATTTGTAAACAAAACCATTGTAGGGATTCGTGTAGAATTGTAATACAAAGATGGGATTGTGTGCTATTTATTTATAAAATGAGCTTTAAAAGACTTTTTTTGTCTCTGGGGTTCATTTTATTTTATTTTTTTCACTGGAAGATGCGTGTCTAGATTTGAAGGACATTTCTAGCATTTAGTAATATACTTTGGATAGTATTGAATGTTGGATGCGTTACAACCCCCTGCGCCCCTACTAGTCCTGCAGAATGTTGTCATGACCTGACATGGCATTTTAAAAACCTTGGCAAAACCTTGGTGAAATTACTGTACAAGACACATTGGGCATACATAAACCTGAACCTTAATCTGCATTGTGTTGTTTTTAATTAATGCCTTGTAATGGAAAACAGGATGAGCCTTCTCCCAGCAAAATATTCGTCCTTCATTCTCTAAGCTCTTTAGATCCTCAGATTCGTCTCTCCTCTGGTGTTTGTACTTCCAGAGAAGGGTTTCAGTTCACATCCATGAATAAAGTTATTTATTTACAATTCATGATGGTATGCTCCAAGTTCTCCCGTGTGTCCTCCCTTTATCTTAGAGATGAGCCCCAGTCCTCATTAGTATGGCTGAATTGATTGGCACACCTGTCGTGCACAGTCAGTGCACAGTCAATAATGACTCTCTAGGAGTGCAGATGGATAGACGCTCACATGCACACAAACACACAAGCGATGCACCTCCAAGAACCTTAGACTGGTGCTTCTCCATCTTGCCTTGTTGTTGTTGTTGTTCTCGTGTCATGGCCATTGGTTGCATATAATTGGCTCTCAGACAGGGTGGTGCTTAGTCGCAAATTGGCTTATGCTTACGCTCTTGTCTTCTTCTCTTTAGTTGGGTCAGTTTGGTGCGTTGACCAGTCTGTTGTCTGTAGTCGCTGTAAAACGGATGAGTATTCAAGGGGTTTGTCCATTTTAATGATATCTGGGTCAATGGAGACAGTTCTGGAGGTGTTATGGTATGTGTTTTTAGTATCTATTTAGTTTGATGCGCACAGTAACTGAATTTCAAAATGAAACTTAAATGCATAGTTGTGGATGTTCATGTAATGTGATGATATGAGCACTGAATGACTAAGCATGTTTCATGCACAGAACAGTAGATGCATTGAGCAATATATAGAAAATATACGTAATTCAAAAATTCCAAGAGCTTTTAAGAATTGTTGTCTATGTTTTGTGCATCCTTTTGCTTGATATCCTTGAACGGTGCAAGGATTTTCCTCTAAATACTGCATGCGTACTAAATGTTATATGCATGTTAAATTAATACTAGTCTGATTTTTCACAGATTTTAGTTCATAGTTTGCAACCTTCTTCACTAAATGCGCAGAATGTAGATAAAATCACACTTCACAAGCCAATGCTATTTTCCGCTTTGATACGGAGAAGCTGTCTGAAAACAAAGAAACTTTGAATAATTCAAGACGTTCATCTTTTCTTCGAAATCCCCAAGCATGTGTTTCAAGGCATGTAGACAGGCGTATTTTTAGCTGTGGTGGGGCATTTGGGCTCTCTGAGAAGGTTCTTCTTTGATCTTACAATGTAGACTTTCCGTGTAGAATAATGCATAATTGTAATACTCAGACTGCATGTCACTCATGTTTGCACTATTATTTCTTATTATTGCACTTCCAGTGCTGTAGCTCCATTTGGTACTTTGTCTTTCATGACCCAGCTTCATTTTAGTGTAAACAAGCACAATCAGAGATGGCAACCTGGCCCCCCATATGGGCGGACAGACACACACACACACACACACACACACACACACACACACACACACACACACACACACACACACACACACACACACACATACAGACGGACAGGGTCATTGCAATATCTGGTCAGTCCCCAGGGGCCAGGTAATGAAGTGATCTGAAGGGATGCTATTTAAAGAATGTAGTTTGTACAGTAAAATACAATCTTTAACAAAGAATGGTGCATTGCACAATTCAGCTGTTGTAACTCAGTTTTACCACAACTCCAATGCTATACCATAGCCAACCAGGTAAACAACCTTTGATTAAAGTAAATCATTGCTATTGCAATCTATTGACCCAAAACATTGCTGCAAGTCATGCAACACTGCAATGTAATCAAAAGGCAGTCAAGCTGTAATGCTGCAGTGTTGGCAGTTGCTGCAGATGGAATTTACGTTATTAGCATTTATTCATGTTTTTATACAAAAAAAAATGATTTTCAATGTCTTGACTGCATTCTGTTGACTTTGCATTTGCATGGAGTTTATGGGGGATAATGTCAGCCTACATGTGCTTCATGTAATCCATTTAAAGTGTAAAAAAATGCTTTAAATGTATCAGTCTGGCTTTAAATGCTTTGTGCTGGCTGATACAGAATAAGGTTGGAGGCAGTAGTTTGTCATTATGTAAAACATACTATAACATACATAGAAACTTTTGTATGGAACGAATTGTGAACAAGAATTAAGTGATGTGATGGTATTTCATTTAATGTAATGGGTTCTAGTTTGACAGCAAAGATGGCTGGCAGAAAAGGCAAGTGAATGCACACTGGGGTTTAAAACATGCATGTGCTGCTAAGCAAGTGGTAGAAGTGTTGTCAGAGGCAGTAAGTGGAGACAGCCAGTCTGGGCTGAAATTCATTAGCTTGGCCAGGTTTCGTTAACGTTGACCAGTAGCATAGGCAAACAATCAGAATCAGAACAGATCGAGACAAACCCAAGTGCGTCACGTAATACAAAGCGACTTTATTAAGGGATTCGGGGAAAAGGGGAATGATCCAGGGGCCACAGCCCGACTGGCTGTGGTTCGTGGAACTGCCAATGAGCAGGGATCTCAGCGTCAACGACAGACAGCGAGCCGGGTAGCCGGGACAGAAGAGCCGAGCGTCGTCACAGGCAGGCAGGTCGTGGAGCCGCGGCAGGAGAACCAAGCGAGGTCGTGGGCAGTCAGGGGTCGTGACCAGGGCTGAAGAGCGAGGCAGGGTCGTAGGCAGGCAGGGGTCGTAACCAGGGCAGGAGAGCCAGGGCAGTAGTCGGCAACGGAGAGCTGGAGAACCAGGAAGAGCCAGGGACGGACCGGGGTCGAAGCCAGGGGCTGGAGAGTCAGGGGAAGTCAGGCAGGCAGGAGTCGGCAACGGAGGACTTGAGCAGTACAGACAGACAGGGGAAAAAAACAGGAACAAACAGGAGACGAGCAAACACTGGGAAAAACAGCCAAACAGACGCGGAGAAGTCAGGAGTCAAAAATAGCTTGCCGAGGAGTACACCGTGGTTCGCAGACGGACTGACAAGGAAGAAGTGAAAAGTGAGAGACTAAATAGCGAGGGAGAGTAACCAGGAAACGAGTGGCAGCTGGAGATGGGCGTGACGGAGCAGGTGAGGGTAATCAGAGAGGAGGTAACGACCGGGGAAGTAAAGTGACTGAGATAGAACTGATAATTAGACAATGAGACTGTAGCAGAAAATACGACACAGACGGGGAAACACAAAACCACCACCCAACACAGTAAAACCGTGACATTCTTTCTTCTCTTTCAGAGTTCTGGATAGTCTTTGCCACAAGCACTTTTACAAGGATGAAAAAAAAGGCAAACTGGCCCCCTCCCCCTTTAAGGAGTGAAAGTGTTTTTGTGCAAACAGTATAGCAAGTCATATTTCAAAGGATGTATACTATGCAAAAGTTTCAAACGTTTTTCACAGAGTACAAGATCATCTTCTGCAACTCCTAGTCAGACATTTGCAAACTTCTTTTCCTCTCTCTCCCCCTTCTGACATTGACCCATCACGTTTAAATTCTGCAGTGTGTCACAGACGTCCTGGAGAACTGACTACCCAAAACTTTGAGCCTCTCAAAGTTGTCTGATTAGTCAGAGGCAGAAGCTCACTGAGAAGTGTCAAAAAAAGGACAGAATGTCTTTGTAAAGCTGCCCAGCTTGTTCAATGAGCAGGATCAGAGAAGCCAATGGAGAGACGTGTCCACATTTAAGATATGCCTTTGATCAACTTTCAGATGTAGCCTACATAATGTTGCCTTTGGCTGAAACTACTTTAAACTTCTTCAAAGTTAACCAAGCACCAAAAGTAATTTAACCTTAGAGAGCTTGTTAAGTATTTCTTACAAATCGACAAAAATTACATCAAAAAACAAGAATTGACTGACTTTTCAAATTAGAGCTAATCTTGTTAATTCTTAAGGATTTCGTGGAGAAGTGCTTGGAATTCAAACGCGATTTCAAAAGGAGCAGTGGGCTTGAATTAGCCTGGTAAACCCGCCCCTCGTACTTCGTTTCATTTTGTACAGAGGGTCTGGACCAGAATCTCTTGAGGGTCATGTAATCAGGTCCGAGCAACACCGATCCAATCAAACAGAGGGCGTGTTCGTGAGCCATGACGTTGACTTTGTGTGCTACATTAAATTGCAGTGCGTAGGTAAGCTAATTGCATACGTGACGACCAGGCATTTGCGATTGGGTAAAGGCAGAGGCACTTGTTTTAAACTTCAGCAGAGTCCACACCTCCAGGAAGAAATTGTTTCTCACGGCCTCCGCTTCAGACCCTCTGTCCAAAATGAAATGAAGTACGAGGGGCTGGTTTACCAGGCTAGGCTTGAATCAGCCTTCAGCACCACTTAGGTTAAGGTTAAGCTTTGGCTGTCCTGTTGCATCAGTGCCCACGGAGCGATCCATTCAATTTGTTGTTGTTACGTAAAGTCTGGTCGAAAGATCAACAGCCTGATGTACGTGCCGGGTGCTTTCGGAGGAGATTTTTAAATACAAGTGTCATTGCAGCAGTAATGAGAAGACGAGACGGAATAATATTAGGTGGTTTAATGTTTGGATGTTTGAGACAGTTCAGTTCCACGCCAGCAGTAGCCTGCGAGAGAGTTGCTCAAAAAGAGCAGGTCACGTCCTTGGAAAAAGTCTGAGCCGTGATCAGTAATGAATACAATTTGTGGGCTGTTGAGAAGCTATTATTGTAAGTGTTTGTGTTTATCTCTCCACAGTGCCATTATGTCGAGGCAATTACAGGCGCTCGTCTGTGCGAGCTACTCAGCGCTTCCCGGCACACAGACCAAACCCACACATTTATGGTCTCAGCTCTTCATTACTGGGCCAATCAAATCTCTAATAGGCGTAATCATATGTGGGGTTGTGTTGTCTTAGGAAATATGGATGTTTTGGAAGGGATAGGGGATAGAGTGATGGGTGGGTGGTTATGTCTGAATAGGTGTAATCATATGTGGGGTTGTGTTGTCTTAAGAAATATGGATGTTTTCGAAGGGATAGGGGATAGAGTGATGGGTGGGTGGTAATGTCTGACTAGGTGTAATCATATGTGGGGTTGTGTTGTCTTAGGAAATATGGATGTTTTCGAAGAAATAGAGGATAGAGTGATGGGTGGGTGGCTGGTTGTGTCGGGCTATGTGTGTGTATAGTTGTTGGGCTGTGTTGTCTTAGCAGATATGGATGTTTTGGAAGGGATAGAGGATAGAGTGATGGGTGGGTGGCTGGTTGTGTCGGGCTATGTGTGTGTATAGTTGTGGGGGTGTGTTGTCTTAGCAGATATGTATGTTTTCGAAGGGATAGAGGATAGAGTGATGGGTGGGTGGCTGGTTGTGTCGGGCTATGTGTGTGTTGTTACGACCCTAGGCCCTAGGCCTAGCGGGCCGTAACAGTGTATACTTGTGGGGTTGTGTTGTCTTAGAAAATATGGATGTTTTGGATGGGATAAAAGATAGATTGATGGATGGAGGGGGGTGAGTGGATGTGTCGGACTATGTGTGTGTACACTTTTTTAGTCCCAGGTGTGGCAGTAAGTACTGTATCTCCCTTGGGTTGTTGACATGCCACTCCTGAATATTTTACAGTGGAACACCCAAAGGCTTGTAGAGTGACTTCATTTTTTTCATCACTCTCAAGATGCAATCTAGTTGTATCTTTCTTTCTCTTCTTTAATATGTGTACCATGTCTCTTACTATAGAGAACCCAAAATAACAGTGGTGGTATTTCACTAAAATAGACACTATATCTGACAGATGACCTCCGTCAGCAGGTCTACACAGTGAGCGCCAGACCTACTTGGCTAACGGTTCCTGCATTATTAACACGCCGGGAGATGAGGCCTGTTTGTTTGGCCTTGTTTTCAACTTTTGACCTGGATGAACCACCGGTCTCGCCGCTGGCCCACAACACCCGTCATTACCGATCAGGTCTGGGGTGAGACGGGTCAGGATCTGATGGAAGGTTATTAAGCTAACGTCTGCGCTAGCAGGTGCACTGGCGTCCGCGGGGGGGGGGCTAATCAGAACCAACCATGGTCACAGGCTCACCTGGCACCATTGGACCTGGTAGAAAGATGGCAGGAGATCATCGGATTACTTTACATTGCATTACATTACACTTCGCAGACGTGTGTATTCAAAGCGACTGACAATTGAGGAATACATTTAAGCTATATTACCAGCTGAGGAACCTACTGTAACTAAGGGGTTGGATTTCGAGTTCTGTCAGTTTAAGCCTGCCAGTGTTGTGTGTGTATGTGTATGTGTATGTGTATGTGTGTGTGTGTGTGTGTGTGTGTGAGTGAGTGTATGTGTGAGGGTTTGTGTTGTTTTAAACTTGCTTTGAAATTACAGTCTCAGCACGCATGGCTGTCAGGCGGTCTTGCTGGCAGGTGGGGAGTGGACGAGGCAGGCAGTTTGTGATCAAGGCCTTAGCACACAGCAAACCAGCCACTCATCACAGAGCTGCAGAGGAACACACACACACACACACACACACACACAGACTCACACACACACAAACCCGCACACCTATCTCATCATTTTCCTGTCATCTCTTCATGTAGTCCAATCATGAATCACGAATCACTGTGGAGATGTGTTTTTGTTGTGCTGTGTGTGTTTGTGTATCTGTGCGAGGGAGGTGGTCAGAAAGGCAGCAATTGAGAGGTAAATCATAAAAGAGACAGTCAAAACAGGAAACAAAGAACACGAGAGAAATTTGTCCTTGGAGTCATTTCTGACCATTAGTCACAAAACTAGCCTAACATAAGCCTGCTTTCTGTGTGTGTATGTGTGCATGTGTGTTTTGTTTGTGACACGCACACACACACGCCCACACACGCACACACACACAAAACACACACACCCCTATGTGATGTTGAGTTTTCTGTCATGTCTTCATCTACTCTGATCACGATTGTGGAGGTGCTGTTTGACCTGCTGTGTTTGTGTGTGTGTGTGTGTGTGTGCATGTGTGTGTTTGTGTACATGTGTATTTGTGTACATGTGCGAGAGAGGGAGGCAGAAAGGCAGCCATTGAGACATAAATCGTAAAATAGACAGTCAGACAGGAAACAAAGAACACGAGAGAAATTTGTCCTTGGAGACATTTCTGACCTTCAGTCACAAAGCTAACACATCATCATGCTGCTTTCTGTGTGTGTGTATTTGTGCATGTGTGTTTTGTTTGTGACACACACACGCACACACATCTTCATCTATGATGTGTTTGAGGTGATGTTTGTGCTGTGTGTATGGGTGCGTGTATGTTTGTGAACAAGAAATTTGTCCTTGAAGTCCTTTCTGACCTTCAGTCACAAAGCTAACACACCTTATGCTGCTTTCTGTTTGCGTATGTGTGCATGAGTGTTGTTGTTGTTGTTTGTGTGTGGGGTGTTTTGGGGCTTTCAGCACAGCCTGCAATGTCATGTCTTTGTGCTTGTATGAGGCTGGCATTGCCACTGATAAAGTCATGTCTTTGTGCTTGTTTGAGGCTGGCATTGCCACCGTTAGCTGCAGGGGGACTCATCTCAATGGGGAACATTTTCAATACTGCAGAGAAGCAGGCAACACGTGTGTTTGTGTGTGTGTCTGTGTGTGTATTTGTGTGCGTGTGTGTGTGTGTGTTTGTGTTTGGATGTGTGTATGTGTCTGTGTAGCGACAGTGAGAGAGAGACTGTGTGTGTGTGTGTGTTTGAGTTTGCGTGGTGTTTTTCCTCACAGAGAGAGAGAGAGAGAGAGAGAGAAAGAGAGAGAGACAGAGAAAGAGAAAGAGAGAGAGAGAGATGGGACCAGTCTATTCATAGTGACGGATAAATCTCAGGCAGTCACGACTCCCTCATTCGGATGTATGCTCTTGCCCTGCTGTGTGTCTTTGTGTGTGTCCCTGTGAGTGTGTGTGTGTGCGTGTCCTTGTGTGTGAGTGTGTGTGTGTGTGTGTGTGTGTGTGTGTGTGTGTGTGTCCCATGAAGTGCATGAAGGGCATGTAAACACCCAAAGCATCCCTCTAAGGGAATGTCTCTCAGATGCCCTGTTCATGTGATCTCCTCATTTGAGTTCTACAGCAGCTTGCCGGGGTGGACCAGCAGTATATTTTCCAAAAGATCTCCATCCCACTTGTATGCAGATGGACGTGTGTGTGTGTGTGTGTATGTGTAAGTGTGTGTGTGTGTGTGTGTGTGTGTGTGTTTGTGTGTGAGTTCATGTGTGTTTGTGTGTGTCTGTGTGTCTGTGTCAAGTGATACCCTACAGCAGGCAGATATGCCGAGTCACTGATATGTCAGAATGAGTAATTCTCTCAGGGCTTCAGTGTGCACCTGCTGGCAAAGGCAGCCTGCTAGCTAAAGCAGTTCCTGTTTTTGTAAACTCTGTGGTCAATAACAAAAGCATCGTGGTCCGGGATGCTCCCTACTGTACGTAGTTCATTCCCGAGTCCCTAGTCCATACATTTCACATTCATTGGGAATGGCAGGCTCTTTGCCTCATAAACATTCATGCCTTGTACAGGAAGATGGAGGACTGTCTCACTTGCTTAAATCATAAGTCATTTAAATCTGAAAATATGCTCCATCTCAAAATCAATGCGAAACTAAAATTGCTTACAATTTTATATGTCCTACAATAACTCCTATCTTGTCAATCTCTCTCTCTCTCTCTCTCTCTCTCTCTCTCTCTGTCCCTCTCTGTCCCTCTCCCTCAGTCACACACACACACACACATGCACACACACACATACTGTCTGTCTGTCTGTGTGTGTCTGTCTTCTCCCGCCCCTTTCTCTGTGCGTCTGTACAAGTGTGCGTGTGTGCGTGCGTGTGTGTGCGTGTGTGTGTGTGCGCGTGTGTATGTGTGTGTGTAAGGGGTGTTGGTTGAATGCCACATTTAACCGTGGCCAAACTACCACTGAGACAACCTGTATGCTGGCACCTCCTGTCCGCAGGAACCCACAGATTTGGGTGCATGCACACATGCTTGCTTAGTGTCTGTGCATATGTGTATTATTGGGATTACACACACACATACACACACACAGACACACACACACGCGCACACACACACACACACACACACACACACACACACACACACACAGTAAGTCAATGCGATGGGCAGTCCGCTTCAGTCAGTGTCTCCTGCTGCGGTCCCAGCTGGCCGACCCGGCAGCCATTCTAGCGAGCTCTTTAACAGTCCCACACTCGGCACACACACACACACACACACACACACACCCACAGCACACACACATACAC
Organism: Coilia nasus; assembly: GCA_027475355.1. NCBI lineage: Eukaryota > Metazoa > Chordata > Actinopteri > Clupeiformes > Engraulidae > Coilia > Coilia nasus. Next base: position 17,944,804 of record CM050201.1, on the reverse strand, counting down.
ACGATCCCAGCTCCCGCTGCATCCGTGGCCCGCCTCTAATTGAATTGTTTCAGACTCAGACTCAGAGCTGGAGGAGGCTTAATTAAAAACACCCACATTCAAGCAGAGCTGGATTCACGGCATAAATATTCAACCGTTGGCCTGACACTCAGCGGCTTAAGCCTGAGCAATAAGGAGAAACAAAGTAATTATGTGTGTGGTGAGAGTGTGACATTGTTTGTTTGTTTGTTTGTTTGGGTGGGTGTGTTCGTGTCTTGTTGCCGAGCAACAACTGCTGTCTCCCCTGTCGTGATCTCCCTGTTTTTTTGTTTTGTTTGGGTGTGCGTACGTGACTATTGTGTTAATGGATTTCAGTGTCCGACCTTTCCAGCTTTGCCTCCTTTGTTCTGCTCCTCAGATGGAATCAGAGCCCCTTAATATCAGGTTTCATGCTAACTCCCTACTAAGGTGGCTTTGCAGATTGTAAAGTGTTAAATCCTCCGCTGTGCAAATTGGTCTCCTTGACCCCAATCACCACTGCCCCTGAAACTACATTAGCAGGTTGCGACCTGTATTGAATGGGCTTCTCCGGAAGGCGTGTTTAGGCACATGTGCCCTTAATTAAAATGACCTTGGAGCAACCTGCGGCATTTGCTCTACACGCGTTGCGCTGGTGTGCATTAATTCCAAGCCATTATCCTCACAAGTATGGTTAAATGAAAAGGGAGATTGGATGTGCTTGCAAAGCTTTGATATTTATGTTTCGTCTTTCCTTAATCACTTAATTAAGGCAACCAGCACGCCCCCAACTCCCCAGTTGATTGTTTGCTGAAACGGACAGTCTGTAAATCCCAGGGGTCAAGGTGAATTTTGCCAAGCTGTAACGACGAAACACCCAGTCCATTAGCTTAATCAGTTCAGTGTTGATTTATGATGCTTTTTGAGGTTCAATGACAGCACAATAAAAGTTGCAGGTACCAAAGGACAACTCAAGGTCATGGGCACCAAGGTGTAGGTGAAGGTCAACCTTTCTTGCCTGAAATGAACTGAATTTCTTGAGTCCCTGTCATAAAAACATGTGGTTTCACTGAAACGATTCTGTTCACAACCTTCTGAAGTGTCAACCAAGTCAACCTGTTGAAACCAAGCAATCTGTGTTTTGGATAAATGAGGATGAACACAAAGACAAAAGACATCACATATAGTCTACAATCACAGCATTTCAAAATGGTATCACAGCAGACAAGGCGAAGGCAGCTTCTGAGGCCGCCCAGGTTGTTGTGCGTTGGCCTTGTTCTCAGCAACAGACGCGTGGGCAGGCAGGTTTCCTCTGAGGAGCAGTCAGAGGGATAATGCTTTAAGACACTGGGAATCTGCTTAGTGGAATTAGTGCTCGTAATTCAGCGCTCCCCCCACTGTGTCTGGGCTTCGTTTGGGAGCTGGGTGAGAGTGGGTGGGGTGGGAAAGAATGAGAGTGTAAGAGAGAGAAAGAAAGAAAGAAAGAAAGAAAGAAAGAAAGAAAGAAAGAAAGAAAGAAAGAAAAAGAAAGATAGGAAGAAAGAAAGACAGAAAGAGAGATAGAGACCATCTTCTTTCTGCTCCCTGTGCCTGGAAAGACCTTGAAATCAAGTCAGGCTGTGTTGGATCCCTCCACATCCATGTCAGGTTGTGTTAGCACCAACTTGCCTACCTGCCTACCTGCCTTGGCTCTCGGTGTCCTCGGTAGTGAGCAGTGTACTGTTCCCACTCTTACGGGGTTCTATCCCCTCAGAGGAGACAGACTGTGGGTGGAGCTTACTTTTCAAGCTCAGTCTGTGAAACAGTTTGAGTGCAAGATGGCAGTGAGTTGAGTTAACTGCAGCTATGGTGCTATATTGAGCATCGCATGTTTGTTTGATGTTCATATCAGAGGTTTATTTTTAGGACTCTTCTAACATAACGTTACTCTTTGCACATGTTCTTTCCTTAGCAGTCTGTGTATGCTGTTGTTTAGGACTTAAAAGCTTGGTGGGTCAAAGCTTATACACAGTCAGTCAGTCAGTCAGTGTGACAGTCTGTGCCAATGAACTGACTGTCTGTTGTTGTGTTTTGAGTGCTCTGACTGAGTTAAGAGTGACAGCTGGTTGGATTTTGTGTTCTTGCTGTTGTTGTTGTTGATGATGATGATGATGATGATTATTATTTGATTTGATTTTTTTGTGTTTTCTGTGGTCTCATTGGCCAGGTTGAAGAAGAAGTCCCAGTCAGTGGACATTCCCGAAGAGAGCTTCGCCGCCTCCCTCATCAAAGACCCGCTGGGGTCGCCCATCATCAGAAACATTGCCCGGGCAACCATATCTGAGGAGCAGGAGAACAACACCACCAATGTCCAGAAAGGCAGAAGTCCTCGCCGTGGCGAACTGAAGAGGGGCTATACCATAGGTGAGAACGCGTATTGTAACCACACTCCTTTAATCAGATCAATCACAGTCAATCAAACAGTGGCCTCATCCATACCCTTCAATTCCAGACAAATTGTTTGCACAGCAAAAAGACCAATGTTGAATTGACTCCCACAGAGTTGAGGCATTTTAACACTTTCTGAGGATTTATATAACTCCACACTCTCCAGTGTTAAAGTAGCACTTTTAAAATGTGAAACAACACTGATTCTGGACACCATTTAAATCTGAAAATGTTAAAACTTCCAAATGTTTAACCCTGAACTTTTTTACACTTCAGTTTTTCCTGCAGCAGCTGTAACATCTGACAACTGACACTGACATCTCTCTGTTAATATCAAGGGTATAATGATGAGATGTTTATGACATGGATGTTGTTTTTTGTTATTAGTGAATAATTATACACACATTACTCCAGCTTCAAGGTTGGTTGTCAAAAATAGCAATAACATATTTTTTTAACTATGCAATAAGTAAAAAATGGATGTCTGCTCACTGATATAGCTGCCAATAACTTTTTAAAAGACTCACCCTTTCAACCCAAAACTGCGTTTCTTTTAAGTAAACTACTGGGAGCCATAGCAGCATGCAGGCTCTTATTTTATTCTCATTTTATGTTCTTTTGTACTGAACCTGGCATCAGGGATGAGGGAAGAGCACAGAGTAAACATACAGTAACTCTTTTGTACTTTAAAGCTCCACAAGGACAAAAAACATCTCTTCCTTCTGTCCGAGCAGAGTATGAACACATCGCAATCAGGAAGCATAAAGGTCTGTAGATGGGGGCCAGATAAGTTACTTTTTTGTAGCTTACTTTTTTATGTTGATAAACAACAATACAATTTTGATAGGTATGTAAAAGAATGCTTCTGAAATCTTTTCCTACTCCATCTTTACATCTTTTAGGCTTTATCTTGTTGCCAAATGCCAGTTCAGTGGCTTTACAGCCAGTTCAGTTTAAAAGGGACTGGTCATTTATCCTAAGCACTGGTATCTAAAACTTATCACTGTTTAGACTACCACTAGGGGCCTCAGTGTGTGGGAACTAGTCACAGGTACCTTGCACATACTGGGCACTGATGCTTATTACTTAAAGGAGAACTTCGCTGTAAAATGAAAATTGGCATGTTAAAAAATCATACCGAGTTGGTATGTGTACTGAGGAGTAAACTTGATTTAGCCTATTGCATTCAGAGTTTAACTATTTTTTATCGTTTGTCCCAGAATGGAAGTGGTAGGTGCCCTTAGACGAAGCATGACGACTACGCTATTTTTAAACCATTAAAACAGCTCGAAGAAACTCCACATGCCATCGGTAGCACAACAAAGTCCCTGACATTAAAAATGAGGCACTGAGAACTTTGGTGGTGACGAGAAAAAACTGCAAACTACTGCATGTAAGAACAGGGAAATCCACAGGTTGTTGGTGTTAAAAATCTTGAAGTGAGATGGACCTAAACTCATCGACGTGGGCCTTGGGCACCTGGGCGATCGCCAGTAGCCTCAACTTCCCCTCATACTGGAAAAATGTGCCACTCTGTGTACACAGAGATAACAGACAACTTGATGAATTTATGATAGACATGGCAAGCTTCATTTATATAGCCTGTTTTATGTTTACAAAGACAATTCAGTGCTGTACATAGATATCATAAAGAATAATGTTTGTAGAAATCCATAGAAACTGCATGAAATTGCACCAAAATGCATAAAAAAGGGGTTAGACTGCATTTCCATATGTCAGAGATATGGGCGTAAACACTCTCAGCAAGTTTTGTGTTACTATGTCAAAATTTGATAAAGATAGTGCCGTTCCTGCTCTTTCATTTGATATGCATGTCATATCTGTGCGACTGCGGACTTGAATTGGAGTATTGTGTTTATAAAACTGTACACAGACAGACTGTAACTGTACAAGTTTTCGATTTATTTAAATTTGTTTTTTCATCAACACCTAAGTGTACAGATACTGTAGGTATGCCATCGGAAAGCTCAGGTTTTGCTCTTTTCATTGATATGCGTAGCATCTCAGTATGATGCACCATTATGAAGTAACGTAACAAAATAATAGGTGTGACTCTTCGTCTCTCCGTGCTGCTGTGTTCAAATTTTCAAATGAAAGCTGTCTCAGGATACTCGAGTTGGAAGAGGGGTGATGTTGCATCATCTCATGCATTCACTGCAATTGGTACTGGGCAACTGTGGCCTAGTGGTTAGGGAGTTGGACTTGCAATTGGAAGGTTGCCGGTTCGAATCCATGGTTGAGATGCCCTTGAGCAAGGCATCTAACCCCACACTGCTCCAGGGACTGTAACTGAAACCCTGTAAATATCTGTCAGTCACTCTGGGTAAGAGCGTTAGCTAAGTGTAATGTGATTCACAGATGTGTCTGATGAGGCCTAACTTTTCTTTGAATTAGATCCTTCCAGCTGGGGTGGCAACAGGGGTGACAAGGCTGTGTTTTGGGGTGGCACTTGCCACTCCATGCCACCCTGGTAGATTCGCCCCTGCATGCCTGTAAGCTAGATGCAGATTCATTGATCCCAAGATTGTTACTGGACGTACAGTACCAATACCAAGTGGCCTCTTCAGATAGCAAACTTCCTTATTATACTTCTCTCTTTTGGAGCAAATAGTATGTATTCATCATGACTGTTTCTTTACCTACCCCCTCCCTACCCCCATCCTATAGACAAACAACATCCAGTTCCTTCACAGACAACTGTTTAAATGTGTATTAAACAGCCTGTCCTTGGTGTTCTATGGTATTACACCATAGTGGAGGGGCCTCTCTTCAGTCTTTCTTAAAACACACTTACAATGCACTTAAAGCAGACGTTTACCTTAAAGAAAGTGTTGAAACCTCATAATAGTTCCCTGGAGCTGCTAGGTAGGGGTTTGTACAGTGTCAGTGGTAGAATAGAATAGAATAGAATAGAATAGAATAGAATAGAATAGAATAGAACAGAACATATTATTTTGGGAGGTCCCTTCATAAGGATCTAGCAGTATGAATATGAACTGCAACTGCATCTGTTCAGGTCAGAGGCTAGTTTATGACTGGAAAGGCGATGCATATCATAGTTGCCACACATACTCCCATATCAACCTTCTATAAGATGCAGACACTTAAACTACACGCTACACACACTACACATCGGGACACAGACACACACACACGCACACACACACACACGCAGACACACATACAAACACATGCATGCATGCATGCACACAGGCAGAAACACACACGCACGCATTCGCACGCACACACACATACACACACACACGCATGCATGCACACACACAGACACACACACATACACACACACAAATAAAAATTTCCAGTTCCACCCTTCTCGTTTCTGTTGGTGCAACAGCAGAGAACGCGCACGCTGACAAATTATCAGTTTGCCAAAACAGGGGGACTTAATAGAGGGCTTTTCATTTCCAACAGCTTTCCACTGTGATAAGGCCCTGTTGATTTCAGAGACAACCCATCACCACGGTGCAAAGCGCTCCATTTTAAGCCCCACTCCACTCTGCACTTGCTGCTGTGATTGGGGTTGAGATGAGATTGGCAAGCCTCTTGTGTGGTAGGCTGTCTACCTGTAGACTGAAAACCTATCATTTTACCGTGCTTGCTCTGAATGGCTGTCAAAAAAATCACTATCATGGATTCAAATGCAGTTAGACCGCTTGTCCCTCACTGTCATCCAGAACTTTTAAAAACGCAGCACGGAAAATGTCAAGCTCAGACAGCCTGGGTGGAAACGTGCCATGAAGGAGGAACTTGTTTTGCAATACTATGCTACAAAGATAGAACATAAGAAAACAAGAACTGCACCCAAGACCACACTAAAGCAGTAAAATGCCACTGTTGCTATGCATGACATTTAGCTCAGTTCTGTCCTGTTATACTTCCACGCAGTAGCTGTCGCCATTACTGTTATGAACACTTTGTATCCACCTGTCAGCTTGCTCAAACGACGGCGTTAAAAAATATTGTTTATTTTTACTGCATAATTGTTAACATCTAGTCACATTGCAGTTATACCACGCTCCAGAGTAATATTCAATCATGCCATTGCGCTGATAATACTGCGTCGCTGCTTTAGTGTTCCTGTGGTTGTTAAGAGTGAATGATGTGGCTGCTGTGTCCCTCCTATGCATCAGGCAGCCTGTGTTATGAGGGTGTACAGCACTGATTATATTTCAGACACCGCCGTGGCTTCGACAGCCATCAGGGGTCCCCACGGCTCCACTCGTAAGGATGATGGGAGTCTGAGCTGGTAATTCCCTTGGATGGAGCGGATCCTGGGAAACAGGGACATCTCTGATTGCGGTTTCTCTCTCCCGGGAAGCAATTCTCTGTATAGAGTGGGTGAGAGAGAGAGACAGAGAGAGAGAGAGAGACAGAGAGATGGAGAGAGAGGGAGAGAGAGAGACAGAGAGAGAAAGAAAAAAGAGAGAAAAAAGAGAGAGATAGAGATAGGGAGAGGGAGAGAGATAGAGAGAGGGAGAGAGAGAGAAGAGAGAGAGAGAATGAGAGTGAGAGAGAGAGAGAGAGAGAGAGAGAAAGGGACAGCTCGAAGATGGATGAAGGGAGGAGCTGTGATGGATAGAACCAGAATGTCAGTGTCTCACAAACTGGCAAGACTTTTGTGAAGATGTATGGCAGAGAGGAGGTAGAAGTGACAGAGTCTGTCATCATTAATTACTCCCAGAACACACTGCCATTTAAATAGTGGTTTGTGCGTGTATGTGCAAGCTGATGTTCCTTTATGTATGTGTGTGTGTGTGTGTGTGTGTGTGTGTGTGTGTGTGTGTGTGTGTGTGTGTGTGTGTGTGTGTGTGTGTGTGTGTGTGTGTGTGTGTGTGTGTGTGTGTTGGTGTGTGGTTGGGCCTGTTGAAAGACATCCTTAATATAACTTTGCCAATGTCAGCATCCATTATCGTTCTGGGACCATTATCCTAAAACAAGGATAGATTGGGATTTTTAACCAAACCTCAAGCGTTTGCACTTGTGAAACAATAGACTAAAGGACCTTTCTGTGCATAGCGGGGATGCAAAAAGCCACCTGTTGTCAGTGTTTGGCCCTTCCCAAGTACTTTTCCATAATATCGAGTGAAGTTTATTTACTTTATTGGATCTGCAAGCCAGTACCCTCAGGGGAAGGAGCGCTACAGAACAGAGCTTCATTGGAAAACAAAACAGATTAAAAGGCTTACAGTGCATTATATATTTCTGTGTGCTGAGAATATTCTTTGTTTGTACTTTAGCAAATCACACTAAGCAGCATAACCAAAGAGGCTTTTCATAATGCTGAATTGAGCTCTGGTGTACTACAATGTAAACACTTACAGTAGCAGAAGTTGTGGCTTTGAGTATATCTTATCCTTCTGCATTTTACATTTAATTGCTTCCCGTGAAGACACAACTTGTACAACCATTTTGTTCAAGTGCCATTCTTTCTGTTATTATCATTCATCTTCCCTATTTTGTTATAATATTCTCTATATTTTATAACAAATATACTGTGGAGATCCTAAGAAACCACACTGTAGTTAGTCATGTAGTCCATTGTCCATTTACAGCTTTGTTTGACTCCCCCTCTTTTTTCTTTCTCTTCTCTCTCTCTCTCTCTCTCTCTCTCTCTCTCTCTCTCTCTCTCTCTCTCTCTCTCTCTGTCTCTCTCTCTCTTTCTTTCTCAGCATACATGCACATGTACATACATACATTATATGTGTACCTTAGGTGAATTAGATAAGGAGTGGGGTGTGGAGCACATGTTACTTGTCTTGATGCCATGATGACACATGTGAAGTCAATGCTGCAAGTCTTTTACCCACCCACTACTCTGCAATCCACCATTAGCTCGCACCATTACGGTGCATGTCACACTAAATGTTATAGGCTGGAAATGGCAAACCTATTATCTGCAGCCTACCTCTCTTTACCATTTTACCTTTCAAAAGGAAGAATGGAAGAAAAGGACACATATTACTGACCTTCAAACACAACCCTTCTCCACCACAGACATAACACACAAGAAGGCCCATGATAAACCTTGCCATCAGACTAATAGCTTCTAATACATAACCTCCCCTCAGAAAGCATCTCCCGTACCTACTTAGGTGCTGACCCAGACCAGTGGATTGTGGAATGCACTTAGTGCCTGGACACCCACGATTCAGGGACTAGCCACTAATGGCTCATATTTGAGGGACGTCATGTGAGGCTGTGATGGGGTTACAACAGGAAGGTTGTGCACATCCCACTGCTCAAGGATTTCTGTGGGAGTGCTCCAATACAAAAAAAGGGGCTTCAAGTGTGCAGACCTTTTTCCTTACAGGCTGTGATGGTGTACACTCACTACAGTTGAGCATGTGCTCTAACTGCCATTCCATAGAGTCTGTAACTACAGGGACAAAATACCTGCACATCCCCATCCTAACTCTCAAAGAGTGAAAGTCATCGCTAACAGGTCATGTAATATCATGTCCTTACACTGTACATACCTAACATTAACCCTAATCCTAACCCCGTAGCCTTACCCTACAGTACAGTGTAAGTACATAATGTTACATGTTGTTACACACTTTGTTACACTGTACTTCATGGTGTAGATACACTGTAACAGGGACCATTAAAATAAAGTGCAACCCAAGTGAGACATTGTGGTGGGTATTTGATTGCTCTCTTTTTTACCTCTGCCAGCAGAGGTTACGTAATCATCTGCATTTATTTGTTTGTTTGTTAGTTAGCAACATAACTCAAACAGTTATGGATGGATTTTGATGACATTTTCAGGTTAGGTCAAAAATGGACTAAATTAAACTTAAAACTTGATTCGATTTTGGTGGTGATCTGAGCTGCCCTGGCGGAGGTCTGTGCTCTCTGAGTGCTTTTCTAGTTTTCACTTGTCTTCCTCCACCACGTCTCTGTGACCTTAAAACAAGTAGCTGCACATCAGCAACATGACCCCACCCTATTCACCCCCCCCCGCACATCGATCTTATTGAGTCTTTAGTTTCACCTTTTGTACGACGTTAGCCTCTCGCTTCTCTCCCCATATCCATTACTGCCCTTACAGCCACGTATGATGTCATCTATACTTAACCTTTTCAAAGCCCCCCCCCCGTCCCCATTGCCCTTCACTGCGCGTGACACTTCCTCCGGCCCCGATGCCTGTGACCGAATCAATCCGCGCCACCAGGAGCTATACCTCACCCCCTGGTCCCAATATTCCCAAGTTTGCCCTCTGTGATGAATGTGACCCTTTGCACCTGATCTCGGTACAGTGTAAATCAACGCTTTGGGGGGGGGGGGCCGTCATTACCCTCTGATGAATTACACCAATCGCAGGCCCAGTGAGATGGGATGCAGATGAGGTAGGCTGGTGGTGGTGCTGGTGGTGGCGATTGTTTGCGGGTGCCGCCTGGTGCTGTGATTGCGTGTGGGGTTCCGGGGAAGGGAAGGGAAGGCATCTGCGGGAAGAGTTGTGGTAAATAAGTGTTTGCTGGGTGGTGAAGGGGCATTAATCCGGCGGCATGGATGTTCTGTCAGACGCTGGCAGCAGCCAAGAAAAAGGACTGACGAGGCTGGAGCCCCCCTTTAATTGGAATCAGTGGCAGCCCCCTTCTCCCCCTCTCTCACTGGCTCTTTTTGAGTCACTCTCTCTCTCTCTCTTCCTCTCTCTCTCGCTCTCTCTTTTTCCTTACTCTCTCACTTATTTTTTATCTCTCTCCCTCTCTCTTTCTCCCTCTCGCTCTCTCTCTCACTTATTTTTTGTCTCTCTCCCTCTCTCTTTCACTCACTCTTTTTTCTCTCTCTCTCACTTATTTTTTCTCTCTCTCTCTCTCCCACACTCCCTCTCTCTTTGTCCCTTTCTCTTTTTCTCTCTCTCTCTTTCTCTCTGTGTCTCTCTCCCCTCTCCCTTCTGCCTTTCTAGGTCTAGCGTTACTGTATACTGCTGAGTAAAGCAATGTCTGCAGTAGGGTGTGCCTGGGCGGTATGCACACTCTCTCTCACAAACACACACACACACACACACAGACAGACTCACACTCAAACACACATACACACACACACACACACACACACACACACACACACACACACACACACACACACACACACAGCTCAAAAAATGATGAATTCTGTGAAAAGTGCAATTTCACTAAACCTTCCACTCTGCTGCTTTTGAAAGATTGTTTCTAAATTCGTCTTTCTGAGTAGTTTTGGTAATTATTCACACATAATGATCAGTGGACCACTATGTACAGGCTGGCTGCCATATTGGCCAGTGAGAAAAGCAAGCATCAGTCCACATTTAGCTTTACTCACTACCGCTGAGTAGAGCAGTGTCACACACGCACACGCACACACACGCACACACACACACACACACACACACACACACACACACACACACACACACACACACATACACACACACACCAGGAAAGTGTGCACAAGAAACAGTTTGCGCTGTCAGTGAGTGACTAGCCATGTAGAGTTCAGCTGCAGTGCACCGCATGTCTCGTTAGGAGAACCCCTGAGGTTCAGCATAGCATTAGCACATCTCACCTCAAGTCACACTCATCTGTGGTGGTACTCTTGGGAGAAAACTTTTCCCTCTATCCATTTCTGATGGATGCCTGTCTCCAGGATGGGGGAATTGTTTTCAGCACATATCCCACTTGGTGAACATTTGCCCTTGCCTCCAGCTCCCCTCTTGTTGAGTGATGTGGGTGACATCAGTGATGTTCCAAAAAAAAAAAAAACCCCATGTTTTCCCATGTCTGCACCCTACAGCTCTGGCCTCCAGGGGGCAGTCTAGAGATGGGAACATGACCTCTCCGCTGTGCTAGTGTGTGACCCCCAGAAGTGCTAATGCATGAATGAATGTGTTATGAAAGCCCATTAAAAAGCCTTTCACCGTGTCCTTCCACCCACTGTTTTCACAAGGTCAGAAGCTTGATGGTCTGGAAAAAAAAACACATCTGTTGAAATTAAAGGAGAACTTCGGTGTAAAATGAAAATTGGCATGTTAAAACATCATACCGAGTTGGTAGGTGTACTGGAGAGCAAAATTGATTTAGCCTGTTGCATTCAGAGTTTAACTATTTTTTAGCGTTTGTCCCAGAAGGCTAACAATGGAAGTGGTAGGTGCCCTCAGACGAAGCATGACGACTACGCTATTTTTAAACCATTAAAACAGCTCGAAGAAACTCCACACTCCATCGGTAGTATAACACAGGTCCTGACATTAAAAACGAGGCACTGAGAACTTTGTAAGTGTACACAACATTTATTAATAAAATAGTTTTGACAGGCAGTACCTTGCTGTAGTGTCTCGTCGCCGCCATGATGAGAGTCCAAACAAGTCGATTGTACTACCTCTTCTCCTATTCTTCCTGCTGGTTCGTGTTCCTCAATCAACTTGTGCGGACTTTCATCATGGCGGCGACGAGAAACTACAGCAAGGTACTGCCTGTCAAAACTATTTTATTAATAAATTAAATTTATTAAAATTAATAAATGCAACAGGCTAAATCAATTTTGCTCCTCAGTACACATACCAACTCGGTATGATGTTTTAACATGCCAATTTTCATTTTACACCGAAGTTCTCCTTTAAGGGAGACTCCTACCTTCAATACACCATGCACACCTCTTCAATAAAAGCAGCACTTGTGTCAATACTTATCTGAGAAGCAATCAGTAGGCTCTTTTGGAGTTGGAGTGGGTATAGTCCAGCAGTATTTATTCGCTTGTACCTCTTGATCCTCTGAATTGCCTCCATAGCAGAATGAACCCAGCAATACATTATAGTGAATCCTCAGTTGTATAGCTTTTATGAACGTACATGATTGGGGGTACTTGTAAAAAATTAGGTCTTTGGAAAAGTTATAACCCTCTAGTATCTACAACAAAACCCACTTACAGTTACAGGCGTTGAAGGTTAGTAAAGCACCCCTGAGGTGGTTTTAATAGCTGAATATTGGTATGACCCTGAGCCTTCCTTTGGGAAATTGTAAGCAGAATCTTTTATTAAAGCAATTTATGTCTATGGAATACTTCCAACTGCCGCCATCTTCCTCGTGCTTCAGCCTCATGCGAGCTCTCCCTCCACCTCTCCTAAGAATTGGGCAGCAGCCAGACTTAGAACTGCCACAAACAGGAAAGTGCACTTCACCCCCAAGAGAAAAGCTCAGTCTATACAGAAAACTTGTTAAAAAATAAAAAAAAGGAGGAACTGAAAGAGGGAGTGAGGGAATTGAATGCTGCAAGTGGATTTCATTTATTGATGTAACTGTAGCTGCTTCACGATCCCCCACACTTGCACAGGAAGAGACAGAGATACCAGACACAGGCAGATTTGTGGGTTTATGTTTCTATGTTGTCTGGCAGCTGATGGATGGCCACATAATGAAAGCACTTGTAAAGAGAAACGTCCTCTGGTCAGTGTTTTCAGCAAGGCAGAGAGAAGAATACGTTAGATTTATGTGAAGTTTCTGTCTGTTTATTTGTGAGGGTGGAGCTGGTGAGCCATCTACAGGTGGTCCATCTACAGTACGGTAACAGAGGGTGTGTCAGGATGTTTAATCAAGCAACTCAGGGCCAGAGTACGCAGAAGTTTGTGTGTGTGTGTGGGTGTGGGTGTGGGTGTGGGTGTGTGTGGAATGGGTGTATGTGTGTGCGCCCTCTGTCTTGCACTGTCCCTCCCTCTCTCTCTTTCTCTCTCTCTCTCTCTCTCTCTCTCTCTCTCTCTCTCTCTCTCTCTCTCTCTCTCCCCTCTCCTAAGAGCCAAGCTAAGCTGTCCCCTTGTTCTCTTTTTATCCCCTGACCAGTAAAGGCCAGACAAGCAAAATACAAAGGCCTTCTTGCGGTCCTGATTGTTTGTGTGCCACTGTGCAGGTGTTCAGAAATTACTCAAAGGGAGTGAGTGTGTGTGTGTGTCTGTGTCTGTGTGTGTTGGGGGGGTGGGGGTGTTACAGAGAATCTTCAATTTGCTGGTCCTGTTATTGTCATCATGCTGTGCCCCCACATCTGATATTGAGTTGAGGCAAAGCCAAGAAGCACACAACAGTTCCATCTCTCCAGTAGGTTTCATCAAAGCCATTCAGAAAGGCTTTGCAGTCTGAATATCATAGTTGTGATTCTCCGACTCCCTGGCCTTTGCCAAGGTGAATTTTGGAATCCTCCCACAGCCAAAGTTCCCCTTCTTCTCCCTCTTGTGTCTGTGAGTCACACGCAGTATGTCTGCACTGCAGAAGTGTGTTATAATTGGTTTGGCTGGTGTGATGACTAAGTCCTCTTGGTTCTACTCATCCGAGCAAAAAAGGATGAGTGACTGTGTGTGTATCTGTGTATGTGTGTGTGTGTAAGAATCCGAGTATGTGTGTGTGTATGTGAGTCTGTGTGTGTGAGAGAGAGGGTGTGTGTATGTGAGTGTGAGTGACTGTGTGTGTATGTGAGTCTGTGTGTGTGAGAGAGAGGATGTGTGTATATGAGTGTGTGTGGTGGTGGTGGTGTGTGTGTGTGTGTGAAGGGGAGGTGTGTATATATGTGTGTGTGAGTCTGTGTGTGTGTGAGAGAGAGAGGGTGTGTGTGTATGTGAATCTGTGTGTGGTGGTGGTGGTGGTGTGTGTGTGTGTGTGTGTGTGGGGTGGAGGTGTGTGTATATGTGTGTATGAATCTGTGTGTGTGAGAGAGAGAGGGTGTGTGTATGTGAGTGTGTGTGTGTGTGTGTCTGTGTGTGTGAGAGAGAGAGGGTGTGTGTATGTGAGTGTGTGTGTGTGTGTGTGTGAGAGAGAGAGGGTGTGTGTATGTGAGTGTGTGTGTGTGTGAGTCTGTGTGTGTGTGAGAGAGAGAGGGTGTGTGTATGTGAGTGTGTGTGTGTGTGTGTGAGAGAAAGAGGGTGTGTGTGTGTGAGTGTGTGGTGGTGGTGGTGGTGTGTGTGTGTGTGTGTGTGTGTGGAGGGGGGTGGGGGTTCCTGCTGCTGCAGACGACTGGTGAGTCACCCTGGCATGGTCCTCAAGCGAGTCTGTGTGAAAGCGGGGGCACGATCCCTGCTGCGTCGGCGTGCTGGGATCCGCTTTGGCGATGGCAGCGACATGCAAAGTGCAGCTCAGAGGCTGGCAGCAGAGCCAGCGGGGGAGTCCTCAGACTGAGACTGCTCACGGGGGGGCAGCTTAGAGACCCAGCTGGATCATGCAGAGCAGCGGTAAAGTTGCAATCATTTGGGCTTAGCCTTTTTTTGTTGCACAGACTTTCGGGTGTCTAAGTGTGTGTGTTTGTGTGTGTGTGAGAGAGAGAGAGAGAGAGAGGGAGAGACAGAGAGAGAGAGAAAGAGGGAGAGAGAGAGAGAGTGTGTGTGTGTATGAGAAAGAGAGGGATGGATGGAGGGAGGGAGATAGAGAAAGACAGTAAAAGAGGGAGAAACAAGAGTGTGTATATGTGTGTGTGAGAGAGAGAGAGAAAGACAGGGGGAGAGAGAGACAGACAGACAGAGAAAGAGTAAGAGAGAGACAGGAGAGAGTGTGTGTGAGTATGTGTGAGGAACACAGAAAAAGAGAGTGAATGTTTTGATTTGCTTACCTCTATATAATAGAAAGGTAAATGTTAACTGAACACATACCTCTATATAATAGAAAGGTAAATGTTAACTGAACACATACCTCTATATAATAGAAAGGTAAATGTTAACTGAACACATACCTCTATATAATAGAAAGGTAAATGTTAACTGTTGTCTGTATCATTTCGCTGACATTTTGTTCATCTTGTTACTACCCTTTATTATATTCCTAACCACGCACATGTTTTCTGTCCCACGTATTTACGAAATAGCCTGGCTATTCTGTTTACATCTTGCTGCAGCAAAATGGAACATTTAGCATCACAGTGCATTTGCCTGACTGTAGGCCACCGCAAAATTGAGATGCATGTTTTGCTCCCCGGCAACTATAAAACCAGCTGTATCCCTTCGCATGAAGGTCACAGAAGCATTTAGAAGATTGATGACTTTATAGTTTCACCTGGACATGTTTTTTGCCCTTGACGATTCCTCTGAGTCATTTGAAGTGGGGTGGGGGGTGGTGGGGGGGGGGCACGGGAGGGCTTGGGGTTGGGGAGGGAGTGAGAGTGGACCGGCGCTGGATATTCTGTCCATGATGAAACACGAAGACATAAAACAGCCATAAGCCGACAGGTGCCGCCCACTGAAAGGTCACGGTGAGATTTGAGCGTTCATTAAGGACGGCCTCATTGTGCCTGGGCTGGAGCCTATGTGATCTTGACCCCCTACTTTGAAATATGACTCAAAATGTGATGAACAGCCCTCTTGTTTCGAATGTTGCTAATTGAGGCCAATTGCCTTTGTGACGTGCTGGATAATTTAGTCGTGTGGTCGATGGGGTCACTGCGATTTTACTGAGTGCAGGGCATCCCTCTCACAAGGACCAAGCAATCAAAGAAGCCAGTACATTTAGTGACCTGCCAGGCCTTTATGTATGAACAAATTCATGTTCAAATTGATACAGTTGGCCACTGAAGTAGATGTTGGGCTGATAAAAAGCTGTGCAACTGCCACCGTTGGTACCTGCAACTCCTAACTGCCTAACTCTTATGTTTAATTATTATTGGGGACGACTGGCCAGGTATTGCAATGACCCTGTCAGTCTGCGTGTGTGTCTGTCCGCCCATATGGGGGAAAAGGCTGCTATCTCTGATTGCACTTATTATTATTATTATTATTATTATTATTATTATTATTATTATCATTATTATTATTATTATTATTATTATTATTATTATTATTATTATTATTATTACCCATGCTCAAGAGGAAATGTAGCACAAGGTGATACAGTCAATTTAAAAAGTTAAAATTGTGAATGCGTTTAGAGGTGACTAAGAAAAAAAAATCTTGTTGCATTATGTTAAAGTAGGCTACACAGCATTCAAACCAGCCCTTTAAAGCATGTGGAACCTGGAGTGAAACAGAGAATGTGCCTCTAGAGCGGAAAACAAATAAGGATGCAATTTAGACTACAATCAAGTCAGTGCTCCGCCAAAACATGTCACACAAATAGAGGTGGACACCCTAGCTTCAGAAAGTGAAAATCCTATACCGTGTGTCCCTTCACTAACCACCCGATTCTAATTAGCACAATTGCTCAGCAAAGACAGTGAGCTAATTGGTCATTTGCAAGTAAACCCGTTTAAATTGCCTATTTTTGGTGCACAGATAACCAACCCATGCTCGGACTTTTAACGTGCTTTGTCAAAGCCATCCACTCCACGTCGACAAGGCAAAGTTTTGGTTTTGATATAATGACGGAATTTATTGCGTAGTAGGTGCATGGGATGTCGATTCTAGTTATTGTTCCTCGTGGAAATTGCACAACTCTTTCTTTGACCACAAATGTCTTTGTTGGACCCATTCGTAGCAATACATAATTCTGATCACTGGTCTCACGGCGCCTGTCGACTCTCATGTACAGTCGGCAACACTTCTGACTTATTTGGCAGGCTGCAGCCTGCATACCATTAAATGAAAGTTTTCTGTGCGTTTCTAGTTCCTGCTTTAGGCACCTCCCTTTGTCAGCGAGTTTGTGTTTGGGATTGGCTTGAGTAACCAGCGCTGTATGTGTTATTTTATCTCAGTCATGTAGTTTTTTGTTCAGTCACTGACAATATGGATTTTATTTTGTCATTATCGGGAAAGAACGCCCGGTCCGACGGAAAATTAATCTTAACTCATGACAGTACCAGGGTCCGTGGAATTTCCTTCAAGGACTATTATTATTCTGAAGGTAATCTATTTAAAATATAATTGAGATGTATAAAATTGAACAGGTCGCCTACTCCGCATATAATATTGTATTCTTTGGTAGGCCTTCCAGGCGCTATCTCCTCCATGCATGTCTGATGACTTTTCAGGCATCAGTGCAGGGTTGAGAGTTCCTGCGCTCTGAAAGCGTGTTTACACACGCACTTTGTAGCCTGCTAATCGAACAATCTACTGCATTTACATTGCTGTGTTAAGTTTTGAAATTTCGCGGCGCATTAACAATCGGCGTTTGCGCGCCACCAGAGTTTGTGGAATTCTGAATAACCGATTTTAGTTACAGACTGGCTTTATGTAGTTGTTACGTTCGAGTGTTTTCATTTGTTAATAAAGAATGTAAATAGAGGATCTGTATTTTTCACGTATTTTTTTAACTGCATGCTATGATAAATATGTAGCCTAAAATGTAAAATTCGGTGCAACTGTCTGCGCAGCACCTGTCACGGGCGGGCATAGGGGTCACCTGTTGGTTTGTGTGTCAGCTGCAGAATCTGCCATAACATTTGTCGCTTGTTCGCCCCTTTTGGGTTCGCCACAATCTATCAATATCCCAGAAGTGCTTCTTAGTCACTAGAAACTCGATCTAGCCTACCTGCTCTTTTGAAGTGGCCAGGAGAGGAGGCAAACACCCTGAATTCAAGGTAAATAAGGACACATGGTTGATGCACAACGTCCTGTATTCCATTCCATCATCTGGAGCTGTGTTTCCATTTGGATTAGGGAGAATTTATTCAATTGCCTTGCAAAATTCTACAGTTTGTGCTCAATGTTCTACTTGGCTGGGCCATACATGATTCTTTCTATATGGAGTATTATTTCCACAATACCAATCATCTTGTGAATTTCAGTTCATGTGCAAACAAACTAGCCACTTTTTAATGACTATAACTTGCAATAGGCTATAACTTGCAATAGACTATAACCTGTGTAGTGTGCAAACATGGTCCTGACTGGCCGTCCATTAAATTTGTGCAAGGTGCTCTTGTAAGGGAAAGAGTATCCCAGTCATAGCTGCTGTGTGCTGACAGTGTCTCTCTGGACTTGCAGAGTGACAGCCCAAAGCTGAAGTCTGGTGACAGGGACAGTGAATGGCAGCAGCCTTAAAATCCATGTAACGATTCTGTTACAAAAGCCTGTCAGGAGGCTGCTCCCCCCCACCCCCCCATCCCCCCTCGCTTCTAATTTGACAGGCAGCCGGGAGCAGTGGGGGGAAAATGCCGAGTTTGTGTTCTTTCGAGCAGACCTAAAACACCACCTGTCTCTCTCCATACACATTTCTCTCTCTCTCTCTCTTTCTCTCTCTCTCTCTCCCTCTCTCTCTCCCTCTCTCCCTTTTCCCCATCTCCCTCTCTCTCTTTCTCACAGTCCCCCATCTCCCTTTCTCTATGTCCCACCCTCTCTTATGTTCTCTCTCTCTCTCTCTCTCTCTCTCTCTCCCTTTTCCCCATCTCCCTCTCTCTGGTTCTCGCTCTCTCTCTCTCTCTCTCTCTCTCTCTCTCTGTCTCTCCCTCTCTCTTATCCCCCCTTCCCCTCTCAGTTTCCATATTGATCTGCGCAGTAACAAGAGAGATGCCACCGTTTCGATCCACAGCCCCTTTGGCATTGCTGCCTTCTCATTAGGGTGTGTCCCACTCTCCCAGCCTCCCTTGGGGTGAAGCAGGTGACACTAGCTGGCCTGGCGCTGCAGCCTGCACAGTCAATATTAAACAGGCTCCTCCCCTCCTTTGCCCCAGAGAGGCCCACGGGGCCGTGAGTCATGGTGTTCAGTAAGGCTGCTCGATTATGGAAAAAATCTGAATCACGATTATTTGGGCCAAAACTGAAATTACGATTATTCAAACGATTATTTTGTTTTCCTCAGTAACATGCTTCATTTATTGAAAATGTATTCAAAAAACATTTCGAAAAAACATTCTTGTACCTTCGGATTTTCCCTAATACCTTTCTTCGTAAACATTAGTAAGTCTCCTTTGATGTCTAATGTACAAACAGTAGAAATGTCTAATGTATACATCTAATGTACAGTACAAACAGTAGAAAATCATTAGGACAAAAACATTGTTGCCCTCGATTTTATTTGCTTTGAGATCGTTTGGCCCTGAAATCGTTATCACGATTAGAATTCAATTAATTGAGCAGTCCTAGTGCTCAGCTAGTTTCATCATGCTTCAAGAGATGCCCAGCTTATGATTCCGGTTCCCCATGTCTCTGAGTGCAGTTAAAATGAATAAGACAAAAAAAAAAAACAATGTGTTGTTAATTTGAATTTGATTAAACCTTAACAAAAATTAGCGGTTCTGTTTAGAAGATAATCCTGCTTTTCATTTTAGATTTTTCAGCATGCTCAAAATAAGATCTTGTAATGCTGCAGCTGCTGTTAACGTCATATATTTTGCATAGCTTAAAAATTATGAATTATAAAAATAAACCACATAGCATGACATGTTGAGATCAGGTAACCAGAGCCTCAATATATGTGTTTTTGTCCTTGTATCCTTTTGTGATGTAGAGGAACACTCCAATTTGTTGGGGAAAAGGCTAATTTTCAGTAGTATACTAACTGGTCCGATTCAATGATTTATGCCAAGTGTTCCTTTAAAGTGGCCCAAATTGGAAATAATGGTCTCTGTGCCATTTGGTCAATAGCTGGTCAATAGCCCTGACATGGTCGTGAGGGAAGGATAATGCCACGGAAGCCCAGAAGCTGCATCAAAACCTGCCGTTTCATCTCCACGGGCTAAATATGGCTGTCAGTCAGAACACTGTGTCCCCTTCCTGGTTCCCTCCATTTCTCTCACTTCTTCCCATGACTGTTGGTAATCAGAGCAAACTCATCACAGACCCTGGAGTGAACCACCCCTCTCCAAAACACACACACACATGCACAGACACAAACAGACACACACACACACACTCACGCACTCGCACACAGACACACACACACACACACACACACACACGCACCGACACACACACACACACACACACACACACACACAGACACACACACACACACACACACACACACACACACACACACACACACACACACACATACATACATACATACTCACACACATACTGTACAAACACATACACACACACACAGACACACACATAGATACAGACACACACACACATACATACTCATACTCACACACATACACACACACTTACCCCAAGTACTTCCTCATCCCCTACCAATCATCACT
Source organism: Coilia nasus (assembly GCA_027475355.1). Classification (NCBI taxonomy): domain Eukaryota; kingdom Metazoa; phylum Chordata; class Actinopteri; order Clupeiformes; family Engraulidae; genus Coilia; species Coilia nasus. The sequence continues at coordinate 17,924,308 of CM050201.1, read as the reverse complement.
CCACCCACCTTCTCCTTCTCCACCACCACCTCCTCCACCACCGCCACCTGTACCCACTGGCTTTACAGTACCGCTCTGTGACTCTACCAGGCCCGGCCGGTCAGGCTTCATCGTACCCCTGACAGATGCCCTGTGGAGGGCATCTGCTCCTCAAACGCCCGGCCAAGCAGTCACTTCCGCCGCCTGTGTGAAGCCTGCCTGCGTGGAGCCAGTGTGGCACCGGGGCCTATAAATAACCCACTGGGGCCAGCCGAGCGAGCCGCCGTAATGACAATGACACTGCACCCGGGTACCTGCAGCAGTGGGGGGAAAGTGGGGGTCAGGGGGAGAGAGAGCAGTTTGGGTCTCACTCAGTGTCCCTTTGTGTTTTGAGTTGCCTCAGTTTTTTGGGGCCTGTGTGCAGATGGTGTGTGTGTGTGTGTGTATACGTACGTGTGTGTACATGTGTGTGTGGCTGTGACAATGCACTCAGGCATCTGCAGCACTGGGGCAAAGTATGTTGGGGGAGAGGGGACGTTTGGGTCCCACTGTCCCTTTGTGTCCCTTGGGAAAGGGGGGGGGGGGGTTTAGAGTTGCCCAAGCAATGGTGATGCACTGCTTTTGCGTGACTCTCCCTCTCTCTCCTCTCTCTCGCTCTCTCTCTATCTGTGTGTGTGTGTGTGTGTGTATGTGTGTGTGTGTGTGTGTGTGTGCATGTGAGTGACAAAGCTATTGTGTAATAACACAGATAACACAGAGAGACTATGTGGAATACAAAAAAAATTGTCTGTCTGTCTACTAGGGAGTTCTTCCAAGCGGTGCACCTGTCCCTTGTCCTAGAGCACAGTCTGTATGGACAGCTGCAGCTGGTAATGATAGCCTGTGAACCAGCAGGGTTCATGCGGCCTAATGGTTAGGAAGTCTTGGGATCTGAGTGTAGGTTCGCAGGTTTGATTCCCACACCAGTAGGAAACAATGAGGGTGGTAGAGTGAATAGCAAGGGCTCTCTCCATCCTATGGCTGTGCCCTTGAGCAAGGGATCTAACCCCACATTGTTCCAGGGGGACTGTACCTGTACTTAGTTCACTGTAAATGGTACTGGATGAGTAGCCTGGTAAACCCGCCCCTCGTACTTCATTTCATTTCGTGCAGAGGGTCTGTAACAGAGACCGTCAGAAACGATTTGCTGGAGGTGTGGACTCTGCTGAAGTTTTTAAAAAGTGCATCTGCCTTTACCCAATCGCTCACGCCTGGTCGTCACGTATGCAATTAGCCTACCTACGCACTACAATTCAAATGTAGCACACAAGGTCTACGTCACAGCTAATGAACACACCCTCTGCTCTCTCTCTCTGTTCTCTGTGTGTGGAGCGGTCATGCTGGAACTCCCCAAATGCTCCCCAAGAGCGTCCGGTCCAGACCCTCTGCACGAAATGAAATGAAGTACGAGGGGCGGGTTTACCAGGCTACTGGATGAGAGCACCATGTATTAAAATGTAATGTCAGTAACTAGCCTGTCAGGTACTGCAGTGTAGACCAGGATGTTGTCCACAAAGACATGCTGAGATTCTTATTTGCCTTATTTGTATGTGTCAAAGATGAGAACCATGCTTTGTATTGCTTTGTTTTTTTTAATGCAGATGGCTTATTTTAAAAAAAACAGACCTGTTGTGTAGATTATTTTGCGCCACCAGCCATACAAAACAAACACAGGGGTCAAGCTATAAGCAAAACAATTTAGAAAGCCATGAATCGATTCCATTTTACAAATACTAAGCTCCAAAGACACCAGTGGCTCCCTATTGATGTGACGCCCAAAGGAGATCACTGAGTACCACACTGAATGTGGGCCAGTAAGCATAGCTACATTTATTTGGATGGGTTAATCTGTACCACATGTAGAATAGATTGTGATCAGATCATCAGGACATCATGTGGTTATTCTACTTAATTATGCTGTGGCCATCTACACACATAGCTTTTAGCTTATTGGCTGATTATAGTGTTTGGTATCCATAGCAGGATGTCCCTTCTGGTGGCCCAAGAAGACAGCAAATATAGAACATTATAAATGCACATTTTTTTAATGTCTGCCCTTTCTTAACGCACGGCATTGTGGGTAAACTCTACACCCACCACCCCACTCCCCACCCCCTTCCAAAGGGGGCACGTCAGTTTGACAGGCAGCTGTCAGTGGGGAACAGGCTTGTTATGGGCCCCGGCAAGAAAATAATGAACAGCGGTTGGACTCTCTTTAAAACCGAATAGGGCTTCCATTACCACATCCCTGCGGAGACTGGCTTGCCTAGACAGGTGACCTGGCAGTGTTGGTGGCAGGAAAAAGCCCCAGTCATTTGTCAGACGGGTAGGCCGGGGGGTGGCGGGGGTGCGGCCCAGCCCGGTGTGTCTACATAAATCACTGGTCTTGACATGTCCTCAAAAGACTGATTATAATGGCTAAATAGACCTAGGAACGGCAAAGCTGTCTCTCTGTAATAAGCCAAGTCCGTATAGTCTCCCCCCTCCCTGTCCGCCCTCTCCCCAGTTACCGCAGCAACATATGTTTTCTGCACAGCGTTCTTGTTCCCTGTACAGCATAAGCAATAGGAACCAGTTGCACAGTCATGAGCATGACTCTCTGTTTAGAACTGATAAATGACCACCCTCCTCCATAAATGCGGGCGAACACACTTCCTTGTTAGATTACACCGTGCACAACCCAAAGCCGGGGATACTTTGCATGCTATTCATTCCAGTTCAATTGTTTTCTCTGTTGCAAAACAGAAACAAGACCTGCAGTGGCACTGGAGCTGGCTATTTTTAGCAGCTGCCCTAGGTGGCCTTGTTAAAGTAGCGCCATTTAAATACACAGCATCTGTTCTGAGGGGGTGTGAGGTGTGAATCTGCCACTATAGCATAGCAGTGACTTGTATTGTGTCAGATTAGTCAAGGACATGAAACAGGTTTGACTGCTTGTGAGTTGTTTTTGTGTGTGTGTGTGTGTGTGTGTGTGTGTGTGTGTGTGTGTGTGTGTGTGTGTCTTAAGATTGGCAGCTTCGGCCTTGCGTGTTGCAAGGGAGTTGCCAAGGCAAAGACAAATATGCAGAGCTACAAGGTTCTTTTTTTTTGTCTGACTGTTTCTTGGTGCTTCTTTACAGTAGCAGTCGGAAGTTTTATTCTGCTTTCATGTGTAAAGTAATGGAAAACTCTGTGCTGGCTCAAAATGAATCAGCCTTGTGCAAAGACCAAGCTCTCGTGTGTGTGTGTGTGTGTGTGTGTGTGTGTGTGTGTGTGTGTGTGTGTGTGTGTGTGTGTGTGTGTGTGTGTGTGTGTGTGTGTGTGCGTGCGTGTGCGTGTGTGTGTGTGTCACCACAATAGGAAATGCCAGCTTGTAGGTTCCCATTATTTCCCACATGCCACAGTCCTTACCGTGGTGATTTTGATCCATGCGTTTCCATAAAATGCTAAATAGCTCCCATCAAAAATCCCCCCAGGGCAAGACAGTGGAATGGCAGTCAGCTAAATTCTCTCAGTGTTCTGTGTGCAAAATTTAGAGAGTAGTGTGCAAAGTTTTTTTTCTCAAAAGATGGCTAGAAAATTCCTAGCTTCCTTGTACGTCCCTCATGCTGCTGTTTTTTCCCCCAAAGACAAATTGTCTCTTGAGATTTTGACCTTCGTGGAAAGAAACCGCTAATTACCAGGCACCTTGTTTGTGAATGAAATAAGGGTGATTGGTTTCCTGCACCGAATTGCTTTTGAAAGGCAGAATTTAATTAGCCCCCAAGTGCCTTGTGTCTAAGGTGATGCTCAGCGACAGAGGAGATAATGCATTATTCCAAAGTTATCAACCGACACAAGAATGGTACAGGAACGCTTCTGCCAAAAAACGTGTATTATCCTAAAATGCTTTCTCATCATAGATGCTGCGCCTCTTTGTGGGTTCTATACAGTTAGCTGGTTTCATTGTTCAGTTCTGTTTCCTCATTTCTGTAGAGACATAATAGAAAGATGAAATGGCCTGAGGCGGCCACTATGCACAAAGAGAGACCTTCTGCTTCACTCCTCTATCTCTCCTGTCTCCTTCTTTCCCTCTCTGTCTCTATCTTTCCTCTCTCTCTCTCTTCTTTCTCTCTTTCTCTCTCTCCTCTCAACTGTTTGCTCTTTCACGTTCTCACTGTCTCTGTCTTGTTTTTTTCATGTTCTTGCTTCCTTGTCATCTATCTGTGCTTTTAGATTATTAATAATAAATTCACATAGTTAAGATGCTGCATAGAAACTAAGGCCTTAAACTGTGAAACCCTCTGGGTTTGTCCTTACATAACTGTCTGG
>CM050201.1:17905000-17917500 GCA_027475355.1 Coilia nasus | reverse complement strand
AGAGAGAGACAGAGAGAGAGAGAGAGAGCAAGAGAGCAAAAGAGATGGAGAGATCAACGAGATAGGATATGGAGATGGATGAATAGATAGAGAGTGAGAGCAAGAGCGCAAAAGAAATGGAGAGATCAACTGTAGAGGATATGGAAATGAGGAGAGAGAAGGGTATTTGATGGAGAGTTAGAAAGAGACAGATAGACAGAAAGAAAGTGTGTGAGAGAGAGAGAGAGAGAGAGAGAGAGAGAGATGAAGAGAGATGGGAGACCCTCAGGCTGATCCATCCTCAAAGCAGCTGGCTCCTGTCAGCCTCTTTCTAATGATGCATCGGCCCTCCCTGGTCAGCCATGGGGGTCCTGTCTCTGGACATTTGTTATTGTGTAGGGCTATTCCATGTGATTAGTTCCACTGTCATTCAGTGCCGAGGCTCTGCTACCCACCGTTCTCCCCACTCGTAGTGGCTATTGGCTGAGGGAGGAAGGGTCTTGGGACGTGTTCTCCAGAACCTTCTAACCTTCCATGCTGTCTGTGTAGATTCTCACTCATCCATGTTATGGTAGTCAAAGGAGCTAAGTTATAAGCAACTGGACTTATTTTTGGAGCTTAAAGACCTTTCACCTTTCATCTAAAAGGCCAGAACTGAAGAAGCCTTTTGGATAAAAGGTGAAACGTCTTCAAGCTCCAAAAAGAAGTCCAGTTGCCCACGACTTCGCTCCTTTGACAACCTTCCATGCTGCCCTCACACACCTCCTTGATTAGCTGCTTGGACACGATGAGGCTTATTTCAGAAGAAATGCAGTGTTGGTAGCATGAAGATTTAAATATGTGATTTACTAGTTGTTTTGGTGATGTTGGGTAATTGTCTAGGTGGATACCCGAGTCACATGACCTTAAAAGTTAATTGCCTCTCGCCTGTGATGGGGATTACATTTTTAGCTGTGATGTCATGTGAACCTGGGCTGAGTTCAAAATGCATGAAATGTCGCAACGCGTTAATTCAATAAAAACATAGGTGCACTGAACACCCTGTTGTAAAACTGAAGTCATGGACCTGTGGCAGCTCAGAGGGCGATTCTTTGTGCCGTTCTGACAGAGGAAATCACGGAAATCACAACCGTACAAAGTTGTCGCTGATAGGATAAGTGGTCAAACACGCCTACCAAACGGGAGCAAACAATCCCGAAAGCATGTTGCAGAACGTTGCAATACGTTGCGGCCAAACAATTCGTTCAATCAGGAAACCGTAGCAAACCGGTGCATCGGTTGAACTCGCCCTTGGTTCATTTCACCTGAGATGGGAATGTGTGTGTGAAGAGTGAGCCTGATGAAGTGTGTTGTTCGCTCAATAAAGCAGCACTAGAACCCCCTTCAGTGTGTGGTGGTGACTTTTATAACTTTAATATTTCTATTAGCATTTGGCATGTCATGTCATGTACCCTAGATTTAATATCCTCCCTTTTGGGTTAAGAGTTAAGAACACTGAACACATCTTTGTCATCAAAGTCAAAGTCAAAGTCAGCTTTATTGTCAAAAAAAACATATGTACAGGTTGCACACACAGAAATTGAAATTGCAATGCCCCCTAGGCCCACAGTGAACATTAAACATATTATAACCAAGACAGGTCATATTGTGATATTTTTAGGAAGGGTAGCATTCTGTTGTCAGTATGTACAGTGACATGAGAAACTTGAATTTTAAGTTTTATTTTTTTCAGTCATGTGATGGTATCAGCTGCAATAACATGTTCATCTGTTATATAATGAAGGTTTTAGATAGTTTAGGAATGTCAGATACAGAACACATACTTTTTACAAAGGGTGCATGACTATGAAACAAAACCTGTTTGTAATGAACGGTTTGTCTCAAGACTGATTGAGAACAATTAGTATACCTCAATTTGCCTACCAGCACAAGCTAACCTTTAACTCCCACACACACAGCACATAGCTTTGCTCCCCGCCTCCTGCCGCCCTCAGCCCCTCTCCACACACGTTTGTCCAACCCCACCTCAGCGCTGTCAGCTGCACACGCAGCGCCACCCCCCACCCCACACACACAGCCCATCATCTGCCACCACAGCCAGTCCTCCCTCCTAACCCCAACTGCACTTTATGCAGTTTATCCCACCCCCCCATCACCTTTTCTACCTCTGCCCTTCATCTGCTAGTTGTCCCCCAACTGCATTCTACGCACTTTACTCCCCCCTCCCCACGCACAGTTTAGACTCACAATCAGCAGTTTCTGATTCTGACTGCATGTCCTACTACCCAGTACATCTGTGCATATGACAAATAAATGTCCTTGTATCCTTGTATCCTTGTAACTAAACAAAACGATGCGCCTTCCCACCCCAACTGCTGGGCATGTGGGTGATATTTACCCATCCCTCCAGGCTGTGGGGAAAGTGCAAGTTTGTCGGTTCCCCCGAGAGGAAGCTGGCACTGTGGCAAAGAGGAAGTGTTATCCGCAGATAGAGATCGGCCAAATCCACTGCAGAGGAAACCCTCCAAAACACTGCATCCATTAGAAATGGGATTTGTGCACTTACTGCCAGCTTCCTTTTAATTTGATCCATTTTTAAGTAATGGAAGCTGAAAGCTTTTGCTTGACTGTTTGCATACGTTTGTAGATATAAGTTGGATCTGGCAGCGAGAGTGCGGGCAGGTCCAATAATTCATCCAGCCAATCTCTGGATCTGGCAGTAGCACTTTAGCTCTTAGTTTAGCATAAATCATTGATTCAGATTAGACCAGTAGGATGATGCTCAGCTAACTGCTAAAGTGCTACTACCAGATCCAGTGATTGGCTGAATGGGTTCTAAAACGCTAAAACTCAACTCTTTAAATCTAAATGAGCCTCAACTGTTAAACTTTAAAATGAGCTCCCAAAAAAGTTGTAAAAAGTTCCTTTAAAATGATAGCCAGGTCAAACATACTGCCATTTGAAATATTGCCTTTTTTTTTGGTAACATATGTAGAGCACTCTGATTGGCCTCTTCTGATTGAGATTTAAAATCCATATTTAAAAATGTTTAATTGCAGCATTTTTATGGGTTACCTGTATCATAGGGGAGTTCCCAGAATCAGTTTCCCAGAACATGAACTAATTTGGGAGTTTTCTGTGATATCTGGGATATATATTTGTAGTGATGTTGCCACCTGTCCCGGTTTTACCTGATTGTCCCGGTTTTTAATGGTCTGTCCTGGGGAAAAAAATATTCTCCTGGGACACTGACACCTGGGTCGCTGCTTATAAGCAAAAAGGTTGATTGGGTTACCGAAAAGTCCTGTTTTTTTGTCAGACATAGGTGGCAACCCTAATTTGCAGGCATCATGCAAGCAAATGCCAAGGTAGCACAGTCCACATAATAGACATTTTTGTAACTTCGTATGCATCTTGTGTATTAGACTTTGGTAGGTGATTCTTGCTTGTAGAGCTTTTTTTTTCAAAGGATTCCCAGACTGCAGGTCTCAGGTCAGTCACCAGTGTAGTAACGTGTATATAGAGCACGCTGTCACACCAGGCCGTGAATAGAACCATAGCATAGTGACCACTACGGTCATCCCAAAGGCAGGACACTTAGTTTTCTAATCTGTCCACTTAATATAACATGTTTGTAACTTGACATACGCATCATGTGTTCAAGACTCCGGAAGGTGATTCTTGTAGAATGTGTCTGTCAAAGGACACCCAGATGATTTATCTTATATTAGTGTAGTGCAGGGGAAATGGCTGTGGAAAGAGGCATAGCCTACCGGAGTGATCGCTACGGTCGTCCCCTGTTCCCAAGGACAGGGCACTTAATATGATCTATAAACGGTATACTCTACCCCCTGAAGAATGTGCGCTCCCCAAGCAGAAGCAGGTCACCTGGAAAGACTGAATGCATGCTATTGTTAGGCAAATAACTGTGAGCTGTTGAAGGTAGCCCCCAGAAGAGCCATCGCTAAATGTCTCATAATATGCGTGTGTCCTAGGGGAAATAAAGGGGGTGAAATTTATCCGATATTTTCCTAAGTAAACAACTCCTTATTTGTTATTTTCACAGTAAGCAACAGCAGTGATGTTTAGCGGTGTAGAATGACAAGGTGTGAGTTTGCATCCATGTTACGAAACCCGGCACGTTACAGCAGATCGATTTCTGACATTTTTTTCTATGAGGGATGACCTTTTGGCAGCCATTATTGATTTATTTGCCTATTAATCAATGTCTGTGTTGAAACACTGGAGGTTCCTTGTGGTTTTTCTGAGACTCCCTTCTTAGACTAAGCATCTGTGTTACATAATCTGTCTCCCTCATGCTTTGAGCATGGCTTCACAATAGCAGTGAGGGTAAAATTACTTCTTACAAGCGAGGAGAGCTTGTTGCCATACCTGACCATTAAGGCGGGGTATTAAAGGCATGTGACGCGAGGCATCTTGTAAATAATTCATGATTGGCTGCTGGGTTTGTAAGCGATACCCAATGAGAGTCATTGATTTGGCCTGTAATGGATCAGGTGGACGCATGATCCTGTGATCTGAGACTGGCCCTGCCGAGGGATTGGACTGCCACTCCCACCAGTTGAGACTCAATGAACCGACGACTGATGTGGAGTGTGCATTTCCTGTTTGGGATGACCTGGGCAGTGGATTCATTGCAGGAGAGGGTGTTGGGTGGGAGGTGGGGGTTGGTGGAAGCCGACTGTTTTGAGGATGGATAAGCGTGTACGGTCTCCCAGCATTCTGTCTTTGTCTCTCTTTCGTCTTTATTATTATTTTTAGATATCTCTGTCTCTTTATGAGTGTGTGTCTCTGTCTTTGTTTCATGTATGACCACTGGATGGATGGAGAACTGGAGATTTAGTCAGTCAGCAAGTTTGGGAGGGTTGTATGTGTGTGTGTGTGTGTGTGTGTGTGTGCGCATGTGTGTGGGCTTGCGTGTGTGCGCGTATGTGCGCGTATGTGCGCGTATGTGCGCGTGTGTCTATGTGTGTGTGTGTGTGTGTGTGTGTGTGTGTGTGTGTGTGTGTGTGTGTGTGTGTGTGTGTGTGTGTGTGTGTGTGTGTGTGTGTGTGTTGGGTGGTCCTCCTGCTGTTTCATGTGTGACCACTGGATGGAGAAGTGGCTCTTTAGTCCCAAGATGTGTCCAGGCCAGTTGGGGCTGATTGCCATTCCTGATGCTTTGCCACAGGCAGAGGCAGAGGAATCATTTGTTGTGCAATTTCCTGCTGTTTGAACGAAAGTATTTTTTAGAACATATTGGGTTATGGGTGGGGAGTGGGTCATAACTGGTTTTGGTAGGCTCGTGGGCATTAACACATCTTAGAAATGTCATCTGGCAAAATTAGCTACAAGGATCCAAAATTATAATATTATTATAGTGGGAGAGATATTGCAGTGAAATGACTGTGCAGTAAACTTTATAATGATACCCCAGTCAAATGCTTTTTTTCAAGATACAGTCATTTTAATTATTGCTTCTTTGGTAACATGTTTTGAGCGCTGTGATTGGCCCATTGTCATTTAATATCCATAATCAGAAATCAAAGATTTCAGGGGCTACCTGGATCATAGGACAGTTCCCAAAATCAGTTTCCAGTGAAGTGTGCGGATCTACACATGAAGTGTGCAATTTTAATCCATATCTACATTATATGGGGGTAGCTGTGGCCTAATTCTTAGTCTAAGTCTTAGGATCGGAGGGTCACAGGTTCGATTCCTGCCCCAGTAGGATAAGATGTGGGTGGGGGACTGAATAACCAGCACTCTCCTGCACCCTCATCCGTTGCTCCAGGAGGACTGTCCCTGTACCTAATTCACTGTAAGTTGCTCTGGATAAGAGTGTCAGCTAAATACGGTGTAATGTAATATGTAAGAGGGGTCAAAGGTGATCCAATGGGGTTATGGGGTCAACACACAGGCAAAAGGGTTTTGACTTTAACCATACCCAAGTATCCAGGCACATCCAGCCACATTTTTTCTTAATAAATCCTACCAGTATACATGTACCCTTATGCCTACACATTTTCTCTCAGTGAGATGCCTCTTCGGGTAATTATTAGATGTATTCCTACCAATATGATTTAGCATTCGTTTGGTACTGAAAATGGCTGCCGTTTGAGTAGGATTCCATATTAACCTGAATAGCCTCCACATGCATGTGACCAGTGTCACCTCAACAGCTAGTCACAGAGGAAAACATGCTCAACGTGTTTGTACATGTTGTCCTGTGGAAGCTTTGCTTGAACCCCCAGGATGCAGTTCCCCCAGTTCCCTGTGGCATTTGTGTGTTTGTACGTGTGTGTGTCTAAAACCTGTACCATTGAATAGTTCAGAACCATTACCTTGCTGTTTTGTGCGTTTGTGTGTGCTTGTGTGCATGCATGTGTGTGTGTGTATATAACCTGACATTTCAAGGCTCTCCCTGAGGTCTCGCTGTTATGTGTGCTAAGCAAACAGATCTCCCTCGGGTCTCTTCACCCTACATTTCTGCTGAAGATCCACACCTAGCCACATGCTCTATAGATCTACATCAAGCCAGATGCTGTACAGATCTACACCAATCCAGATGCTCAAAAGATCTACACTTATCCAGATGCTCTATAGAACTACTTCTAAGCTCTCTGAATGCACTTATGATTAGATACTCAAAACTCAGATGTGAATAAGATTGAAGCGCTGTTGGATATAAACTGGATGTGTGTCAGCTTTTATCTAATAGGTCATTCAGATGAGGCTTAGGGCTTTTAGAGCACGAGATTATTAATGGCTAGGGATTTTGGCAAAATTATTCTGAGGGTGTGTCTGTCTACAGATCCTTCTCTAAACCATTGGTGGAGGAACTGCGTGCACTGGCTTGTTGATGGTAATTTTGTACCAGTTACCAGATACATTTGGAGACTCAGCTAGGATGGTGTTTGGAAAATCAGGAACAAGGTTTTATTCATGATAATGCACATCAAATGAGAGGGAACATAGTTTACGGCAGTTTCACCAGCATCACTACGAAGAGGCAGAGATCTAAAAAGAGATCAACCAGCTACTCTGCATTTTTGATATAGTCAGGCAGTTCATTCCATAGCTTAGCCACATACAAGCTAAAGGCTGCTGGTCCAGGTCTTGTATGAACTGAGGGAATTTGTAGCAGACTCATTTCTCATATAAGGGAATTGCATGACTTTTATGACGAGTAAAACACCACTGTAAATCAGACGTAGATGTTTTACAGCATACACAGTCATGTTTACTCATTTAAAGTTCGCAACTTAAAGTTCGCAGTGCAATGAGATCATCTACAGAGCGTGAAATCCAGTTTGAGTGTTTGCATGAACGCTACATTAAGCATGCACTGCTATGCCTGGAGAGCTTCAGTCATCTAATGATTTTTTGTTTGTCTTCTTTTTTGATTTTCTTGCAAAGGTGGAGTCAAGAGACACCTTGAACAGCATAGCGCTGAAGTTTGACACCACGCCCAATGAACTGGTGCAGCTCAACAAGCTTTTCTCCAGGGCAGTCGTGCCTGGGAAGGTAACATTTGACTCTACCCCATATAATGCACTGACGCTCACAAACACACACATACACACATACACGTGCATACACACATACACACACACATGCACACTAGGGGTGCTACGGTTTCGGATTGTATTCGAATCCGTTCGGTTCGTTTAGCACGGTTCGGTTCATTCTGTAGATCAGATCGGATTTCGGATATGCGAGATATTAAACTTGCTTGTTTAATAGAAAGTCATTGCTTATGCATTCTGTGTAGCGTACGACGCGCAAGGGTGTTTAGGACCCGGGGGAATGGTTTCTCTTCAGTACCGCCTTTAAAGACGCAAGAGCCAATGATAATTTTCCCGAGCTTGCCTTCAACCTATCAGCGTTCCGACACAGACGCTGGGGAAGAGACACGTGTATGCGAGACAAACTTTAGAGCGCAGAAAACATGGCAAGTGTAGGAGAAGATACGAGACCCAAGTTTGAAGAGGCACCATCGTCTCTGAAATCCGCGGTGTGGGAACATTTTGGTTTCAGCGTAGAATATGATGACCAAGGAAACAAGACGGTAAACAAGCAACGCACGGTCTGCAAACACTGCTCCGCCTCGTTCTTGTATTCATCAGGCTCCACTTCAAACATGGCAGCACACTTACCACCCGACTATAAATATAAGCGGAGCAAAACGTAAAGATACTTCCTCTTCAACCAAAATAGAGACAACTATTGCAACAGCCTTCCAACAGCAGTACTCGGTCAATTCAGACAGACATAAACGCACTACACACGGAATTGGCGTGTTCATTGCCAAAGATATGCAGCCATACTCTGTTGTTTCCATGTGTTGGATCCATATTCCAAGTGTTCCACGTTTATAATAAAACTCTGTAAAACCCTTGTATTTCAAATGTGTATACTTAATGGTGCACCATGTTTTCAAATAGATAGAGCAAAGAACCTACTGTTTGTTAGAGCACAGACAATTTAACTGATATTTTCCCAGCTGTGGAGTGTACAGCCTGCCAGAAGGGGGTGCGTTAGTCATGGCGGATGTATGACCCTTCCAGTATAGTATTTTATTTACTATAGTGAACGTGTTTGAGCACAGCACTAATCGAATTATTTAATGTTTATTAACACTGTAGTAAAAACACATGTATCTGCCCTTGCTCTTTTCACTTTGCACACCCCCAGTGGTGCACACACCACAGTTTGGAAAACCCTGCTGCATCCGAACCGTATCCGAAACCGTGGACCACAAATCATGGACCGAACCGAACCGTGGACACACTGATCCATTGCACCCCTAATGCACACACATGCACACACACACACACGCACACGCACACACACACACACAATCCCTTCCACCAACCTGTTTGTACTGTATTAAAGCACAGTCTTTGCCTGAGGGAATGACATTTCAAAACATAATGGGATGATTGATGCATAAAGTATATGTGTGTTGATCGGGTCATAAGACAGTGCCTCAAACACTGTTGTATTGACTCCTCTCTATCCTTTGCATATTTGTCTGTTTACTGTGACACAGACTCACACACACACAATCCCTTCCACCAACCTGTGCGCACACACAGACACAAACACACACACACACACACACGTTAAGACAAAACTCACAGCTTTTCTCCAAAGCAAAGTATCGTGAAACCCCTTGCATATTTCACCAAAACTCGGAGTGTGTTTAAAATAACATTAAGGCACGATCGAATTCTTGCCTGGAGATTATCTAAGTAACGAGCCTTTAAACATGAATAATAAATGTATATATGTAATGTTAAATATGCTCACAGTGCATTGTCGGGCGGACAGCTTGAGTTAATATTGATCATCCAATAAAAAGCCAATTATAGTGATGAGTAGTCTCTAGATTCTTCTATATTTAAAGGATCTGTTGCGGCCCTGTTCAGAGGCTTATGGGAGGGTCTTCGGAGACACACAGAAGCACACATACAGACAAATACACACACACACAAATACACATGCGGACATACACACGCGCACACACAGACACACACACAAAATACACTCCACAAGACATACAGAGGGAGAGAGAGAGAGGAGGAGAGGGAGAGAAGAGGGGTAGAGAAAGAGAGAGAGAGAGAGAGAGAGAGAGAGAGAGAGAGAGAGAGAGAGAGAGAGATGTCCTACTCAAACACACACACATAGAAAGACGGAAAGCCTACTTAAAAAGCCATTCTTCTCCCAGTTGTCAGCACATGACCCAGACCCTCCTGCTGCATTCCCAGGCTGTATCTGCTGTGCTGCTCACTCTGATAACACCCTCTTTGCACAGGGAACGTTTTTGGATGCACTCTTTTTTTACTTTTCTCTTATTTTCTTTATCAGCTGTCTCCTGACCCTACTGGGAAAGGCACAGGGTGACACGCTCAAACACTCGGTGGGGGTGGGGGGGCAGGTTGGGGTGTGCGTCAGTTCTCGTTTCACGTTTCGTTTGGCACACAGAGCGAGGCTTCGCAGGACGGCCCCTGTGCCCTGTGCTGCTCGGTCATATGGCTTCTCCTCAGTGCCGACAGGGATGATCTCACTCGGCCGGGGAAAAAAAGAAATCACACCAGTCTGTGCCCTGCTTGACACCTGCCACCTTTTGTGTAGTTGTGAATAAGTGTGTAAGTGTGTGTGTGTGTGTGTGTGTGCGTGTGCGTGTGTGTGTGTGGCCGTGTGTGTGTGTGTGTACATGAACATGAGTGTGAATGTGTTTGGGTCTGTGGGTCTTTTACTACGGATTTATTTTTAATTATGTGTTGGCTCCTGCACTATGTGCTGCCAGTGTCTGCATGTGAATGGGTCTGTATGTTAATGTGTGTGTCCTTCTGTGTTCTGTTTGCTTTTCTGTCTGCCCTAAAATACCTAAAAATACTTTACTTGTAGTAGTAATAATAATAATAATAATAATAATAACAATAATTTTACTTTACTTGTATAGCACAATTCATACATACAAGATGCAGCTCAAAGTGCTTTATAGTTTGGTAAGGTCACCACAAGACATTTTTTGCAGTCCACTGGCGCCGGAGAGGAGTGACCTAAGGGCACAGAAAGATTTAGTTGTCAGTGTAGATCCAACAGTGAGATTCAGTGTAGTACCTCTCAGAAAGGCAGCATCACAAGATTAAAACCACACACAAGATGTGACAACCAAAGAACACATTATAAAACAGTAAACAGTAAAAGTTGACACTAGACAGAATGTTAGACACCTGCTTATGTGTAGACTTACATTACTAATGTCCCTTCTTCCAGGAAGCCTATCAGGATACACCTGCTACAGTATATGTCCATTGGCAATGCTGTGGGCGGCACCTAATCCTTTTGTGATATCATGCCTATATCTTGTGTGTACATTAGATTAGATTCCAGCTTGCAGTGCCATGTGATGTATGGTCAGTTTGAAGGCTTAGGCTTGTTTGTTTTACACATTTGAAACCCGTGCTTTGCTGCACGCTCTTTACATTGTGTTCCTTATGGTGTTGACTCAGCTGGAGGGCTGTGGCTGTTCTAGGTCCTGTATGTGTTCTGTGTTCTGTGTTCTAGGTCCTGTACGTCCCGGATCCGGAGTATGTCTCCAGTGCAGACAGCTCACCGTCCCTCAGTCCCATCAGCCCCCACTCCCCCACCTCTTCAGAGGCCGACCTGGAGAAGCTGATGACGGTAGGTCACCGCTGAGGTTATCGTCCCTACAGGGAGATCCTACAGAGGTCAAAGGTCGGATCTACATCATTCATCATTCATTTAAATCTTGCTCAGTTCTAAACCAGAGATGCAGTTGTTTTATAGGAAAAACTTTCAACCTGCCCCCAGATAAAACATGCACACACGAGCATGTGCACAGACAGATTCACACACACACACACACACACACACACACACACACACACACACACACACACACACACACACACACACACACACGCACAGCGCAGCACAGCACACAGCAACAATCTCCCTGGACCACATGCTGTATTTCCCACAGAGTGCAACATGGTCAACTTTGTTGTTGTAATCTCCATTGAGCTCAAGGTGACCACTCATAATGGGCATTTAGTCTCTCTCTATGCAGGCCTAAGGCTATTTGCAATGCTCACAACAGCATTTTATTTTGCTGGTATTGACTGAGAACAAACAGTCACCACCTATGGCAAACATCCACAAACTTCTCTGCAAATCGCAAGATGTTTATTTGGCTGAAATCCCTGTGGACCTCAAAAGTGTCAGGTGCAGAAAATGTGACCTTTTTTTAATTCGGCCATTTTAAATTCGCGATGTTTTAATTCTGTATTGTGATCAGGAAAATGGAATGATTAAAGATGGCGTCTTTTTTGTCGTCTTTTTCTTCCTCCTCTGCACAAGATCACAGAGCTCTCCTTCACCATGCTAACAATGACAGGCGAGGAAGGCACTGATATGCATACAGTAATGGTGTAAAACTCTGCTGAATGCACACACACACACACACACACACACCCCACCATCTGTGCTGCCTAGCGTGCGGCCTGTGATTTAAGCTCCACAGAGACTTCTGGTCACTGTATTACAGTAATGTATGCACACACTTCTGTGCAGCACTGTAGATTACTCATTTGCATACAGTAGATTGGATTTTTTTTTTCTCATCCCCTCTCCTCAATCTTCACTTTTTTTAACGTTTTCACTTAACTTGCAGTCATGTTTCATCTGAAATTGGCTGACTGTGTGAAATGGGTCCAGAAGTAAATCCTAGTCCTAAGGGAGGCTGTAAATCCTATAGCTGGTTCTGCATTGTCAGTTGTGGTTAAATGCCATTTTAGCTTTATACATGAGGTAAGTGGCAGACAGTCGGTATATATGGACTGGAGTGCCTTGGTATTATATGTAAAGTAGCGCTGGGCGATGTAGATCAAAACTGATATCCTGATATTTTTGGGCCAATTGGCAATATATGATATATATCGACATTTTAAACAGAGCAATTGTTTGTTTAAAATATATTGTTCTGT